>CM038221.1:105464405-106664405 GCA_021442155.1 Cymbidium sinense | reverse complement strand
TAAATATTGAGTTTTTGATGTAAGTTTGAAGAAATGTTTAGATTGATGAGGAATTTTGAAGGGTGGTTGTAGACTGATTTGTTATTATTATAATAATAATAATAATTACTATTATTATTTTATTTTATTTTATTTTTATTATTTTTATTCAGAATCAATCAATGTAGATGTAAAAACATAACTTTACTAAGGAATTGATCTTGATTATTTTATCATTATTTTTTATTTAATTTTTTATATTTATTTATTTTTTTATTTTTTTGAAATTTCTTTAGGTGTGTGCAAATGGAACAAGAACAACTAAGCGTATTGTTCTTTCTCCAAAATCCTTAGGACCAAGTCAAAGTAATTGATCATCCTTAGTTAAATGAATTTACCAAGGCTTCTCAAATATTATGCTCTAATTTGTATTTGATTGAAAGAAAATTATCATTCCAATTACTTGAATTATTCTCCAAATTTGAATTTTGATTTTGAGTATAATGGATTTTGAAGTAATGTTTGTTGACATAGAAGTACAAGACACTCTCCTATTATAGTGGTTTAAACTAATTTCCATCCTTCAAAGCACCAAAGTAGGGTTTTTAATGATCAAAAAGAAAATTTTGATTTAGATAGTTTTGAGATAGATTAAGTTTGAAAGAGTTTAAACCATCTATATTCAACGTTAATTGAGGTCTCTCATCTTCTTTTTTCTTTTTTGTTTGCAAGGCCTTCAAGCTTTTCAATTGATGCATAAAGTTTTGTAATTTTAATTATAACGATAAATTTTAACAAGAAGAGTTGTACCCTAAATGGAGATAGCCTTAAACTAGAGGCTTAAGGTGAATGGCGGGGCCAATGTTGGAGGTGTCATAAAATGTTACCTTATGCTTTTGAATGAGTATTGAAACTTATCATTCTTTAGAACTTGATCTACTTTCTTTGTCAAAGTAGTGAATGATTGACACCTATAAAAAAAATGAGAGATTAAGTATCTTAGACACGACAACCTTCCTTGAAATGATTTTAATTGTGTTGAGCCCCACCTTTTTTTCTCTCCTTTTTTTCTTTTTTTTCTTCTTTTATTATTTTTTATTTATTTATTATTTTTTTTTTGGAAGTTGCATCTCTAATATCACTTAAATCTCTTTTAGATTAATTTTTGCTATCCCATGATGCTTTACTACAAGCCCTAGAAACTTCCCTAAAGCCATCCAAATTGTAAACTTTAGGGGATTCATCTTTAGGTTGTAGTATCATAATTAATCGAAGACAACTACTCATATCATAAAGATGGTATTCCTTTTCTTTTCTTTAGACCATGAGATCATCAATGTAGCATTCAATTTGGTGATGAATGGGTTTGTCAAAGATTCGAGTCATGGCTCGCTGGTATGTGATGCCAGCATTTTTGAGGTTGAAAGGCATGACCTTATAGAAGTAAATTTTGATGAAAATTATAAATGCGAACTGCCTCTCATCCTCTAACATCATTTAACCCATCCTTGAATGAGGAGACTGCATGCAAAGAGGCTATATCCGCTATTAAATTTGATATAGGTAATGTGAATTCATCTTCAAGACATGCCTATCTTAGATCTTCAGAATTGATGTATGTGCGTATTTGAATGTTCTTTTTTCTATTGGGAATAATGTTGGGAAATCATGGCAGTATATTTCTTCTTCAGTAAGGTTAACTTCAAACTTTGATCATCTTCTTCGCGTCAAAATTTTGTAAAATAGGAATCGCAATAAGTTCAATTTTGAGCTTGCAGACTGCTACCTTCAAAGATCTATTGGGCACTTTATAATGGTCTTAAGTAAAGCAGTCTTTAAAATACAAAAGTAACCTAACCAATTCGTTGGCATTTTCCTTTTAACTTATCATATAAGAATGTTGGGATGGTGGGTGGACTCTCTTTTATGTTCTGAGGTTAATTTTTTAAAACTTATTTGTTAATGATCCTCTCATTTTTTTAGGGAGTGCATTCACTATTTGAAAGTCTTCAAAATTCTTTGAGTAAAGTAGATAGACTAGGCAAAAGATTATTTTATTACTTTACTTGTAGGTCTATCTACAACTATTGAATCCTCTTTCATGCTTGAGAAAAAGATATGAAGTGCAAAATTTGAAATCTCTTTTTTTTTTTTTTGTTGGAGGTTAGGAGCAACTCTTAACTTCCAATCATATAATAATATCATGAGATAGTAGAATTGGAGTCAATGAGCTCCCATACCTACTAAGTTTCTAGTCATATCATACATGAATCATCCATTTAGAACTTTTTTATTGCCATCTAACTCCATAGATTTGTCAAAATTTGACTCAAAATTTATCTCATATATTATTTTCCCTCTTTTTTCTTTAATTTACACCTCATACACATGATTTATTCTTTGGATTCTAAATCAATGTGTATTATTGATGCTTTACTTTTTTTTTCTTTTTCTTCTTCTCGTTCTCCCTTTTTTTCTTTTTGAATTTACACCTCGTACATATGATTTATTTTTTGGATTCTAAATCAATATGTATTGTTGGTGCTTTACTTTTTTCTCTTTTTCTTCTTCTCTTTCTTCTTTTTTTATTGTCTTCTTTTTTTTTCTTTTTTTTTTTTTTGAGTCTTTGTCTATATTGTGTTCTCTGGAGGAGATTTCTTGTCTTTCTTTTCCATAGGATATTCTATGTTGAATATGACTTGAGTAGGTTGCCACTAACTGAGCATAGAAGAATCAAATACTTTTCTATCTCTTTAGAGAATGTGAGAGTGCACTTATTATTTAGCTTAGTGGGCAACCTTCTAAGATAGTTTAGGACCTAAGATTAACCTTCAGAATAGTTTGATTCCCTTATTTTGGATTGTGAGGTGTATCTTAAGAAGGATTTAGAATTTGATTATTTTCAACGACTAGTTTGCTTCTTCCTATGGTGTTGATCAAAGTGGTAGAACCCTGCCACTACAACAGTTGACTTATGTGGTATCTTCTAAAAGAAAGATAGAATTGATGTCTACCTACTCTTTTTGTGCCCAAAATTTTCTTATTAGACCTTTAAAATCTGATAATTCTAACTCTTTGTCGATAGTGACACCATGAAAGCTTAGAATGGGGGTATCTCTACCTGAAGTTGGACTCATTAAAGACATCAAGTCCATCAGTACTGCTGCTTTATGGATTACGATTATTATTTTGAGAGTTGTTTATTTTTGGAATTATGATTCAAGTCATTTGAGTCATACTTATCTGGAATAAATAAGACATACTTAAATCCATGTCAATTTCATTCTTAGCCCCTGAAGGAATCTCTATGGCCTTTCTCCTTTGGGTGAAAATCCACATCTTGGTTTTAAGTTGAATTTCATCATAAAAGTTTTTATGATCCATAACTTTGTGACCTATAATAGTGAATATTGCATTATCATAAGTCATCCTAAGGTTTTCAAGCTCTACTTCAGATTTGATTCAGACATTTTTGATAAATTTAAAGAATTTGAACCCACACTCATCAAATTTAAATATAGTAAAGGGGTTCAAATAATTAGATCTTGATTTGGAGAGATTTTGAAGAGAATTTTTTTGGAACCTTACTTGTTAAATGTTGATATGACTATAGGTTAAGAGCTATTTGACTAGGACTTAAGAAATTTTAGAACTTTACTTTTCAAATGATGATAGGTTCAAAAATTTAGGATTTTTTTTTTGTTTGCCATTGCTTGATTTTGATTTTGAAAGAGAACTATTATTTAACAAATTTGAGTATGTGAAATGAAATTGGTTAATTTTGTTTGAAAAAAATAGTTTTGATATTTATTTTTGAAGAAAAGTTTTTATTTGATTGAATTTTGATTTTAAAAAATGAACCTTCACTTAACGAATTTGGGTATGCTAAGTGGGGTTCAATTAATTTTATTTTGAAAGTGGTTTAAAATTTTTTAGAGAAATATTTTTTTTGTTTGTTTAATTTTCATTTTAAAGAGAGAACCATTTAACAAATTGGATTATGTTAAATGGGGTTAATATGATTTTTATTTTGAAAAGACTTTTGAAAATTTTTGTAAAAGATGTTTTTATTTTACTTTAGATTTTATTGAAATTTTATTAAGCATGGGATGAACCTTGCTTCACCAAGCTAGTGGTAAGAGGTTTAAAATTTAATGTTTGGCTATTTTCCTTTCTTTAGTTAATTTATTTTACCTATTGGGGGACCCAATAAGGATTTTAAGACATACACGGAGTGAGGTCATAAAACCCAAAGGATGTTGGCGAGCTTTGCTTAAGGGTGAAATAAGCTAAGTGCCAATGGAAAGAATGATAATCTCATACCTATATAAAATATAAGTCCACTATCAATGCTTGGAGATAATAATTGTCTACTAAAGATGGAGAGAGGAACTCTCCCCAGCAAAGTAGCCAGAAAAATCTGTGATATTTATTTTTGAGATGTGGGACACCACGCAAATCTTAGTGGGCACTTATTGAAGTGATAGGGTACTACATTAATGAATGATGTACTATCTCAAAAGATAGAAATCACCATCCTATAATTGACCTAACCACCTAATAAAGACTCTTAAGGCATGATGCGTCTTCAAATGTACCAGAGATCTTTCCCCTACTTTACATAGAAAAGTAAAGTAGGGTTTATTTTAAGCCGGGTTTGTTAAGTTCCCTATGGAAGCAAGCCCCCATAGTTAATTAAAGTAGACAATCAAGGTCTCCAAAGATTTTAAGGTTAAGACTATCAAAGGATTGGCTATTTTAGAAAATCAGATGAGATAGATCAAGGAGAAGACTTATTTTTGGAATCTAAAGGTAGAAAGTAAGAAATGCTCATGATACTAGAAAGCCTAGTGAGCATTCCAATCTACCCTATAATTGGGCTTTATATTTTTGAAATTAAAGAGAGTTAATTATTTGAGTTAACATTTTATTAGATTGCTAGGGCTTATAATTCCACAACATAAGATTGTGAAAATGCCTAAGAGGAGAGGATTTATGCTTGTAGTCTGAAGGAAACAGCTACCTCAGATCCTAAGTTAGAGAGCTTTGGTGAGGGTCGAAGCATAACCTAAATCTAAGGTGAAAATGGGTATATGGTTTACCTCCACAAGAGATAATAAACCACCAGACTGCTGGACTTATTACTTTTTAGAGTGGCAGCTAGCTAACTCTTCCTATGCTTTAAATCCATGTATACAAGTCTTATGCTTTACAAGATGGCTAGGCTGTTGTTCATTTAGAAAGGAGATTAAGCCCTTAAACTCACTCCCTAAGAGACTAGAGCATGAGTGATATGAATCCATGGCTTAATCTAATGCAAATTTTATCAAAATTATTCGACTCTTTTGGACTCTTTATTTTGACACAAGTTATGGCATTTTGTATGCCTAAATGCATGTGAATTTAATTATGGGCCAAATCAAGAGAGATAGGGGTGTTCTTCCATCAAAGGCTCTCATAAGTTAAGCTTTTATTCTCTAGCAAAGATGAAAGCCCCCTCTTAATAAGAGTGGAAAAATATGACATGAATGATATTTTACATTCATTCATCTAGCTAAGGGTTTGCTAAAAATTTTATTATCTTGATTTAATTATTAGGCTTTTATGTGAGGTTATGATTTGTTTTAAAATTTTAGTTATGAGTTGTTAATTGAAAAAATTAATCATCTAAGAGCCTACCGCATCCAAGCAACACATTCAAGCATCAATCATAAAGAAATTATGAAGAGCATGTTATTCTAATGCGCAATCTAAATACAACATCAAACAATTTTATAGACTACCATAAAAAAAATAAAAGGCCAGTGCAGTCGAGTTCTATCGTACACCATAAAATGAGAAAAAAGATGGATAGCCGAACTCTACCCTTATACAATCCGGATTATGAAAAAAAAATAATACATGGTATGGCGGTCTTCTTTTCTTCATTTCTTCCTTCTCTTTCTTTTGACTTGATTTGCTCCAAAGGTATCACAAGGCACCCCAAGGACTAAGCCTTCTGGCCACTACTCATCCTAATCCTCCATAACACTAATCCTATTTCCTAATATAAAATTACATCAAAATAGGAAATGTAAATCTAGCTACACCTGTAAAATAAATGTTAGCTAAACACACCATACAACCCAAGAAGTTATATGAATAATTTAGACTTACCCCTCACACATGGGTAACCAAGCCCACCTATCCTAATGTGAGTTATGCTTAGGGGCTAAGCAACTTGCACATCAAATGCATTTGTATTTTTATTATAGTGGCCCCTTAAGCACAACCCCATGCGAAAAACATGATTAGGCTAATAACGGCCTAACATCCAGTCTACTAAACATACACCCTAACATCCAGTCTAAAATATTATATCACTAAACAAAACACAACATCATACATACAACAATTTATTAGCACTAGTGATGACTTAGTATTCTAATGTGTGTGCTTAAGGCTTGTGTGGCAAGACTTTACTAGGCTTCTTCAGTTTGAGTTTCAATTTGGAGTTTGAATTTGTTTAAATTTTACCTTTGGGTGATTTCAATTTAAATGATTTAATGACTTTTTTTATTTTTATTTCACTTTTATTTGGTTAAAATGATGTTTAGGTTTTTAAAATGAAGAGTAGGATGAATTCCATTTGTAGATGGAACTCACCCTATTCTACATCTTACTTCCTAAAGAATCTAACTAAAGTCCTTAAGTATCTTGATTAGGCCATTTGAATTTGTGTAATTCATTTGATTTGATTTATTTGACTTGATTTAGAATTTAGAACTTGAGTTTGTTTAAGTATTTGATTGATTGATTTTGGATTAGATGTTTTAGTTTAATTACATCTTGATAATTCAATATCCTTGATATCTTATGAAGCTTAAATTTGTTTAAATTCATGTATTTTTTATTAATTAATTTTAGATTAGATGTTTTGGTTTAATTAAATATCCTTTTAAATTAACATTTAATTCTTTTTTATTATGGTTATGTGACTTGATTTTTTGCTTATTTAATTTGATTGTGTTTCATTTATTTGTAGTTTGATCAGATTAGATTAATTGAGATTTTATTTTGATTTTAATTGAGTTTGATTCTTTGTAATTAGGATTTTATTTTTAATCTCATTCATTTTTCATGTTTATCAAAGTTTGGTTTGTATTTTTGATTTCAAACATTGGATAGTTAATTAGTTTATCTTATTTAAGTAGGTTGAATGAGATTTGATTACATATTAAATTGATGAGAGTCTTTCTTAAATTAATTTGATTTAATTTGATTTGATTATCTTTATTAGTCTATGGGTTTGCTTAGATTTAATATGATTATTAGTTTAATTAAGAAGTGTGCTTATGTTAATTTTAAGTTTGATTTAAGATTTAATCATTTAATTGATTTTTATTAAATTAAATAGGTTTAATCATTTTTAATTTAATTTTCTCTAAGAATGATATTTTTCTGATTTGAGCTTTGATTAATGATTGCTTAAGTGTTATTTCATTTTTGATTTTTGGTTTGATATTTAAATTATTTTTAGATTATATTTTAATTAACTCCTTAATTAATTAAACTCTACTCTTAAGTGTTTGTTTGGGGTTCATTAGGATTCAAAAGTTCATATTATTTTCTTAAGAGTCCTAGATGTCAGTTGAAGTGATTTAGCTATTTTTCAAGATTTCATAAATTTTTGAATTTTTATTTGATTTATTTTATTAAAATGGATAATCTGAATTTCAAAATTTAATTTCTCCCAATCCAGAAATCCTATTTACTTGAAATTTTTAAAGTAGGAGTGTTTTAACCTTAGTTTCAATATTTGAAAATTTCAACTTAATCTAATATATATTTTTTGTTTAATTAATGAAATTTTATTTTTACTAAAACTTTTATTAAGCTCAAAATACTTAGTGAAATTTGGGGATTTTGGATTTGTTGGATTTCTCTCAGATTGATGAATCCAATGAGCCCTTGTCTGCAATTTTTGGCCAAGTATTTTGTTTTCTATAATTTTTTGAAGTTTTAGGTGATTTAAATTAATTTTTTAAATAAAAAATATGCATGACACTGACGTCAGCCATTGGGCGGGAAGACCATTCAACCCATGGAAAGAGACCCGTGGCTCACTCTGGACCATTTGATTGCAGATCAGATAGTCTAGATCTGATCGTGTGATCCAGAGGAGAGGATCATGCGATTGTCGCATGATTTGAGCTGTCAGATCAAGTGAACTGGGTGATCGGATGGTCTAGATCACGTCAAGCGATCTGAAAGCCTAGATTGCACGATCCATGCATGATCCAAGCTGTCCAATCCTGCGAACCATGAGATCGGATGGCAGCTGTAGCCCGCCGGATGGTGAATAGTAAAAATGAGTTTTTAAACGAAAAATAGGGTTTTCTAAGTGAAAACTTGTCTAATTAGAATTGTTTTCACGACAATTAGCACCAGAAAAATTTTATTTTCTAATTTGAATGATTTAAAGTAAAAATGCAGGATTATCTAGAAGAAATTTCCAAAACAGCAGAAAATTAACACAAAATGCGAGATATCCTAAGGTATGCTAAAGTTTGGCGAAATTTACCTCACTAGGGATGGTTTCCGACAATGGTGAAGATCTGAGCGAACTCTTAGGTTTGTGAGGAAGCTTTGGGATGATCTTTAACCTTCGCCTCCCTTCAGAACATCATCTTCTCTGATATTTACCATCACCTCGCTGGAAGAGCATCTATTTGTGTTTTTGAGCTCAAAAATGGCTCAAAGAGGTGAGGGATGGGTTCCTTTTTATTTCGTGGAGCTTCTAAGAGTTGAATGGTGGTGGGAAGAAGAGATTTAAAGCCTCATTTCTCCTTCCTTTTATAATGGCTGAAAATCCATTCTTTTTTTGAATTTTTTGGCTCTAAATTGATTGTCATATTGCTTGGGTGGTTGGAATGGATGATGAAATAATTGAGGACTTTGGATTTTTGCTCCAAAGTCCTCTCTTTTTGTCATATGATCAGCTCAATTCAATGCAAATGTTGGGGAGGAGTTAAGTGCATATGATGGTGGAGAATTTAATCAGGTTGGGTGGAATCCTATGTGAGGCAGGATCCATGAGGGGTTTAATTGGGTTGGGTTGATTTTGGGCTAATCCCAAATGGGTTTGGGTCAAGTTTGATTATCCCCCAATGGGTCTTGGCTTGGTTTCAAGTGATTTAGTCTAATTTATGTCATATGGGTCACATTGGGTCAAGTTGACCAATTTGACCAAAATTGGCCAAATTAATTATGGGTTATTTCATCTTCAATTGGCTAATTGAAGATAAATGTGGTCTTTGCTTTGAATTAATTTGGCTTTAATTTGGATTTAGGCCAAATTGACCCTTTAGGCCAATTTGGGCTAGGTTGGGTCAAGTTGACCAATTGGGCTCGATTGATCAAATTAGGTTTTGTTATGGCTTTGGTCAAGTTCAATAATCAATTTGGAATGAACTTCAGCCAATGGTTGTAATCTATTTCAGTTAGATCATGATTTTACCCGATTTGGTTTTCTAGGCCAATTTGGGCCAATTTAGAACAAATGTCCCATTGGGCGTGGTTTGGCCCAATTCATTGCAACTGATCATCCTAGGGTGATTAAAAATTATTGTGGATGGTTTTGGTGAGCTTGGTTCAATCTAATTTCGGTTGGATTGGAAGTTGGCTCAAATAGGTCCTTTAAGTCACTTTGGGTCAAGTGGACCTAAGTGGGTCAATTGGTTTGGTTTTGGTTTGATTCGAGTTTAGTTGAACTTATATATGAGCCCTATATTAGAATATAAATTTAACAACATTCAATTTGGAGTCTAAGGGATTTTGGCTCATTTAAAATTTTCAAGTCAAAAGGGCTAGGTTGGGTTTGACTTGGGTTGATTTTGATTTAATTTGATGATTGTAGGTTCCATTTATATTTGGGTAGATAATTAAATGAATGATTGATTCAAGAGAAAATTCATTAGTTTTGACTTGATATGGATAGAATTTGGCTGAGTCCAAAGAATTGACTTAAAGGGTTTAGATTGAGTTTGGATTTGATTTTTGATATAGTTTTGGTCATTTGAATTTATATTTTATTTATATTTGTGAATGTAAATGAAGTAATAATTGATTTATAAAGAGATCAATTGAGTTTGATTTGATCTAAGAAAATTTTGTCTAGGCTTATGAATGCGGTTCATATGGCTTAGGAAGGGTTTTAGAATTTGAATTTGATTTTGACTTTCAATCATTTCAAGTCAAATTTGAAATTATATTTGGAATTTTAATTTGAATTTGAGATTTGGCTTGAGAATTGAATCGGGATTTGATTTAAGAAAGTGTATTTAGATTGGGTTTAGGCTATAGGATAGGTAACTTCCTTAAGACCTAAGGAAAAGCCTGATCTTATGATTAACACTTCTAAGTCTCTAGGCTTAGGTTAAGTGTTCACCCAATCACTATGACTAAGGAAATTTAGTGTCTAAAAGATTCCTAGGTCTAATAGGATGGGGTTGAGAGCTCACTCTAAAAGTGAGATCAATAATATATATATATATATATATATATATATATATATATATATATATATATATATATATATATATATATATATATATATATATATATATATAGGCTTAGGTTAAGTGTTCACCCAATCACTATGACTAAGAAAATTTTAGTGTTTAAAAGATTCCTAGGTCTAATAGGATGGGGTTGAGAGCTCACTCTAAAAGTGAGATCAATAATATATATATATATATATATATATATATATATATATATATATATATATATATATATATATATATATATATATATATATATATATATATATATATATATATATATATATATATATATATATATATAAAGGATTATGATCATGCTTTATGACCAATTTCATGTTAAGGTTCCTATTTGACAACGCCATCATGATTTCATCAGGTATAGCCTAAATGACTTTTAAGTTGGGACAATGCCCTTATAGCCCCCTCATAGTAGTCTCCCTAGGTCAGGCTCTATACGTAGTTGGTAAGTTACCTCAGTGGCTGATTATGCTTAGGAGGATGTAAGTCTTTGATACTTTCTTCTTAGTTCATCCATCGCACACTGATGAGAAACCCTTAGATTAGATAGACTTTACTACCTGACATGTAGACAATTCCTTTATGTTAGTAAGTCTAAGGTCGGCTGAGGCCCCCATGGCTTTTCATTAGCATGACTCATTACACACGATAGGGTCCATACACATGAATTTAGGGTTTGGATCATGCCTTCACAGACCCTTTCCTGAGGTCTATTTTTGGTTTGAATCATGCCATCATGGACCTGCTCCTAGTAGTCTCCCATTTAAGTTAGGTATTGTCATTCTGCAAATAAATGAACTACCTCCATTGGTCTAGTAAATCTAAGGCAGGCCAACCCCCCATGATTCCTCCTTAGTTGTGGCCCATCGCACACTGACAGGGTCTTCCTATACACGTACACATATATATTTACGGTTAGTATCATACTTTCATTGCCACTTTTCTAGGTGACTATTCTCGGTTTGGATTATGCCCTAGTCTCTTCTTCCCACTAGTTTTCTCTTTAGGTTTGGGTAGCACTATTCTATTGGTAAGCGGACTACCCTTTTTGGTCTAGTAAATCTAAGGTAGGCCCAATCCATTTTGGTCCTCCTTAGTGTGGCCATCACACACCGACAATGTTTATATAGATTCTTTAGACATCTCAAGGTGATAGTTGATTCTAAAACCCATTTTTCTCTTAATGATTCACATATTTCACCTATTCTTAGGAAGCCTAATGACTCATCTTCATGAAACCTTTCCTTGATCCTCTATCGAGGTCATCCTTACTAGCAACCTTTCCATTTCTCCTCTATAACATATGATCAATTTTTTTAGGGAGCCTCTCCTTTACATAGATCAAAATAAACCTACACACAGGGGAGCATCCCTTAATGTCCTATAAATAATATCTCTCTTAGGGAATTCTTCTTTATCCTTCTGAACTGAAATACTAGTATATTAGGGTTACAAGCCTTTGAGTTATAATCCATCCCAAGTATTTTGGATGCCTATCCTTAAACCCCAAACACTTGGAAGCCTAAACTTCTAGGTTGGAGTGTAGTTGATCTTTATCAACTACAATTTATGCTTTAGGTGTGGCATAAGCACCCTTACTTGCTACCTTTTGAGTCCTTTCAACTAGTTTGATCAACGTCAATACGTACTGTGTACCAAGCCTATTACACCACACCTTTTATGGGTTCTTTTGTAGATCTCACTTTTAGTGTGGTTGACATCCATCACTCCTTAGACCTAGGATTCGATCTAGGCACTAAGTTTTTCTTAGCTAGAGCTAAGATGCTTCTAATGGTTAGGAGGACACCAACCCCAAACATAGAAAAACATAAGGCCCAACCCTCAGGTTAAACCCTGATTGGACTTATTGGACCCCACTTAGCCCAAACTCACACAAATCTTAACACATTAAACCCATTCAATCATAAAAGTCATATGCAACTTCAAACACATTCAATCAAATACAAGTCAAACACAATTGGCCAAATGACCTAAAGGGCACGGTTGACCCATTTGGCCCATTTGGCCCATTTAGCCCATTTAAGGCACATTGATCCAAACCTTGGTCAAATCTAATTTGGGCCTAAAGGGGACTAAATTAGTTGTGGCCCATCGCACACTGACAGGGTCTTCCTATACACGTACACATATATATTTACGGTTAGTATCATACTTTCATTGCCACTTTTCTAAGTGACTATTCTCGGTTTGGATTATGCCCTAGTCTCTTCTTCCCACTAGTTTTCTCTTTAGGTTTGGGTAGCACTATTCTATTGGTAAGCGGACTACCCTTTTTGGTCTAATAAATAATCCATTTTGGTCCTCCTTAGTGTGGCCATCACACACCGACAATGTTTATATAGATTCTTTAGACATCTCAAGGTGATAGTTGATTCTAAAACCCATTTTTCTCTTAATGATTCACATATTTCACCTATTCTTAGGAAGCCTAATGACTCATCTTCATGAAACCTTTCCTTGATCCAAACCAATGTCATTGCAACCACCAATAATATCCAAATCACACCTAATTAAGGTCCAATTTGACTAATTGGTCTAACTGACCCATGTTAACCCATTTGGGCCTAAAGGGGACTAAACTAAAAATTGATCCAAACTACTTAAAACTGACCTTACCTAAACCATCTTCAACTCCAATCAAGTATAATTGAAGCCTAATCTAATTCCAATTTGGCCAATTGACTCAATTGACTCCTTTGGCCCAATTTTACCTAAAGGGTTCAAATTAAACCAAACCTTGATTTAACCCAGATTGGATTGAACAATCATTGCAATCACTCCCAAAATGATTATCAAATATGACTTGACACTTAATGAGACCAATTGAGTCAATTGACCCCTTTGGCCTAACCTAACCTAATTTGACCTAAAGGGTCAAATTGAGCCAAAATTTAATCCACTTTAAATTGAATCAAACCATCACTTTTAATTAATTTAAAATTGATCCTTGAACACTTCCCAATAATCAATTAAACCAAATTGGATCAATTTGACCCAATTGGCCCAATCTTGCCTAGTTTGATGGAAAGGCTAAAATCCAATTCAATCCAAATTAAACTAAACCACCACTTACATTCATCTTTAAAGTGATAATCAAAATAACTCAACTCTTAATTGCAACCAATTTGGTCAAATTGATTAACCTCCATTTGACCCATATGAACATATGAGCCAAATTGAAATCCAGTTTGAGTTGGATCAAACCAATTATACCAACACACTCATCGTCATCCTTTGAACACAATATAATAATCCCTTGGGCCCAATTTGGTAAATTGGACAACCTAGCCTAATTGAACCCAAATTAACTTAAAATAGGTCACCTTGAGCACAACCTAACCAAACTAATTCCAAATCCAACCAAACCTGGCATGACTTTTCTTAGATACCCTTGGACCTACCCAAGTGAACCCAACCCAAGGTGAATCTAGTTCAGCATAAACCAAGTGAACCATGCCACCCACATAGTATAAAAATCCAAAATAGGAAGTACCAACCCTCCCTTTGGCCAAGGTATCACCCTTAGTACTCCTTAAGCTCACTCCAACTAACCCAAGCTCACCTAAGGCTGATTTGCTTAACCTTTGATTATGATAAGCCATGGCCAAAAGGTGACATATCTTAGTTCAGCCACCATTTCTTGTCCACTTCACCACTAGCTACCAAACTCCTCCATCGACTAGAGGAGGCCAAATCACCAATCTTAAGCTAAATTCAGCCCTACATATTCCCTAGCCGGATGTGCAAAGTTGAACTTACTTTTTTGGGTGGTTCATATGAAGAGCAAGGTATACTACCTCCAAAGGCCAAAAATTTAGCCCACACTATATCAAGCCTCCTAGAGACAATCCCAAAGTGATCCTAAACCTTCCCATGCTCCCCATCACTGGTAAAACCAAGCCCCCTTCATACCTAAATTCCTCCACATACCTAGCTCAACCAAACCTCACCTCTACTTCAATTAATTCTTCCCACACCTTCTCTGCACTCCAACAAATAGAAATGAATAAAAAAACCACTTGATTTGATCACTAAAGCACAGAGTTAGAGAAAACTTACAGTGGTCCTTGGTCATCGTTAAGGAGCCAAACAAGGACTTCAACAACAAGGAGTTGCCTTTTCAATGCGAAGCTACCTCAATCAAAATTATTACTAGTCTTGAGTTTCGGTGAGGTAAATACTCCAAATCATAGAAAATATAATAGATAGAGGTCATTTGTTTTATCATTTTGTGTTTTGGATAGATCAAGCCAAAGGGAACCCTTGCATTTTTAAATTTGACCCTAATGGAGTTGATCTCACTACGATTTGAGCTATGGTTGGCTTCAATCAAGTGGCAAGAAGTGAATGGTGCTCGTTCCTCATTGAAGGAAGGAGATGAATCATTGGTCATCTATTTTGTATTACTAGAATGAATATTTCATGTGATTAGAATGAATGATCGTGATTAATTCACACTAAATATCTAATTTTAATCCTTTTAATCTGTTGGATAACCTCCACCATTCGATCTCTAATTGAATGGTGTAGGATTAAATCATTTCCACCGCAGAATTAGAGTTGCATGTGAGATAGTTTAAATAACTAGTCCTACAACATAGGTGTAAAGCACTATCGTGTCAACATTGACGTGATGTCTACTATGTAATTAAATTAATTAGTGTCAAAATTTGATTTAATTAATCAGAACTTTGAAAAATCATAATTAATTATAGAAAAATCAAAAAATATAAATAAATGTTTGATGGAAAGTCTAAATAAAGTATAATTTATTAAAAGTTAAATGTCCAATTTTCACTCTCTATTTTAAGTAATCAGAGTTTGAAGGTAGAAAGTACTTAAAATTAACCCCTAATTACACTCCTAACTAACTTGAAATTATTGGGGAACATTCTTGATGATTTTTCCACTTCCCATAATTATCTCAAGTTGATTGGATTAAGTAATTAAAATATATGAATTTTCTAATATTAGGTCATTAATTAGCTTAATTAATTAATTTTAAAATTTTATAAAAAATAATTTTTTGGCCCTTAATTGTTCAATCATCAATGATTAACATTGTAGTCCCCTAAGAAAAATTTCTAGGCTCTTAGTTATAATTAATTTGAAAATTTACATTTTAAGGCATTAATTAATTAATTAATTAATTTAATTAATTAACCTAAAAAATGAAAAATTAATTATTTGTAACACTACAAAATTATGAGTGAATCTCCTATGGGTCAATTTTGGTGATAATTAGTGGATGAAAATGAAAAAATCTTCAATTGATTTGGGGTATTTTCAGTGTAATTACCTAATTATCAAAATCTTGATTAATGTAATTAATCACTTTACATAAGCCCAAATGACTTAAAAATTTACTTATTTATCTTCGCTATTCTTATGTTATATTTAGGAATTTTCTTATATTTTTTGGATTATCCTTAGTGATAGTTTACAATTTAGAGGTTAATTAGCTTAATTATATCCTTTACAAATATTAAAAATTTAGAAGATTCCTAAAAATTGGAAACTTTACTTTAAAATTTATTAATCAACATTAGAAAATAACCAAATTTAAACTTAAATCTAATTGGCTTAATTAATCAATTTTAATTTCTTTAATTACTCTTTAATTAAATCATTAAATAATGCATGCCTTAAGTTTGAGTTGAATCTTGAATAAGAATGCATCTTTTAAAGTTTATTAAATATGTGAGATAAACTTATAGAATGTGCATCCCCATTTAATTAATAGACTTGAATTAGTGCATATCATCTCATGCATATAGTTATAGATCTTAATCATGTTAGGACTTATAATTTCAATCTTTAATTTTGAAGCTACATGGAAAAGCAATATAATACATATCTTATTTCATGTTATGCATTTATGTAGATCACCACCTATGTTGGACTCATATAAAACCATAAACTGGACACTCAAGGGCATAGGGTTATTAAATTAGCCCAAAGAAGATTTTATTGCATCATCCCCTTGGTTTAACAATGCCATATACCTATCATTTGTGCGCAATCAACTCAAAATGTATGTGTATATTCATCTAAAAATGACATTCACGACAGAAGTATACTCATAAACATAAGGTATAAAGGCTAAAGACCTAGAGGTGGATAGCTATTTAGTTAGCCCAAAGGAGGTTTTGCAATCTTTCCCTCTTCGGTTTAACAAAGTCACATACATGTGTATTGCAAAGCATTCAATGATTAAAATTTTATTCTTCTACCACTCACTAAACATAAACTTGAATCCTAACATAAATATACTAAATTTCACTGAAAGTCTAAACATGCATACCTCTCCATGTTCACTAATTACATAAAGAAGTGTAAGGGTGACTCAAATATCAATAACCATTCCTCATGTCTAATTAGCCTTTCAAAAGATGCATATCAAATTAAGGTGATGTTCAACTTAAGGGTTTAGCCTCTCTAGGGTAGAGAATGAGTGTGGTGATTCTTACTGCAAAACGGGGTCAACAAGTTATTTGCTCTTTATCATATATAATTATGACTCGAACAAATAATCAATCAAAATTAATATAAAACCAACATTTAAAGCATTAATTATTTGAATCAAAACCACCCAATAGTAATAAATTGAGTTCTTCCTTTAAATTACAATTCATTATAAAGCCTAGCTTTGTCATACCACACTAACCTCAACATATACATTAGATTACTAAGTCACCAATC
This sequence comes from Cymbidium sinense, assembly GCA_021442155.1. Lineage (NCBI taxonomy): Eukaryota > Viridiplantae > Streptophyta > Magnoliopsida > Asparagales > Orchidaceae > Cymbidium > Cymbidium sinense. Next base: position 106,647,138 of record CM038221.1, on the reverse strand, counting down.
CTAAACTTAAGTTTGGTCAATGTGAGCTAGGTGTCACATATTTATTTATTTCATATAGGCCGAACAAGAAAGATGCTTTACGCAAGTCAAAAAACTCGATAAGTGTGTCATCAAGTTAGGCCAACCTCGAAAGCCTAAAGAGGCGAAAGCAGTTTCTTGATGGATGAAGCCGAGCCGATATAATAAGCAAGCGAATGGAGTGAGACCAAGTTGAGCCAGACGTGGAATGGTGAAGGAGGCATGCTATATGTGAGCGAGAGGGCTAGGTGATCCCTAGGATGCATCACATCCAGTTCTAGCTGTGAACTCCTCGCACTGCTGTCGCCATTTCAAGGACCGACCGACACCTCACCTATTTGATGTGATGTATTACTTTTATTATTTTATGATGTAATATTTTAGATTGGATGTTAGGATTATTTGTGCTCTAATCTAGATAGTATGATGTTATTTATAGACAAATAGAATTTTTCTATAGGGGCCTATACTTAAGAAAAGTGTTGTTATAATAAAAATTTATATAAATTAAATTCTTTTTCTTTTCAGTGTTGCTTGCCCCTTTAGCATAACCCATTATGATAGGTGGGCTTGGCATCCATGGGTCTTAAGTCTAATTGTGTGATATATAACTGCTTAGTTTGTATGTATATTATAGCTAACCTCTATTTTTCATGTTTAGCTCAAATTTTATTTTTTAAAAAAATTTAAATGTAAGTTAGTAATATAATAGGGTTGTAAGCCATGGTGTTTTAGGATGAGCAAAAAGTATAATGAATAGACTTTGGAGGCCCTACGATGCTTGAGGAATCATAAATTTGGAAGACAAGTGAAGATGAAGACCCCCAATGACTTATTTTAATTTCATAAATCTAATTTTAATCTGGGTTGTATAAGGGTTGAGCTAGGCAACCTTTTTTTTATTTCTATGGTGTATAGCATAACTCGATTGCACTATCCTTTTATTATTCTTTTAATTTTATTGATTAATTATTTCTTTTACATTCTTTATGCAATAGAACTTCAAGCTTTTTCCTTGATTTCTTAGAGTGTGATGATTGTTGTATGACTTGGATTTCAATAGGTTCTTTAGGACTTTAATTTTTCTATCCACTAAAATAAATAACTTTAACATAAAGTTATATCGACTCATAACCTCAATATAAAGCCAGATAAATTAATCAATAAAATTAATTTAAATGCCATTGGCTTGTAATGAATATGGATTACATCATGTGTTCATATTGTCTTCTTTCCTTGAATATAGGGAATCTTCGTGCATGACCATTGATAGTAACCCCTTGAGTGAAGAAGACCCTTCTTGCAGATTAGCCCATAACATAACTTCATCATGCATATAGGTATACTTGTCCACCCAAGCCTGAGTGAAATTGATGAGTCAAAAATAAATAAAATATGTAATTTTTCTTACATTAGTCTATTACATACTTTCATGTGAATTATTATATAAGTTCTTAGGAAGTCTGTTTAGGATCTTAAGGTCTTTCCAAATAAATAACAACACATCTTACATTCATAAGACTTGGCCACATGGTTTTAATTCATACGTGGTCTTAGCTGACAGCCACTCTAAACAGTTGTAAGTTCAAAAGAGTTAGGATAGGTTCACTCTCTCTAGTGAAAAGTGAACCAACACATTCCAATTTTTCACTAGTATAGTTAAGTTAAGCTCTTAGCGTATGCTAGAGCGCTTTAGATATAGGTTTTGAAAGCTTCTTGTTTCTTGCTTGCCATAAATGTAAGTCCTCATATCTTAGGCATTTATATAATCTTATGTTATTGGAATATAAGTCCTAGCATTCTATGGTGTTTATTTTCAAGATATGGCATACCACGCAGAGCTTAGGTGGTACTTACTGAAGTGATCAGGTATGACATTAAAGAATGATATACTATCTCAAAAGATAGAAATCACCACCCTATAATGGACCAAATCACCTAATAAGGACTCATAAGGCATGATGGGTCTTCAAATATACTAGAGATCTTTCCCCTAATTTACATGGAAGAGTAAAGTAGGATTTATTTTAAGCTGGGTTTGTTAAGTTCCCTATGGAGGTAAGCCCACATAGTTAATTACATCCTAAGAAATGGGAATCCCTTAAGCATACTCTTGATTAAAGTAGACAATTAGGGTCTCCAAAGATTTCAAGGTTAAGACTATCAAAAGATTGACTATTTTAGAAAATCAACTAGGATAGATCAATGAGAAGACTTATTTTTGGAATCCAAAGGGAGAAAGTAGGGAAATTTTCATGATACTAGGAAGCCTAGTGAACATTCCAGTCTACCCTATAATTGGGCTTTATATTTTTGAAATTGAAGAGAGTTAATTATTTGAGTTGACATTTTATTAGATTTCTAGGGCTTATAATTCCACAACATAAGATTGTGGAAATACCTAATAGGTAAGGATTTATACTTGTAGCCTGAAGGAAACAGCTACCTCTGATTCCTAAACAAAGGAGCCTTGGTACAAAATAGAGGCACAACCTAAATCTAAGGAAAAAATGGGTATATGATTTATTGCCAAAAGAGAGAATAACCCACCCAACTGTTGGACTTATTATCGCCTGGAGTGGCAGCCAGCTAACTCCTCCTACGCTTTAAATCCATGTAACCAAGTCTTATTCTTTACAAGATGGCTAGGTTGTTGTTCATTTAGAAAAGAAACTATGGCCTTAGACTCACTCCCTAAGAGAATAGAGTATGAGTGATATGAATCCATGACTTAATCTAATGCAAATTTTATCAAATTTATTTGATTCTTTTGGACTTTTTGTTTCGACATAGGCTATGGGATTTTGTATGCCTAAATGCATGAGTTATGGGCCAAATCAAGAGAGAAAGGGGTGTTCTTCAACAACAAATCCTCACTCCCTCAGAACCATGGCCAAAGTAGATGACCTCGGTGGAGTCAATGGTAGAGAGACTAGCCTGATCCAGGGCTAAGTTTAGGCTAGTGGGGAAGGAATACATGAGCTTGTTGTGAGCCATAGATGCTAACTGAAGAATAGAAGAATTAATTGCATTCAAATCTGTATTATTGAAATATATCTGAGTTAGACACTTGCCTTGATATTCACCTTCAATCATTGACTTCAAGATTTGATTTTGAGTTTGAACCAACACTGAACAATCTTAAGGATGTTAAGTGGGGTTTAGCAAAATTTTAGAGGATTTTGGATATTGAGGAGAGTCTTTGCCATTTGATTTTGATTTAGAACCCATACTCAACCAATTTAGGTAGGTTGAGAGGGGTTCTAAAATTTAAGGAGAGATTTTCTTGGAGATATTTGTATTTTGTGCATCTTGTTTGGTAATATTGATATTTTGAAAGACCTCTACTTAGCAAATTTGGGTAAGCTAAGAAGAGGTAGTGATTGTGTGTTTGAAATATTTTTGCTTGTGAAGATTTAATTATCATATTTTGATTTGAAAATGGGGCTTCTTACTTAACAAATTTTGTATGTTAAATAGAGGCCACATGTGTTTGATTTGTGTTTGATGATGAAGCTTTCACTTAACAAATTTGCTATGTTAAGTGAAAGTTAAATGTGATTGTGAGAAAAATTTTCTTTTCTTTAAAGATGAGAGTCCCACTTAATAAATTTGGTATGTTAAGTGAAAGCCCCAAATTTGTTTGAGATATAATTGTCTCTTCTTTTTGAATGAGACTCTCACTTAACAAATTTGGTATGTTAAGTGAAAGTTCAAGTGTGGTTTGACATGAAAAATTAGATCTTTATTTAACAAATTTGGTATGTTAAAATAGGGATCAAATGTGTGTTGAAAAGAGACCCTCTCTTAAAAAATTTGGTATGTTAAGTGAAAGTCAAATGTGTTTATGATTTTGAAAATGAAACTTTCACTTAACAAATTTGGTATGTTAAGTGAAAGTCAAATGTTCTTATGATTTATTTTTTTTTTGAAAATGAAACTCTCACTTAACAAATTTGGTATGTTAAGTGTAAATTCAATGTGTTTATGATTTTTGAAAATGAAACTCCCACTTAACAAATTTGGTATGTTAAGTGAAAGTTAAATGTGTTTATGATTTTTTTTTTTAGAAAATTAAACTTTCACTTAACAAATTTGATATGTTAAGCAAAAGTCAAATGTATTTTTGAAAATGAAACTCTCACTTAACAAATTTTGTATGTTAAGTCAAAGTCAAATGTGTTTGTGATTTTTGAAAATGAAACTCTCACTTAACAAATTTGGTATGTTAAGTGAAAGTCAAACGTGTTTTTGAAAATGAAACTCTCACTTAAAAAATTTGGTATGTTAAGTGAAAGTTAAATGTGTTGCAATTTTTGAAAATGAAACTATCACTTAACAAATTTGGTATGTTAAGTGAAAGTCAAATGTGTTTTTGAAAATGAAACCCTAACTTAACAAATTTGGTATGTTAAGTGAAAGTTAAATGTGTTTATAATTTTTTTGAAACTTCTCACTTAACAGATTTGGTATGTTAAATGAAAGTTAAATGTGTTTATGATTTTTGAAAATAAAACTCTCACTTAACAAATTTGGTATGTTAAGCTAAAGTCAAATGTGTTTTTGAAAATGAAACTTCACTTAACAAATTTGGTATGTTAAGCAAAAGTCAAATGTGTTTTTGAAAATGAAACTCTCACTTAACGAATTTGGTATGTTAAGTGAAAGTTAAATGTGTTATGATTTTTGAAACTAAAACTCTCACTTAACAAATTTGGTATGTTAAGTGAAAGTCAAATGTGTTTTTGAAAATGAAACTCTCATTTAACAAATTTGGTATGTTAAGTGAAAGTTAAATGTGTTTATTTTTTTTTTTGAAACTTCTCACTTAATAGATTTGGTATGTTAAGTGAAAGTTAAATGTGTTTATGATTTTTGAAAGTGAAACTCTCACTTAACAAATTTGGTATGCTAAGCTAAAGTCAAATGTATTTTTGAAAATGAAACTCTCACTTAACAAATTTCTTATGTTAAGTGAAAGTCAAATGTGATTATGATTTTGAAATTGAAACTCTCACTTAACATATTTGGTATGTTAAGTGAAAGTCAAATGTGTTTATGATTTTTGAAAATGAAACTCTCACTTAACAAATTTGACATGTTAAGTGAAAGTCAAATATGTTTATGATTTTTGAAAGAAAATGAACTTATTTAACAAACTTGGGTATGTTAAATGGAGTTCAATCTGTTCTTATGATTTTCAAAAGTAGGGGGGTTCTCATTCGACATGCTTGGACTATCAAATGAGCTCCCAATTTGTATTGAAGCCCAAGACTTTGGCAAGAAGGAGTTTTATTAGACAAATGCAAATAGAGTTCAATTTGCTCTACCTTATCCAAGGGAAGGGGAACTCTCATTTGACAAATTTGGGTATGTCAAGTGGGGGGTTCAAATATGTCTTAACTTCTCTTTCATGTGTGTATGGTTTATTGCTTTTCGAAAAGAGGGAAAACTTCAACTCTGGCACATGTGAAGTATGTTAAGTGGAGTTTCAATCTTTATATCATGATTTTATTCAAAAATAGAATCTCCATCCAACAAATTTGACTGTGTGGAATGGGGATAGCTATTTTCAAAGAAAATGTGCTTTTGAAAAATACATTAAAAATTATTAATTTTGATTTTTAAAAAAGAACTTCCTTGTAACAATCATAGGATTTGTTAAACAAGGTTTGGTTATATGTGTTTTGTGCCTTTTTGAAAAATTTCATAAAAAATTTTTTTTGGGTAAAGATCTTTTATTATGTGGATTTTGAAAAAGTACTTTTGTAAAGACATGTTATTTTGTAGAAGAGTTTTAATTTCTTATTGTTCATGGGATGAACCTTGCCTCACCATCAAGATGGTGAAGAGGTTCTTAATTTTGGTCATCTTCTTTGTTTGATTAATTTTAATTTTCATCTATTAGGGAATCCAATAGGGATTTTAAGACCTACATGGAGTGAGGTCCTAAAACCTAAAGGATGTTGGTGAGCTTTACTTAAGGGTGAAATAAGGTAAGTGCCAATGAAAAGAATGATAGTCTTGGGCCTATATAAAATATAAGTCCACTATCAATGCTTGGAGATAATAATTGTCTACTAAAGATGGAGAGAGGAACTCTCCCCAGTGGATCACCAAAAAAATCTGTAATATTTAATTTCGGGATTTGGGACACCACGTAGATCGGGTATGACATTAAGGAATGATGTACTATCTTAAAAGATAGAAATCACCACCCTATAATGGACCAAATCACCTAATAAGGACTCTTAAGGCATGATGGGTCTTCGAATATACCAGAGATCTTTCCCCTACTATATATGGAAGAGTAAAGTAGGGTTTATTTTAAGCCGGGTTCATTAAGCTCCTTATAGAGGTAAGCCCCCACAGTTAATTATATCCTAAGGAATGAGAATCCCTTAAGAATACTCTTAATTAAAGTGGAAAATTAGGGTCTCCAAAGATTTCAAGGTTAAGACTATCAAAGGATTGGATATTTTAGAAAATCAACTATGATAGATCAAGGAGAAGACATATTTTTGGAATCCAAAGGGAGAAAGTAGGAAAATGTTCATGATACTAGGAAGCCTAGTGAGCATTCCAATCTACCTAATAATTAGGATTTATATTTTTGAAATTGAAGAGAGTTAATTATTTGAGTTGATATTTTATTAGATTGCTAGGGCTTATAATTTCACAACATAATATTTTATTAGTCTTGACCCTTTTGGACGTTTTGTTTTGACACAGGCTATGGGATTTTGTATGCCTAAATGCATGAGAATTTGATTATGGGCCAAATCAAGAGAGAAAGGGGTGTTCTTCCACCAAAGGCTCTCACAGGTTAAGCCTTAATTCTCTAGCAAAGATGGAAGTCTCCTCTTAACAAGAGTAAAATAATATGATATGCATGATTTTATACATTCATCCATCCATCTAAGGGGTTGCTAAAAATTTTATTATCTTGATTTAATTCTTGGTCTTTTATGTGAGGTTATGAGTTATTTTTAAATTTTAGTTATGAGTTGTTAATTGGGGTAGAAAACTTAATTTTATCCTAAGAGTCTATCGCATCCAAGCCACACATTCAAGCATCAGTCTTGAGGAAACTATAAAAAGCATGTTGTTCTAATGTGCAATCTAAACACAACATCAAACAATTTTATATACTACCATAAAAGAATAAAGGGCCATTGCGATTGGGTTCCTCCGTACACCCCAAAAGGAGAAAAAAAGATGAGTAGCCGAGCTCTACCCTTATATAACTCAGATTAAAAAAATAATAATACATGTTATGGGGGTCTTCTTTTCTTCATTTCTTCCTTCTCTTACTTTTGATTTGATTTGCTCCAAAGGCATCACAGGGCACCCCAGGGACTAAGCCTTATGGCCACTGCTCATCTTAATCCCTCATAACACTAATCCTAATTCCTAATGCAAAACTACATTAAAGTAGGAAAAGTAAATCTAGCTACACTTGCAAAAAAAATGTTAGCTAAACATACCATACAACCCAAGTAGTTATATGAATAATTTATACTTAGCACCCACACATAGGTAACCAAGCCCACCTGTCCTAACATGGGTTATGCTTAGGGGCTAACAAACCTACACAACAAAAGCATTTATATTTTGCTGGGCTTTCTGAAAACATGATTAGTAATAATGGCTTCTAACACTCTAATATAACAATCTAAAATATTACATCATAAAATAAAACACAACATCATACATATAGTGCCCTAACTTAGCACTAGAAGTGGTGACTTAGTATTCTAATGTGTGTGTTTATGGTTCGTATAGCAAGACTTTACTAGGCTTCTTTAGTTTAAGGTTCAATTTGGAGTTTGAATTTGTTTAAATTTTACCTTTGGGTGACTTTAACTTAATTGATGATTTATGATTTTGGAGTTTATTTCATCACCAAATTCCCATTTTAAGTATCTTATCTTTTAATTTGAATTTTGTGTAATTTATTCAATCATGACCATTTGATTGATTTAGAATTTAGGAATTTGAGCTTGTTTAAGCTATTTGATTGATTGATTTTGGATTAGATGTTTTAGTTTAATTAATAATTCAATATCCATAATATCTAATGAATTTTCAATTTGTTTAAGTTCATGTGTTTTTTTTTGTTGATTAATTTTAGATTAGATATTTTGATTTAATTAAATCTTGATAATTCAAAATCCTTTTAAATTAATATTAACTCTTTTCTTTGATTATGGTTATGTGATTTAACTTGATTCTTATTTAATTCGATTGTGGTTCATTTATTTATAGTTTGATCAGATTAGATTAACTAAGATTTTATTTTGATTTTAATTGGGTTTTATTCTTTGTAATTAGGATTTAATTTTTAATCACATCCATTTATCATGTTCATCAAAGTTTGGTTTGTATTTTGATTTCATACATTGGATAGTTGATTAGTTTATCTTATTTAAGTAGGTTGAATAAGATTTGATTTGATTACATATTAAATTGATGAGAGACTTTCTTAATTTAATTTAATTTGATTTAATTTGATTTGATTAGCTCTATTAGTCTATGGGTTTGCTTAGGCTCAATGTGATTATATGATTAGTTTAATTAAGAAGTGTATTTATGTTAATTATAAAGGTTTATTTAATTTTTAATTTGACTTCATATTTGTTTAGACTAATGATGTAATTAATGACTTAATAATTTAGGTTTAATTTAAGTTTTGATTAGTATTTAATTGCATTTATGTTTGATTAAGCTTAGGTTTAATATGATTAATTTGATTAACTTAATTAGTTTATTTAAGAGGTATGATTAATTATTAAATTAAATAAAGATATGTTTAATTTTTAATTTGATTTCATATTTATTTGGGTTAATGATGTAATTAATAAGTTAATGATTCAAGTTTAAATTAGCGTTTGATTAGCATATAATTGCATTTTATGTTTGATTAAGTTTAAGTTTAATATGATTAGCTTAATTAACTTAATTAGTTTATTTAATATGAGTGATTAGATTAATTAGTATATTAATTAAGTGTTTGATTTGAATTAATTTTAATCTAATTTATAAAGTTAATTTGGTTTACTAAGATGATGGATTAATTTATTAAGCTTGCACTAATTAGATGTTTGATTAAGGGTTAGTTAAAATTATTAGATTAATTAAAGGTTTATTTAATTAGAGATTAATGACTTAATGATTTAGGTTTAATTTAGATTTTGATTAGTGTTTAATTGCATCTTAATTATGTTTGATTAAGTTTAGGTTTAATATGATTAATTTGATTAACTTAATTAATTTATTTGAGGGGTGTGATTATTAAATTTAATTAAGGTTTGATTTAAGCTTAATTTTAGAGTTAGCTTTAATGTAACTTATTTAAATTAATTTGATTAATTAAGATGATGGATTAATTTATTAAATTTGCATCAATTAGATGTTTAACTAATTAAGTTTAATTATTCATGATTAGGGTTTTTACTTGATTTGATTCATTTATTATATTTGTTTGACTTCATTAACATGTTCGATTTAATTATTAAGTTGAAATATTTAATGGTTAATTAATTATCTCATTCCAAATAGATGTGATTTAATCATATGTTAATTAAGTTTACTTTATTTTTATTTGGTTTAATTCAATTAGTATCAAATGTTTAAAGTTTCCTAAATTTGTTAGGTTTTGAGTTTGATTTAAGATTTAATCATTTAATTGAGTTTTATTAACTTAAATAAGTTTAATCATATTTAATTTAATTTTCTTTAAGAATGATATTTCTCTGATTTGAGATTTGATTAACGATTGCTTAAGTGCTATTTCATTTTCGATTTTGATTTAATATTTAAATTATTTTTAGGTTATATTTTAATTAACTCCTTAATTTTTTTAAACTCTAATCTTAAGTGTTTGTTTAGGGTTTATTAAGATTCAGAAGATTACATTATTTTCTTAGGAGTCCTAGATGTCAATTGAAGTGATTTAAGCCATTTTGAAAATTTCTGTAAATTTTTGAATTTTTATTTGATTTATTTTATTAAAATGGATAATTTGAACTTCAAAATTTAATTTCTCCCAATCCAAAGGTTCTTTTCACTTGAAATTGCTCTGCTAAGTGTGCTTTAACTTTACTTGCAATCCCTAAAAATTTCAACTTATTCTCACTTATATTTTTGGCTTAATTAATGAAATATAATTTTTACTAAAACTCAAATTAAGCTCACAATATTTAGGAAAATTTGAAGATTTTGGATTTATTGGATTTCCCTCAGAAAGATTAATCCATCAAGCCCTTGTTTGCAATTTTTGGTAAAGTATTTTATTTTTTATGACTTTTTGAAGTTTCAAGTGATTTAAATTAAATTTTTTTAAAAAAAGAAAAGAAAATACCGTCGCCTTTGTGTGCAAGAAGAGAGCCTAAAACCATCCATCACAGATGTGATAGTCCGCATCGATCGCGGATCGGACGCAATCTATCCGTCCGCTTGCACGAATCGCATCGACGGTCCCAAATCGCATCGAGATCCGAAGTTCGATCGATCCGATCCGATCATGTGAACCGCATAAATCACAAACGCATCAAATATAAGGCCCGTGATCTCACGATCTACGCACGATCCGAGCCATCCAATCCCGCGAACCACGAGATCAGACGGTGGCTATGAGCCACCAGTGATGAATAGTATTTTCAAGGGTTTTTTTTGGAAAAAAATGAGAGTTTCTAAGCCAAAACTTGTTTAAATGGACCCATTTTCATGGCGATTTGTACTGAAAAAATTCTATTTCCTAATTGGAATGATTTAAAGTAAAAAATGCTGGATTATTTAAATAAAATTCCTAAATTTACGAGAAAATTAATATAAAATGTGTGAAATCCTAATGTTGGCTACTCTTTGGTGAAATTTACCTCACCAGGGATGATTTTCAGTGGTGGTGAAGATCCGAACAAACTTCTAGGTATGTGAGGAAGCTTTGAAGTGATCTTTAGCCCTTGCCTCCCTTCGGAATGTCACCTTCTTCGATGTCTACCGTCGCCTCACCGGAAGAGCAATTTTTTATGTTTTTGAGCTCAAAAATGGCTCAAAGAAGTGGGAGATGGGTTCCTTTTTTTCTTTGGGAGCTTTTGGGGCTAAATGGTGGTGGGAGGAAGAGATCTCAAGCCTCTTGTTGGGGTCAAGTGGAAAATACAATCTTTTTTAAATTTTTTGGCTCCAAATTGATTGCCATCTTGTTGGGGTGGTTAGGGTGGATGATAGATTGATTGAGGACTTTGGATTTTTACTCTGAAGTCCTCTCTTGCTATCATATGATCAGATTTATTCAATACAAATGTTGGGGAGGAGTTAAGTGCATGTGATGGGGGGAATTAAATAAGATTGGGTGGAATCCTATGTGGGGGAGGATCCATGAGAGATTTAAATAGGTTAGGTTAGTTTTGGGCTGATCTCAAATGAGTTTGGGTCAGGTTTGATCATCCCCCAAGGCGTCTTGGCTTGATTTCAAGGGATTTGGCCCGATTTGGGCCATATGAGTCATTTTAGGTCAAATTGACCCATTTGACTAAAATTGGCCAAATTAGCTTGGGTTATAGGTTGATTCATGTTCAATTGGCTAATTTAAAATGAATTTGGCCTTTGGTTTGAATTAATTTAGATTTAATTTGAATTTAGGCCAAATTGACCCTTTAGGCCAATTTGGGCTAAGTTGAGTAAAGTTGACCAATTGGGCTTGATTGATCAAATTGGGTTTAAATATGGATTTTTTCAAGTTCAATAATTAATTTTCAATGTAATCACCAATTGCAATCAGATCATGATTTGACCTGATTTGATCCTTTAGGCCAATTTGGGTCAATTTAGATCAAATGGCCAATTGGGTTTGGTTTGGCCCAATTGATTGCAATTGATCATCTTAGGGTGATCAATAATCACGGTGGAAGATTTTGGTGAGCTTGGTTCAATCCAATTTGGGTTAGATTAGAAGTTAGCTCAAATGGGTCCTTTAGGTCACTTTGGGTCAAGTGGACCAAAGTGGGTCAAGTGGACCAAAGTGGGTCAATTGGTTTGATTTTGGTTTTATTTGAGTTTAGTTGACCTTATATATGAGACCTAGATTAGAATATAAATTCAACGGCAATTAATTTGAAGTCTAAGGAATTTTTGGCTCATTTGAAATTTTCAAGTCAAAAGGGCTAGGTTGGGTTTGACATGGGTTGGTTTCGATTTGATTTGATGATTATAGGTTTCAATTAAATTTGGGTAGATAATTGAATGAATAATTGATTCAAGAGAAAATTCATTAGTTTTGACTTGATCTGGATAGAATTTGGCTAAGTCCAAAGAATTGCCTTCTGAGTCTGATTTGATTTTGATATAGTTTTGGACATTTGAATTTGGATTTCATTTATATTTGTGAATATAAATGAACAAATAATTTATTTATAAAGAGGTCAATTGAGTTGGATTTGATTTAAGGGGATTTTTGGCTAAGTTTATGAATGTGGTTCATATGGCTTAGGAAGGGGTTTTAGGATTTGAATTTGATTTTGGGTTTCAACCATTTAGAGTCAAATTTTGAAATTATATTTAGAATTTGAATTTGAATTTGAGATTTAGTTTGAGAATTGAGTCTGGGTTTGATTTGAGAAAGTGTATCTACATTGGGTTTAGGCTATGGGATAGGTAATTTCCTTAAACCCTAAGGCATAGCCTAATCATATGATTAACACTTCTAAGTCTTTAGGCTTAGGTTAGGTGTTCACCTAATCACTAGAAGTGTCTTATGACTAAGGAGTTCTTAGTGTCTAGAAAATTCCTAAGTCTAAGAAGAGGAGGTTAAGAGCTCACTCCAAAAATTGAGGTCAACACATTCTAATAAAATGTCAACTTAAATAATCATGATCCTTTACTTTAAAAATATAAAGCTTCACCATAGGATAGACTGAAGTGCTCATGATGCTACTTAGTTATTCTCCTTTAGATTATATTAAGAACTCATCCTACTCAAGTTTTCCAAATTATTTTTAAAAACATTAGCAAACTTTTGATACTAAACTTTGAAATCCATAGAGATGCTAGCCAATCACTTTAATCGAGAATTTTGTTAAGATACCTTATTTCTCAAGATGTAATTAATGATGAGGGCTTGCCCATAAAGGGAACTTAAGAATTATGCTTAAAAAAATCTTGCTTTAGTTCATCCATGTAAAGTAGGAGATAAATCTTTGGTACTTGTAGACTCATCAATCTTAAGAGTCCTTATTAAGTGATTGTGTCCATCATATGGTAATATCCTTACCTTTTGAGGCAATACTCCATTCTTTGAGGTCATACTCGATCATTTTAATAAGTACCCCCTAAGATCTACATGGTGTCTCTCATCATAATTTTTAAACATTATAGAGTAAAGATATCATCCTTTGAAAGAAGCAAGCATAAAGATTAATACATAAAAAAAATTAACATACAATGATGAATGCTTACCATAAATATGCTCATAAATATTGTAGAAATTAAGAAATAGCTTGATGTTGAGTGTCCTACCTAATAGCTTCTCTAGAACCTTAGTCTCCTAGTCACCCTACTCTAGAAGTGTCACTTTATTAGCAATAAAAGGAGTGGGTGCAATTGACACTCCCCACAAAATTGAGCACTTGATAAAATAAGAATGGAATGTAGTTCTTAACTTTGATTAGAGAACCAAAAACTCTTAAATATACTACCAAGAAGTTTACAATCTTGTCCTTATGACCCTTGATGGAGAAGATATGGCAAATATGAGTTAAGCTCTAGGTCAACCCTTCTTGTGCGAAAAAAACAAATAAAAGTCATGAGATTTGCTATCGAATTTGACAGCACTTGGACGAGCACCACTCTATAGAAATTTAGAACCTCTACTAACATGATGTAGTGAGGTAATTAAATGCTACACTATAAATGATCAAAAGAGACACATAACTCATCTACCTTCAGAGTATTTGCTCACTCATCTTCATAAGGAACTTGCACCAAGTAGTTTGAATTGCCATAAAAAGCCCCTAGTAGAAAAGTTTGTTCACCATAATTACCATAAAATTGATGGATCCTTTCTTTAGAGTTGTCATGACCATAATCAAAAAAGAACTTGTTGAAAGATGAATGAAAAGGAATCCACAAAAAAAAAAATAAAAGATGCATAGCAATAAAGTTGATCAAATAGTGGTCAAGGGAATTTATAGGTGTGATAAAAAGTTTTAAGAAATGTGTGCATCATGTCAAGCACTTAATGAGCAAGTCCTTTCTAAATCTCATTGAAATCTCAAGCAATGCAATGTCATAAAATACCTTCAACTAGTTCGCTTATAACCAAATAAAGAATTAAATGAACTCGGCATAAAATTAAACGAAAATAAAAATGAAGATATTTATTTTATCAAGATATAGATTCTTTTTTGTTGTAATAGAAAGTTTGTACGTACTCACCTTTAACCTTTTTTATATTATTTTTTAAATTTTCTAACTATTGATTATGAATGCCACTCAATCATAAGTGCTTTTTTGTTAGGCGAGTAGTTAAATATAAAATTAATGTCCATGATGAAGAGAGAGAGGACCTGCTCAACCCATCACAATAATAAAGTGAAATTAACTCGGCATCCATGACTGCCAACTTTCTTTGCAATTCAATTTCAATAACCACCAACTTTCTCTGCAGTTTGGCTACTACCTATCCTAGTGAGTTTATGCCTTCTTCAAAAAGAGTTTCTCTCCCCTACAAAAAAGAAAACTTTGTAGAAGGAGCATATGGTTAAGGTTCCCCCATAACATCACCTTCTCTTAAGAGGAAAGACTCGTTCTTCTTTGACTCACCACTTTCATGATGATTCAATGAAGTGAAACTCTCCACCATCTTAAAAATATCTATCGAAGTAAAGGTAGCAACTTTGGTAGTTAAAGAGCTAGGGTTGTCGAATCCTTCCCTAGTAGAGAAAGTTCCACTCCCAAAGAAAAACTTAAAACTACTGAGATACCAGATGATCAACAATAATAGGAATCTCTTTCACTAAAGTTAGCCCTGAACAATAAAAAATAATGTCATCAACTACAAACAAAAAAATTTCCTACAAGACATTTAGTTAACAGTGTCATCAATAGGAAAGGAAGTCACTATTGAAGCAAATGAACCTTCTCATCACTCGGATGATGTCCAAATAGGTCACCTACTTTGAGTTGAATAATCATCTCAGATCTACTAAATATACCACAAAATATCAATGGGAATCGATGACTAGCCATCATCTCCCTTTATAGATTCGCAAAAACTCAAAACATTAAGCTAAAAAAATAAAAAGATCATGTAAAATTACACAGGAATAATGAATTCACAAAAGGTGAAATTCATGTTGTTGCGAGACAGTCTTCTAGTACCCTTTATTGAGAAGTTCTTGACAACCTTCTCACCAAGACTTTCCTCTACTAAATTGGAGAAAAATCCTCTTCATCTTCCTGTTGAGCACTCAACACCATCTTCATCCTCTTCTAGACAGGGAGAGAACCCACCAATTCTGTAGTAGAACTCCCCTCAACTACATTAGGAACACTTACTTTTACTCACATGTCATTGCCACTATCCTTGGAGAAGTAGTCTCATTTGTAATTGATGCTACTAAATAAAGTACTTGCATCAACAAAGGGTGCTAGAGCAATCTTTTTAACCACCTCCTTGGCATTTTTTTCCATATAAACTTGATTAAACCTCAATGGGATTTATATCACCAAGAGGTCTTTGTAGTCCATGGTGAGTGTTCAATTTATTAACAAAAGAACTCAATAAGAAGATGAGATGTTCTTTACAGTGATCGTGGCAAAGTAAACTAACTCTAGAGCTAAGGTCCTTCTTATTGCCAGAAGTTGACAGATAACTCCGAAAGAAATTATTAAGTCTGAGGTGATTTGACATAAATATCAAAAAGATTTTTTGGTCAAAACTTCTTAAATTAAATGCTAATAATTAATGATGGGTTGCATTCTATTGACCTTATTTTTGGATGAGGTTAATATCATTCTAAAATCAATAATTAGGATGTCCTAATCTTAAATAAGAATCTCCTAATACAATGCTCAGGACGCTATACTTAGTGACGTAGTGCACCCTCATTGGGTTTGATCTAACCTAACGAGCATAGGTAGACTTGACCCAATTTTTAAATTTGGATTAAATCAAATCAAATCTACATCAATAAAAATTAAACTAAATTAAAATAAATGAACAAATCCAAAACTAAGCCAAAGTCAAATCTAATCACCCATTCAACATAGGTTGGCCTTAGGTGTGTCCCACCAAGAATTGGACCAAATTAAATCATTTTAAATGTTTCAAATGATCAAATAAATATGTCTGATTACAAATTCAAAAAAATTTAAATTTATTTACTACTTAATTAACTACTTAGTCTAAACGAACATAAATGGGTCCTATTGGGTTCAAACCCAAATCAAATTGAAATCAACTCAATTTGATTGCACAAAATCATTTGGAAATGATAATTAAACACAATCCAACCAATCATTGGGTCTAATTTGATCAAATTGGTCATTTTACCAAATGAAATCCAAACTTAACCCATTAAGCCCACTTTTGGTCAAATGGGTTCTAATTAAAATCTAATTGAAATTAAATGAAATCAGTCACTCAAATCATCTCACACATGTGATTAAACATAATTGGAGTGAGAACATAATTTGATTTAGTTAAATTTGGTCATTTGACTCAACCAAATCTGACTTAACCCATTTAAGGAAAAATGGTTCAAGTTGACTCGGAGTTGGGTTAAACCTTCATGTGGCATGAGTAGTCAATTCCTAATCATCCAATGGACAATCAGGATGATCTAAATCATAATTTAAAACCAATTTATAGTGGTAAAAGCATTTAGAACTTAAATTAAATCTAATGCTAAGGTTAATCACCAAATGGATTCAAATTGAAATGAAACCTATGGAACTTATTTAAATTCATCTTTGCATGGATTAAAAGAGATTTCCAAGTAATCTTAATTAAATTAATAAATCTAAATCAAGCTAAAATGATAAAATTATCCAATGGTAAAGAGGGATCATGTGAAGCAAAGTCTACTTTGATTTCCTTAATCCCTTATCCCTTTTAAATCCCATCTCTTGGCTGCAAGACAAGAGATATGGCTACCAATCAATTAAAGGCCACCAAAAAAAGAAACAAAATAAAAAATGGCTTCCTCTAAGGAGAAATGAAGCATAAGCCAAGAAAGAAAAAATATACCAAGGGAAGGAAGAAGCTTGGCCAAGCAAGGAAGAAGTGTAGATGCCTTCCTCCCTTCCATGTGATCATCCAAACTTGCTCACAAGGCCAAGGGGGATTGAATCCCACCTCCCTCCCCCCCCCCCACTTGGTCACCTTGTCACCTTGTGGGAATCTAGCCAAAGAAGAAGCTCTTTGACAACCAAGGAAAGAGGGGAGGGAAAGCCAATTCCCTCCCTCTTTTCATCTCAAATCGTTCACCAGGGGTAGAGATGAAGGAAGAGACCCTTCCCCTCATTCCTCACCGTCCACACACTATAAAATTGATAAAATCTGAACCCCTTTAATGGTGAAATGTAATGGAGACTCTCTTACATCAAATTGAATGTTATAACACATTCTAGAGGTCGACCTAAATTGAACTGCCACCCAATCCCCTCGCCATTGGCAAGCCGAAAAATGACCAAGGTTGACAAAAAATTGATTTGAGGTTGGTCCAGGGAGCAATCCATGGGGAGGCAAGCAGTCAAATTACATGCACAGCTTTATTACATCGAGATGAAGCTAAAGGAGTCAATCCCACCGCCAGTGATTGCTGAAAATGAGGTATGCTTCATCACTATCCTCCCTAATGTTCAGTTTTTGTCCTTTTTAAAAGAAAATTGATCCCCAAGTGGATCAAACAGTATGGATAGGTTGTAAATCAATCACTGGTCATTTTGCAATCAAAATCATTTTGAAATTCACCAATCATCGTTGAAATTTTGATAAAAATGACAAACGGTGTCCGTCTCTCATCGAAGATTTATGTGATATAATCTCAACCATCTGATCCTTCTATTTGGAATAAGCGGTCGTGATTTAATGGGATGATCTAATTTATCTATTAAGAAAACCACAGAATGAATCGGGACCATCTAATCTTTGATCAGACGGTCGAGATTCATCCCGCATGGCACTACTTTTGACACGGATGCTACATGGGATCCACATGGCCAAATCTTGCCTCGCCACATGGCGATGATGCCACGTAGGCAGCCACGTTGCCCCACGATTATAAAACAAATAAATCACTTAAAAATTAATTAAAAATCACAAAAAATTCTAAAAATCATAAAACATTAAATAAAAATCCAAAAATTGCAAAATTGAGCTATATGGATTTATCTTGATGAGAGGAATCCATTAAAATTAAAATCCCCAATTAATTTGAGGCATTTTAGACTTAATTTGACTTTGAATGAAATCAATTAAACCTTAATTAATCATAAACCATTAATTAAATTTAAATGAAACTTTGGGGATTAGAATTGATGTTAAAACACACCCTAAAAATATTTTCATGAATTAATTCAATGTAATTCATGAGAAATGAAATTTGAAATCTTAAACCTCAATTTTAATTAAATGAATTAATATAATAAAATAACTCATGAAAATGAATTGAATAACCTTAAATCAACTTAATGAACTCTAATGAACATAAAAACACTAATGAAACTCATTGAAATGAAATAAATCACAAAATGGCTTAATTAAGTAATTAGTTTAATTAAATAATTCAAATAATTAAACTACAAATTAAATCACAATAACTCAGCCAAATGTACAAAAATTATGAATAAACCCTCTTTGGAAACATCTTTCAAAGAGAAATCAATGAAAAATAAAATTACTAAATGATCTGCATAAAATTAAGCATATTTTATATTTTAATGAAATAATTAAAACCTTGCTTACACCTTAGTTATTAATCTAATCAAAGTGAAAGCCTAGAAACATGAAATTGGCATGAAACCCCACTTTCCATAAAAATTTCAGCCCCAATTGGCATTTGGATTGGGAATTATTGAATTTCCAAATTCCTTACTCAATATGAATCAAATAATTAAAAAAATCATAAATTTCTACAAATCATGAAATAATTTAAACTATTCTTAATCAAATATAAAAAATATTTAGGATGGTTTTCCAACATCCTAAATCAAAGAACTTAATCATTTTATACTTAAGGGTTAATGAAATTAATAATGCATATTAAAAATAATTAAACCCTAAGTTAATAAAATCACAAACAAACACTTATTAAAATTTGAATACACAATCAATCTAACCTAAGAATGAATTAAACATTGAGTTAAGTGTCTTAGGTTAACATAAATTAAATTAAATGAATGAACATAAATTCAACAAACCTAAACATAAGTCAAATCAAAACCAATTCAAACAAAATCAAATGAACCAATTCAAACTAAATCAAATGAAATAATTCAAACTAAAGCAAATTGAAAACTAAACCAAGAATTAAAGAAGAAATAAATTAAATCAAAGAAATGAAATATAAAATCAAATTCCAAAGAAAAGAATTAATCCAAAATTCAAATTGAATTCAAACCGAAATCATCTAAGTGAAAGTAAAAGGATTAATTAAGATACTTAAGGATCTTAGTTAGACCTCTGGATGGATCTTCATTTTAGGATGAAGGCTTCATTCCACAAGGGGTTAAGATGTTGAATAGAATAGATTTCACCTAAAAGTGGAATTCATTCTACTCTTCATTCTTGAAAACCTAAATTTCACTTTAACCAAATAAAAGTGAAATAAAAATGAAAATAAATCATTAAATCATTTGAATTGAAACCATCCAAGGGTAAAATTTAAACAAACTCAAATTTTAAATTGAAACTTGAACTAAAGAGGCCTAGCAAACTCCTGCTACACAAGCCTATTTCCTCATGCACTAGATCATTAGGCCACAGACCTTAGACTTAGGTTAAGCCATTTTGTGATTCTTTATGATTCCCTGTGATGTGCTTCACATGTCTTTGTGGTGTACTATTTTAGACCGCATATCTAGGATTGTTTGCCCATTAGACTAGATGATAGGACGTTCTTTTTAGATCTAACAATGTCTTCTACACGGGATTATGCTAGAAAAGATTGCTATCATAAATAAATTTAAAAATGAAATTTTCTTGCAGTTTTGCTTAAGTCTTAAGCATAGCTCATAGGATAGCTAGGCTTGGCAACCAACTAATGTTGAGCCCATATGTTTGTAAAATATAACTACTATGTGTTGTTTATATTTTGCTAACATTTGTTTTGTAAAGCATAGGAATTATTTTTGAAACTAAAATATAATTTTAAGCTTGGAATTAGGTTAGGATCTATGGGGTCTAGGATTAATAGGAGCTAACCTAACTGGAAGATTGGTACAGTGGTCCCCTGTGAAGCCTAGTGGATGTCCCCACTATCTTGGAAAGAAGATTCATAAATCTAGACTTGTAGTTCTAGGTCGGGCTGTATAAGGGTAGAGCTCAACTGCCTATTTACTTTTTCTTCTAGGGTGTACAATTGTACTTGGCCACATTGGCTTTTTTATTAAATTAAAATTGGCTTGATTTATTTTAGATGTGCAATAGAATCAACATATTTTTTTAGGTTTCTTTCTATGTTGTGTTTTCCTGTGATTGATTGTTTGGACAATTAACCTCATAAGAAAAATTTAATTTAATACCCAGCTTAAATCTAAACAACTGAAATTTAAAATAAAATAAATTTAAAATTTCACATAAAGTGAAGCCTTAGGCAAAACTTAAAATCAATTAGAAACAAATTAGGTCATGAAACCATGAAATCATATGGCTTCAATCCTTGAATTGGGAAATTTTTCCCATTGAACATAAGGGGCATCTAACATGTCAGGATGACCACCTCCTTCGGGAAGCCTACCTTCTATTATTGATTTGGCCCATAATAATTTCTAATTTCATAACATTAAGCATAAAAAATGCATACCTAAGACTTTAAATAAATTTTAAATCTAAATACTTTAAAATATGAAATATGTGCATTAGTTAGATGCATTTTATACCCTACATTAACTTAGGGATTAGAGAGTAAGTATAGGTTCATAGATTCTTTTCTTAAAAATATAATAGCCTAGCCATCTTACATTCATAAGACATGGCATCGTGAATTTAAAATGTGCTTAGGGGGTGTTAGTTGGTAGCCTTTTCTAGGCAGATTGTAAGTTCAGAAGAGTCAGGGATAGGTTAATTCCCCTAAAGTGAGAGGAATGACTGATAATTCCAAAAATAACATTAGGTCGAGCATCTAACATGTGTCAAAAGCACTTGTAGATTAAGTTCTAAATCATACCCCTAGGAGTAAGTCTTCAACCCTATGCATTTCTGCAATCTTGTGCTGTTAGAATCTAAGTCCTAGATTTCTAAAAAAATATCAACTCAAAGTTTAAATAAAATTCTAAAATATAAAGCCTAATTATAAGATAGTTGAAATGTTTACTGGGCATCTAAGTATCAATGGGCATTTCCTACTTCATCTTGTTTAGATTTTAAAAATAACTCTCTCCACTTTGGACCGCTCCCAATTGAAAATCCCAAATATCAATTCTTTGAAAACCACCTTAAAATTTTTTTTAAGTAATAACTTATTTCTTTAATCTCGAGTATTCTTAAGAAGAGATCCTTCTTAAGATGTAATTAACTATAGGGGCATACCTGTATAGAGAACTATGAAGCCAATTTAAATTAAACCCTATTCTACTTTTCATGTAACTTAGGAGAAAAATCTCTAGTACACAGAAGACCCATTAGCCTTAGGAGTCTTTCATTAAATGATCGAATCCATTATAGAAAAATATGCTTATCTTCTAATATAATATGTGCATTCCTTAATGATACATCTGATCATTCAAATAAGAAATTCCTGAACTCTACGTGGTGTCATAGAAATTTTCTCATCACATTCTTTTATCCTTCTTATGAGTCACCTTTATTAGGAGCAGAAGAATTATGGGGCTAAATATATAGCCATAGAGTATGCATGGACCCAATGAATACCATTAAATCACAAGAAATCAATGCAAGAGCATCCATTAGTGGGAAGTAGAATTTGAACAAATAACTCACTCACCCATAAGAATTTTCTCTATCCAGACAAACATGAGGAAAGATCATCCCAGTCAATCAACCAAGACCAAGTGGCCCACCTCATATACAGAGACTCGCCCATATATGAGCGATTATGTAGCCCAACACTCACATCATACAAATCACTTTGCTATCATTCAAAACCACACATAGGTACTCATAACTTGGGATATATCACTCACCCATTCTCTAGATCATGGGTTGATCCATTATGCAACTAACATAGATGATGTGTACTTTCTCTATGTAGTGACCTCTTAGTCCTATAAAAAGGGAGATTCTCATGGAGATGGGGACCTTTTTTCTAACATTTCCTCAAAGAGAGGGAGTGAGATTCTTGTACTCTGACTGCCTACTTGTATTTTTATTCTTTGATATAGTATAATTTCTTATACTTCTTGTAATTTTCTATTTTGATTTCGATTTCAATTCACATTGTCCCACCTAGTCTACCACCAATTTTCATGTGCCCAAATAATGGTCTTGCATCACTCCATGGACAATTCAATAGTTTAGATAATTTGTTAGTAGCATATTATGAGTTGCATTTGATTGGTATCTTAATTGCTAAATTAACTAGTGAAAACATTTATAAAATTAAAGGAACATTCCATCAAATGGTTTGTGGGAGCCTACTAGTGTGTCAAAGTGTGTGACCTAGTGGTAGAGTAGTAGCATAATGAGTCATTGATTGACTACATTCATGAGTGGAGGAACCATAGCATGAAGTGTGAGCCCAAGCTCTAAGAGCAGCATGTTATTGAGATTTACTCAAGAAAGTCCATGGGCCAATGGCACTTATGCTAAAAGGCTTTATTATTAAAGCATTAGAGAAGTTGCTGAGTCAGAATGTCATCTTATATGAAGATGGAAAACTATTGAATTTCCTAGATTAATCAGTAACATTTATGTCTCAAAAAGTATTTTAAAAGAAACCTTGGATGGTGTATATAATAGATAAAAAAGAAACCAATGAGTATTTAGTTTGAAAGGCTAAAATTACAGTAACCTCAGCCTCATTAGCAACAATAGCATCCACTCTGACCAGTAGGTAAACAACTGTTCACCCCATTTAATGATATAATGAATTAAGTATACACTTTTAAGAATGATGTGGCTAATAACATTTCAAAAAACTAATTAAATAATTAGATTTGCAATTATTGGAGCTCAAGAAATTAGAGAAAAAGGGTAAGAATGATGATCCTAACTAGGGACCGTATTAGTGAATACTTGGCATATAATAGAAGACTTCTTTATCATCAAGACTTGTTTTAAAAGAAAATATAAATCTTGAGCAATAGTGATTCCTAAGAAATACATAGTAAAACTAGAATAAATATATATATTAAGGTAATTTATAGCTAATCTTTCAATTTTCTACAATCAAAATAAGGTTGAGCTATTTTTCTATTTAAAATTTTTTAGTGAATAACTTCAAATCTCCAAAGACATTCTCTAAAAGTACTTAAAGAAGCTTGAACCTCTATCACATAAGTTAGCCTATCAATTTTGAAGAGTATGTTAATGTGGGTGGAAACAAAAATAAATCTCTAGTAAAAGAAACTCGAGATAGTGAGGATGTAATTTTAAGAGTAAGGTGCATCTTTTCCATAAATGGAACTATTAAGCCACTCATGTAGTTCACTTTCATAACTTCTATTTTGTATCACTAGGAACCAAGAAAGCAATAAATAAATATTCTACATATGTCTTATATATTTCTAATGAGTATGACTCGAATAACTTAAATTAAAATTCCCAAAATAAACATAACTCACATAATAATAATAATAATAATAATAATAATAATAATTAT
The DNA here is from genome assembly GCA_021442155.1 of Cymbidium sinense. Taxonomy (NCBI): domain Eukaryota; kingdom Viridiplantae; phylum Streptophyta; class Magnoliopsida; order Asparagales; family Orchidaceae; genus Cymbidium; species Cymbidium sinense. Next base: position 106,623,118 of record CM038221.1, on the reverse strand, counting down.
TATTATTATTATTATTATTATTATTATTATTATTATTATTATTATTATTATTATTATTATTATACTAATTATAATCCTCAAAGTAGTAATTATGATGAATTTGAAAGCTTTGATAATTTTGGCCATGATAATGACACCCCTCATTCTAAATTTTTAGGATGTCAAAATTTGAATCAAGTTGAAATCTCTTGATTCAAATAACCTAATATGAGAAGCTTTAGATACTACTGAAGAATATGTATATGCCACTATAGTCCCTTTAGAAGAGATCATGGAAGTCAACCTTCATAGTGGAATTCGATGGCACCTAAGGATAAGGGAAAATAAGTCATTGGCCATAATGTACAAACAACCCCACTATAGGATGTGCTGGTAAACATTCAACCTAAGGTTGATTATAATTTCCTAACTCATTTAAGAAAGTTGCTAGCCAAGCTTAGTATCTATGTTTCTCTAATCCTATCCAAAGAAATGATGGAGCCATTAAACAAAGCTTTATGGATCAAAAGATATGTATGGCTCATTTAGTAGAAATGTACAAGAAGAAGCTTGTTATTTCAAAGAAGTCATAGGTTGTTGAAGATTTACCATTTGGAATGCCTAATCACAATTAACCAGTATACACTCCCTGAATGTGCACAATTTCAAACTATTTGGAATTCTTAGATTCGGGTGCAGCAGTCAACATAATGAGTCTAAAAACACACATGGTTATCTCAAGATTAATGTTAATATATTAAGTTTAAATAAAATAATGTTAAGAGGATTTGATGAGCAAGGAGAGATGGCCTTAGGTACAGCAACTCTGTTTTGACAAATTAGATATTTAAAAATTATGACAAATTTACTCATCATTAACTCATAAACATCTTACAATGTCTTCTTAAGAAGACCCTGGCTTCATAAGAAAAAATTAGTGTTTTCCTCACTCCACTAGTGTATCAAGTTCCTTCATCACTGTGTGGAGTACTACATAAAGGGAGACTTCAAGTTGTTTTCCATCTATGAAGTTAGAATTTATGAAGAAAAAGCTTACTATCTTCCTCATAAATAAGTGGTCTTCTTTAGATATATGCAATAAAATAAGAAAAAGAAAAGAAAAAGAATCACTACATTTAAAGGAAAAAAGGAAGAAAGAGAAGGAAAATCAAAATATAATGAAAATATTAAAAAAATTAAAGAAAATCAACGAAAGGAGTTAAAAAAAATTAAAATTAAAGAGAAAAGAGAACAAAGTGAAAGAAAGAGTAGGCCCTAAAATATAATTTAACATCATTTTACCTCTTTAATGTAACTAGTAGGTAGGATACCCTAATGGACTAGACGATGAGGCCAAGCGATAAGTGTATTTGTGAAGTAAAATTTTTAGATTTAAATTATGTATTTTATTCTTATTTTGTGTTTAGATATGTTTTTTGCATTTTATTTTTGTGATGTTTTAAACAAATTTTAAAAATAGAGAAAATATCAAAAAGCATAGTTAGGATCACGGCATTGCACAAGTAGCGCCATGGCGATGCACATGACCTATTTTGGAGCAATAAATAGAGAGGCTAGTGCCTAAGTGTTGTATCAATGACACCACAACAACAAAAGAAAATTTTTCTAGATATCTAATGGCATCATCACTAAATTATACATAAATGTAACACACATATCTCATTTTGATCTTCTATAGAACCCCAAAAAAAGAATTAGGAATTATCGAAGGTTTAAACTTAAACTTAAATTTGTTTTGTATATTCCATCTACTAGCCAATCTATCTAATGGTGTGGCATAATCCCTAAGAGATCTACCTGTTAATGCTAAGTCTCTAAGTTGATTTCTCCTCTCCTTTCAAAGTTTCCTACAAAGTTTTTTAATTTCTAAGTTCAATGGCAGTACTTCTGCTATTGTCACTATGCATGGACTAAAAACACAATTTTGGAAAAATCACTAAAGAAAACAAAAAAACTAATCACTTTCTAATGCTTAAACAAAAGAAATTTTGTATTTCAATAAACACATAACAAGAAATAGTTGAATTAAAAACTACTTATTTATACTATTATTAACTCGGTATAACCTATACTTCAATTCAATTCTTGACAACAGTGTCAAAAACTTGACCAGACTATAGCAGTGTATGCAAGTGCCTGAGGAACTTGAACCATGAAAAAAAAAGGAAAACCAAAGATGAAAAATATGAAGACATCTATATGTAGACTCTTTAGTTCTAGGGCATCCTATATAACAACAGAGCTCGATTACCGATTTTTCCATTTCTTTTAGAGCTTATAATAATACCTAGCCACAATGACCTCTTAATATATTATTTGGATAATGGTGTTTTGATATGTTTACTTTGATTTTGCATTAGAAATACATGCTTTTTTCAGGTTTATTTATGTTATTGTTTGTGTTTATGAACGCATGGAATTTATACAATAGACTCTTAAGATAAAATTATTTTTTAATCAATTAATCAACTTAAATAAAAACTTATTCAACTTCAACTTAAACAAATCACATCTAAAACTCATAAGGTATAATCAATAAAATTTATTAGAATGAATTAAGAATATATGAACCATTTGGCATATTCCATCACATCCATATTCCGACACTTGACCCATTGCACATAAGGGTGCATCTGATTAATGAGGTTAGCCATTTTTAGGGAATTCTATTTAAAATATTATTGGCACTTTAACTTTTCCGTTAATACATGCATAATTACATACCTATGACATTTCAAAATAATTCCAATTGTCTAAATAAAATAAAAAATGTAGATTGAAGCATTGTCGAGAAGCATTGCATACCCACTTGCCTTAAATTTAGTGGATAAGTCTAGGGTCTTAAATTCTACCTTTACTAAATGATAGCCTTACTTATTTTGTAGTCCATATGGACAAGACCTATGGATTTATAATGTAAGTGGGTTAATTAGCTATCTTTTCTAGACAATGTCATAAGCCCAAAAGAGTCGAGCTAGGTTCTTACTCCTCGGTGGGAGTGAACTTGTAAGTTTCATTTGCACCTTATTAGACTAAGCTTGGGATTCTGATTTTGTTAGTAGCGTTAAGTTATAGGTTTTGATCCTCATCATATTAATCCACCACCTAAAAATCATCTATTAAAGAATCTTAATTTTTTAATCTTAGTTTAAACTCATGGAAGTGACTTGAATAAGATAATTCATAATTTTTAATATAATATCATATAGTTAGATTAGGTTAATTATATTTTATTATTAAGCTATTTTAATCTTGATAACTTGAAATGATGGATATATTAAGTCCTTACAAAAATTATTTCTACTTTTAATAGGCACATTTTTTTTACTTATCACCCATTTAAGCTTATTATAATTCTTTTTGAATCATTCGTGGTTCTATAATTATTATTAAATTAGTTTTTATGTAGAGAAAAAAAGTTGTCTAACTTAGTTATGGTGATTTTCCCTCTACATTTTTGCTTATTAATTTTGAATATCCTATTAGGATAAGAAATATTAATCATAATGTTTCTTTAATATTAACTTAGAAAAATCAGAATACAATTATGTCATTAATAATTGAGAATGTCCCTTGGAAGTATCCTTAAGTGCAATTAACCTTAAAGAGTCTCATCCCTTTAGGAGACTGATTGTACCCAGATTATTACTTGACTTGACCTCAAAGATATAACTTATCATGAGTCATTTATATGGATTTAGATAAGATGTATTGGTCCTATTTAATTGGACTTATTTTCTTGTTATCTTCAATTGAATCTTCTATTTGAGAATAACACCTTCATATCATTACTATTTTTTTCTTATCAACAAATTCATTATCATTATTTATTTTTCTACTTATGCATTTTTAATCGACATTTTCATTTATTAAAGACTTTACATATCTTCAGAAACATTTAATAAAAAAGTAACACTAAATACTTTAAGGCAATAAACAAATTTTAAAGTTTAAAAAATTATAGAAAGTGTAAATAAATAATGATATGAATTAGAGATGAAAGAAATATGACCAAAATATAAGCTAAATGCAAGGGCTTACAACCCTTTCAAAATATTTAGGAAAAGCTAAACTAAGTGCATACTTTCTAGAATTTTTAATAAAACGTATATAATTTTTAGTTTTAATATTAAATGTATATTTTATTCCAAGTGGATATTTTTATATAGGAATTTGAAGTCTATAATTTTTTTGCAAATGAACAAATTAGACAAATGAAGATGAATTTAAAGCCAAACATTTTGGAGGGGGAGAGCAATACTTTAGACGTTGTGTCACAAGACTAGATGGAAGAACAAAAGTTTCCATAAAGGTAGAGAGAAAAATCACCAATCAAGGATAGAGGGATTACATTGTAGGAACTCATCATGCTTGCTCCAATTCTTCTTGATGAGCATAAAAGCGTCAAATTTTTAAAGAAAAGTTTTCTTTTTGGGCTTGAGAGGGTTGATATAGCACATCACAAGCTTAAGAAATGCATTTAAATTTTCAAAATCATCAAAAGACAAGAAGACATAATGTAAGTAATGAGGAAGAAAAAGTTGAAAGTGCACAACCATAGTGGTAATCATGGGCTTGCATTTGAAGAAGATTAATTTAGAGCCTATTAAGATGAAGGTATGTGTAAAGGAGCATCTAAGGATGCATTATCTATCAAAAATAGTTATTTTAAAATATATGTATGGAACCATGCATTTTTAATTTCTTACTAAACTATTAAATATGTCACCATAAGGTATATTTGATCAAACACAAATTTCAATGTAATACTTGAATTGAAAAGGTTTAAATTTTGGATCACCATCTTAGTAAATTTGATATACAGGCAATACTAAATTTTGATTTTAGTAAATTTATGATTGAAAATAATGTTGATAAGATGAACCTAATGATATAAAAAGTGTCTTTATTTGAGTCTAATTACACTCAAATAAAATACTTGAAGAATAATTAAAATCTTTATGATATTATTTAAGGGATCAAATGATCTTCAAATATTATCTATTTATAATAAAATAAAGCTGTTGAACGAGTAGAATCAAATGATCCGAAGAACACTTAATTCTGAGTGCCGTGAAACTTTTATTAAAAAAAAATATGTTCATAGAAATGCATCTAGCATGCCGTGAAACTTTTATTCTATGTAGGCTTCAGCCCTAAATTTGCGAGGAAGCCAAAATTAATTCTCAATACTCGTCAAAAAAATTTAGTAAAAATATTTGGATATTTTTTGAGATAGAGGAATTAAAATGTAATAAATGTCATTTGTTATTACTATTATTATTATTATTATTATTATTATTATTATTATTATTATTATTATATATTATAATTTATTTCCCTCAATGAATGTTGGCCAAAGCGCAGCTAACCTGTAATGCAGTGCTGAAAAGACACAGACTGCCACCTGCACGTAATGTCTATGACAGAGTTGGATTGGCGCTACGTAACAAGCATACAATTTCCTCCTCCCATTACTGCTTATATAAAGCAATCATCAGCCCATAGACAAGCAGGCCAATTCCAGTCTATTTCTTCAATCAAACTACTGAGTTGTAGCAACCAAGGCGTCACTTATCGCTTTTTGCACAATGGCACCAAGAGCCGACGGCTTCGCCTCCATTTTGGCCATCGGCAGGGCCAACCCCGAAAACGTCATGGAGCAAAGCAGCTTCCCAGATTTTCTTTTCCGTGTCACCAACAATGAGCACTTGGTCGATCTTAAGAAAAAATTCCAACGCATATGTAAATCATCGAACTCAATTCTTAATTGCATTGTAATCCTTCTTCTTAATTTTGCAGCGAACATATCATAAGCGAGCATGATTATTAATCCATTCGTCGATCTTCAACTGGCAGGTGATAAGACATCAATTAGAAAGCGACATTTCATTTGGAACGAGGAGCTTCTCATGGCGAACCCTTGCCTCCGGACGTTTATGGAAAACTCTTTGAACATAAGGCATGAGATTGCCGTAAAGGAGATACCAAAACTAGGAGCGGAGGCAGCCGCCAAGGCGATTCAAGAGTGGGGACAGCCAAAGTCGCATATCACGCACTTGATCTTCTGCACCACGAGCGGCATGGACCTTCCTGGTGCTGACTACCAGTTCACCCAAATCCTTGGTCTCAACCCAAACATCGAACGTGTCATGCTACATCAGCAGGGTTGTTTCCTCGGCGGAACCACACTCCGCATAGCCAAGTGCCTTGCTGAGAGCCGCAAAGGTGCACGTGTTCTTGTTGTTTGCGTGGAGACCACCACTGAGTTCTTTCGCGCACCATCTGAGGAGCACCCGGAAGACCTTGTGACCCAGTCTTTATTTGGCGATGGTGCCGCAGCACTTATTGTGGGTGCCGATCCAGATGAGGCTGCCCACGAACGGCCTATCTTCATCTTAGCCTCCGCATCTCAAGATTTTTCTGCCGGCCTCAGCGCATGGTATAACAGGCCTTGTAAGTGAGGGAGGCATCAAAGCCACACTCCATAGAGATGTCCCGCAGATTATTTCCAAGAATCTTGAAAAATGTTTGGAAGAGGCCTTCACTCCACTTGGCATTTCAGATTGGAACTCTATCTTCTGGGCGATGCATCCAGGAGGCCGAGCCATTCTAGATCAAGTGGAGGAGAAGCTAAGATTGAAGCCGGAGAAGTTGTTGATTTCTAGACATGTGCTTTTGGAGTATGGTAATATGTCGACTGTATGCGTGCACTTTGCTCTTGATGAAATGCGTAAAAGGTCTGCAAATGAAGGCAAGTCTACAACCGGCGAGGGCCTTGAGTGGGGTGTGCTTTTCGGGTTTGGTCCAGGCATCACCGTCGAAACCGTTGTTCTCCGTAGTGTGTCTATTTGATAGTAGTCCTTGCTACTCTCTGCAGTCTATCTGTTTATCAGTGAACCTTCTCGATGTTCTCCTTCGCTGTTATCCACCGTGTATCTTTTCATTAATAAGCCTTCTCATGTTTCTCTTGTGGTATCTCTGTAATGATAAACCTTCCCTTTGTTCTCTGGGGTGTCTTTCCGTCATTGTTCATGGTGTGTCTCTCTAGTAGCAGTCCATGTCAGTCTCTCGTGGGAAAAAATATTACGTGCGGACTCTCGTGGGTAATAAAATTGCGTGTTATTGTTGTGCAAATGTGCCGTTACTTAACATGCATGGATGGGCTTAATTTTTAAAATAGTCCTAATTAATAACATAACTAGCTAATTAATTCATTTTAAAAAAATTTAAAATAGACCACCCCAGCTTGCGATCGTCGCCAAGCTAATCATGATCCTGATTTAGGACGAATGAACCCGAGAGCTCAGCTCTCGGGTTTTGCCGTCGCGTCTCCTGTCCCCGTTCCATATCCGGCCTTTGTCCCCGTTGCCGGCCAAGGCTCATCTCGCCGCCGGCCAAGGAGGTTTGCAGCCGGCCAAGGAGGTTCGCCACCGGCCAAGGAAACTTGCCGCCGGCCAATCGTTAGATTTTTTCGCCGATTTAGGTATTTTTCACCCTAAATGAAAAAAACTTGTTAGATTTTTATTTTTATGCGTATAGTAGGTATGTTTAAGCTATTTAGTTTAATTTTCATGATAATTTGTGGTAGATCTCATTTTCTATGTGGTTTTTATATTTTTATAGGGAAGGTTAATTTGTGGTAGATCTCATTTTCATAATATATGTATTCCAATTAATTTTAATAGTACTACACAAACTTTTTTGAGGCATTTGCTGTTTTTCTCATTCTTGTGGTGTGTTCTGGCACCTAATATTGTTATTATTGTAGGGAGACTTATATATAGTGGGAGTTGAGTGGATGAGCTATGGAGTTAAGAAGGAAAAGAATGATTATTAGTATCCATTTGTATGTTGATTCCCTTCATCTTCGGGAGATTGGCTACTACTATCTTATGCATTGCTTGCTTTTAGATGTAAATTTGAAATTTTGTTCATCGTTAATTGGTAAATTAGTATTTATAGATGGCTTTTATATTAGTTTCCAGATTCTATAATTAATTTTCACTATTGAAATTGAAATAAATAGTATTTTATATGTTAACTTTTACTGTTGAGTTCTATAAAATTTTGTATGTGAAAGTGTATGTTTCCACTCTCATTCTTTTCATGTGTTTATGGAGGCAAAAATAAAAGTGGCTTTTTGTTCAATGGCAATGTGGCAAACATTATTTTGATTTTGTTCAAATTTGATATTCTTAGTCTCCAAAATCAAGCCTAACTTGAGCTTCCCAAATGAGCTCAAGCTCATGTCGAAGCTCGAGCCTTGAATTCTTTCAAGTCGAGTTTGAGCTCCTCAATTGAGAGATCAATCGAGCTCGAGTTTGAGCCACCCAAAAAATAAACAAATTGAGCTCGATATGGCTCTGATTTGAGCTCGACTCAACTCATTTACAGAGACAAGTGTGCAAAGGCACTTAAATTTTTTTTCTTTTCTTCAAACTCAAACCGATATATAAAATATATAAACATAGCAAAATAATCCATATAGCTATGTGCAGATAAGTTTACAGGTGTCAGTATATGATATTTGTATAATATATTAGAAGCTAATATATGTGTTCCAATAATAAGCTCCTTATAAATGATGACAGTCTACATAATAGTACTACACAAACTTTCAATAATAAGCTCATTATTTTTTCAACTTGAGTTAATCATCAATTGATGATTATTCAATTATTGTTATAACATTATTTGAGCATGAATCGATCTTTGTTCAATCATGATCTGAGAATATTTTTAAGATAGTTCAATCATGTTTCAAGTATAGTTCGAATATTATTTGATCTTATTTTAGTTCATCGCCTCTTCTAGAATTGAGTAATTTGTGTTGTCTTATTACATATTTTAATTTATGATATAATTAGACACATTAAAAGGCATTACAATGGTTGTGTATAGGGTTAGTGGTGTAATGCAAAAAATTAATTAAGTTGTTTAAGGTTAATTATTTCATTGATAATGCTTAAAATCCCCATTTGATCAATATTTAAAACTTCTCAAATACAGTTTTTTTGTGACGTGATTCATCAATGATTATTGAAGATAGTTAACAATATCAAGAATAAAGTGGGAAAAAGGATGGAAAAAAAATAATAAGTTGCTTAATAGCTATTTGAATGAGAATAAAAACTTTAAGAAAAATGTATTTAGTGTTTGTTTTGTTTATTTTAGAGTAAAGTAATATAAATACAAGAAAATGAGGAGGTTTTGTCAGCTTTTGTTCTAAGTTGTGACTTGTTATAAGTGAGGTTGTGTCACATGCAATCTTGTGATTTAAAATGATTTGTTACGTAGTGGATAATTGATGTATCGATGAATGAGTTATGCACAAGACTTATTATATGGATATATGATAAATGAGAGTATAACATTTATGATATAAAATGTTAATATTCTTTTGTAGTCTTCTATATCATATATGAATCCAATCATTTTTGTGCGTAATAGGTAGCATTTTATTTCGTCCCATCATTGTATTTCTCCTTAATTAAATTATTTGCATTTATCAGGTGCGGCTAAAGATTATTGTTGTTCTGTTATTAGTACTTAGTGATGAGTTCAGCTATTGTCTGTATAGTCCTTTATTATGGCGGTGAACTGAGAGTAAACAATGATTTCATTCCAACATATATTGGTGGGAAAAATCGTCCAGTCCAAATCCCACATCGGATTAGATTCGAGGAATTACAGAAACGAATCATGAGGTCGTTGAAGATAGATCTAACAAAGTTCTTTGTGAATCTGGTGGGTCGTTTTCTTATTGGTGCTGGATTTATTGCAACTCCCATTGATGATGAAGAAGTTAGTGAAGCTATACTTACTGCAGCATGTGCGCAACCTATTGTGGTTTATGTCAAAGTTATGGAAGTGGGTAGAAGGGAGGTTAACAATATAGGAATGTGAGAGAGCTCAACGAGAATCATACATCGCACCCTTCTCAACTAAGTACTCTAGTGGAATGTTATGGGTCTCAAGCAAGAGAACATGATTTCTTTGCTGGGACAAGTCATTATGGGTGACTTAAGATAATGACATGAATGTACTACCCACCGAATATGTTGGATATGAAACTATGCCTAGTGGAGCTAGCAGTGATGATGATGATGATGAGGATGATAACTACGCAGAACGGGCTAACTTATTGGCCACAGAATCATCCCTTAGTGTTAGGGACTTGATTGTTGATTACTTAATTAGAATAAGTCATACGGAAGAGCACCTGATACAGAATAACAATTATTTGCATAGCGCTGAAACAGCTAGAGAATGGGATGAGGACCTTACATTCGATGGCCCATCAGATCATTTGGTCTTTGAGGAGGATAACTGTATTCCAGATGAATTATTTGAAGATATATGTTTTCAATTCAAGAGGCGGATTGTATTCTTGGTCTTCATGAACAATGTTGAGTATGTCATTTGTGCTTCAAATCAATTAAAATTTATAAAGACGGTGTACATCATTCGACTGGTAGCCCTTTGTGGAGCTTACATCAAGAAACATTAAGAGGTAGGTGTGTGGCGATTAGTTCATTAGGCTCATCTGCTCATTTTTATTAATGGACGATAATGCCGCCGCCAGCTTCATCGCTTATTTCATCCAACCCGTAATCAGATGTCAACTAGATTTGAAGCCCAGGGAAATTGTAGGCTATATTGAGTCAAAGTTTAATATAAGAGTGTCCTACATGAAGACCTGGAATGCACATCGAAAGGCTGTTAAGGTTATTTTTGGAAGTTGGGAGAAATCTTACAGAACATTGGGAAAATTCATGTCTGTCATTTGCACAACTATGCCAAGGTCAGTATATCGGATACACTCAATAGAATCGAACAGATTTCAACATGCTTGCTCCAAAAAAAAAAAAAGGATAGATGGATTACATTGTAGGAACTCATCATGCTTGCTCCAATTCTTCTTGATGAGCATAAAAGCGTCAATTTTTTAAAGAAAAGTTTTCTTTTTGGGGTTTGAGAGTGTTGATGTAGCACATCACAAGCTTAAGAAATGCATTCAAATTTTCCAAATCATCATAAGACAAGAAGACATAATGTAAGTAACGAGGAAGACAAAGTTGAAAGTGCACAATCATAGTGGTAATCTTGGACTTGCATTTGAAGAAGATTAATTTAGAGCCTATTAAGATGAAGTTATGTGTAAAGGAGCATCTAAGGATGCATTATCTAGTAATTTCAAAAGTTTTTGTAACATTTTAGTTTGTTTCTAAATATAAATATTAAAAATTGCTAATAAAATATATTCTCTATTAAAAATAGTTATTTTAAAATATATGTATGGAACCATGCATTTTTAATTTCTTACTAAACAATTAAATATGCCACCATAAGGTATATTTGATCAAACACAAATCTCAATGTAATACTTGAATTGAAAAGGTTTAAATTTAGGATCACCATCTTAGTAAATTTGATCTACAGGCAATACTAAATTTTGATTTTAGTAAATTTATGATTGAAAATAACGTGAACCTTTTAGTCTATGTAGGCTTCAGCCTTAAATTTGTGAGGAAGTCAAAATTAATTCTCAATACTCGTCAAAAAAATTTAGTAAAAATATTTGGATATTTTTTGAGATAGAAGAATTAAAATGTAATAAATGTCATTTGTTATTACTATTATTATTATTATTATTATTACGTCAATGAGCAAAGCAGCTTCCCAGATTTTCCTTTCCGTGTCACCAACAATGAGCACTTGGTCGATCTTAAGTAAAAATTCCAACGCATATGTAAATCATCGAACTCAATTCTCAATTGCATTGTAATCCTTCTTAATTTTGCAGCGAACATATCAAAAGCGAGCATGATTATTAATCAATTCGTCGATCTTCAACCGGCAGGTGATAAGACATCAATTAGAAAGCGACATTTCATTTGGAACGAGGAGCTTCTCATGGCAAACCCTTGCCTCCGGACGTTTATGGAAAACTCTTTCAACATAAGGCATGAGATTGCCGTAAAGGAGATACCAAAACTAGGAGCGGAGGCAGCCGCCAAGGTGATTCAAGAGTGGGGACAGCCAAAGTCGCATATCACTCCCCTGGTCTTCTGCACCTCGAGCGGCATGGACCTTCCTGGTGCTGACTACCAGTTCACCCAAATCCTTGGTCTCAACCCAAACATTGAACGTGTCATGCTGCATCAGCACGGTTGTTTCCTCGGCGGAACCACACTCCGCATAGCCAAGTGCCTTGCTGAGGAGAAAATATATGTCCGAGTCCGCCGTTTTATGCGGACTCCAATCACCCACGGCGTGTCCCGCTGATTAACCGAGGCAAGATAACGACGCCAGAAAGACATTTCCTCGACCCGCCAGAACGCCGATGGCGATAACACGACGCCAGTAAATACATTTCCCCGGCCCGTCCGGTAAGCGTTCAAAGCGGAAAAGAAGAACGAAACATTACCGACGCTCGACATTCCTCACAGAAGTCAATTTAGAGCTTTCTTCGACGGGATTTTTTCTCACTCGCCGATCGGCACGTCCGGACGTCGCTCAGTGATATAACAAATCATAAATTGAGATATTGTAGATGACTACATGAGGTATTTACATTCGCTCCAACTTGAATGAATTTAGGGTTTACTACTCTTTCTCACGCCAGTGAAAGATTGGCTATTTTTATATGTTATTTTGTATCAGATTTCTCGTTCCTCTAGAGGGTACATAACTTTAGGCTCTTTTACCGCCTTATCGTTTCGAGATTATGTTCATTATATTCAAATGAAAGCATTTGACGCTTGGATAGTTTTGTATTGTACTGCACTTTGAGGGTGATCATTTTGACCTTTTTTTCCGCTTTATTTTGTCAACGCCTTATGATTATGTATGGCATTGTAATGGAAGCATTTGGAGGAAGTTTGGATAAATGGTATTTTGTATCCAGATTCAGTGCCTCTTTGGAGGAGATCATTTTGACATTTTTTTCCCAGTTCATTTTGCCAACTCTAATGATTATGTTTAGGCATTGAAAGGAAGCATTTTTGATTTGGGTGATTTTGGGTGGGTATTTTGCATCTCAGTTTCTTTGAGGGTACAAATCATTTTGACCTTTTTTTATTTTGCCAACTTCTTATGATTAGGTATAGGGCATTGCAATGGAAGCATTTGGAGAAAGTTTGGGTGGTCGGTGGGATTTTATTCAGACTGGTACCTCTTTGGAGGGTACACACTATTTTGATAGTTTTTACGCTTTTTTTTTTTTGCCAATTTCTTATGATTAGGCATTATAATGGAAGCATTTGGAGGCAGTTTAGGTGGTTTTGGGGTGGGTATTTTGCATCTATACTATGTGTACCTTTTGAACAATTTTTTTGACCTTTTTTTTTTCTTTACCAACCTCTTATGATTATGTTTAGGCATTGAAAGGAAGCATTTGATGGCGCTTTGGATGGTTAAGAACCGGTTTAATCAGATCGGTACCTCTTTGGAGGGTGCGTGATCATTTTGACGCTTTTGTCCATTTTTTGCCAATTTCTTATGATTATGTATGCATTATAATGGAAGCATTTGGGCGCTAGGTGGTTTAGGGTGGGTATTTTGCATCTGTACTCTATGTACCTCTTTGGAGGGTACAAACTATTTTTGATAGTTTTTTTCCAGTTTATTTTGCCAACTTCTTATGATTATGTTTAGGTCATTCCAAAGGAAGCATTTGATGCTAGTTAGGGTGATTTTGGGTGGTTATTTTGCATCAGATCGTGTACCTCTTTAGGGTACGACCATTTTGACCTTTTTTCCAGTTTATTTTGCAAATTTTTTATGATTATATTTTGGGCATTGCAAAGGAAGCATTTGATGGCGTTGGTTTATGGGTGGTATTTTGTATATTGTACTTTGAGGGTGATCATTTTGACAATTTTTCCAGCTTTATTTTGCCAACTTCTTATGATTATGTTTAGGCATTCCAAAGGAAGCATTTGATGGAAGTTTGGTGGTTTTGGGTGGATTTAGTGCATTCAGACTGTGTACCTCTTTGAGGGTACCATTTTGATAGTTTTTTTCGCTTTATTTTGCCAACTTCTTATGATTATGTTTAGGGCATTGCAAAGGAAGTATTTGATGACGTGATTTTGGGGTTTAGTGCAGATCTGTGTACCTCTTTGGAGGGTACAGACCATTTTTGACCTTTTTTTCCTAGTTTATTTTGCCAACTCCTTCTGATTATGTTTAGGGCATTACAAAGGAAGCATTTGGGGATTGTTTGGATGGATTCTTGGTGGTATTTTGTATCTGTACTCTGTGTACCTCTTTGGAGGGTATAGACCATTTTTGACCTTTTTTTCAGTATTTTTTTGCCAATTTCTTATGATTAGGTTTAGGGCATTATAATGGAAGCATTTGGAGGATTGTTTAGGTGGTTTCTGGGTGGTATTTTGCATATGTAGTATGTGTACCTCTTTGGAGGGTACATATCATTTTTGACATGTTTTTCCAGTTTATTTTGCTTGTTTATTGAGATTTTGTTTAGGGCATCTCAATGGAAGCATTTGATGGCAGTTTGGATAGTTTCTGGTTGGTATTTTGTATCTGTACTCTGCGCACCTCTTTGAAGGGTACAGATCATTTTTGATCTTTTTTTGAAGTTTATTTTGTCAACTTCTTATGATTATGTATAGGGCATTGCAATGTAAGCATTTGATGGCACTTCGGATGGTTTTTGGTGGGTATTTTGCATCTGTACTCTGTGTACCTCTTTGGAGGGTACTGACCATTTTTGACAATTTTTTCCCAGTTTATTTTGCCAAATTCTTTTGATTATGTTTAGGGCATTGCAAAGGAAGCATTTGGAGATTGTTTGGATGGATTCTAGGTGGCATTTTGCATCTATACTCTGTGTACCTCTTTGGAGGGTACAGACCATTTTTGACCTTTTTTTCCCAGTTTATTTTTCCAACTCCTTCTGATTATATTTAGGGCAATGCAAAGGAAGCATTTCATGGCAGTTTGGATGGATGGTGGTATTTTGTTCAGATCGTACCTCTTTAGAGGTACGCACCATTTTGATAATTTTTTCCGCTTTATTTTGCCACCTTCTTATGATTATGTTTATGGCATTCCAAAGGAAGCATTTCATGGCTTGGATGGATTGAGTGGTATTTTGCATCTCAGAGTGGTACCTCTTTAGAGGGTACAGACCATTTTTGACCTTTTTTTCCTAGTTGTTTTTTCCAACTCCGTAAGATTATGTTTAGGGCATTGCAAAGGAAGCATTTGGAGATTGTTTCAATGGATTCTGGGTGGTATTTTGCACCTGTACTCTGTGTACCTCTTTGGAGGGTACAGATCATTTTTGATAGTTTTTTTCCAGTTTATTTTGCCAACTTCTTATGATTATGTTTAGGGCATTGCAAATGAAGCATTTGATGGTAGTTTGGGTGATTTTGGGTGGGTATTTTATATCTGTATCATGTGTACCTCTTTGGAGGATACAGATCATTTTTGATAGTTTTTTCAAGTTTATTTTGCCAACTTCTTATGATTATGTATAGGGCATTGCAATGGAAGCATCTGATGGTAGTTTGGGTGGTTTCTGGGTGGTATTTTACATCTGTACTCTATGTACCTCTTTGGAGGGTACAGACCATTTTTGACCTAATTACTTATCTTTTTGAAGTTTATCATGTCTGGGAAAAGGATAACTTCGAGGTGCAGGCCTACCACTATGAGAAATGTGTTCGATAATACATAAAGACGCTTTACCGATGAAGCCACCATTTTAAAGAGGCTTCATCTCCATCAATTCATTAGACTCCATTAAGCAAGACTCCGCCATTACATCGATCTTGTCTTGCTGGGACATAGAAAAGCAAGCTTTCTTGTTGGGTGGGTAGTACATTCCTTTCACCCCTGATGAATTTGCATTGATGATAGGGATGCCAAACATAGGGGAGAAGGTTGTATGGTAGAAATCCCAGCTGTCGCTGTTCAGTTCATCGGACTACAAGAATCAGCTTGAGAATTCAGATGGCTCGTTGCCTGCAGCATAGTTTGTGCAGTTGTATATACATTTTCTTCTGTCAAATCTATTTTTTGTATATCACAATTAGTGGTGGCATTAAATTGATTGCTTACGATGATATAGATAGATTTGTCGAGTACAATCGATGCCATTCGGGACTTTCTAGTCAATTTGATGTTATTGCATCAAGATCTGCACTGCATACCGTTACATGAGTGGCTTTGTCACTCTTCTGATGGTATGTTTTATATCTCCATTACTGTGAAATATAATGTCTTGAAGTTTACTGTTTAATATATTCATTGTAGATATGGGCGGCTAAGCACATAAGCATCATAAGCCCATCCGAACCTCGCAAAGCCAATGATGTCGCGATGGGCTAAAATAGAGTTTCCAAAAAATGCTTTCACTGGTTTGGGAGGACGCCAGGTGACATATAATCATATCACTTAGTTCATATAAGAATGTATTTATTTATGTTATATGTCTTCAAAATTTTTTATCCTTTTACCATAGGTACGCCTTTCATTCGAGGACTTATTGGAAGACGAGAATTGGCTCCTTCGCTGTCCCCAACAATGTACATACCTGGAGATAGTAGTCCCATTTTAAGTCCAATTAAGCCCCAATCGACTCTCCTTATATCTCTCCTCGATATTCTCTCCCGGTTTCTACCGCCTTCGCCACTACCCCCACAGACTATGTGGAGAGGATGTCAGTTTGAAGGACCCGAGAGAGATAGATCGCTCTTCCATACAACAATAACCGAGAGGTTGGATGGGCTTTGATGGGTTCGCTATCGATGTTCTAGCCAGGCAGTGGGGTCCTACCACCCCAAATGCAGGGGAGGTTCCTATCGGGGTCACCACAGGGGAAACTCTTCAGGAGGCTACCACGGGAGCTTCCCCTATGGAGGGTACCCATGGGGAGGCTACCACGTGTACAGCCCCTGAGGGTAGTACAACAGAGGAAGCTCTTGTGGAGGCTACCACAGGAGCTTCCATTGCGGAGTTGGATACTTCAAAAGGGGAAGCCCACGTGGAATTGACCGTAGGAGAAGTTCTTGTGGAGGCCACCACTACACATGACGATGCTCCAAACCAGAATTGGCAAGATTGAGCTGGTGTTAAAGCTCTACAGATAAGAAAGAGGAAAACTATTACTTCCCTTTCACACACACACTTACGTGAAGTCTCGAGCAAGAATAAATGATGGTGGCCTCCACTCTCAGCAGAGCCTACAGTAGAGGTATTAAGTTACTTTCTTTTAAATTTGAGATAATAGAAATAGTTTTTCACTAAATTTTTTTATAGGTTCGCACAGATGAGGCAATAAAGGTCGATGACCCACAGGCTGCTATTATTGTGGTAGAGGAGCATCAGTCGAAGGTATGAATCATTTCAGTAGATCGATCCTTTATTCATAGTTAATCTAGCTCATCATCACTAAATTTTTTTATAGGTTCGCAAAGATGAGCCAATAGAGGTCGATGACCCACGCATCTATCGGTGGAGGAGCATCGCTAGGTATGCATCATCTCAGTAGATCAAGGATTTATTCATAGTGAATGTAGATCTTCATCACTAGCTTTCATCATCAGTAATTTCGTTGCAGGCATCAGAGGCACTTCATATTATGGAGTTCTCATCCAGAGCTATTTTGCCTAAGCCGATGCTCGATCTTATTGACACATCGTGCTCCTGGTTTGAGGACAAGTAAGTCAAGCCTCCGTCCATGTAAAATAACCTATTCGTTCAGTTGAGATCAGTTTAAAAAATTTATTACTTGCAGGGGTGATACAGTATTCACAGCTGGGAATATCATTATTGCACGAGGGCAGATCGATGAGTTGCTGACGGATCAATATCTCTCAGATGCACACATTGATGCCTTCGCCTTCTTACTGGCCGAGAAGTACTCGCCCGCCTCGGGTCAGATGTCCTATATTTGTACATTTCAGATTGTATGTTACCCCAAGTGAATGTTTGGTATTACGATTCGCTTTTGTTTGTTTAGATGAAAGTAATGTGTAATCGTTTCTCTTCTTTTCTGCAGAGTTATGCTAATTACCAAAGATGGAAAGCAAAATGTTCATCCAAAGATATCATGACAAGGTGTCGAGGGTCGAAGTTAATCCGCTTATAGATAATCGACTGCACACTCGTTGGGCATATTAAGTCGAGTGGTATTTTTATGACTCATTGCCCAAACCCACCCATAAGAGCATTCTTCCGATATTGTAAGAACTGCTTTCAAATTTGGTTCTTCTTAACTATTTTTTTCCTGCCTAACTTATTGAGATTTTGTTCGCTATTTAGATCAAATTACTTGTTGAAGATGTCAAGTGCGGAGTTTATCCAGGAAATGGCCAATCGACATAGTGAGTGGGGTACCAGTCCAAGAAAATAGTGTCGACTGCGGAATGTTTGTCTACAAATACATGGAGACAGCAATCAGGAAACCTCTAGTGGATTGGGTAGACCAACAGGATTGGCCAAAGAAAATGAATATATTTAGGCTGAGTTCACTTATGCTACATTTTGTTTGGGACTTAAAAATCCAAAGTGAGAACAATATTATTTTGTTTGATATAGGATTTTGTTCTGCACCGATCGTTGAAGCTCCCAAAGCTAAATCAAGAGCTTTTCTTTAAGTAGTGAAGAGATCAATGGGAGGAACTCATCCTCTCATCGCTCGCTGCCTTCTCCTCGTGCAAGTCACAGAAGAAGAAGATGACTGGAATGGAGGTGAACAAGTTTAATGGCTGTTAGTTTCAGAGTTTGATTCATCTGTTCTATGATTTAGTGTGTTTTCTTACCTTCTTTCTTCACTATAGATTCTTGTGTCGCCCTCCTTGTTTAATAGTAGCTATGGAATTGATAAAGAATGCAATAAAGAGTGATTTCCTTGCCATAAAGAGTGATTAGATTGTATATTTTCCTTGAATATTGAGCATTTCCTGACATAAAGAGTGATTCGCATTGTATATTTCCACATATGATATGGATCTATTTATATTTGAGAGTGATGATTGATAATTCTCGTGTTCGCCCTATGAGATGGATCTATAAAAAATTACCTTTCAAAATAAAAGAACACCGATTTTAAGATCAAATATTGAGTCAAAGTACCCTTTGAATGAATGCTTAGGTTTTTCGCCTCGAAATGGCTCGTTGTTTGTTTTATGATTAATGACCGTTAAATATTCGATATGCGGTTATATCTGATGATTTAATTAATTATGGTTTGTTGCACCTATATATATTTTAAATATTTGATTGTGAGCTAAATGTTGATTAGTAGTTCTATTTTAGTAGATTGCTAGTTGTGCTTAACATGTCGTAGTTTTTTCTCACTTTGAACATATTTATGGGTGAATTTATGTGGTGTCACATTAGGTTGATATTGAGTGATGATAATGATTAATACATTATGGAGTGGGGCTTTTTCTTGAGTTAAATCAAAATTGAAATCATTGATTTGAACAATTATATAAATTTACGGATGTTTTTTATGAATCTATTCGAATTTTACAAAACTTCATTTTATGGTAACTCAAAATATTGAGAAAGTCCTCTCTATAAAAGTGATAATGCCTTATTATTTATCTTTATTACAATAATGCTAAAACAATGAATTTCTATTATTCATGTGCATATATATTTTAAATTTTAGATATTTATTTAATGATTTAAATAAGTTATATATAATAAAATTTTTATAATATATCGGTTTTAGAGGCTGAATTTATTTGATTAAAGAGGCTGAAAAAAAGTTGGCAAAATACCACCCAGAAACCACCCAAACTTCTTCCAAATGCTTACATTGCAATGCCATATACATAATCATAAGAAGTTGGCAAAATAAACTGCAAAAAAAGCTCAAAAATGATCTGTACCCTCCAAAGAGGTACACAGAGTACAGATGCAAAATAACCACCCAAAATCCATCCAAACAATCTCCAAATGCTTCCATTGAGATGCCCTAAACATAATCTCAATAAATAGGCAAAATAAACTGGGAAAAAAAGCTCAAAAATGATCTGTACCCTTCAAAGAGGTACATAGAGTACAAATACAAAATAACCACCCAAAATCTATCCAAACAATCTCCAAATGATTCCTTTGCAATGCCCTAAACATAATAATAAGGAGTTGGCAAAAAAAACTAGAAACAAAGGTCAAAAATGGTCTGTACCCTCCAAAGAGGTACACAGAGTACAGATACAAAATACCACCCAGAACCCATCCAAATTGCCATCAAATGATTCCTTTGCAATGCCCTAAACATAATCATAAGGAATTGACAAAAAAAACTGCAAAAAAAAGGTCAAAAATAATCTGTACCCTCCAAAGAGGTACACAAAGTACAGATGCAAAATATCCACCCAAAATCACTCAAACTGCCATCAAATGCTTCCTTTAGAATACCCTAAACATAATCATAAGAAGTTGACAAAATAAACTGGAAAAAAAATTGTCAAAAATGGTCTGTACCCTCCAAAGAGGTACACAGAGTACAGATGTAAAATACGACCCAGAATCCATCCAAACAATCTCCAAATGCTTCCTTTGGAATGTCCTAAACATAATCATAAGAAGTTGGCAAAATAAACAAAATGGTACTCACTCCAAAGAGGTAACAGTAGTGATGCACTAAACCCCACAGAAACCACCCAAACAATCTCCAAATGCTGCCTTTGCAATGCCCTAAACATAATTAGAAGAAGTTGGCAAAATAAACTGGGAAAAAATTGTCAAAAATGGTCTGTACCCTCCAAAGAAGTACACAGAGTACAAATGTAAAATACCCACCAAAACCATCTAAACAATCTCCAAATGCTTCCTTTGCAATGCCCTAAACATAATCAGAAGGAGTTGGCAAAATAAACTGGGAAAAAAGGTAAAATGGTCCAGAATTCTCCAAAGAGGTACAGTACAGATGCACTAAACCCCAAACCACCCAAAAATCTCTAACTTAATGCCCTAAACATAATCATAAGGAAAATAAACCAAAAAATCATAATTCAAAGAGGTACACAGAGTACATGCAAAAACTCACCCAAAATCACCTAACGCCTCCAAATGCTTCCTTTGAGTGCCCTAAACATAAGTATAAGTAGTAAAACCGAAGTCATCCAAATAGCTTTCAAATTGGCTAAACAAGAATGTAATGAATATTATTTCTAGTATCAGGCAAAATAAACAGAAAAAAAGGCAATAAATGATCTATTATTTATTGCACATATTTATTGGTACAGTCCAATGATTACAATGTACTCAGCAGGGGATTAACTCAATCACTATTGCTTAAAGAGCTACAAACGTACCGGTCAAAATCTCCTAAATAAATATAAAACTAGATAATGTCATGCATCAAAATATTTTCCTAATATCCATCATCAGCTTAGTGTACCCTTCAACCGATTGATTGATTGTGGAGCTCGAGATAAATTCCTGCATGTAGAACATCGTATTAGTTGATACTTTCTTACGGCATGGTGATATTAGGCATTCCTCAAAACACTCGCATAACAGAAAGGTGATGCAACTGTGAGGAAACACTCAAAGAACATCGATCAGTTTTTCAAACAAAAAATGTAGAAGGGTTTGAAGATTAATAGCAATATTTAAAATACCAAAAAATAATACGCAAGTAGAAAATTACTCTTGGCTTTCTTGGATCTCTCCCAATATCCCTTAAGCCTAGAGTTGGAAACACCCTTTGGATGTTGCTTAACTAGATCTTTTAAGATGTCTTTTCCCTTATCTTTCGTGGTTGACTTCTTCTTAACTGCTTTGTATGGAGGAGAATTCTCACTTATTATAGAGTCGACATCATCATATAGTTTTCTAGGGATCCAAGCATATAGTCCTCTCTTATTGCCCCAGGCTCTCGACGCTTATTTGATATGCATATCGACTTATGTGGTTCAAAATAATGCCGTAAGCATTTCCATCCAGGTTTGCCACATCTCTTAATTTTCAGATGCACTATCAATGTAAATATCCCTCTTTGCTCAGACCATCGCTGAGAAGATACTTGTCCAATGCACAACATCTTCATGACTAAGAACTCGATACAATGGGCACAAAGTAATCCCATCATTTCAAATTTTTGCAAGTACAAGTTACTTCTAGGTAGTCCATCGAAATTCACCATGTTTTGGATGCATTTTATTCTCTAAGTTTCTCACCAAATACTCCATGGTGCTGTCATCTGACTTAGTTACCGATAGGTCTCCAACTCCATGCAAAAATTCCTCTTCAAATATAGTGTAAACCTTTCTTGTATAAAACATACAATTTTGTTTTAGAATTGACCGGTCTTAACAATGAACAATCGATGATCTACACTTGAAGTCTCATGTTCATTCCGATGCCATATCTCCATAACCTTTTCCAACCCCAAGAAATAATCGGAGCGAACTTATTGGTTTAGATATTCCATAACATACATTGTTCGTGGACTCACAAGATGCCAAGATGCCCATGCAGAATGTGTCCTTGCTGAATGCAGTGGACCACTTGGATCTAATCTTATAAAGCTGCGCCAAGCATGATCATGTAAATTATCTTCTAGCATGGCAGACCAAGCCTCTTTAAACTCTTCCTCTGAGTCACACTTACTCATGCATTTATAAAATAGCCCTTGTACTATCTTATTACTATTAAAGCAATGAATCTTGGAAGGAGCTTTCTTTGAAATATGCCATTGGCACAACCTATGATGAGTATGTGGCAATACAATTTTAATAGCTCTCGCCATAGCCTGATCTTGATCAGGGAATATTGTTATAGAATGTCTGTCATTCATCAACTGAAGAAATGTTTGGAATAGCCATGAGAGAATGACTCAATTGTCTCTCTCGAAAAAAAGGCTACTCCAAATAATATATTTTGCCAGTGTTGATTCACTCCAACAAGAGGGGGCACAAATGAGATTATATTTATTGAGTCGATAGCTTGTATCAAAAATTATCACATCCCCAAAATAATCATATTCTATCCTAGACATGCCATTACAAAAAAGAAAACTTACTAAGCAATCCGACTCATCAACTTGCACATCCCATGCAAACATCCCATCCCCTGCTTGCCTTTCCTAAAACAACTATATTAATGCATTATCACCACCATTCTAATCCTCGATCTTTTCCTTCAATAAAATTGAAAGCATCTCTTTTGTGAACCCGATATTCTCTACACCGCTAACTTTCTCGCTAGATAGAATGCATCAGTTGCTCTAATACCAGCCTCTGTCATTGTCTTCAACATAGATGCCTTCTCATCACTAATGCATCTGTGTGATCTGAGAAGATGTAGGTCAGCAGGCTCTGCCAAAGAATGATTATGACTTTCTGTATATTTTTTAATCGTCCAATTCCCCTCCAAATCAACAGAGAATCTAATCATGGCTAGACAACCACTTCTTGTATCAACTTTCGAATTTTGTTGTTATTTAGATTGCGACTTTTGCACATAGAAAATCTTTTGATTTCAATTTCGAGTTTGGCCAATAACTAGTATGGTCCTTCAACGAAGCCAATTTGATGTGCATAGTCACACATACGCCCATTTCATTTCAAGGTGCCAAGGAGTTTCCCCAAATTTGGATCATTGACTGCATTAACCTGGCCAAACAGATACAAAAATATGTTAGAAAATATAGATGCAAAATATCCAAACTTTCTCGAAATGCTTCCATTATAATTCCCTAAACATAATCATAAAGAATTGACAAAAAAAACTGCAAAAGAAAGGTCAAAAATGATCTGTAACCTCTAAAGAGGTACATGGAGTACAGATGCAAAATACCCACCCAAAATCACCCAAACTGCCATCAAATGCTTCCTTTGGAATACCCTAAACATAATCATAAGAAGTTGGCAAAATAAACTAGAAAAAAACTATCAAAAATGGTGTGTACCCTCCAAAGAGGTACACAGAGTACAGATACAAAATATCACCCAGAATCCACCCAAACAATCCCTAAATGCATCCATTATAATGCCCTAAACATAATCATAAGGAGTTGGCAAAAAAAAACTAGAAAAAATTGTCAAAAATGGTCTGTACCCTCCAAAGAGGTACATAGAGTACAGATACAAAATACCCACCTAAAATAACTCAAACTGCCATCAAATGCTTCCTTTGGAATACCCTAAACATAATCAAAAAAAGTTGGCAAAATAAACTGGAAAAAATTGTCAAAAATGGTTTGTACTCTCCAAAGAGGTACACAGAGTATTGATGCAAAATACCACCCAGAAACCACCCAAACTGCCATCAAATGATTCCTTTGGAATGCCTTAAACATAATCATAAGGAATTGACAAAAAAAACTGCAAAGAAAAGGTCAAAAATGATCTGTACCCTCCAAAGAGGTACACAGAGTACATATGCAAAATACCACCTAGAAACCACCCAAACTGCCATCAAATGATTCCTTTGGAATGCCCTAAACATAATCATAAGGAATTGACAAAAAAAAATGCAAAGAAAAGGTCAAAAATGATCTGTACCCTCTAAAGAGGTACACAGAGTACAAATACAAAATATCACCCAGAAACCACCCAAACTACCATCAAATGCTTCTTTTGCAATGCCCTAAACATAATCATAAGAGGTTGGCAGAATAAACTTGGAAAAAAGGTCAAAAATGGTCTATACCCTCTAAAGAGGTACACAGAGTACAAATATAAAATACCCACCCAAAACCACCTAAACTGCCTCCAAATGCTTCCATTATAATGCCCTAAATATAATCATAAGAAATTGGCAAAAAAAATTGTAAAAAAATGTCAAAAATGGTCTGTACCCTCCAAAGAGGTACACAGAGTACAGATGCAAAATACCACCCAGAAACCACCCAAATTGCCATCAAATGATTCCTTTGGAATGCCCTAAACATAATCATAAGACAAAAAAAAACCGCAAAAAAAAGGTCAAAATGATCTGTACCTCCAAAGAGGTAGAGTAATGATGCAAAATATCACCTTAAAACCACCCAAACTGCCATCAAATGATTCCTTTGGAATGCCCTAAACATAATCATAAGGAATTGACAAAAAAACTACAAAAAAAGGTTAAAAATGATCTGTACCCTCCAAAGAGGTACACAGAGTACAGATGAAAAATACTCACCCAAAATCACCCAAACTTCCATCAAATGCTTCCTTTGGAATACCCTAAATATAATCATAAGAAGTTGGCAAAATAAACTGGAAAAAATCCAAAAATGTACTCCAAAGAGGTACAGAGTACGATATAAATACCACCCAGAAATCACCTAAACTGCCATCAAATGATTCCTTTGGAATGCCCTAAACATAATCATAAGGAATTGACAAAAAAATTACAAAAAAAAGGTCAAAAATGATCTGTACCCTCCAAAGTGGTACACAGA
This sequence comes from Cymbidium sinense, assembly GCA_021442155.1. Lineage (NCBI taxonomy): Eukaryota > Viridiplantae > Streptophyta > Magnoliopsida > Asparagales > Orchidaceae > Cymbidium > Cymbidium sinense. Next base: position 106,597,722 of record CM038221.1, on the reverse strand, counting down.
GTACAGATGCAAAATACCACCCAGAAACCACCCAAACTGCCATCAAATGATTCCTTTGGAATGCCATAAATATAATCATAAGAAATTGACAAAAAAAAAACTACAAAAAAAGGTCAAAAATGATCTGTACCCTCCAAAGAGGTACACAGAGTACAGATGCAAAATACCCACCCAAAATCACCCAAACTGCCATCAAATGCTTTCTTTGGAATACCCTAAACATAATCATAAGAAGTTGGCAAAATAAACTGAAAAAATCTTAAAATGGTCTCACCTCCAAAGAGGTACACAGAGTACAGATGCAAAATATCACCCAAAAACCACCCAAACTGCCATCAAATGATTCCTTTGGAATGCCCTAAACATAATCATAAGGAATTGACAAAAAAAATTGCAAAAAAAGGTCAAAAATGATCTGTATCCTCCAAAGAGATACACAGAGTACAGATGCAAAATACCACCCAGAAATCAACCAAACTGCCATCAAATGATTCCTTTGGAATGCCCTAAACATAATCATAAGGAATTGACAAAAAAATTGCAAAAAAAGGTCAAAAATGATCTGTACCCTCCAAAGAGGTCCACAGAGTACAGATGCAAAATACCACCCAAAAGCCACCCAAACTGCCATCAAATGCTTCCTTTGGAATGCCCTAAACATAATCATAAGGAATTGACAAAAAAAACTGCAAAAAAAAGGTCAAAATGATCCTCCAAAGAGGTAGATGTAAAATACCACCCGAAACCTCCCAACGCCATCAAATCGATTTGGAATGCCCTAAACATAATCATAAGGAATTGACAAAAAAAAATGCAAAAAAAGGTCAAAAATGATCTGTATTTAATACATCACTAACAAACCAGAAAAAATGCACGAGAAGCATTACCGATGAATTTCTATTTAATACATCCTCAGCTAAAATGGTTGTTATTTCCTCAACGTTCTCCATCTTCATGGTTCTTTTATAAAAAGAAAATGAGATTTTCTATTTCTCTTCTGAGCTCATTTTGCCTGGAAAAAACTAACCCTAAACCCTAAATCTGTATATATATTTCTTTTAAATTCCTTCAAGATTCCAACGACGCTTTGGCGAAGTCGCCGTGGAAACTATATTTACAGCGCCATCCATTAATACGCCATCGACGTTTACGGGCCGGGTCGGGCCAGGGAAATATCTTTACAGCGCCGTCCGTTATCTTACTGCTCCGTTAATCGCTAAAACGGGAAAAAAAGCGGGACGCATGCGTCCGTGGATTGGAGTCGCTGCGTAAAACTCGTCGATGCGGGACTCGGATGTAATATTTTCTCCTTCTGCGAGGAAGCGCCAAGGTGCCGCGTGTTCTTGTTGTTTGTCGCGGAGACCACCGAGTTCTTTCACGCACCATCGAGGAACCGGAAGACCTTGTGACCCAGTCTTTATTTGGCGATGGTGCCGCATCACTTATAGTGGGTGCCGATCCGGATGAGGCGCCACGAACGGCCTATCTTCATCTTAGCCTTGCATCTCAAGATTTTTTGGCCTCAGCGCGCGTATAACAGGCCTTGTAAGTGGGAGGCATCAAAGCCACACTCCATAGAGATATTATTTCCAAGAATCTTGAAAAGTGTTTGGAAGAGGCCTTCACTCCACTTGGCATTGATTGGAACTCTATCTTCGGTGATGCATCCGTGGAGGCGAGCCATTAGATCAAGTTGAGGAGAAGCTAAGATTGTGAGAATTGTTGATTTCTAGACATGTGCTTTTGGAGTATGGTAATATGTCAATCAGAGGCGCACTTTGCTCTTGATGAAATGCGTAAAAGATCCGCAAATGAAGGCAAGTCTACAACAGGGCCTTGAGTGGGTGCTGGTTTGGTCTGTGCATCACCGTCAAACCGTTGTTCTCCCAAGTAGGTGTCTATTTGATAGTAGTCCCTACTCAGCCTATCTGCTTATCGCTGAACCTTCTTGATGTTCTCCTTCGCTGTTATCCATCGTGTATCTTTTCATTAATAAGCCTTCTCATCTTTCTCTTGTGGTATCTTTGTAATGATAAACCTTCCCTTTGTTCTCTGGGGTGTATTCCCGTCATTTTTCATGGTGTGTCTCTTTAATAACAGTCCATGTCAGTCTGTCATGGGTGATAAAACTACGTGTTATTGTTGTGCAAATGTGTCGTTACTTACATGCATGAACTTGTACCTATAAAGCTTGCGGTCTTTGTTGCTATTAGGGCTGTCAAATAGCTCGTTGTTCACAAACAGCTCATGTTCGGCTTGAAAATTAACTAGTGTTCAGCTCGTTCGTTAAACTAATGAGCCGAACACAAACATAAAATTTCTGTTCGAATTCAAAATGAGGCAAAATGAACAATGAACTGCTCGTCGCCTTTCTAAGTTGAACTGTGCTGCAAGTGATTCCTCGATGCTACGCATTTTGATATTTATGTTAGGCTATTTGACTTCTCCAAGCAATTCAAATTCTGCTATTTTGCTTAAGTCTTTCCGGCATTTCAATGGCGAGCGATTCGAATGTTCGTGTCCTAGTTCTTCTGCCTCTGAGTTCTCCAATCTCCACTTCTCCTTGTCCCTCGGCTTCGAGCATCCGAGCAGTACACACTCCACAATCCCTTCCTCCTGAGGCTCTCTCAATTCTCTCATTCTTCATCGGCATGCCTCGAAAGCAAGTGAAGACTGGAGTCGGAATTGATCCTCGTTTTGTCCCACTCTCTCATTCTCGCTTTTTTGAGTCCTCTGATGCTCTGACTCTTCTCTGTGATTTCCTTTACTTTTCAACTCTATTAACTATTAATTTATGATTAGTAGCAGTGCTCGACCCGCTCAGGTATGTTACAGTCTCACAGATCTTTGTGGCCTTTCATCAATCTATGCTTATTACGATTATGTGATTTTTTTTAGGAGCATGACTCTTCTGTTGTATGGGAGCCTCTGTTGGTTGTGATTCTTGTGAATCTGTGAGACTATGATGTTGTTTAGTGTTTACTATTAGTGTTTAGTTTCAATCTGTTGCATACTTGCATGGTTCGTTCCATCGGGTTTCTTCAAAGTTCAAAGTAAGTTAAACTTTGCAGTCAAAGAAACAACAGTCAAGTAGGCAAGTAGCCAACAATTCCAGAAAAAATAACAACAATACAAGTATAAAACAACACCATTCACCAAAATATAGAACAACCCACTAAAAGCAAAGAGGATGCAAAAGAAGACACTTAATAGTTATAATTAATCAATCCAGAAAAAATAGTTTTAATCAAAATAAAAAGGCTATCAAAAAAAGGAACCATTTTAGGTCCACCGAGAAGTGAGAATAGGCTGAACAGCCAACCAAGTTACCAAAGTACCAAACCTGAAACCTGAAAGAATCAACAAAAGTAATCATCAATGACTAGATAGAAATGAAATGAAACATAATAACAAACTAAAATCCTTTGATGTCATAGCATAGCAAATACTCAATCACATCTAATAGCCAATAGACTATCTATTATAAGAAGTTGTAGACTTGTAGTCTTGTAGATTTAAAATAATAAAATAGTAGTTGAATAAAAATAGAAAATAACAAAACATCATAGAGTAATAGAACCGGCAAAGGGACAAGGGGTAATGGGCGGTGGTGTGGTCCAAAGTAATAACGGGACAAGCTTGAATACTTGAATGAAAAGATAGGAATTTTTTGTAGCTAATTGTAAGCTCTGCAACTAGTAATGCTTGAAGTATGCTTTATAATATCCCGAGTCCCGAGCAAGAAAAAAGATCATATATTCATATGCTTTTACTTTGATATTTGATGATTATTTGTTATTTCTTTTTTTACCAAATTATTTTTGAAAAAAAAATAGATGATTTAAATAGCCATTAGCCAGTTAACTCATTTTTTTTAATAATCTTCTTATTTCTATTATAATGAAGCTTACTCTTCTTTTATTATAAATGATATTCATCCTTGCAATTTTGATTATGCAAAGCTTGGTTGCAATGTATTATGTATGTTCTAAACTCTGTTATATCTATGAATGCATTATTTTTTAACATATTTGTCATTTAACACATGATGTTTGAAATTATTCATAGTTTACATACAACATAGGTTATCATTTGAGCATTCCCAGTCTACATCAACTAATGAGATATCACCAGTTGATATGGAACATTTGGAAGACATTTATAATCAAGTATCTCAACAAATTATTGAGAGTACTAGCACTATACGAGAGGTGCAAGCTAAAAAATCTAGAAAGAGAAAGTCTAGTGTGCGGGAGTACTTTGTAGAGGTTAAAACTATGTCTAAGGGTATTGAGATTCCTTGATTACAATGCATGTCTTGTGGAGTTAAGTTCTAAAAATCAAAAATATACACAACTTCACAACTTCTTAGACATGTCAGAGATTGTGATAAAATTAAATCAAAAGGTAAACAAATTATTGATTTATCAGATAAAAGGCAGAGGCGACCGAATTTCTCCCCAATTGATATTTCTAGAGAATTTGACATTTCTATTTTTCATGATCTTAAAAATTATAATCAAAGATAGGTTAGAGAAATTATTGCAAGGATGATTATTGTCCATGAATATCCTTTTATGATGGTAGAGCACACTTGGTTCAATATCTTATTAAAATATTTGAATCCTAACTATGAAAGTGTATCTAGAAACACCATAAAAAATGATTGCATGTGAATTTATGATGTTGAGAAAGAAAAACTTAGGACTTATCTTAGAAGTGTTCAGAGAGTTTCATTAATATCAGATTATTGGACATCTAATTAGACAATCGGGTACATGTGTTTGACTATTCATTTCATTGATTTGTCATGGAAGATTTAGAAAAGGATTATTAATTTTATAGAACTTGACCCTCTTCATACTAGGATTTTCATCTGTGATGCTATATGTGATTGTTTGTTAGAATGGAATCTTTAGGATAAAGTCTCCATAATTACTCTTAATAATGCCAGTAACAATGATGTTGTAGCTTCTTGCCTTAGAAATAACTTTGATTTAAGAGGAAAACTGTATTTCCGTGATCATTTTTTTTCATATAAGGTGTTGTGCACATATATTGAATATAATGGTGTAGGATGATTTGAAAGAAGTGCATGACATAATTTATAATATAATGGAGTCAGTTAAATATCTTAAAAAATCTTCTGCAAGGCTACACAAATTTGTTGAGATTGCAAAACAGTTAGGTATACCTATGTCACGGTCTCTTTGTATTGATGTGCCAACACATTAAAATTCAACTTATATGATGCTTGAGTCTACTTTTATTTATCGTACTGTCTTAACTTATTATACAGCTAGAGATTCAAATTACAAGTGGGTATCATTAGATTCGGATTGGCTGAGGTATGGAAAAATTAAAAAGTTCTTATCAATTTTTAATAATATCACTCAAACAATTTCTAGCACATCATATCCAACATCAAATATTTTTTTGCCAATTATAATGCATGTTAAGAAGCTTCTATCGGAAGAATCTAGATCTAAAGATGAGTATATGAGAAAAATGGCCACAATTATGAAAATAAAATTTGATAAATATTGGGGAGAGTGTAACCTACTAATGTCTATTGCTACAGTTCTTGATCCGCAATTTAAAGTTGAAATTCATTTCATTTACATTTCCTAAGATCTATTAACCACATGAACTTGATTCATAAATTATAGCTGTTGAGAAGGTTCTTTGGGGAATACATGTAATATATGCTTCTGAGAGTTCTTCTATTACTGTAATGAATGAATCTATCAATGTAGGGTTTTCTTCTTCGAAGTCTGTTATAGATCCTCTTGGCACATCTCAATTTGATTGTATGTTGGGTTTTAAAGATTTTGATATGTCATATAGCTCCATACAGCCTGCTAAGTTTGACTTGTAGGTGTATCTTGAGGAAGAGTTATTTGTTTCCAATAATGTGCAATTTGATATTTTGGAATGGTGGAAGATGAACACATTAAAATATCCATGTTTCAATTCCAATAACGACTGTTGCTTCTGAATCCACATTTAGTGCTGGTGGAAGGGTGCTAGATGATTATAGAAGTTGTTTATCTGCCAAGACAATTAATACATTAGTTTGTGCATCTAATTGGATCGGATCATCCCAAATAAATGTTAAACACATTGGTAAGTGCTTCATTGCTTCAATATAGTACCATGCAATTTAATATTATTATTCCATTGTATCTATTTTGTATTTTAATGTTTTTAATTTTTTTTCACAATAAGAAATATTAGAGGAGGAAAATTGGGTGTTCCATTAGGTGATTCATGAACAAGAAGCCAACAATGCCTTTTTTGCTATTATGCTACTAATCATTTGAGGATTTCATATACATTTAATTGCAAATATGTTTCATATTTTTATTTTATAGATTTGGTTATACACTTATGTTGATGATGAATTGTTTGATTACTTTGGGTTGATTTAAATTTATGAATTATTGTGTAATATTATTCTGTTCTAATTTTCTTTTTTGTAGCAGAATTATAGGAGTTAGGCTATGATGATTAAAATGCTCAAATAGGTAAATATTGCTTCGTTGCTTGTTGCCTTTGTTTTGGTTTGTCATTATTGCATGTAACCCTATAGAGGATTGAAATGATGGTAAAATATGCAAATTTGAGCGGATATTTTTATATTGATCCTCTATGATTTGGATGCATGCAATTTGTCAAGCTTATATGGGATTTTAAGATGATGATTGATGAGCATCAATACTTTTATGTTCCAACCTTTATCTCTCTATATTTGGAATGGCATGTTAAAGTTAAACGTGCAACCATATAGAGTGTATGAGATTATGTCATTGTCATATCACATATGTCTTATAATTAAATATGAGCCTCTCTAGTTTCAAAACACCTATATTTTCATTCAGCTGTTGTCCACTGGACCACTACCCACTGCCCAGTTCTATCATTCTATGTTGTTTTGTTGTTTTGCTATTTTCATTCAACTATTGTTTTGCTATTTTAAATCTGCAAGACTACAAGTCTACAACTTCTTATAATAGATAGCTTGTTGGCTTGTAGATGTGATTGAGTATTTACTATGCTATAGCATCAAAGGATTTTAGCTTATTATTATTTTTCGTTTCATTTCTATCCAGCCATTGATGATTGCTTTTGTTGATTCTTTCAGAGTTTCAGGTTTGGTACTTTGGTTGACTGTTTAGCATGTTCTCACTTCTAAGTGTACCTAAAATGGTTCCTTTTTTGGCAACCTCTTTGCTTTGATTAGAATTATTTTTCCTGGATTGGTTAATTATTACTATTGACTGCCTTCTTTTGCATCCTCTTTGCATCTAGTGGGATGTTCTACATTTTAGTAAATGGTTCTACTGTATCATTGCTATGCTATGACATCAGAAAGATTTTGGCTTATTATTGTGTTTGGTTTCATTTTTATCGAGCCATTGATGGTTTGTTTTGTTGATTCTTTCAGGTTTGGTACTTTGATAACTTGGTTGGCTGTTCAGCTTGTTCTCACTTTTTAGTGGACCTAATTTTTGGCAGCCTCTTTGCTTTTATTAGAACTGTTTTTTCTGGATTGGTTAATTAGAACTATTAAGTGCCTTCTTTTGCATCCTCTTTGCTTATAGTGGATTGTTCTACATTTTGGTGAATGATGCTGTTGTATTATTGCTATGATATGACATCATAAGATTTTGGCTTATTATTGTGTTTAGTTTCATATCTATCGAGCCATTGATGGTTGCTTTTGTTGATTCTTTCAGGTTTGGTACTTTGATAACTTGGTTGGTTGTTCAGCCTGTTCTCACTTCTCGGTGGACCTAAAATGGTTCTTTTTTTTGCAGCCTCTTTGCTTTGATTAGAACTATTTTTCTGGATTGGTTAGTTAGAACTATTAAGTGCTTTTTTTGCATCCTCTTAACCTCAAGTGGGCTGTTCTACATTTTGGTGAGTGGTGCTGCTGTATACTTGTATTGTTGTTATTTTTTTCTGAAATTATTGGCTACTTGCCTACTTGGCTGTTATTGCTTTGACTGCAAAGCCTAAGTTACTTTGAACTTTGAACTTTGAACTTTGAACTTTGAAGGTTGCTTACTTGCTTTCGTTGTTTCTATCATTCTATGAGAATCATGAGATTGATTAGCTCATTGGCTGTTCTGGACTTTTAGGTGTACCTCATAACCTATGCAACTACTTGTAAACTGCGTAAGCTCAGAACCACCGCAGCCTATGTCAGCAATTTTGGGCCTTTGTCGCCACGGTCTCGACTCGCACTGTAACCCGCTACCTTTTACTGCGCAGCTTGTGTATAATTGGCTCTGTCTCCTCCTTTGGTTGTTGGTTTTGTGAAATCATTGGGCTTTGTTTACTATTTTGATAGCCCTACTCGTGGTGCCTTTTTCACAGTCTCCTTACCTCTACGATGTTGTTGCTTTTGTTGCTTATGGTGGCTAATTATCTATGATGGCTATGCCGATCATAAAATTGTTTTCTTTGGCTGGTAGCATCTTTTGTGATTGTAACCCTTCTTGGAAGTTCGATGCTCACTAATTTGTTCCCCTTTATGTTGATAATTAGAATGAATATTTTTTTTACTCTGAGCCTGATCCATCTATGCCTTTTCTTGTAGATCTTAGTCATATATTTTTTTCTCTTCATTAACTACCTTCTTAAGTATTTTTTTTTGTAGATAATTTTTTCTACTCCTTTTAAGTTGTTGGACCCTGAATTCTGCTGACTGCTGATATTTTTCAAGCTCTCTTCGTCGGCTGCTATCTTTTTCAGTTTTTACCTTTCTTTAGCTTTTTTTTTTTATTTTCTGTTTTTTTCGTACTTATATGGGGATTAAACTCTTTAATCTTCTTGTAGCTCCTAGAGCATTAGGTCTTTGAGCCTTATCTCCCATAAGGACTTTATATTTCTTTCTCTAGTTTAATAAAATATTATTTTATACTTTTGTATCATTGTATTTGCATGTCTTTCATTAGAAAAATTTTATGTGGAATGTATATTATAAATTTGAAAATTTATTTAATATTAATAAAATTTGTATATTATTTTGTGTTTTTTTCTTATTTGTATCTGAAAATTTGTGTTATAATAATTCAAAATTAAAAAAAAGGTTAGTTTTAGTACTTAATTTGATAAATTCGAGCCTACTTCGAGCTTCTTCATGAGCTGAAATCGAGCTGATTCGAGCAAACAAATAAACGAGTCTTATTCGAGCCGAACACGAACACATTCGAGCTTAAACGAACAATAACGAGTCGAACACGAATATTCTCATAATGAGCTTAACTTGAACACGAGCCAAACACGAACACAAACAAATGTAAACGAGCCGAACACGAACATGAACAGAGCCTCAGCTCGTTCATGTTCGGCTTATTTACACCCCTAGTTGCTATTTTGTTTTAAAAGCAATGAATGCATGCAAAAATTAGTTGTTCTATCAAACGAATAGTGTTATCAGAATAAATGAGGATTTGAAGTTGAATACATAAACGTTTGCGAAATGATTGAAGCACCATTTGGTATTAAATCATACATTGCTCATTAAAAGTCTTTTTTTTTTTAACATTTGAATCAATTTAATAATAAATTCATACTCATAATAAATGTGTAAGACTTGAATTTTAAACTTCTTGATTGAAAATAAAACTCTGAACCACTAAATTTTAAGTGCCTTATAAATTTAATTTATTCAAATGTACACATACATCTATGAAAGATTCGCAGTATCTTAATTGAGAACCCCAAAACCATGCAGTATTAAAAACCTTATGAAAAATTTTCAATAAAGGGTCTCTTTTTGCCAAGTGGTGTGCTCATAAATATGGGTCGGTCTGGAATGTCTCATAACAGGGTCTCTCCTCTATGGAGAGAGCTTGAATCTTATGCTCCCAGATTCAAGAAAACTTTCTCTATCACATTGGAGATGGTAGTTCCTCCTCTCTATTCTATGACCCCTAATATGAAGTACTCTATTAAAAGTTCTGGGAACAAATCGACGTCTTTTTATGGGCTTACCGTGAGATGCTAAGCTTAGCTCTATCATTGAGGAAGGAAAATGGAGTTTGCCTTTGCGACTTTCTTCCAGTTTTTCTTTATGCTATGACAGAATTCAAAGTATTCCCATACCTGGAGGTGAAGAGTGGATCTCCTGGTGTAACAATAAACATCCCACAAACTTTCAAATAGGCAATCTTTGAGCCTCATCCTAATGTGGTCAGGCACAATGGGATCTGGTTCAAGGGTCATGCTATAAATTTTGCACTCTATAGTTGGATGGCATACTTGGGAGGTCTTAAAACCTCGGATATGTTGTCTAGAAGGGGTCTGGTTCCTACTAAAGCCTGCTTTTCTGTCACAATTCTTTTGAATCGCACTCTCATCTCTTCTTTGAGTGTCCTTTCTTTATGAAACTAGTAAGGTCCCTCCTCCCAAATGGCCAAATTTACTTAATGCAGTCCTCCCATCAGCAGATTCAATGTTGATATCTCTTCCCATAATATGGTTAAAAGGCTTCATTATCTTATTACGGTAGTTATGATTTACACAATTTGGAGGGAAAGAAACTCTCAATTCTTCTCCTTAATTTCCTCTCCTGTGTCCTCGCTTGTCATCCAGATAAAATGACGGGTAGCATTTAAAATTGCAAGATGGAAATTCAAAGAATCATGGCCAAACCATGTCACCAATTTGTTGAAGTATTGGAGAAGTTCAGAGCCACTCTAACTATTATATTTCTCCTTTCCTTAGGGGTTCCCCTGAATTTTGTCTTTTTTTTCTTCGTTTATGGCAATTGGACGATGATGACTTGCTGGTTCAAATGGTTTTTGTCCAAATTATCTCAGGATGAGGCTTTGCTAAGATGACCTTCTCAGCAATCTTGGTTGAGATCTCTATATGTTTCTTCTCCCAATGGATAGCAGGGAAGGTAACCGTAGGTTTGCCCAACTCTTCTCCTATGATGCTCGACCCAATTTTTGCAGCAGAGGCCAGGTTTTGCCGCATTTTTTAAATTTCTGTTTTGGTCTTCTTTAGCCTCTTTGCTTAGTTTTTGCTTTCTCTTCTTTTATTACACTCAATTTACTTTTCTTTTTCCTATAGTTTTTTTACATGTAATCATTTTCTTCTTTTGGAATGATATTGGGCTAAGCTCTTAAAATTTTCCAAAAAAAAAAAAATTGTCGTTTTAATTTTGATTGGCGAACTAAAATTTATTAGTAGTTTTTTCAAGGGTTCGCGGATTTTTTTGGAACAAGCAGATCACTCGCTGATAAAGACAATCGTTTTAAAGGCTTCTTTCTGCTAAATTATCCGACTTGATTGGGGTGCGGCATAAACATGATTATATCATATATAATATGATTTTAAATTGTTATTATTATAGAGCGCATAATTTGATACACTTTGGTCCGTTGGAGAAAACCTTAGAAATATAATTTCTTAATTAAAATATACTAAAAGATATATATATATATATATATATATATATATATATATATATATATATATATATATATATATATATATATATATATATATATATATATATATATATATATATATATATAAGTTATGAAGCTGAAAGCAAGAAAGCTGAATGAAAATGCATAAAATAAAAAAATAAAATACTATAATTTATTCATTAGTTGTGATTTTTTTATTAAATATACTTCAAATAATTCATAATGATGTTTGAAATAAATCTTTGATAAATGCATAGAAACTTGTGCAGGGTACTTGAACTTGTCAGTATGTTAAACGTGATAAATTTATTAACAATTTTCAACTTGTTGTCAATTGTCGCGTGATAAACTTAAATTAGTGCTTAATATTAACAAAATGAGCTCGCCAATCATACTTGAATTCCTCAAATTAAATGCGGCCGACCACTAATCAGTTGTTTGTTTTTTTCATAGTAATATGATGCTTCATTCTAACCGGCATAAATTACTTATTATGACATAGATATTTATCATTCAATAATTTCATTTCTGCAATGACTTATGATGTAGAATATTGGCTAATAAAAGAGAAGCATAATACTAAGTTAAGTATTACAGAGATGAGGATGCTCAAGTGGATGAGTGGCTTTACTCTTAGAGATAAAATGTGAAATGAGTATGTTCAGGAAAAAGTTGGAGTAGCTCCGGTGGCAGATAAGATTAAAGAGAATCGTCTTAGGCTTCGTTTGGGAGAGCTTTTTTAGTGCATTTTGCTTTTGAGAGCGAATTTTTAATTTTGATACCCGTTTGAATAGTGTGCTTTTTGAAACTGAGTTTTAGCTCCATCTCACTGAAAGCTCCGTTTTAGCCCTTTTTCAAAAAGCAAAAGACAAATAGCAGGGGGCACTTTAAACCGCTTTTCAGAATCCAAAAGCTTAAGGAACTTAGATGATTTGGCCACATAAAGCGTTGGTCAGATGACGATTAGGAGAGTGGATGCATTAGATTTGCCTTATGTTAAGAAAGGTAGAGGTAGACCTAAAAAGATTTGGTTAAGATGTATAAAAAATGACCTTAGTATACTTAAATTAAATGAGAATTTGACACATAATAGGACACCATGGAGACGAAGGATTCATATAGCCGACCCCACTTAGTGGGATAAAGGCTTGTTCTTGTTGTAGTAATTTCATTTCTATTTATTTTATGTTTTTTAGACAAAAGAGAGAAATTTCATTAAGAAAAATGAAAATTACATGAAAAAAGGTTCAACCACTTACAAAATGGCTATCTCCAAAAGAGGATCAAACCAAAAGAAGGGGACCTTACTTCCAATAGAAAGAAACCAAACAACAAAAAGGAGAGCAAAGTGTTACAATTTTAACATTTCTATTTATTAAAAATAAGTTTTAGGAAACAATTTTTTTACTATAAAAAATTATAAATAATGTAATGCAGGTGGCAATAGGTTTGGTTCTTCAAAGTTAACTGATTGAAGGATACACGAAGCAAAGCCAAGGTTACTTCTTAAATCAATGTGTTGGTTAGAAATTAATGAATTACAAGTCGAAGGAAATACACAGAACAATCTATGGGTGATCTCACGAAGGGATCAAAAAATTGTCTGTTAGGGCTGCTAATAATAATATAGGTGATTTAGTGGTAAGTCTACAAGCACCATATTCAAGTTTATGAACAAGCAACAAAATATTTTGATGTAGCACATCAAAGAAGGAAATGACCTATCACTAGGTCCTATACCAAAGCTTGAACCTAGAAAGACTTTTAGAAGACTTTATGTGTTGATTTATATTTTATGTGTTTTATTATGTAGAAATGGATGTATTTAATTATGTGTAACAATTGTATTAGAGTTGTGATTGAAAACATGTGAGTTTATGTGCTTAATTTTATAGGTGTGAGTCTAGCATCTCAACTCAACCTTTATGGCTCATCAGTGTTGTACTCTGTAGATTCTAGTTTTTGAGGACTGAGAAACTAAACCCTTGGCACTCGGATATGGTGCCTCAGTGCTTAACTATGTCATCGCGGTGCTAGTTTGTGGTGACATGGTGTTGTGACACGACTGTTCCGATTTTTTTTTCAATTTTTTGGTAGTTTTCTCCCCCAGGGAATACTATTTAAACACCTATTCTACCTAATGAAAGAAATTTTGGCTTTCGTGTACAAAAATTAAGTGAAAACTCTTCGGTTGAAGTTTGGTGGCCAGCCGTCCGAGAGATTCGATAATTTCGCACTATCGTTCTACCTAGGTAAGTAATACTTGTTGAGTAATACTTCTTCCACTTCGATGAGTGGAAGACCTTCTTCTCTCTTCCACTTTGGTGAGTGAAGAACATTAGAGCATCTCATTCTCCACCATCCACAATAACATCATGCCCTTCTCAATCCATTCCATATCAATTTTGGTAACATAGCCCAAGATTTGGAAGCATGGAGAAAGTGCTCATAGATAATCTATATCAAATCCAAGCAATGTTAGTTCTGTTTTTGTATTTTGACTAATTTTCTTCATAGAGTTTATGATTTTGCTTGGAAATGCATACTAAATTCATGTGACAATCCTATGAATTTTTGTGCAACTACAAACTAGTTGTCTCCATTTATAAAGCCAAGCCTTTCTCTACTTAACTTAACTTCAAGCCATCATATTTGAGTGACAACTTGAGTAAGAGAGAGTTTAGTAAATAGCCTAACCTAGTATACAAACCCTACATTAAAACCAAAGTTATATCCTTAAAAGATCTTATGTTTACTTGTTTTCTCAAGTTTACTTAATATTTTATAGTATTACTCTATGTTTATTGAAGCTAGTTATTTTTAAAATTTGTGCATCTCAATTGTAAAGTTTATTTCACTTATTATATATTTAAATTTTTATTTAGAGTGTCATACTTGCATTTTGTTAATATCATGCCACCTAAATCAGTTAGTGGAACAATTAGAGGATTTAACTAGGAGGGTAGATGAGTTCTCTATGAGAAGTGAAGAGAGATTCACAAGGATAAAAGACCTACTCATAAATCTCACTCATAAATTCAAACCTTGAGTACAAGGCTTCAAATCCCACCAACTATACTACGTCCAAATATCTTAGAACTGTAGGAGAAGAAAACATTAAACATCCTAGAGATTTGTATCTTGTGGGAAGACCGAACTTAAGGAACACCCTTAGACAAGACCATCTTAAGATACATGAAACATCACAATAATCTACTAAATAAGTTAAGATATAAGCCCCAACATATGACAATATTTATGATCCTAATAAATTTTTAGAGTGGTTAACCCAAATGGATGACTTCTTTGATTGATATCATATGAATGATTACCAATAAACAACATTTACTAAAATGAATCTAGTAAGTCATGTTAAATATTTTTGAAATAATATTTTAGCTAAAGAAGAAGGATTTAGTAGAACCCTCATGACATGGGTAGAAATGAATGAAATCTTAAGAGTGAAATATTTTCCTAGAAATAATGATAAAAGACTCCATGAATTATAGACTATTCTTAAACAAGAAATTATGTCAATAGGTGAATATATGAACACATTTGAGGACTTAATAATTAGATTTGAGTACACTGATCAAGAGTGGTAAATAGCTATCAAATTTATCATTGGTTTAAGAGGAGATATTAGGAATGAAGTAGAGTTTCACAATCTCCAAACTTTAGAGGACACCATCATAAGAAAGCTGCATCCACATTTAAAATGAAAGCTCGAGTATCTTCTAAATATTCGCCTATGTCACAATCTCAAAAGTCTATCAGTAAGCCTAATCCTTCTATATCAAACAACCCTTCTAAAATGAACTCCAATTAAACTAATTCTAAAATTATAAAAGATATATTTTGTTTTAAACGTCATAAGAAAGGGACATGCAAAACTACTGTAGAGAAAAAAAAATTATATTTTTAGATAAATTGGAAGTGTTAGAAGTAGACGAGGATATTGAAGAGATACATGATGATACACTCCTATATGATGAAGAAGTATAACTAAATATATATAATACAATATCCATTATGAGGTGTATGACTTCTTCTAGAGAAAATAAATTAGAGAAGGAGAAATATTTTGTCAATGTATATTCTATGTAAAGAGAAGAGGTGAAAACTAGTAATAGATGGAGGAAGTGCGATGAATGTTATATCAACCCAAGCTATCACTAGATCTAATCTTGCAATTGTACCTCACCTAAAACCATTCTAAGTCAGTTGGATAAATCACACATCCCTACCTATCTCTAATAGATGTCTTGTTCCAATTAAAATTAGTAATTATAATAATCAAGATGTTCTTTTACTGAAAATAACTCATATCCTATTAAGAATATCATAGCTTTATGATTTGAATGTAATCCATTATGAGTGTGAAACACTTATATATTCAAATATAATATAAAAATAATCAAATTATTTATCATAAAGCTAAACAAGAAGAGATAAATTACACCCCTACATAGAATTCTTCCTGTACCATCTCATAAGCTCGATTCTGAACTACAACTCAAACCCAATAAAGGGAGGTATGTGAAACATTAGTTAATAATGATATCACCATTCAAGAATGAGGAGGATACTTTTGATATACATGATAAATTGTGTGAATCTCCTAGAATTCAAATGACAACCTTAAGATTTCGATGCTTAGTTAGAAAATTCAATAGCCATACTTCTCTATTTATCTTTCACCTTCGAAAAATCTCCATTTATACTAAAGAATACAACATACCTATTGTAGTTTTAGATTTATTATCAAAATTTAATGATTTGATCTCAGAAGACTTACCTAATGAACTATCATCATTATGGGATATACAACATAATATAGCTCTGATTCCTAGTTCATAAATACCCAACATTTCTTATTATAAGATGAATAAAATTGAGCATTTTAAGTTAAAATGATAAGTAGATGAACTTTTAAAGAAGAGTTTTATCCAAGAAATTCACATTCCTTATATTGTATCTACTCTTTTAACTCTTAAGAAAGATGAAACTTGGAGGATGTGTATTCATAGCAACGTGGTAAATAAAATCACAATAAAATATAGATTTCTTATACCTAGATTGGATAACATATTAGATCTTATTTCAAGTTTACCTTTATTCTCTAAAATTGATCTAGGAAGTGGATATCACCAGATAAGGATTAGACAGGGTGATGAATGGAAGACAATATTCAAATCTCATGATGGTCTTTATAAATGGTTAGTCATGCTGTTTGATTTTTCAAATGCACCTAGTACATTCATGGGACTAATGAACACTGTACTGAAACCTTTTATTGGTCAATTCATTATAGCCTATTCTGATGGTAATCTAATATATAGCCGAGATGAAAAGTTACATCTACGTCACATCAGAATGGTCATAAAGAAATTAAAAGTGAAAAAATATTTCTAAATTTTTAAAAAATATTTTTTCTATCAAAGTGGAGGCATTTTCTTTGGTTTCATTATATTTGCTAATGGATTAAAGCACAGCCATAAAGATTCAAGTCTATTTTAGATTGGCCAACCCCAAAATTTTTGCAAATATTAAAAGTTTTTATGGATTTGCATCTTGTTAAAGGAGGTTTATAAGAAACTTTAGCACTATTATAGCCCCTATCATAGACATTCTAAAGAATGATAAATTTATGTGGACCCTAGAAGCCGAAAGAGTCATGCAACGAATTAAACCTTTTATGACTTTTTCACCTATCTTAAGACTTCTTGACTTCAATAAAGTCTTTGAAGAGACTTGTGATACGTCAGGTATTGGAATAGATGGAATATTAAGTCAAGAGAATCATCATATTGATTTCTTCATTAAAAAATTAAATGACATTAAACAAAAATATTCCACTTATGATCGAGAGTTTTATGTGTTTATTCAAACTCTTAAGCATAAGAGGAATTATCTATTACATAAAAAGTTTTTTTTTGAATACTATTCATCAAGCTTTTAAGCTTATTAACTCTAAAAATATTTGAATAATATAAATGCTAAGAGGGTCGAATATCTTCAAGACTTTTTTCATTATGCTCAAAGATAAACTCGAGATAGAAAATAAACTAGTAGATGCTCTATTTAAAGTATCTTTAATAATTTCATCCTTTGAATTTCAGATTTATGGATTTACAACTTTTAAACAAAGATTATAAAATTTATCCTACTTTATATATGATATACTTGGAACACAAATCTAAACCCTTGACATTTGATAGTTCTTTTATCATTCTAGATAGATATCTTTATAAATGTAAGCAATTATGTATTCTCAAAACATCCATGAGAGAATTCTTTATCTCTAAATTACATTCAAAAGGGTTATCAAGAAATTTTGACAAATTAAAGAACAAAATATTAGTTGAACAAATGTTTTATTAGTAATCCCTTTGAAAGGATGTTGAACAAATTGTAGCCCAATGCTACATTTACTACTAAGCTAAAACAAAGAGTGGGTCATTAGACGTCATTACCTATTCTTCTTAGACCAAAGAAAGGCATATCCATAGATTCACATTAGGCTTCCCTAGAACACCTCATGAGCATTATAGTATCGTCATCATAGTAGATCAATTTTCTAAGATGATAGATTTTATTCCCTATTAAAAAACCAAATGATGCATCTCATATCGCAATATTGTTCTTTAAAGAAATTATTAGGTTGCATGGAGTCTCTTCTACTATAAATTTTGATAGAGATGTCAAATTGATATCTTATTTTTAGAAAACTTTGTAAAAACTAATGGGAACACAACTAAATTTCTCTTCTACATTTCATCCATAAACAGATGGATAGATTGGAAGTAGTCAATATGACATTAAAAAATCTACAAAAGTGTTTAGTTGAGAAAAATTTAGGAAATTGGATTTAACATAACCAACATTTGAATTTGTATTCAATAGTTTAATTTATAAAACAACCCATAAATTACTTTCAAGATAGTTTATGGATATAACCAAAAACTACCTATTGACTTAGTTATTACACCCACTATGCATTTTCTAATTCAGCATATATATTTGCTTCTAATTTTCATAGCCTTCATGAAGACATAAATAAATAATTAGAAATATAAAATGCTAAATAAGTTGAATAGAAGAATAAAGGTAAAAATTCTAAGAAATATGTATTGATTTGTATCCATCCTAAGAGATTCCCTTTCACCAAATATAAAAAGTTACAAGTGAGAGCATGTGGGTTATTCAAAATTATTAAGAAACTTAGTACTAATGCTTATATTCTTAAATTGCCCCCTCACATATTTATTAGCCTAGTTTTCACTATAGAATATCTAATATCTTTTAAAGGAGTTACCTAACCTTCAAATATGCAGAATGATACTTTTGTAGGAGGAGATAAAAATTATTTGTAGATACCTATCCAGCTAACATTTCTTGAGCTAGAGGACATCATCACAACTAAGACACTGATAGATGATATTACCAACCAAAGATTCTTAATAAGGTGGAAAGACAAGTCACCAAGTGAGGATACATGGATGACTTTGGAAGAACCACAAAGCTTTGCCCTCAAAATTTTTGAAGATCTTCGGAATCTTAGCTCTTCATAAAAGAGTTCTTTGAGGCCCAAGGAAGTTGGTGTAGCACATCAAAGGAAAGAATCTGTCACTAACTTAGGAAGACTTTTAGTAGACTTTATGTGTGGATTTATGTTTCATGCATTGCATTATGTAGTAACGGGTGTATTTAATCATGTGTAAGTATTATATTAGAGTTGTGGTTAAAAAATATGTGAGTTAATGTGCTCAATTTCATAGGTGCGGGTTTAGCACCTTGACACTGCATTCTATAGATTTCACTATTTGGAGACTAAGAAGATGACGTCGTGGCATTGGTTCGTGGCACCATGACACTACGAACTGATTGTTCTGACTTTTTAAATAATATTTTAATATTTTTCTCCCCAATGGACACATCCCTTAGAGTATTATATTATTTAAATGCCAATTTTTCCTAATGAAAGAATTTTTGGCTTTTGTGTGTGAAAATTGAGTGAAAAATTTTCGATTAGAGCATAGTAGCCGGCCATCTGGGAGATTCGATGATTTCTTGCTATTGTTCTACTTAGGTGAGTAGAACTTCAAACTTCTTTCACTTTGGTGAGTGGAAGAACATTGGAGCATCTCATTCTCCACCTTCTGTTGTGACATCCTATTCTTCACAATCCATTCCTCCTAATAGTTTCTTGCTGTGGTAGTGATATAAGATTTACACTTTGTTGTCAAAATAACTTTCAACCTTTATTTTTATCTCTTACTATTCTTCGATAACATAAGTGGAATAGTTTTAAACATGACAACATGTTTTGGCCACTAATAGAATGTTATTGTGGGTATATAGTATTAAATTTTATTGCCACATACTTGTGATGTTTTTTAAAAACTATGGAAAAAAATAGAGGAAAAGCTATTTATATAGAAATGAAGAAAACTGATAATTAATCCCTTGGGGACTATAGCCTTGTAATATTTATTATTTATAAAAAAACTACAAAAGTTTTAATTTTGGTATGCTCTTATTACTACTTTTTAAATTTATTGATCTGCATATTTCATTCTCATCATTTCATGAAATTTTTTTCATTTATTAAATGATTTATTTATCTGGAAGGATTAACTGTGTACTCAACTTCAACATGAAAGTACATAAGTTTAATAATGGAGTAAGTTTGGAAGTTAAATATATACATGTTATGTCATAAATATAAATCTTCTTCTTTTGTTATGAGTAGTAGGAATCAAAGATAGAGTTATTATTTTGATTTGAGTATGAAGGCAATACATTTGATTCATTCAGTTAAAATATGACTTTAGATAGTGCACTTTCTTCTAGATAACCCTTTGGATTCAAAGTTCTTTGATTATAAATATAGAAATGGCTTTACTAATTATTACTACTCAATATTATATTCAAATACAATTGTTTGAGATTTTATTTAAGATCAGAGTCAAATATCAAAAAAGTTTTTAAAAAGTTAATTTTTTTTTCATATAGCACCTTTTTACTATTATTAGCAAGCTTTGAGAGAGACAAGTATAACAACATGAAGCAAAGAAGTTTCTTAGTTCTCAAGACTATTGTAAATCTTGAATGGAGGCTGGATGTAGAACAAATGAAATTTATTATGATATGAAAATGATTACATTGATAATTCTTAAATTGTTATAAATGAATAATGATAAATGTACATTACTATTGAGCATAATCTCAATTGTAAGAACATAATTACTAACACTATGATAATCACATTAGAGATCTAATTCTTAGAAGTGCAAAGAAAGAGTTAAGAAGCTATGAACGATCCAATATATGATAGATTTAAGTAATTAGAGATGTAATATAAATAATTTGAAGCAGACCACTACAAATAATATGTCATTGTGATATGAAAACTCAAATTTTATTACCACACTCAAGTCATTTTTCTATATAATCATTCACTTGGGAGGAAAATCATAAAAAAAGAGTAAAGAAACTCAAGAAAAAAAATTATATTATCAAAAGCCAAATGCTTATCTTACAAAGCCTCCATAAGTATAGGATAGAGAGAGAGAGAGAGAGAGAGAGAGTTCAAAATATCAAAATACATAAATTTAGCATCATAACCATACCTGCCATTATTTTCAAATTTATTATGAAAACCTATGTCATTACTATATATATCACCCTTTTCATACCTACCACTAATATCATACTTACCTCCATGTAATCCATATATCGGTCATAACATAAGAATAACTCAATAAATATAAGCCCAAAGTATAACAATATAATACAAATGATATAAAAGCTCAATAACACTTAACTCAAACTACAACATAAAAATTCCAATACATATTGAATTGTTAAGATTAAATTTTATGGTGATGAAGTCAAAGACAATGATGATGATGTTGAGATGATTCCCTACATCATCACTCCTTTACTTTGAAGGATTCCCTTCTAGAAAATCATGATAAAGTTAATCTTATAATAGTTGCAGGGTCAATTTATGTGACTTGTTAAAAGTAACCAAAGAATCATCAATTGGAGAAAAACCCCTCAGTAAACTAGAAATCTTTGAATGCCTCTATCGAATGTGGCGATGATCTAATCTGACAAAATTTAATCTAGGTGATACATTCTTAAGTGATAAGATGATAAAGGAAGTATTGATTTTCAAGGCTTTCTTATGGTATAACGTTATATCTAACATGTTTAAAACTAGAGATATTCCAACATCCAATTGAAGATTTATTTCATAAGTATTAATATTTATCTTTCTTACAACTTTCTAAGAGCCAAATCTCTTGACATTAGTTTTTTTAAGAGTTTTAGTTTAAAATATTTTAGATTTAACTGTAATAGCAACTAAATCTTTTTCATTTAATATAACATATTGTCTATGTGCGTCAATAATAATTATATATTTGTCATAACTCTAAGTAAGTTTATGTTGAATTTCTAAGTGTAAATTATGTATAATTTATGTAAACGAATATGCAAATAAACTAGACTTATATGATGTAGGAAAATCAATGAGATCAAATAATTTTTTGATTCATATTCAATTGTAATACGTAAAAGGACATATACCAATTGACTTATTTACTTAACTATTATATGCAAACTCTACAATAAAAAGAACTAGGTCTCAACTAAAAGTGTGATCAGTCACTAGGCACTTAAGTAAGTTTTCTAGCCTTTTATTGACAACTTTATTTTAACCGTTAATCTAAGGGTGATATGCTATGAAAAGTAAAAGTTTTTTGTCAAGCTTTTTCAGTAATATTTTCTAAATTTAGCTCATATATCTCACATCATGATCCAACACAGTTGCCTTTTGAGGCTTATACAAACAAACTGTCTTACAATAGATGATAAATGTTATAAGTCATGCATTTGATGTCTTATAGTATAGTATAAAGTGTGCCATTTAGAAAAATGATTGGCAATTATTAGGATAGAGTCTAGGCATGTATAATGTAAGATAATCTTAGGATAAAGTCAATTTAGAGCTATGTTTACCACTCTTTGTGACGTGACAAGTGCAACATTGAGTAACAATGTGACTAGCATCATTCTTAAGGCTATGCCAAAAGAACTTATCTCTTGTCATAGTTATTATCTTATCGCAATCGATGTAAGCAGACATGTCCCTTGAATCTATTTTCTTAGTATGAAAATTTTGAAGTGAAGAATCTTAAATACATAGTTCTGTGCCTAAAAAAAGATAACTATCTCATGTTTGATATTCAAAATTAATAATAAGTAAATTAAAATTTAATAATTCAAAATTTTGTTGAGTATTTATGACATCTTTAATATTTTCAAATCAACAACTTTGTTCTTGACACCATACTTAAGTTTGAAAATAAATGTATACTCCTGGAGGATTGAACCAAATTTGAATGATAGGAGCTAAGTTTCTTTTGAGTGTTAAGATGTTTAAGGGCTTCATGATTATAATATAGCATAAATTTTTCTAAAAAGAGATAATGTTACTAATAACATAAAGTTTTGATAACAACATAAAACTCATAATCATATGTCAAATATCAATGGCACACTTAATTTAACTTTTCACTAAAGATGATAATATGATAGCCTTCTTGAATATTAACACCTCTGATGCCAACTTTAGAACATCACATGAAACCTCAAACACCTTTTTAAAATTTAACAATTTTAATACTAGTGAAATTGTTTAAAGTTCCTTAATTTAAGAAAAAGCACCGACAATTCTCTTTATCTAAAACAAATTCATCTTTCTTAAGACATTGAGTGATTGGGGCCATAATAGTGTTAAATCTATGAATAGATCTTCAATAAAAGGTGTTTAACACATGAAAATTATGTACATCTAGATAATGATTGTGGTGGGCCACTCATGGATAGCCCTTAAATTTTTTTTAGAATCAATAGAGATATGAATACAAAAAATGATCGATTTAATGAGGATTATTGAAGTAGTCATAAATGAGCATATTTTTAAATTAATATATAACCTTTCACAATGAAGCACCTCAAATACTTATTGTAAGTAATTCTCATGATTATTCTTATTTTGAAAAAAAATTAAAATATCATAAAGATACATGACTAAGAATTTTTTGATAATGGGGTGTAAGATATAAGTCATCACTAGCATAAATATACTTAGGAAATTAGTCAACCCAAAGGCATTACTAATCATTTATATAGGCCATCTTTTATCTAGAAGGTTGTTTTTTATTCATTAACTTCTCGCATGCAAATGTGTTTGTATCTACATTGAAGATTAATCTTATAAAAATTACTACTCTGGTCATCATATCCAACATATCATTAAGTCTAAGTATAGAGAACTTATACTTAATAGTGATTTCATTGATGGCATGACTATTTACAAACAAGTATCGTGTATAGTATTTCTCTAGGGTAAGAAGGAAAAGTACTATGCATTGAGGTAACCTCTTTTAGACAAAACCTTTACTAATAAATCATCAACCTATCATTTGAGTTTTCCATGTTAATTTAAGTTCTTATGATTATGTGGTATATTAGGGAGTGATGAACCAAGAATTTGCTCTATAGATTGTTCATAATAGGGGAAGTTCACTAGAAAGTTTTTCAAGTATAATATCTTGATTCTTAGGTAATAGTTCACATTCCTCAAGTAAGAAGGATTCTATAATCAGTTGGTTTGTGGAACTTGATACAATTAAAGAAAAAAAATTCTCATTAATCTCTTATTTAAATTAATGTTTACTAATATATATAAATACTTTCTTTCTATAGGTGCAGATGAACCTTGAGGTTGTTGTGGAGTTATCTCTTTAAGCTATGCTGAATTTATCACAATTCTCTTACATTGAAACTTAAAGGAATATGTATTGAAATGCCTATTTTATGACATCCATGTTAAAATGCCAAGGTCTACCTAAGAGCATATGGGGAACATCCATAGAAGGGTTTCACACAAAATTTTATCATTATATTCTTTGAATTAAATGAGTATAAGACAATATTAAGATATATATAGAGCTTTTATTTACCCAAGCAACCTTATAAGATTATGAGTGAGAATCTAGGGTGAGCTCATTTTAGCAAAATCAAACATAGTAATAACATTTATGTAGTTACCATAATAAATAATTATATTACATATTTTTTTCACAACACTTAAAATAATTATGAAAAATTAGCACCTACCTTCAATCAGTATTAGCTCATGAAGTAGCCAATACACAATGGATAATAGCTATATGAAATGAATCTAATACTTCTTTTATATCACTATCCTCTTCACAAGGTTATACTATAATTTGGTCATCATTATTTTTAATTTGGAAATCGTTATTCTCAAGATCTATGTGTAAGTTTTTGTTATGGTTAAGTGCTTACTTAGTGGCTAATTTTACCACATGTAAAATAGTACTTATAAATATTTTAGCGCTAAAGGTTCTTAATAAAGAAATTTCTTTGATTTTATTAGGTCATTTAAGAATTACTGACGTGGGAGGGGTAACACGTGGCTGAAAGCTATTTCCAAATGAAGTTGTGCTTTTATGAGGTTGGGATCTAAGATACTGTTCAATCTGAGTTGCCACTCAAAATGTGCCCTTAAAAGAATATAATTTTTGAGTTAACATTTCATTATGAATATCACTTGGTAACCTAGAACAAAATCTTTAGATTATCATAAAATATCCTCTCTAACATCACAATAGGTTACCAGTTCATCAAAACATGTCATGTACTGAACAATAGTCGAAGATTCGTATCTAAGAATAGACATGCCATCCATAATTTGATCATGGAAAGTTAATGGTATATAATTTTATTTTAAAATTTCTCTCTTTTAAGAAGCAATACGTGATTGTCTAAACTATTGATTTTTTGTGTAAGGTTAATTAAAAATAATTAGCATGACTAGTTAGTTTCATACAGAAAAAATGAACTCGTCTCTTCTCCGATATGGGCATATAACTAAAATATTGCTCCATATCTACTTACCAATTAAAAAAAAAACTTTTAGATTAAGTTGAGGTTGACACTTATCACTCTTTGAACCTAGGATCCAATTTAGGAATTAAGGTTTCCCTTGATTTAGACACTAGGACACATCTAATGACAAAGTGGAAGCCTAAATAAACCTAAAGCCCTTTAAGAGTCAACCATACGGTTAGACCCTCAATAGACTAGTAGACCGCACCTTGCCTGACTAACCCAAACCTCCACACTTTATGCTAAATTGATTATAAACTAATTCTAGCATTAAACACACCCCAAATCACACCCAATTAGAAGTCAATTTGATCAATCAACTAAATTGACCCAACTTGACCCATTTTGGCTTAAAGAAGCTAAAATCAATAATGAATCCAAACTAATTGTAATTAACTTTACCTAAACCATCTTGAACATCACTCAAACTTGATTTAAGTTTAATTAGAGTCTAATTTGGTCGATGAACTCACCCAACCCAAGTTAACCCACTTGAACCCTTTATGACAGAAAATTGACCTAAGCCTATCCAAACCAATTTAAACTTATCCGAATCATATTTAACTACTCCATAACCCTACAATCACTCCAAATGCTTGATTGGGCCCATCTCATACTCAATTACAACCTATTTCAAATAGTTGATCAACTTAACCCATGTTGACTTAACTGAACCATTTAAGATAGAAACTCAATTTCAATTCTTTGGCAGAAGTTGAACCAAATCAATTATCCAAAAACATTTTAAACACCTTGTTAAACATGTCCCAACCTCCAATTCAACTCAATTTGGCCAATTAACCCAAATTGACCAAATGACCTATTTGACTTATGTTGACCTCACTTTTGGAGTGAGTTCTCAATCTCCTCATCTTCGACTTAGAACTCTTCTAGACACTAAGACTTAATTAGTCATAAGACACTTCTAGTGATTAGGTGAACACTTAACCTAAACCTAGAGACTTAGAAGGGTTAATCATAGGATTAGGCAGTTCCTTAGGACTTAAGAAAAATTCACCTATCCTGTAGCCTAAACCCAAATCCAATCCAGAATCACCTTATCAAATCTACAATCAAACTCAATTTCAAATCCAAATCCAAATCCAAATCCAAATTCAAATTCCAAGCCAAGTGATTGAAGCCCATGATCAAATCCAAACTTGAAATCTTTCTTAAGTAATGTGAATCAACCTTCATGAACTTAGCCAAAATTTCATCTAAATCAATCTGAAATTAATTGATTTCCTTATAATCAATTTATATCTTCAATTATCTTCTTGAATATAAATCAAATCTACATTCAAATGATCAAAAATAAATCAAAATAAATCAAACTAAATCAAAATCCAAACCTAAGCTATATGAACCAACCCCATGAACTTAGCCAAATTCCTTCATTCCAAAACCCAAATCAAATTGATTTTCCTTTAAATCAATTATACCTCCAATACACTCCAAATGATCATGTGAACCTGACCCAACCCTTGGTTTGACCTAATTTGACCAATTGGTCAACCTAACCTGATTTGACCCAATTTAACTCAAATGGGTCAAGTTGAACCAAATGAACTCCAAATCACATGAAATTTGGCCCAATCCACTTTTAAATCATTTCAAATCTATCCAAATCAAATATAATGCTAAATGGACACTATACCCTTGGGCTAAGTGTATCACATGAGACAAAACACCCATGTAAATGGTCATTCCTCATCCTTGGCCACTTGACACTCGTCCATTGCTCCACCTAGGAAGCTATTGCTCCACCTAGGAAGCTAGGATAATGTTCACCTAACCCAAGGAGTGGTTGGGTCAGTCATGACTCATGGGGAGGTAAAATCACCTCGTCATTCCCATTGGCACACTTGGAAAGCTCAAGGATTCACACTACCTCCTTGGCAGCCGCCTCCACTCCTTCCTCCACTCAAGCCAAGTCACCTAGGATGATTCTCTGCCCAATTAGAGCTCCCCTTAGTAGCCATTTGATCAAATTGGTAGAACTGGCCATGGCCATCCGACACAAGGAATAAGGGGGTATACCCCCCCTCATTCTCGCTCACATCCATTCACTTGCACTCCTCACAGCCCTAGCAACCAGAGATGCGCATCCCATAGCCATTTCCCAGCTTTCTAAGTTTACGAAAACCAAAATAGGGCACACCCCCTTTGATTCCCATTTGCTTAAATCACCACCAAAGTGCAATTAACTTTACACACACCTTTCTTGGAGCTAGACGAGCAAGAACAAATCATTTCCTGACCCCTCCAACCATTGGACGACTGACTTCAATCAAAGCCGACCACCTACATTTTGTGCATTGGCCTTCCAAGCAAACCACACCAAATCAAAGCTTGTGCAACTCAATATGTCTTTATCTCTACTAGATGAAGCTTCCTCAATCGATTGGAACCACTAGTCTTAGCTCCGGTGAGGTATGCCATTGAAACTAACCCCTAGGTAGAAATGGTTTGGTCCTTTGTGAAGAAAATTTGTATGCCATGAGATTTTCACCATTGGATCTCTTCTTTTAGCTTCTTTGATGGTGTGGGATCGATTTGAGCTTGATCTAAGCTTGGGTGAGCTTGGATCGAGCGATGAACGATGGACGATCTCCGTCTCTCGCTACTTGGGAGGAGATAGATCATAGGTCGTGCACTCCGTGTAATTAGAATGGATGGTCTTGATTAAATCACGCTTGATTCATCCGATTAATCCCTTAAGGACAGTGGGGTTAATCGTGGTCATTTGATCTTAGATCAAACGGCTCACGAGAATTCACGTCCCGCCATCGGTTGACTTAGCCTGCGGATGTGACTACTTAAAGAACCAATCCCACTGCACCACATGGAAAGTGCACCGCGTCAGTGCGCCACAAGCTTCTGATGGGATTAAGGTTAATTAAGGCTAATTAAATGCATTTTAATTACTAAAATTTCCAATATTCACCATAAATTATAGAAAAATCCAAAAATGCAAATAAATATCCATTTCAAAGGTATTTAAGAGGAGAATTTAATAAAAATATTTTTAATTAATTTTGATTAGTAAATAAAGCTTAATTAGGGTTTAATTAAAAATATAATTAATCTAATTACTCTCTAATGATTCAAGTGATCAATTCTAAAATTTTTGAGATTCTTTAAGAGGATGATCTCTACCTCCTTTAATTTTCTTGGGATTTAATACTTATTTAGTTAAGAAAACTGATTAATTGATCTCTAATTACTCTCCTAATCTAATTAATGGTAAATTAATCCTATGAACAATAATTAATTATTTAATTAAGTGGTTAATCTTTATTCAATAGTAAATAGACCTACGGAATAAAGTTAGGTCCTCCTTCCTAATATATTTCCCTAAGTTCATTTCATTAATCAAATTAATTAAGGCTTAATTAATTGATTAAGCTACCTAATTAATTAAATTGAAATCTTAATGATGTAAAATCCAAATTGCTCCAAACCTTGATTAATAAATTCTTGGGTAGCTACTTAGGTGGTCCATAACCTAAGTGAATCCTAAGGAAATTATAATTGGCCCATATGTGCGGGAGAATTACAAGAGTACTTAATTAAGTTCCTTAAGCTTAATTAATTGTTAATTGTGAGCCAATTGCATTAGGCTCTTTCATTTCATAGGACCATTGTTAATTTATTTTTCAATTCATTTTCATATCATATTGGCTCATAATTATTTAGTTAATTACTTCAAGGTAACATAGGTAAGGGTTAATTAATTGATTTCATTCATACATTAAATTAATTAATCCATAAAATTAACCTTATTGCCTCTCATTAAATAAAATTAACTTACAAACATGGGATGGGATTAGGATTAGCAAATATCTTCTCACATTCCTCAAATCAAATTAAACATAAAATTAAAAATGACATTAAAAAGCTTTGGTTTGCTTTAAATAATTTTGTTTGATATGAATGTCCTTAGGGATTAATTTTCTTGAATGAAATAATATGTTTATATTTATTTTTTCCTCTCCAATCATATTAAATATTGTATGTTATTTGATTCATACATTCATCTTTCGCAAAATTAATTAAATCAAATAATTTCATTTATGTCAACCTTGCATGTGTTGATTTAATCTTAAATCCAAATGTATTTTTCAAAGCTTATAAATGAATGGTTACATATGCTATGAATGTTAGTTATAAATACATAGGAGATGTATGTGATTATAGCTTTAGTGTATAAAGTGAAGCTCTTTTCCTTTAATTCATGTATTGATTTATGTAAGTAAGAATGTTAATGGGTATATAGTCTGGGCATCCCAGAAATATGAGGCTTTAATTAGCCCCAAGGAGGTCATTTGATTACCTCACTTTCCTGTTTTAACAATCGCATGTACTCCATTTGATTTCATTCTTATGTATTTCAATACTAGGATTTGGATAACGCTTTACTCCATATGCATAAATATTTCAATCAAATAAAATTGCAACCTTTGTATTATTTTGCTTCTTTTATTTATGTATACATCCATATGTATTTGAGAAAAACAAATATTCGATCTAGACATCCTAGGAATACGAGGCTTTAAGTAGCCCCAAAGAGGTCATTTGATTACCTCACTTCCCTGGTTAATAATGGCATGTACCAGCTTATGTATTTTATAGATGTGTGTGTGTATTTAATTATGGAATTAGAACCCCTTTTCTTGTATCAAAGATACATGCAGCCATAATTGGCGAAGTGATTGAATTAATTGATCATGTGATTTGAAGCTCTCTTTCTTATATTCACGTATGCAAATTTACATATGGTTTGAATGCAAATGATATATAGTGTGGACATCCTGGGAACATGAGCCCCAAGGAGGTTATTCAATTACCTCACTTCCCTGGTTAACAATGACATGTACCTGTTTAACCTCATCCTTATGTATTTTTGTATAAGAATTTAGATAGAGGTTTAAATTAATATGATAAAATAATTCAATCAAATAGAAAAGTATAAATTTTAAATGTACATACTCACATCCATCATTCAAGTGTGCTAAAATATATTGTATGTGTAGGTATACTTAGGATTTAATCATATGCATGTTACATGTGATGGAAAGGAATGATTTCACATATGTCATGTGATAGTAATTCAATCAAATTAATCTTAAGATGCCTTTCATATTGAATAGAATTATTTAAAGTGAACCTAAACTTAGGATTAATTTAAAATGTGCGATAAGCCATTCACTAAAGAGAACTAAATCAAATTAACATGCTTTAGAAAATGACTTAAGGTAGGGATGAAAGAGATAATCCTCTCTTTTTGTTCTCTTCATAACACTTAGTTGCTAAGTGTGAGCCAAATAAAATAAAAGAAAACACAAAATTAAAATTTTCAAATCAATTAAACCACTTAAAGTGAAACCAACCTCTTATGATTAGGCATCCTTTCATATATAGAAAATCATAACCTTAAGGCCTAGTTAGGGCATACCACACAAGCCTTAACATGCACATTAGAATTAAGTCACCACTTCTAGCTTTATACTAGGGCGATGCATGGCATGATGTATATTTTATTTTGTGATGTATTATTTTAGATTGGGTGTTAGGGTGTATGTTTCATAGACTGGATATTAGGCTATGATTAACCTAACCATGTTTCTCTACAGAGGATTATTCTTAAGGGGTGCTTAAAAATAAATATAAATGCTCTCTTTTGCAGGTTGTTTAAACCCCCTTAGCATAATCCAAGCTAAGACAGGTGGCCTTGGTTACCCATGTGCAGGATGCTAAGCTCAAATTATAAATATAACTACTTGGGTTGCATGTATGTTTAGCTAACACTTATTTTACAGGTGTAGTTAGATTTACTTTTTCTATTTTTAGTATAATTTTGCATTATGAATTAGGATTAGTATTATGGGAGATAAGGATGAGCATTGGTTAGAAGGCTTTGTTCTGAGAGGCCCTGTGATGCCTTTGGAATGGAATAAATCAAATCAAATGAAGATATGAAGATGAAGACATGAAACATGAAGATTGAAGACCCATCATATAATTTATTCATTATAATAGTAATTATTCTATTATAATTTTGGGTTGTATAAGGGTAGAGCTCGGCTACCATTTTCTCTTTTTGGGTTATACGATAGTACCCGACCACACTGGTCTTTTATTCTTTTACGCTTAGCTATAAAATTGTTTGATATTTTGTATAGCTTGTGCAATAGAAACAACATGCTTTTTCTAGTTTCTTTATGTTTGATGATTGAATTTGTGGCCTAGATGCGATTAGGCTCTTAAGGTAAAATTAATTTTTCTATCCTAATTAATCAATCATAACTAAAATTGTCTACAATTCATAACCTCACATAAAACCTAGGACATAAATCAAGATAATTAAAAGATTTAGCAACCCCTTAGCTGAATGTTGTATGTTTAACATCATTCATTCATATTGTCTCACTTTGATTAAGAGAGGGTTTCCATCCTTGTATTATAGGGGAAGACTTGACCTTTGAGGGCCTCCTTTGGGTTGAAAAACACCTCTTTCTCATTAATTTAGCCTGTAATCACTTTCATCATGCATATAGGCATAAGAAATCCTATGGCCTTGGTCAAAATGAAGTGTCAAAAATCAATTAAGATTTGAAAATATTTTTTATTAGATTAAGTCATTATTCATACCACTCATGCTTTAGTCTCTTATGGAGTGGGTTTTAGGACTTTAGTTTCTTTCTAAATTAATAACAACCTAACTATCTTACAATTTCATAAGACTTGCCTACATTAATTTAAACTGTAGGAGGAGTTAGCTGGCTGCCACTCCAGGCAGTTATAAGTCCAGCAGTCGGGTGGTTTATCCTCTCTTGTGGAGATAAACCTTATTCCCATTTTTGCTTAGATTTAGTTCATGCTTTGTCTTATGCCAAAGCTCCCTAGATTTAGGATCCAAGATAGTCATTTCCTTCGGGCCACTAGCATAAATCCTTACCTCTTAGACATTTCCACAATCTTCTGTTGTTGGATTATAAGTCCCAGCTTTCTAATAAAATTTTAACTCAAATAAATAAATCTCTTCAACTTCAAACATATAAAGCCCAATTATATGATAGGTTGGAATGCTCACTAGGTTTCCTAGTATCATGAGCATTTCCTACACATTTCCTTTAGCTTCGATAATAAGTCTTCTTCTTGAATTTTTCCACTTGATTTTCTAATACAACTAATCATTTGATAGTCTAACCTTGAAATCTTTGGAGACTTTAACTTCTACTTTAATCGAGAGTATTTCTAAGGGATTTCATTCCTTAGGATGTAATTAACTATGGATTTTCTCATAGGGAACTTTAGAACTTTTAAAATAAACCCTTCTTTACTTTTTCATGTAAAGTAGGAAAAATCTCTAATATATTCGAAGACCCATCATGTCATAGGAGTCCTTATCAGGTGATAGTCCATTATTGGGTGATGATTTTTATCTTTTGAGATAATGCATCATTCCTTAATGTTGTACCCGATCACTTCAATAAGTACCCCCTAAGATCTGTGTGGTGTCTCCCCGCATCTATAAATAAATATCACAAATTTTTTTGGTGACTCCACTAGGGATGGTTCCTCTCTCCATCTTTAGTAGACAATTATTGTCTCCAAGCATCGATAGTGAACTCATATTTTATATAAGCCCAAGACTATCTTTCTTTACATTGACACTTAACTTATTTCATCTTTAAGTAAAGCTAGCCAACATCTTTTAGATTTTAGGAACTCACTCCATTTAGAACTAAAAACCCTTATTGGGTTCCCCAATAGGTAAAAATAAAATAATTAAACTAAAGGAGATGATAAAAAAAATTTTAGAACCTTTTTGCCATCCTCGTGGTGAGGCAAGGCTCATCCCATAATAAATCCTTTGCAAAAAATATTATTTTCAAAAAGTATTTTCAGATTTATTAGAAGTCACATGACAAAAGATTTGCATAAAATTTTCAAAAGATTTAAAGAAAATCAAACCCCATTTAACAATGTTTACAATTGTTACATGGAGGTTCTTTTCAAAATCAAAATCAAATAATTTTAAAATCCCTTTTTCAAAAGCACATTTTTGAAAAATAACTATGTCCATTTCAACTTACCTAAGTTTGTTAGATGAAGATCCTATTTTCAAATGAAATCATGACATAAAATTGAAATTCCATTTAGAACATTCCACATGTGCTAAGTTAGAGTTTCCCTTTTCAAAAGCAATATCACACACAAAAATCCCATTTTTGAAAATCAATAAATATAGATCGAGTTCCATTTAACATACCTAAATTTGTTAAGTGAAACTCCTCTTTTAAAAAAAGTCATGCAAAAAAAAAAAACAAAATCAAAACATATTTGAATTCCATTTGACATACCCAAATTTGTCAAATGAGAATTTCCCTTTTTAAAATCAAGACAAATTGGACTCTACTTAACATACCCACATTTTCTAAGTAGAGTTCCCTTTTTCAAAACTAAATCAAAACACATTTGAATTCCATTTGACATACCCAAATTTGTCAAATGAGAATTCCCATTTTCAAAAATGAAAATAAATTGGGCTATACTTAACATATGCACATTTGCTAAGTAGAGTCACATTTTCAAAATCACAAACAAATCAAACACCATTGAACTTCATTTAACATACCCAAATTTGTCAAATGAGAGTTCCATTTTTCAAAATTGAAAATAAATTGGACACTATTTAACATACCACATTTGTTAAATACAAGTTCCCCTCTTTCAAAATAAAATAAAACAAACTCATCAATCACACTTTGGCCTTACTTAACATACCTAAATTTGTTAAGTAATGGTCTCATTTTTCAAATCAAATCAAAATAAATCAAATACATTTCAGCCATGCTTAGCATACCTAAATTTTCTATGTTAGGACCCCATTTTCAAAACAAATTAAATTCATGACACACATCATCACAAACAAATGAAAATGTTTCCAAATATTTTCAAACATGCACTTGAATCTCACATAGCATACCCAAATTTGCTAGAAGAAGATTCCAAAATCAAATTTTCAAACAAAGGATAAAACAAAACAAATTCATCTCAAAGTCTATCCAAATGAACAAACCCCATCCAACATACCCAAATTTATTGGATATGGGTTTTAAATCAAAATAAAATTTTATGGCAAAGTCTCTCCTCACATTCTAAAATCTCTCCAATGAACCCCACTTAGCATACCTAAATTTGCTAAGTGTGGGTTCAAAATTCCAAATCAATTTCAAGATTTGAAGACAAATATCAAAATGAGGGTCAATTTTATGTTTCAACAAATGCAGAGTATCACATTCCCTCTTCTCCATCTCTCCAGTTACTACTCCCAACAAGTTCATCTTCTCTTTCCCATCGGGTGTGGATCTGGCCTTGGATCAGGCCATACACACTATGACCACCACTCTTCTGATTCAGTTTGGCCATGGCTTCGATGCCGTCAGAGTTACTTGTGAGGGGGCAGCCCTCATGACCGTCAGTAGGGAGAAGGTGGCAGGGCAGAAGCCACTTCTTCATTTTGACATTCCGTCTGACTTGAAGTTTGCCTCTCTGAAGAGGAAGGCTATGGAGGTTCCCACGAGTGTCGCCTAATGCCCAATTACATTTCAATGGTGTCGATTAGTGGTTCCCCCACCTTATCCCATCAGCCTATGGAGCTAGCATTTCCTCACTAGTTTCCCCCACTTTGAAGGGGAAGGCTATCATGAATTCTGAGATAGTTTCCCCTACCTTTGAGGTAGGTTGTAGCTTTCACTCCACCCCACTCTTCTTCACCTAACGTCACAATAAAAATAAGAAGATCAAGAGGCATCATGAGTGAGCATCTAGGGAGATCGATGCTAGCTCCCACGTTGCTAAGGAGGGATCTCCTCATCAGACCTCTCCACTCTTGAGTGGCAGCAAGTTCCACCCCCTCTCAGGTTCGGATCGAGAGGAGGTTTACAGGAGGATCACAACATTGCCTCCACCACCAAGACACTTTGAGGTACTAGCTATGGAATAGAGGAAGCCTTATGTCAGTCTTAGGATAGTTCTTCACCAGGTCAGCAGAGCCTATGAACTCTCAGAGTCTGGTGCACTATTCAATTTGAGGTCTGTGATCCCTAGGAGTGTCAGCAGTTAGATCCACAGGGAGAAGGCCACTGAGGCAAGAGTAGCAGCCCAAGTGGGAAGGAGAAAGAGACAGAGGTACGCCAGATAGTCGACAGCTTCCGCCCTTGTTGATTTTCTGGATCGACGGGCCACCAGAGCTGATCACATAGACAGTATAGTATTGATAGGCACCACCAGTTGATAGAGGAGAGCTCTAACGGGAGGGCAGTCAGTGTCACCCCCATCACACTGCTCCGTTCCCCATCCACCATCACCCATCCGAGTCCCTCCTTCCACAGTCCCCACCAAGGTCCAAAAGTCTGCATCTAGGGAGAGGACATCCCCATTGGTGATTTGGCTATGGCTGAAGGATCCCACTCCATCTATTCCACCAACTGAGGTGAGGCCTAGTTCCCCCACTCGACCTCCCACTTCAGCCGTGGTGAAGAGGGAGTGGCAACCTCAAAGTGTCATTATCATGCCACCACAAGAAGAGAGATACCATGGCATTTGATCCTCCCAAGGAGAGCAGTCAATAGTATCGCATTGAGTTAGATGAGCATAGTCTTATGGTCAGCCGTCAGCTGGAGTTTGTACTGGTACAGCCTAGTATATAGTAGGAGATCGTTCTTTAGATGACATTCTAGAAGACTACTTTGCCGAGAAGAAACAACTTCTTGGGGGCGATCATTTATATCGGGAAGAGGGTAGGGTAGACTTCGACCCTGATGAGGATGGTCTATTTGAGGACTCAATAGAAGTCCATATGGTCGATACCCAAGGATCCCTCCATAGAGACCATCAGAGTCAGGAAGGTGTTGTGATTGAGGAATGAGACACCTCTCACTTGACCCAACATCTCCATAAGCAGCTCAGGTAGAAGCACGAGCAGATCAATAGAATGGAAAGGAGGGTTGAAGATTTGTTAGCGATAGTTCTAGCACTTCAAAACCAAACTCCAACATCACAACCCAGTCGTATGGAGGCCGAGTGGCCTGAGCTTTTGCACATCTTAGATCCTCCCAAGAGTGCATCTACTATGGATCAGAACAGTGGTAGCCTGGATAGGAAGGTCATAGATAGTACCTCCATGCACGAAAAGGACATCAAACAGATGGTGGAATAGCAAGTGAGGGAAGCATTGGTGCAAGCCCAGGGTAGTTCATTTGTTCCAAATGGTAGACCCTAGGAGAGTTTAACTCCAAGATCCCAAGGGGTTTGCCACCTTCTTCAAGATTTTGATGGTAGGAACCCTCACAAAGATATAGCACACTTTAGAGCAATTATTGCAACCGAGGCAAGTGATGCACTCATTTTTTTGTCACATCTAGGGGATTGCATTTAATTAGTATGTCGAACGGCCTAACGGTTAGGTGAAAATATTTGCTGAGTTGGAGCAACTCTTTATCAAGAGGTTTGTTGTAGCTCAGTAAAAGGTAACTATGAGTGATCTCATTGTGGCCCAATAAAATCCTAATGAATCTCTTATTGATTATATTCTAAAGTGACAAAACCTGAGTATGAAATACGGATCGTAGCTATCTAAACAACATACCATAGAAATTCTTCTTAAGAATATTCATGGCTTGATTTTTTTCATGCTCAAGGAATTTATTATCAAAACCTTTGAGAAGCTAATCAACAAGGTGGCTAGTCTATAAGGGAAAGTCAAACAATTACCTTTCCAAGAACAGTCGTCCAAGCCCAAGCAGAGATTTGAGAAGAAGCCGGGAAGTGGTCTGATAAGGGGAAGCAGCCAGCCATTGTTTAGTATGATAGACCCTAAGCTCAACAGCCTCCACTATCGCCTTCTCTGCCACCACCTTGGCCATCATATCGACCACCACAGCCACCTCAATGACCATTACCACCACCACCTCCTCAGTAGTATACACAGTAACAGTATTCCTATCTGCCACCAGGTAGCTACTACCCACCTTCTCTTATTGACAGATTGAATAAATCATACTCATTCAAGTGGGAGATAGTTAGGAAAATCTTTAATAACCTCTTAAAGAAACCAGACTTTAAGTTATGAGAGCCTGAGAAGCCATAGGAAGTGGGAAAGAGTGATGATCCTAACTTTTTCCCCTACCATCACATGTTAGGCCATATTTTAGAAGATTGCATCACTTTCAAGGACTACCTTTAGCGTAGCTACAAGGCAGGTGCCATAATTATCTCTAAGGATTACTTCTAAGAACAACCATCTAGTTCTATTAGAGTAATCCTTAGGGATACATGTGATCCTCTCAAGATAAAAGAAGGTTGGGATATCTCCCTATCCCAAACCTCTAAAAAGATCTTCTCAAAGATCAAGAAACTTCCCTTGCAAGTGCCTTAGGCAGCTCAAACCTCCAACATGTAGAAAGGTTTGCAAGTTGCCAAAGACAACTCTGTGAGGGTGGGAACTCAGCAGCAGTCCACACTTGCCCAGGTTAGCCAAGTAGCCTAACCACCATCACAGTCCAACATTCCTTCCATCATTGTAGCTACTACCACTTCATCCTGATCTTCTTCTAAACCCCTTGCTCCACTTACTTTACTTTATTTCTATCATATACCTCCACTTAGAAAGAAATCAATGAAGAAAGAAGATTCCACTTATATCTTCTCTACTTTTGATAGTCTTTATGATATCATTTCAATTAAAAGCTCTCCAAGTCTAAATAATAATAATAATGATAATAGCACAAATAATTTTGATCCTTTCTCTTATGATTTAGAATTGAACTTTCATTTTCTGAATCAGTCGAGTTCACCCATTGAGATTAACTTGGAGTCACCTAAATCCGAGGGTCCCATAAGAGAAGCTATAGGTATACCCAACGAGCAGGTAGAACTTTCCACCAACCCTCCACATGAAGTCACCGAAGTCAAACTACGTAGTGGCAAAGTTCTACCTCCTAAGGTAGCACCTCAGGATAAGGGTAAGCAAGTCATTGGTTCTAGTGAGTAGATAGCCCCTCCACAGGATGGTCCACTTATGGATATACTTATGGAGGACCAAGCGAGAGTTGACTACAACATCCTAGTTCACCTTAGAAAGTTTCCAGCTAAATTAAGCATATACGACGCCTTTGTCTTATCCAAAGAGATGAGAGAATCTCTAATCAAGGCCCTACTTGATCTTGAGATATGCTTAGTTTAGCTAATCACTACTGAAGATAAGGCATGACATTCAAAGGACATCTTAGGAGTTACATTCAACGATGAAAACCTGCTTCTAGGGATGACCGAGCACAATCGTTCCCTCTATATCATAGTGGATATGGGCAGATTCAGGCTATCCAGAGTGTTGGTTGATCCAGGTGCATCAATCAACATTATGAGTTTAAGACCCCTTGCCTACTTGAGGATTGACATCTCCAAACTCCAAAAAGAAAGAATGATGTTGAGTGGATTCAATGAACAAGGCGAGAGGGCCTTAGGTTCCATAGTGTTGCCTTTGGAGATATATGATTGGAAGACTGAAGCTAAATTTCATATTATAGACTTGGATACATTCTTCAATGTTTTGCTTGGGATACTGTGGATACATGAAAATAATATGGTTCCATCCTCTCTACATCAGTGTATGAAGTTTGTGAGAGGTGGGATCACCAACTGTGTCAAAGGAGATCTCAAGCCATTTATAGTTTACACGATCGACATATCTGAAGATGCAGTCTACTACCTCCCTAAAAATTAACAAGTCTATTCTCATGAACTTGGCCAAAGTTAAAAAATAGAAGAAAAAGAGAAAGAAAAAGAAAGAGAAAAATAAAAAGAAAAAGAGAAAGAAAATGAAAAAGAAAATAAAAGGGAGAGAAATAGACTTGGAGGAGGAAGTGAAGCCCGATAATAGATTCCACCCACAGTTCAATACTACATTCAAACACATGGGTAAGATGACTCGACCTCCACCAAGTAAGGAAAGAGGATAGTTCAGAGGCAGTCTTAGGGGTGGAAAACCTCTTTATTGGCCACCCAATAGGAGATATGTCCCAGCTACCAGAAGTACACTTGCTATCCATGTAGACTTAAAATCTTGTTCAGAGGATGAATCTTATATGGTTAGCACTCCAGCCAGCTCTTCTCAGCAGTGAATTCCTTTGGAGGTGACATTTGAGCCAGATAGCGATGAAAATCAGCCTCCAAAGCAAAGCATGAATGTATCCAAGTCTATATGTAAAATAATTAGGCATCAGTTGGGAACCTTAGCTCTAACCCCACTTTCCTCACAAAAAGTTGAGGGTTTGGTAGTTAAGGAAGCCCGTAAGTCATGCATAAATGTGAAGACTCAGAGGTTCTTTCTCGGAGAATCATCCTTAAGTCAAAAAGTTGATGTAGAACTTGAGGATGATTCATATAAAAATTTAATAGAATTACCTTTTGATTGGTACTCCCCGTGTGTTATAAATTTAGCAAAGAATGGGTTAATCCCGCATACTTGGTCAAAGCACAAGTCAGACTACTTTGAAAGAATATGGAAGAACAAATCTCAAGACCGGACGACCGGATTAAAGTCTATTGATGATAACATCTACTACCTGGTCATTAACAATCACTTGGAATCTGATAGGTTCTTTTCAAATCACACTAACTTTTATGAAGCTTCAGATGCTCCATATGATTTTGAAGTCAAAGATGCACTGCCAGAGTTTGAAGAGGAGATCAGATCAACCATCAATGAGCTCAAAGAAGTCAACTTAGGAACTGAAAAAAAATCCACACCCAATGTACATCAGTTCTTTGTTGAATAATACTAAAACCAATGACTTAGTTAGGCTGTTAACTAAGTTTAAGGATTGTTTTGCATGGAGTTATAAGGATATGCCAAGTTTATCTCCTAACGTAGCAATCCACAAACTAGCAATAGAGCCTAGTGCTAACTCTATCAAGCAAGCTCCTAGACGCATGCGATTAGACATTGAACATCAGGTCATTTCTGAAGTCAAGAAATTGATCGATAGTTGCTTCATGAGGGAAGAGAAATACCCTACCTGGTTGGCCAGTTTCAACCCAGTTAAGAAGAAGAATGACCAAATTCACATAAGCGTCAATTTTAGGGACTTAAATAAGGCATGCCCAAAAGATAAATTTTTACTACCGATATAAGAACTGATGGTGAACATTACATCATCTCACATAATCTTCTCCTTCATGGATGGCTCATATGGATATAACCAAATAAAGAAGGCCCCTGAAGATAAAATAAACACTAATTTTCAAACCTCGATCAAAATTATAAGGTCATGCCTTTTGGCCTTAAAAATACTAGTGATACCTACCAGCAAGCCATTACTTAAATCTTCGAAGAACACATTTATCACCAAGTTGAATGTTACGTCGATGATCTCATAGTTAAAAGTAAAGAAAAGGAAGACCACATCTTTGACTTGAGAGTAGTTTTCGAGCGGTTAAGATAATATAATCTCAAAATGAACCCCCTGAAGTGTGCATTCAGAGTAGCTTTGGGGAAATTCCTTGGGTTTGTTGTCCGACACTAGGGAATGAAGATCATTCCAGAGAAGATCAAAGCGATATTAGAAATGCCACCCCTAAAAAGTCAAACCCAACTCAGATCATTTCAAGGGTGGTTGGTGTATATTAGATGCTTCATATCCAACTTATTAGGAAGATGCCAGCCATTCTCAGCACTTATCAAAAAGGATGCCAAGTTCAAGTGGGATGATAAGTGTCAGCATGCCTTTGAAGATATCAAGCATTACCTGATAACATTGTCGATTCTAGTAGCCCCTATCCCAGGCAAACCATTGATTCTATATACTGCTGCATTAGATGACTCCCTTGGCACTTTATTGGCCCAAGCCAATGACAAAGAGAAGCAGAACGCTCTCTACTACCTTAGCCGTCGTCTAATCCCTGTTAAAATAAATTATCCACACATTAAGAAATATTGCCTCACTTTAATCTTTGTATCCCAAAAGCTATAGCACTACATGCTTTCTCATAAGGTGAACTTGATCTCCAGAATTAATCCACTGTAATATCTCATGACAAAATTGATGCTATCCGAATAGTTGGCATGTTAGTCAATGATTTTATCACAGTTTGATATTACTTTTGTGCTCCTCTGTGCGGTGAAAGGATAAGCACAAGCAGATTTCTTAGTAGCACACTCACTTCGTGTTGACTCTTCGCTTACTGATGACCTCCCAGATGAGCAAATCATGAACTTAGGGGACACTAGCATTCGCCATTGGGAGATGTACTTTGACGGTGTGGCTTCCTCTCAAAGAGGAGAAGAACCATAATCTACTATCCCAAGAAAGGTAGAGGTTGGAGTAGTTCTCCTAACTCTGGACTACGATGTGATGAGATTCTCATATCACATGTCTAATCCTTGCACCAATAACGAAGTCAAATATGAGGCTTTGATTGCCGATCTAGAATTAGTCATTACTCTAAGCATCCAAAACATCAACATCTTTGGGGATTCTGAGTTAGTCATCAATCAAATTGTTGGGTCCTACAAAGTTTTAAAGCCTAAGCTCCATCACTACTATAAGTACACTATGGAGTTATTGGGCAAAGGCTACTATTTACAAAATTCTTCGTGGGGAAACTCCATAGCATAAGCTTTAGCTAAACTTGCAGTTGGCATGTCAAGAAGCTAAGTCCATATCAATAAAGATCCAAAACAGATAAGTCTTATCTCTTATTGATACTAAACTCATTGAAAAACACTCTCTTGAAAGGGAGGTTGCCATTGCCATTGCCATTGCCAAAAAGGATGGTGAGTCAAATTAGTGGAAACCATTCATAGATTACTTAACTAAAGACAAAATATCTCAGGAGAAGTCACAAGCCCATCAGATAAAGCAGAAAGCCCTTTCCTATGCTTTCATGGTTGTACCGGCGGTCTATCGATCATAGGTGGTTACGTTATTTGGATAGACGTGAAGCCCATAAGATTGCGACTGAGGTACACTCAAGTTTATGTGGAGCTCATCAATCTGGTCCAAAGATGAAAGTCAAGATCAAGACACTAGGATACCACTAGTAATCGATGATCACAGATTGCATGGATAAAGTTAGGCAATGCCACCAGTGCCAGGTGCATGGATTGGTTTTATACCAACCACCCAACATTGGCCTCATGGCAATTCGAGTGT
Source organism: Cymbidium sinense (assembly GCA_021442155.1). Lineage (NCBI taxonomy): Eukaryota > Viridiplantae > Streptophyta > Magnoliopsida > Asparagales > Orchidaceae > Cymbidium > Cymbidium sinense. Next base: position 106,555,055 of record CM038221.1, on the reverse strand, counting down.
TGGGGTACTGACATAGTGGGTCTGATTTATCCTCCTTCTTCCAAGGGTCATCGGTTCATCCTAGCTACCACTGACTACTTTTCCAAGTGGATGAAGGTGATTCTGCTCAGAGAGATCACTGCTCAGCATGTGCTCCAATTTTTCATGAACCATGTCGTATATAGGTTTGGGGTGCCTCGATGAATTATAACTGATAATGGTACTACATTCAAGAGCACTAAGATCAACAACTTTACCTGGAGACACAACATAGATTGGAGATACTCTACCATCTATTATCCAAGGGAAAATATCTTGGTAGAAGCCTTCAACAAAACTCTCATCCAAATATAAAAGAAGACACTCGACAATAACAAGCAATAGTGGCATGAATAGTTAGTTGAAGCCTTGTGGGCTTTCCACACCACATCTAGAACTCCAACGCAATACACCCCTTTCTTCTTAGTGTACAGGTCCAAAGCTTTTCTACTATTAGAAGTCCAACTCCCACCACTAAGGATAACTGTGGGTAGCAAGATCACAACATAGCAGAATGCCAAGCTGCGGTTAGAAAAGCTCGAAGGTTTGGAGGAGACACGCCTACAGGCATGCTAGAATCTCGAGTTGTATAAAGCCAAAATGATTCAAGCTCACAATAAGTTGGTCCGTCCTGGAGCTTTTCAAGTAGGAGAGCTTATTTCATTTCTAAGAAGACCAATTATTGCCTGTCGCAAGATGGGAGGCAAGTTTGAGCCCACTTGGGAAGTCCCTTTTGTCATGGAGAAGGCCTACAAAGGATGATCTTATCAGCTTATCAATCATAATGGAGAGCGCCCGATGTTCCAAATCAACGGGCTTTACTTAAAGAAATATTATCCTAAAAATCATTTTAAAAAACTTTATTATTAATGAAAATTCCATTTCAAATTCAATTTTCTCTTCATTTGAAAACATCTTTGTTTGCGAATCCGCGATGAAGTGTTTAGGGTAGCTATAAGAGAACCTAAGCGGCATCCTGTCCTTCAACAATACAAGAAAAACTCATAAAAAAACACATATATGTTATCTCAGGCTACTTTAATATGAGATAACGCCCACGCGGCCCTCACTCATTAGCTTCTCTAGGTTGGGCATACGTGTTACCTTGTTAGCACATCACCTTATGGTCCCCTATTCAGGAGGATGTAAGTCCGCTACACTTTCTTTCCTTCTTTGTCCACTACACACCAACGAGCACCTTGTTAGCTTATAAGACCTTACTATGCGATCGGTAAGCTATCGTCATGTTGGCTTCATTTAAGAGTATCTAAATCTACTATGCCTTCTTCTTAAACTAGCCATCATGAACTGACTTGGTCAAGTAGAGCACTAGGGTAAGTCCCCTAGCAGCTCCTTTTCTCTTAACTACTTCAAGTCTAGGTCTAGTCCTTCTTTGTGACTCCCTACTTAGTAGTCACCCGTAGGTCGGGTCGATCCATTGCGCATCCAATAGATCACCCCAACGTATGTTCCTTGCTTTGAAAGATGTAAGTCTACTACGATTTCTTCCTAGCACAGTCGTTGCACCCAACAGGCAGCCCTAAGTCGGATAGCACCTGTTGAGTCGATGATAGACTATCCCAGCAATTAGTTTCGCATTAAGGAGATATAAGTCTACATGCCTTCTTCCTAGACTGATCATCTCACACGAACAGGCATCTTAGGTTGGCTGGTGTTCGTTATGGTGACAGTGACCCACCCGGTGGATACACCACTCATGGCAGGTGTAAGTCTGCTATGCTTTCTTCTTGAGTTGGCCACCGTACACTTGCAGGCTTTCTTATTTATAGAGTCCAGGATAATGCCCCTAGTGGCACCTCCCCTATGGGTACTTTATTTGGATCACATCCTTTGCAACCCCATTAGACACTACCCGGGTTATTCTTGGATTGGACACTCCCCCTCTCCTAGTAACCACCCTTATGGTTGAAAATTCTGTTCCACGGATGCATAGATTCTCACTTGGTCCAGTAAATCTGAGATAGGTCAAGGCTAACATAACCTCTTCTTAGTGTGGTCCCTCGCACACCAATAGGATCCATGATAACAAATAAGAAATAAAATATATATTCACTTACGGATTAAGAGAACGCCCCCAGTGGCACATTTTCCCAAGCAAGCATTCTATCTTTAGGGCAGTGTCAGCAAAACTCCCTATAAGAATCGTCTGACTACTTTTGAGTTGAGATAAGTCCCCAACAGCACTCTCTTAGTAGTTTCCCTTAGGTCAGGTCAACTTGTTGTGCCACCGACAGGTCACCTCAATGGTCGTCCTTACTTTGGAAGATGTATGTCTACTACGCATTCTTTCCAGCATGACCTGTGCACTCCGACGGGCAGCCCTAGGTTTGGTTCAATCTATTATACATCAATGGGTCACCCTAGTGGCTAGTCCCTACTCAGGAAGATGTAAGTCTGCTACGCTTTCTTCCTAGTACATCCATTGCACATCGAAAGGCACCCCTTAGGTCAGATAGTTCTATCTTGCGGCCGGTAGACTACCCCTTTGAATCGATAAATCTTAGATAAGCCAAAGTTGACATAGCCCCTTCTCAGTGTGGTCCATTACACACCGATAGGGTCCATCAAATTAAAATAAAATTATTCTTGACTACTCTTAAGCTGACATAAGTCCCCAGCAGCATTCGCTTAGTGGTCGCCTTAGGTCGAGTTTGATTTATTGTGCCATTGACAGGTCACCCTAGCGGTTGTTCCCTTCTTTGTAAGATGTAAGTCTGCTACACTTTCTCCTTAGCATAGTTATTGACCCTTAGGATGGATAGTCCTATCTTGTGGCTTATAGACTATCCCTTTAGACTTATAAATCCGAGATAGATCAAGGCCGACATAGCCCCTTCTCAGTGGATTCATCGCACACCAATAGGGTCCACTACATAACAAACCAAATTAAATCAAATCAAATTAAATTATATCAAATCAAATCAAATTAAAATGAAATTAATTTTGACCACTCTTGAGTTGAGGTAAGATCCCCAGCGGCACTCTCTCAATAGTCGCCTAGGTCAAGCTTGATTTATTGTGCATCCAATAGATCACCCCAACATCTGTTTCTTGCTTCAAAAGATATAAGTCTACTATGCTTTCTCCCTAGCACAGCTGTGCACACTGAAGGGCAATCCTTAGGTCGAATAGCCCTACCCTATGGCAGGTAGACTACCCATTTAGATCAGTAAATCTAAGATAGGCCAAGGCCATCGTGGCTCCTTCTTAGTGGGTCCACCGCACAATGATAGGGTCCATAATAAATCAAATTCAAAAAACTAACCTCCCCAGTGGAGTCAAATTAAACATATCGAATAAGCTAAACCTCTCCCCAGTAAGGCACAAATCAAATTAGTCTTCCTAATGGAGCCTAGATCAAAATCAAATAAATCTAAATGAGTATACATCCCCAGCAGATATGCCCTCAATCCAGAACCATTCTCCCTAGTGGAGCCATAACAAATTAAACCATTCTCCCTAGTAGAGTTTAAATCAAAGAAAATTCAATCTAACTTTTATCCCTAATGGATACATCAAATCATATATCAAATTCTTATCCCCAGTGGATAGCCCGAATCTGCTTCCTTAGTGGAAGGTTCACATACGCAATCCCTAGCGGATTTGAGCCCATATCCCTAGAGGATATGCCTTCCCATCAATTAAGATAAGAAAAATTCAAATTAATTTGATCTTGATCCCAGATGGATTATAGATTCTTATCCCCACAGATCTTCTTTCCATAAATCATATTCACAATTAAACTCAAATCCATATCCCCAGCAGATAGCTTGAACATGCTTCCCTAGTGGAAGGTTCATATACTCAATCTCCAGTGAATTCCTTCTGGCTCTCTTATGCCCTTGACATAAAGGGAACTACATTGCACTATGATTGTGATTATATATACCCTTTCAGGTTCAAATATTGATGGTCTTCGTTAGTGCTTACAATCTTCTGGACATTGTTGATCATCTCAGTCAACGCCAATATGTGCAGTGTGCCTTGTAAAATACACCACACCTATTGGGGGTCCTTTTATTGACCTCACTTTTGGAGTGAGTTCTCAATCTCCTCATCTTTGACTTAGGAGTCTTCTAAACACTAAGACTTCCTTAGTCATAAAACACTTGTAGTGATTTGGTGAACACTTAACCTAAACCTAGAGTCTTATAAGAGTTTATCATAGGATTAGGTTGTGCCTTAGGACTTAGGGAAAATTCACCTATCCTGTGGCCTAAACCCAAATTCAATCTAGATTCACCCTATCAAACCTACAATCAAACTCAATTTCAAATCCAAATCCAAATCAAAATTTAAATTCTAAGCCAAGTGATTGAAAACCATGATCAAATCCAAACTTAAAATATTTCTTAAGTCATGTGAATCAACCTTCATGAACATAGGCAAAGTTCCATCTAAATCAATTGACTTCCTTATAATCAATTTATTTCTTCAATTATCTTTCTGAATATAAATCAAATCTACATTCAAATGATTAAAAATAAGTCAAACTAAATCAAAATCCAAACCTAAGCTATATGAACCAACCCCATGAACTTACTCAAATTCCTTCATTCCAAAACCCAAATCCAATTGAATTTTTCATAAATCAATTATACCTTCAATCATCATTCCAAATATAAATAAAACTTATAATCATCAAGCCAAATCAAAATAAACCCAAGTCAAACCCAACTTAGCCCATTTGACTTGAAATTTTCAAATGAACCAAAACTCATTTGAGCTCAAGCCAATTGCAATTGGATTTATATATCAATCTCAAATCGACATATAAACTCAACTAAATCAAACTCAACCCAAAATCAAGCCAACTAAGCCCAATTTGCTCACTTGACCCAAACTGACCAATTTGGCCTACGTGAACCATAATTCAATTCAATCCAAATCAAAGTGAATTAAGCCAATCCAAATATCATGACATGATTGTTGATCATCCTAGATTGATCAATTATCATAAATTGGGTCAAACCAAGTCAACCTATCCCTTTGACCAAGTAAACCCCTTAACTCATATGAACCCAAAATAGCCAAATTGCAACCTAAGCCAAATCCATTGAAACCAATGATTCAAATCAACCCAAAATCAATGCTTAAACATGACTTGACCTTCAAATGAGTCAAACCTAACCCAATTGGCCCTCTTGACTCAAGTTGAACCAAATTGACCTAACTGGCCAAAATGGGTCAAATCCTAATCTAATCCAAATTGATTGCAACCAATGGCCCAATTTCATTCCAAATTGACTATTGAACTTGACCAAAGCTTCAATTTAGTCTAATTGACCCACTAGACCCAAATAACCTATTGAACCCAACTTAACTTAAAGAGTTAAGCCAACCTAAAACCCAACCAAATCTAAATTTAACTCATCCAAACTCATAACACATTCCAAATGATCAACCAGACCCAAACCAAGCCATGATCCTAGCCAATTTGGTCGATTGGGTCAAATGGGTCAACTTGACCCATTTGACCAAAATGAACTCAAATGGGAAAAAAATGAAATCTAAACCAAATTAAATTAAACCAATGACACCAATACACTCCAAATGGTCATGTGAATCTAACCCAACCCTTGGTTTAACCCAATTTGACCAATTGGTAAGTCTAATCGGATTTCACCCAATTTGACCAATTGGGTCAAATTGAGTCAAATTGAATCAAATGAACTCCAAATCTCATGAAATTTTTCCCAACCCACTTTGAATCATTTCAAATCTATCCAAATCAAATCTAATGCTAAATGACCACTCTACCTTTGGCCTAAGGGTATCACATGAGACAAAACACCCATGTAAATTATCATTCCTCTTCCTTGGCCAGTTGACACTCATTGATTACTCCACCTAGGCACCTAGGACACTATTCACCTGACCTAAGGAGTGGTTGGGTCGACCATGACCCATGGGGAGATAAAATCACCTCCCTATTCCCATTGGCACACTTGGAAAGCTCAAGGACTCCCACTACCCTCTTGGCAAGCACATCCACTCCTTCCTCCACTCAAGCCAAGCCACCTAGGATGATTCCCTACCCAATTCCAACTCCACTTAGCATCCATTTGATCAAAATGGTAGAACTGGCCATGGTCATCTGATCCAAGGAATGAGGGGTTATACCCCCCTCATTCTCACTCACATCCATTCACTTGCACTCCTCACAGCCCTAACAACCAGAGATGCACATCCCAAAGGCATTTCCCAACTATCCAAGTGCTCCCATTTCTCCTCTTCTTAGTTTTGTAGAAAATCAAAATAGGGCACACCCCCTTTGATTCCCATTTGCTTAAATTGCCACCAAAGTGTAATTAACTTTGCACACACCTTCCTTGGAGCTAAACGAGCAAGAATGAATCATTCCCCAACCCCTTTGACCACTGGATGACTTACTTTGATCAAAGCCTACCACCTACATCTCGTGCATTAGCCTTCTGACCAAACCACCCCAAATCAAAGCTCGTGTAGCTCAACAGGGCTTTGTCTCTACTAGACGAAGCTTCCTTAATCAATTAGAACCGTCGATCTTAGCTCGGTTGAGTTATGCCATTGAAACTGACCCCTAGGTAGTAATGGTTTGGTCCTATGTGAAGAAAAGTTGTATGGTGTGAGATTTCCATCATTGGATCTCTTCTCTTAGCTTCTCTGATGGTGTGGGATCAATTTGAGCTTTATCTGAGCTTGGGTGAGCTTGGATCGAATGACGAATGATGGACGATCTCCATCTTTTGCCACTCAGGAGGAGATAGATCATGGGCCATCTGCTCCGCGTGGTTGGAATGGATGGTCTTGATCAAATCATACTTGATTCATCTAATTAACCCCTTATGGGTCGCAAGATTAATTGTGGCAATCCAATCTTAGATCGGATGGCGCATGAGAAATTGTGTCCCGTCAGTTGACTCAGCCTGCGGATTTGATTACTTAAAGAACCAATCCCACGGCATCATATGAAAGCGCGCCGCATGGAATTGATGGCATTAAGGTTAATTAAGGCTAATTAAATGCATTTTAATCACTAAAACTTCCAAAATTCACCATAAATTATAGAAAAATCTAAAAAATATAAATAAATATCTATTTTAAAGGTATTTTAGAGCAGAATTTAATAAAACTATTCTTAATTAATTTTGAATAGTAAACAAAGCTTAATTAAGGGTTAATTAAAATTTTAATTAGCCTAATTACTCTCTAATCATTCAAGTGATCAATCCCAAAATTTTTGAGATTGTTTAAGAGGATGACATGTACCTACTCTAATTTTCTTGGGATTTATCACTTGTTTAATTAGAGAAATTTATTAATTGATCCCTAATTACTCTCCTAATCTAATTAATGGTTAATTAACCCTATGAATAGTAATCAATTAATTGATTAAGTGGTTAATCTCTATTCAATAGTGAATAGACCCAAAGGGATAAGGTTAGGGCCTCCTTCCTAATCTATTTCCTTAAATTCATTTCATTAATCAAATTAATTAAGGCTTAATTAATTCATTAAACTACCTAATTAATTAAATTAAAATCTTAATCATATAAAATCCAAATTCCTCCAAACCTTGATTAATCAATTCTTGGGAAGCTACTTAGGTGTTCCATAACCTAAGTGAATCCTAAGAAAATTATAATTAGCCCATATATGGGAGAATTATAAGAGTACTTAATTAAGTTTATTAAGCTTAATTAGCTATTAATTGTGAGCCAATTGCATTAGTCCCTTTCATTTTATAGGACCATTGCTAATTTACTTTTCAATTTATTTGCATATCATATTGGCCCATAGTTATTTAGTCAATTACTTTAAGGTAACATAGGTCAAGGTTAATTAATTGAATTAATTCATACTTTAACTTAATTAATCCATAAAATCAACCTAATTACCTCTCATTAAATCAAATTAACTTACAAACATTGGATGGGATCAAGATTAGCAAACCTCTTCTCACATTCCTCAAATCAAATTAAACATGAAAATAAAAATGACATTAAAAAGCTTTGGTGATTTTGTTTGATATGATTGTCCTTAGGAATTAATTTGCTTGAATGACATCATATGTTATGTTTATTTATTCCTCTCCAATCATATTAAATGTTGTATGTCATTTGATTCATACATTCATCTTTTGCAAAATTAATTAAATCAAATGTTTTCCTTTATGACAAGCTTGCATGTGTTGATTTAATCTAATATATGTGTGGTTATTATCATTATTAAATCCAAATGTATTTTCCAAAGCTTATAAATGAATGGTTATATATGCTATGAATGTTAGTTATAAATACATAGGAGATGTATGTGATTATAGCTTAAGTGTATGAAGTGAAGCTCCTTTCTTTTTTATTCATTATTGATTTATGTAAGTGAGAATGTTAATGGGTATATAGTCTGAACATCTCGGGAATATAAGGCTTTAGTTAGCCCCAAGGAGGTTATTTGATTACCTCACTTCCCTGGTTTAACAACAACAAGTATTCTAATTTGTTTGATTCTTATGTATTTCAATACTAGGATTTGGATAAGGCTTTACTCCATATGCATAAATGTTTCAATCAAATAAAAATGCAACATTTGCATGATTTTCTTTCTTTTATTTATGTATACATCCATATGTATTTGAGAAAAGCAAATATTTAGTCTAGACATCTCGGGAATATGAGGCTTTAGGTGGCCCCAAGGAGGTCATTTGATTACCTCACTTCCCTAGTTAACAATGGCATGTAATAGCTTATGTCTCTTATACATGTGTGTGTGTGTATTTAATTATGGAATTAGAACCCCTTTTCTTTTATCAAATATACATGCATCCATAATTGGCTAAGCGATTGAATTAATTGATCATGTGATTTGAAGCTCTATTTCTTATATTCATATACACAAATTTACATATGGTTTGAATGCAAATAGTATATAGTCCGGACATCCCGAGAATACGAGGCTTTAGCTTGCCCCAAGGAGATCATTTGATTACCTCACTTTCCTAGTTAACAATGACACGTACTTATTTTATCTCATCCCTGTGTATTTTTGCATAACAATTTAGATAGAGCTTTAAATTAATATGATAAAATACTTCAATCAAATAAGAAATTATAAACTTTAAATGTACATACTCACATCCATCATTTAAGTGTGCTAAAACATATTGTATGTGTAGGTATATATAGGATTTAATCATATGCATGTTACATGTGATGGAAAGGAATGATTTCACATATGTCATGTGATAGTAATTCAATCAAATTAATCTTAAGATGCTTTTCATATTGAATAAAATTATTTAAAGTGAACCTAAACTTAGGATTAAGATAAATTGTGTGATAAGCCATTCACTAAAGAGAATTAAATCAAATTAACATGCTTTAGAAAATGACTTAAGGTAGGGATGAAAGAGGGTAGTCCTCTATTTTTCTTCTCTTTATAACACTTAGTTGCTAAGTGTGAGTCAAATGAAACAAAAGAAAACACCAAATTAAAATTCTCAAATAAATTAAACCACTTAAAGTGAAATCAACCTCTTATGATTAAACATCCATCATAACCTTAAGGCCTAGTTAGAACATACCACACAAGCCTTAACACACACATATTATAATTAAGTCACCACGTCTAGCTTTATGTTAGGGCGGTGCATGGCGTGATGTATGTTTTGTTTTAGGATGTATTATTTTAGATTGAATGTTAGGGTGTTGTTCACCTCATTTTTAGAATGAGCTGTCAGTACCTCCATCTTAGACATAGGACTTCTCTTAGACTTTAAGGGTTCCTAGTCTTAAGACACATCTAGTGATTAGGTGGACACACTCCCCTAGCCCTAGAAGACTTAGAAGAGTTAACCATAGGAATAAGTCATGCCTTAGGGGTTTTAGAAAAATCTACTACCCTTTAGCTTGAACCAATCCTCACTTTTCTTCTTTCAAGTCAAACTCCAAATCAATTCCATTTGATTTTCTCCAAACTCAAATCAATTCCATGATTCAATTCCATGATTGAGATCCATTATTGAAACCCATGACCAAAATCCATAAAAAATTCCTAAGTTCAAATTTCCTAAGACCTTAACCCTTTCTTAAGGACTTAGCCAAAATTGTGATTCAAACTTATTCAAAGCTTTGAGATTTTCTCATAATCCATTTATAGTCTCATTTATATTCACATTTATAAATGAAATATAAATGCAAACCCATCTAATCAAATTCAAAATTCCAAATCAATTCATGAAAATTTTTTCTTAAGTCCCTTTTATTTTCCATTAAAGGACTTAGCCAAAATCAACTCTAAACCTTGATCAAACCTATTCAAACTCATGGGATTTTCTCTAAGCTTATTTATATTATCATATATAAATGAAATATGAATATAACTCAATCAAATCAAACCCTCAAATTAAGTTCCAAATTCAATACCCTTGAAATTCTTTTAAATCCCTTAATTTTTCATTAATGGATTTAACCTAAACTTTGATCAAACCACATCAAACTCAAGGGATGTCCTTAAAACTTATTTATATTCTCATTTATGTTCTCATATATAAATGAAATATAAATATAATTCAATCCAAATCAATTCAAAAAATTAAATTCCAAATTAAAATTCTCTTAAATCCTTTAAATTCCCTTTAATGGATTTAACCCTAATCATGATTAAACCACTTCAAATTCTTAAAATTTTCTCATGAATAATTTATATTCTTATTCATATTCACATACATAAATCAAATATAAATTCAAACAATCAAAACCTATTCCAAAAATCAAACTCAAATCCACTCAAAATCAAATCTAAGCCTTTCAAGTCAAAATCTTGAACTTAGCCAAATCACTTTCAAATCAAGCTAAACCCTTGATTATCTCATATGATTCAATCAATCCTACAATCATGAGCTCATATATAAATCCAAACCTCAATCAAACAATCAAAACCCAAATAAAAAATCAAACCCAAGACCCTTTCATATTCTTCCTTTGAATATGAAATTTTCAAATGGATCAAAATCAATTTGACTTCAAACCACTTGTAAATGGATTTATATTTCAATCATAAGTCCATATACAAGATCAATCAACTTCAAATCAAGCTTTGACCAAGCCATTTGACCCACTTAGGCTCACTTGACCCAAAGTGACCTAAAGTACCCTTATGAGCCAACTTTTGATCCTAACCGAATTGGATTGAAATAAACTAATATACCCCTCTCATCATGATCAACAATCACCATGGGATGATCAATCAATCAAATTAGGTCAAACTAAGTCAAACCTAAGGGTTGACCAAGTCAACACTTAACCTAAAAAGAAACCTTACATAGCCAAATTTAAACCATAGGCCAAATTGATTGAAACTATTGATCTAAGTTCACTCATGACCTATGTTTGAACTTGACCAAGCCAAAATTTGAGCCTAACCTAGCCCAATTGGCCCACTTGACCTAAGTTGACCCATTTTGACCTAAAGGGCCAAAATGTGTCAAAACTTGATCTAAGACAAATTGATTGAAACCAATAGGTCAAGTCCATCCCAAATCACTTGTGGAACTTGACCAAAGCCTCAATTGGCAAACTAGACCCAACCTAGCCTAATTGACCTTAGACCCAACATGACCTAAAGGGGTCATGTTGAGCCAAAATTGAACTTAACCCAAATTGTTTAGAAATAAATATACAAATCCACTCCATATGACTAACCAAACCTAAACCTACCCTTGACCTAACCCAAGTAGGTCAAATGGATCAAATGGGTCAAATAGGTCAACTTGACCCATTTGACCTAAATGAGGTCATATGAGCCAAAACCAAATCTAATACAAATTGAACCAAACCAAAGGCACAAAAAAATTTCAACTGGTCATATGAACTTGACCCAACCCTTGGTTTGACCCAATTTGACCAATTGGTCAAACTTGATCCAAGTTGACCCATTTTTACCTAAATGGGTCAACATGAGCCAAACCCTACCAAATGGATTCCAAATCTAATCAAACTTGGCCAAACCTATTTTCTCAACATATCAAACATACCCAAAGTGAAAAAGTAGCAGAATAACCATTTTACCCCTAAGCCATAGAACAAATTTTGGCCCAACCCATGAGTATTTTGGTCATACACTCTTCACAATCACTTGAAGCTTTCCTAAATGCTGAAGGGGACTTAATGATGAGTGGCGCACCCAACCCAATGGGTTTGGGTCAGCCCATTTGACCCATGGACCAAACCAACCCTTAGCCTTGAAATTTAAATTTCAAACTCCACCTCAAGCTCAATTCAAGCACATGAGAAGTTGGCATTCCACTCCTCTAGACAAACTGACCATGTGCACACTCAAAACAACCAAAATGCCTCAATAGGCTCAATTGGATCAAAATGGCATGGACATTGTTGGCCGTCCGATTGCCATAGAGGGAGATATACTCTCCCTAATTCAATAAAAATTCACTTCACTCACAATCGATTGAGCACTAGGAACCTTAGCAATCATCAAAGATCTTCCCAAAGGTCCCTAGAGAAGATTTGAATTTCCCATTCTTCGATTTTGCACAATGAAAAATAAGGGAGCTCAATCCAATAGTTAATATCCTCTAAACTTGATCTCCTTCCAATTCCTCTTGCACACTTGATCTAACAGCTAAGTAAAATTGGCCTAACCTTTCTCTGAAGCTCTAGAGGTAAGGAAGAGCTCAATTCAATCAAAGTCGCAAAGATCTTGAAGAGGAGTTGGTCCACCCATTGATCCACTCAACCTCAAGGACTAGGAACTTCAACAGGGCTTTGTCTCCACCAGATGAAGCTACCTTATCGATCTCGAGCACCGGTGATCACCTCTAGTGAGGTATATGATTTTTCAATCACTTAGGTTAGGAGGTGTTGGTCCTTAGTGAAATGAATTTTCATTGCATTAGAAATCAACCGTTGGATAGGTTGGTAATGATGTCTGGATGGTGTGGGTTGAGTCATGTATGATTTCAAGCTAGATCGGGCTCGGATCTCCCCTTGGATCATGGACGGTCTCCATTGATCCTCAGGGAAGATCTTGGCTCATCTCAGTCGTCCATCCACACTTTTTAGATGGACGGCTGAGATTATTTGGCACATTTTAGAAATCCTTTATCTATTTCAAATTGCAGGTGAATCCTTAGCCGTCGGATCTTTGATCGGACGACCAAGGATATTAGCATGTACGCCGCCAACTACCTCCTTGATTTGACATTTAAGTGAGTGGCTCACAGTGTGATGCATGTAAAGCACGTTGACCGCTACTGCCAGGTGTTGCGCCGTGAGCTATTATTAAGCAGGGATTAGTTAGGGATTTTAATTAATTCCTAATTAACTCAAAAAACTCTAAAATTTGTAACTCTTCATAAAAAACTCAAAAAAATAAAAGGAAAAAATACAATGGATAGATAATTTCTTCTAGAATATTTTTAAAATGTTTTCAATGAATTTTGAATTCCCCTTTTATTCTAAATTTGGGTTTCTTTAGAATTTTAATTAGCTAATTACTCTCTAATTAAGTCACCAATTGATCTTAAATTTCTAGGGTACATTTTAGGGGATGACCTCTGCCTCCTCTAATTTTCTTGAGATTTATTGAAAGCTTAATTGAGAAAATTGCTAGCTCATTCTCTAATACCCCTTTCATGTAATTAAGGGTAATGAAGGTGTAATTAGTGGATTTACCTTATGATTGAGTTTGATTACGGTCAGATTCAGTGAGTAGAGATTTTATAGAATAATTTTGGGGTATTTTCCCTAAGCTATTCCCTAAACCCCCTTTTCTCTCCTTAATTCCCTCTTAATTAAGGGTTAAGTCATTAATTATTCCCTTAAGCTATCTTTCAAAAATTCTAAAAAGTTCTAGAACTTAATTAATCTACCTTGGGTAGATGCTAAGGTGTTTAATAGCCTAAGTCTGATTATGGAAATTAAAACCCCTTTCATAAGTATGAAAGGGTGTTTTAAAAGTACTTATGCTAAACCCCTTAGCTTAATTAACTTTTAATTGTGAGCCAAATTGCATTAGGTCATTTCATTATTAGATTCCAAATTTAAAGACCTTGTGGGTTTTATGTCATCTCATTGGCTCACAATTATTTAGTTTCTCTAAGGTGGTGTAGGTAAGAGTTAATTAAGCCACTTAATTCATACTCTAACCCAATCAATGCTTAAAAATGGATTTAATTATCTAAAAATTAAACAAAAATACAAAGCACATGTTGGAATGGGTTAGGAACAGCAAACTCATCTCACCTTTTCAAAATTAAATCAAACTTCAAACTAAACAAAAGTAATTTTGAAATTCACTTTGATTTATTCTAAATTTTTTTATTCTTCAAGAATGTCTTTAGGATTTAAGTAAAGTGAGTTTGCTTACAAGCATTTATTGCTTTAGATCTTTCCCAACATGTTAAGTTATATGTCATGTGATTCATGCATTCATAATTTCTTGTTTCAAAATTTTAAAATAAAATTGTTTACTTTATGTCAAATGTGCATGTGTTGGATAAAGTAAAATATGAGTGGCTATTATCACTACTAAATCCAACATGCATGAATAAATTGGGCTATTATCACTAATAAATGAAATATTAAATCTAAAATTGTGTTATTCATATCTTAATTATAAGCTTGCATGTGATGGATTATAAAGTCATGTTTGGTGTAGCCTTTCCTTTCTTTCTTATGTTAGCATAGTTTTGAATATGAGTTGGTAAGATGTAGGGTTCATTTGGAAAGAACCCAACACTTACTTAATTCCAAGCCCTATTCATCCCTATGCTCTCACTTAAGAAGGGTTGCCTATACTTGCATGAATAAATTGCATAAACAAAAATGAAACTATTAAACAATTTTTGCATATTCCTTCTCCATTTCATTTCTTTTATATACATGTTTGTACTTAAGGAAAGTGGTATATTAGTCTGAAAAACCCCGAGGTTGCGAGGCTTTAAGGAGCCCTAAGTAGGTCTTGTATCTTACACATCTAGTTAACAAGGGCGTTGTACTCACTTATGCCTTTCTTACTTTCATGTATGTATCTTAAATTTTGGATAAGGAAAGTCTTTTCTACTTAAGAAAAATCATGCATATTCAACTTCTAATTTTTTTTAAATGGATTACTTAGCATGCATCATAAAGTGTGTTAACTACTCTCATTTTCATGTATAGATAAGCTTAAGGTCCATCCATATGCGTGTTATATATGTTGGGAAAGAAATGAAGTAATATGTGTTATGTGAATTTTGATTCATTTTATTTAATCTTAAAATGCCTTTCCTTTTGAATGGGTTTGTTTAGGGTTTGATCTTTGCATCTCAGAAGCTACGGTAATGCATGCTTTCTCATAAGGTGAACTTGATCTCTAGAACCAATCCCTAAACGAATAAAATCAAATTCCATTCATCAAAATCTTCTCTTTTTTTGAAGCATTGTTTGCTTGTCTTGCGAATCCACCATGACATGTTTAAAGTAGGTGTAAGAGTCCCCTAGTGGCATCATATTCCTCTTTCACAACACAAACACAATCTCTTGATGCTTTCAGAATAGGTGTAAGTGAACCCGAGAGGCATCCTATTTTGATTAGCATGACTAAGTTAGGTGTGAGAGAACCCAAGCAGCATCCTTTCTTAGTGGGAATCATATTTGCCATCTGTGGCATCATTTCATTAAAATTCTCTAGTGTATTTTAAAGTAGGTGTAAGAGTCCCCAAGAGGCATCCTATTCCTTTTAGCACATGCACCACAACAAACACAAATCTTATGCCTCAAGCTATTTTGATGTAGGAGCAAGCCCCCTGTGGCACTCACTCATTAGTTGCTCAAGGTCGAGTCTACATGCTACCTCGCTAGTATGTCACCCCAGTGGTCACTTATTTGGAAGATGTGAGTCCCCGCACTATCTTCCTAACTTGATCATTGCAAACCAATGAGCACCTTGTTAGTATGGTATACTTTACTGCCTAGCCAGTAAGCTACCTCATGTTGGCTTTGCTTAAGAAGATGTGATTCCCCATGCTTTCTTCTTAAACTAGCCATCATGTTCTAACTAGGTTGAGTATATTTGAGGTTTAGGATAAGTCCCCCAGAGGCTCCTTTCCTCTTGACTACTTTTGAGTCGATATAAGTCCCCTAGTGGCATTCACTCAGTAGTTACCCTAGGTCGGATAGCACCTGTCAAGCCGAAGACAGACTTTCCCAGCAATCAGTTCTGCTATAAGAGGATGTGAATCCCTGAGTTTTCTTCCTAGGCTGATTGTTGCAAACCAATGGGCACCTTAGGTTGGTTGATGTTCACTATGCTGACAGTGACTCACCGGGTGAGTACACCACTCTTGGCAGATATGAGTCCCCATGCTTTCTCCTTGAGTTGGACACCGAATACCTATTGAATTTATGACTAGCCATGTCATCTTATCCATGGTGTTGGATTAAGAACTTACCGACCCCATCACCTGTGGGCACTCTATTTGGATCAAGTCCTTTGTGACCCCACTTAGACACTACCTAGGTTACTTTTGGATTGGACAATTCCCCTTTCCTAGTAACCACCCCTGTGGCTGGAAAATCTGTTCAGTGGATGCGCAGATTTTCCCTTGGTTCAGTAAATCTAAGATAAGTCTAGGTTGATATAAGCTCCTTCTCAGTTTGATCTCTTGCAAACTAACAGGGTCCATGATAAAACAAACTAAAATAAATAAATAAAATTAATTCACTTGTGGATTAAGATTTAAGCCCCCAAAGGGCCCCTTCTCCCAAGCAGGCATCCTGTCTTTGGGGCAGTGTCAGTAAAACTCCCTATAGGAATTGCCTGACTACATGAGTTGAGATAAATCCCTGGGTTGGTACTCACTCCGTAGTCACCCTTAGGTCGGGTTCAATCTATTTTGCCACAAGCAGGTTATCCCGGCAGTCATTCCGCTTTGAAAGATGTAAGACTATGATGCATTCTTTCTATGATTATCATAACGCAGCTAGTCGTTCAATTTGTTGCCCAAAGCAACTAAACACCCCAATGGTCTTTTCTAGTGCAAGATGTGAGTCCTCAAGCTTTCTTCCCTTCAATTGATCATTGCAAATCAAAAGGCACTCCTTTGGTCGGATAGTTCTCCCATTGGTCGGGAAGCTACTCCCTTTGGTTCAGTAAATCTGAGATAGGTCTAGGCTTCTATAAGCTCTTTCTCAGTGTGATCCATCATAAACTGATGAAATCCACAAAAAAAATTAAAAATAAATTAATCTTTGACTATTCTTGAGCTGATCTAAGTCCCCTAGTGGCATTCACTCAATAGTCAGCCCTAGGTCGGGTTTGATTTGTTACCCAAAGCAACTGATCACCCCAATGGTTCTTAGTTTCTAGAAGATATGAGTCCCCATGCTTTTTTCTTAAGACTTGACCATTGTATACCAAAAGATATTTCTCCTTAGTTAGATAGTCTTACTTTGTGGTTGGTAGACTACACCCTTTGAATTGGTAAATTTGAGTTAGGTCTAGGCTTCTGTGGCCCCTACTCAGTGCAGTTCATCACAAACCTACGAGATCCATCATATTCAAAATAAATAAAACTAAAAATGAAATTAATCCTTAACTATCCTTGAGTTGATCAAAGTCCCCCAGTGGCATTCACTCAATAGTTAGCCCTAGGTTGGATTCAATCTATTGCCTTGCCAGTAGATTACCCCAGCAACTGGTCTCTACTTTGGAGGATGTAAGTCTACTACGCTTTCTTCCTAGTACGGTTGCTGGATACCAAAAGGCATCCCTTTGGCTGGTTAGTCCTACTATGTGCTTAGTAGACTACCCCTTTGGATTAGTAAATCTGAATTAGGTCTTAGCCACCATGGCTCCTATTCAGTATAACCCATTGCAAACCAACAGGGTTCACCTAAAATTCAAACCTAACAAAAATTAAAACAAATTAAACCCTCTCCCCTAATGGAGATCTCTTCCTAGTGAGATTCAAATCAAATCAAACCATTCATCTCCTTGTGGAAGGTTCACACTCTATCCCTTAGTGAATTTTTTCCCTCTCTCTTATGTCTTGGAGGTAGAACCACATTGCACAAAGCTCTGGATTCTTTCTTTTCCTTGGGTCAAGGATAGATTATTTCTATTAGTGTTTGTGATTTTTTGGTGTTGTTGATCATTTCAGTCAACACCAATACGTGCGGTGTTCCTGGACAGTCACACCACACCTATTAGGAGCCCTTTGTTGACCTCATTTTTAGAATGAGCTCTCAACACCTCCTTCTTAGACATAGGACTTCTCTTAGACTTTAAGGGTTTCTTAGTGTAAAGACACATCTAGTGATTAGGTGGACACCCCTATCCTAGAAGACTTAAAGAGTTAACCATAGGAATAGGTCATGCCTTAGGGGTGTTAGGAAAATCTACTACCCTTTAGCTTGAACCATTCCTCACTTTCCTTCTTTCAAGTCCAACTCCAAATCAATTTCATTTGATTTTATCCAAACTCAAATCAATTCCATGATTTAATTCCATGATTGAGATCCATGATTGAAACCATCAAAAATTCCTAAATTCAAATTTTCTAAGTCCTTAACCCTTTCTTAAGGACTTAGCCAAAATTGTGATTCAAACTTATTCAAAGCTTTGAGATTTTCTCATAATCCTTTTATATTCTCATTTATATTCACATTTATAAATAAAATATAAATGCAAACCCATCAAATCAAATTCAAAATTCCAAATCAATTCATGAAAAATTTTCTTAAGTCCTTTTAATTTTTCATTAAAGGACTTAGCCAAAATCAACTCTAAACCTTGATCAAACCTATTCAAACTCATGGGATTTTCTAAAAACTTATTTATATTCTCATTTATATTCTCATATATAAATGAAATAAGAATATAACTCAATCAAATCAAACCCTCAAATCAAATTCCAAATTCAAAACCCTTGAAATTCCTTTAAATCCCTTAATTTTTCATTAATGGATTTAACCTAAACTTTGATCAAACGACTTCAAACTCATAGATTGAGTATTGTAGCCTAAGAAAATTCTTTTTCTTGCCTTTTTATCTAACTTACTCTATTTTTCTTGTGGTATGTGGATATAGCAAATACAATTGAAGATCACCTTAAGATGCTTTTCTGATGGCTTCCTTCCACTCCAAGCTTCAATTGGTGTTTTATCTTTCATAGCTTTGGTTCGACATCTATTTAGTAGGTAGATTATAGAGTTTATTTCCATCATAGTCTTATTTTTTTTCAAATACACCATTTTATTCTAGTGCATATCCGACGATAAATTATCACCTGAATCCTTCTTCTTCACAATACTTATTGAACTCATTATAGTTGTTTCCTCTACCTCTATCACTTCATAGTGTCTTCAAGTAGTAGCCACTTTACTTTTTGATATAAGTTTAAATTTCTTAGAATTCTCCAAATACTTGAGATCTTTCATGCATGGAGTATACCCATATCATTCTTATGTAGTTCTCAATAAAAAGAATGAAGTACATGTTTTGCTCGAGAGATGGAGTATGAATTGGTCCATAAATGTCTGTATGAATAAGCTCTTGTGGCTTCTCATATCCCATGCTTTGCCTAATTGAAATGGTTATCAATTTTGTTTGTTGAGAAAACATCCGTCACAGGCATCATTGATCTCCTATTTTATTTTAAGGTCTATCATCATGTTCTTTTAGTGGAGAATCTTTAAAACATGAAAATTGAAGTGCCATAGCCTTTTGTTCCAAAACAATGACTTATCTACTTATGTTCTCATCACCATATCATTTGTGTATTTCCATTGAATAGGAAAGCCTATTCTGCTTCATTTTGATCTTTACAATTTAAAGAGATTTATCTTACTTATCATAAATTATGCAAGTATCTCCCTCAAAATATAATGAGGATCCATTCTGCATAATTTGGCCAACATTAAGTATATTTGGATCAATGTTAGGGACTAAGAGTACATTATTACTATATCTCATCCCTTTTCTTATGTTAGTGTCAATGGTACCTTTGCTTATTGCCTCCATGAAATCACCTTTTCCTTCTTTTTTTTGCCTTAGCCTTGATTTTATCAAGACTACAAAATATAATTTTATTTGTTGTCATGTGGTTGCTACAACCACTATCTATATATCAAGTATCTTTTTAAATTCTAATGCTACTTGGTAGGCCCAAAAGAGATTTTTATCATCATTTTTTAAGAAATTAGCTTGAAGATTTTTTTTTCTAGCAATAAGTATTTTTCGTGTGCTCAAATTTCATATAATTTTGGCATCATAGTTTTCCTTTAAACCAACAATCTATCTCCAAATGACTTCTTTTTTTTTTACAAATGCTGCATGGAGAATACTTGTCATTTTTTCTTTGATTATTTCTATTTTTTAAATTTTCTTGTGAATTTCTCCCAACTTCTTATGAATTATAAGATTGTGAATTTATTTTAGATTAAAATGCATTTTCGATAGGGTTTTTACTTTTCCTATTCAATCCTTTTTCATGAGCTTCAAGAGAGCCCATTAGCTCTTATGGTGATAAAGGTTTTATATCCATTGACTCTTCAATTGCATTAATTATTGTATCATATTTTTTTGTATAAGAAATTAGTAATTTTTTTTAACTATTTTCTATTCAAACATTGTTTCTCTATAGGCCCTCATTTGGTTAAGTATTTCTTTGATTCTAGAATAAAAATCTATTTATGGTCTCATTATCCATCATTTTAATATTCTTAAATCTCATTTTAGATTCTATAGATTGATAGCACATACCTTTGTAGTTCCTTGGAACTCCTCTTGCAATGTGTCCCAGACTTATTTAGTTGTTGTTGTACTCATGATTCATGGAAAGATGTCATTTGTCATTACTTATTATTATGCTAATAATGCTTAAGAGTCCTTTTGTTGATTATCTTCAAGTTCTTTCTTTTTATTTGCTAAAAGAGATGATGTATCTTATAAATATTAAATCCATCTTCAACTATCTTCACAAATTTTGGGAGCAAAAATAGGTCCAAATTTCTATAGACCAAAAATCATAGTTTTCTCCATTGAAGAGTGGTTGGAGTTAGCCATTGCAAATATGTTGGATGATTTCTACAATGCCCAATGAGTGATCGAATGAAGCTTTGATGCCAAATGTTGAAAATTTTTGGGAGAAGAATAACAATTGTTGAGTGAGCAAAGACAAAAAATTTTGGATGGGAGAATATAAGGAGAGAATGAAAAGTTTTATTTCAAGTATTTGCTGAGTAATTTTCAGCATGGCTTACAACACAATGTTCTTTCTTATATATAGGCATGAGAGTCAAATCTATACACTCCAACAATATTGTAATTCTTTTTTATAAAAGTATACTCTAGAGTTTTTCAATTTATTACATAGCCTAAAACCTTCTACTTTATACTAATAAGTCACTATAGTCTAAAGCCTTCTTATTTATCACAAATGTTCTAGAGTATTCTTCTTCTATACAAAATTTGCTCTATTAGTAGAATACTCTAGAATAATTTTGAAATGAGCATCAATTTATCACATCAATCATTTCTAGAGATGGAAGTTGGTTGCTTTCATCTCTAAGCATCTTCTTTATTACTTCCTTAAGCTCATCAATCCATCGATTTATTATTTCCTTCAAAAATATTTAACAGTTGATAATGATTAGATATTTTAATTAAAAGCCATCCATAAGATTTTTCTATAAGTCATTATTAAGATGAATAGCAACTAATGAAAGATATTAATTTGTAGGATCGAGGAAAATTCATAAAAATGTGTAGTTAAATAATAAAATTTATGGTAGAAACATGAGATTATGAGAAAATTAAATGACAAAAAAATTTAATACATAGTATAATTTAATTTTGGAAATTGTATCTCAATAGAAGAAAATAAAAATGATATGCCAATGAAATAAAATGAAAAGTTATTTTTGAATAAAACCTCTAGGATAGCATAGTTTAGAATTATAGACAAGCACTTAATGAAGTCATTATTTTGAGAATTTGAACAACTAAGCATGTTTAGGATAAATTTTATTTGTGTTTTATGTTTATATTATTATATTATGTTATTTTTGAAAGCAATATTGTCTATTGTGTTTTTTAAGTGTTTTTATTTTTTTTTCTTTTAAAAACAAACAGCAATGTTCTTCAAAACACCTAAAATAATTTTTAAATGCTTTAAGTATTTTTTTTTAAAAAACTTTTATTATCAAGTATGCTTTAGTTTTTTTAAAAAATAAATCAAATATAAATCAAATAAAATTTAGAATATAAAATATAAAACATAATCCACACAAAATAATAACATATTATGTTATTACTTTTTTTCTTCCTTGAATCAACATATTTTTTTTAAAATAGCTATTAGGCTTTGATTTGATCATCTTAAAAAATTCCTTAAAATTAATAATATTAGAATCAAAAAGAACTTGACACATATCTAAATGATTTTTTTTAAAAAATCTAAATTGAAGCTGAGTTGCTCAAATTCAAAAGGGTGATAAACAATGCATGCAAAATGTGCAACATCAAAGCCATGAAATAAAATTTATTGGTTATGAACTTATGAATTATAGTTACTTGCTCTGAGGAAGGCATTGGGAGAAGCAATCATCCCAAAAACTTGGGTGAAAATTTTATGCATGTTAGTGAAGGTTAGAAGATTTGACAGACCTCATGGTTTATCTTTAAAATAGTGGCAAGAAAGAAAATAAATGTGTTTAATTAGAAAGGCTAAGACAATGAAGCCCCTTATGGTCACAAAATTTATAGCATTTTGAACTAAGAGTGAAGGAAAATATATGCCATTTCAAGAAAGATTTATGTGTTATATATACATATTTATTATTATTATTTTTAAATTAGCTGAAGCCTAACATGCAAACCCTACAAAATTCCACAAATTATGTAGGGCATATGTCATGATAAACATACAACTTACTTCAATTGAAAGTGGGCATGGCATATAAAGCCAAAGACCAACCACCCTATCTAGACATCTTAATTGAAAAAAATGGTCATCATGAGTAAAAATGTATCATGATATTTTCAATAAGATGACGAGAGATAAATTATAAAAAATGGCACTTGAACATTAACCTTGGAGATTCAACCATCTCTATTTACTAATTGCACATAAGTCCTTTCATAAATTAGGATATTTCTAAATGCATTTAAATCTAATTTGAGATGAGTGGTGTGTGTATGTGTGTCTGAGTGTATTTGTGCACCAGTCTATCTTATAATGAGGTTTTATATTATTGAAATTGATAATTGTGAAGTTTTATATTTCTGAAATGGGTAATTTTTATTATTTGAATTGACATTTTATTAGAATGCTATGACTTATATCCTAATAATATAAGATTATGAAAATTCCTGAGAAGTAAGGATTTAGCAACAAGCTACATCAAATCCTAAAACTAAGGTGCTTTAGCACAAGCTAAGAACTCGACCTAATCTAGTGACAGAGGAATTAGGATATGTGCACTTCCATTATATAGGATGGACCTATCCAGACTCTTCTAGATTTGCAATCACTTAGAGGGGATACTAGCTGACACCTCCTATAAATTAAAACCATGTGGCCAAGTCTCATGAATATAAGATGACTAGGCAATTGTTTATTAGGAATGGAAACTTAATAGCCTAAACCCACTTCTTAGATTTTAGATCATGATAGGTATGAGCAATGTCCTAGCTATAGCAATAAAATTTCATCTTTTATGAATTTTAAGAGTCTTAAATTTGACTTAAGCTTAAGTGGGTAGATATGTCTATATGCATAATAAAACCAAGTTATGGGCCAATTCGTGAGAAGGGTGTACTTCACTTAAAGGGGTTACAATTTATGATCCTGCACTCCACTTATCATGCAATGAGTGAAGATCGTCTATATTTAAGAAAGGAAGGCAATATGAATGCATGATTTTATGCATTCTTCATAGACTTATAGCTTTTAAATCTTTTAGTAAAATAATTTCTAGGCTTTAAGGTGAGCTTATGAATTAGATTAGTTTTAATTTGAGTTGATTTTAAGTTGGGGTAGAAAAAATTAAATCCTACAGAGCTTTCCAAAATTCAAGCCATATAATATTCATCACACTTAAAAAAAATCTAGAAAACGCATGTAGTTCTAATACGTAGATGGAGCAAACACATCAAACAATTCAAATTAAGCTTGTAAGGAATAGGTCAATGTGGCAGGGTACCACTGTGCAAGCCAACAAAGAAAAAAAGAGTGGGTTGCCGAGCTCAACCTTATACAACATGTATTATAATGAGTATTACAACAAATTAAAGAAGCCTATGGAGGTCTACATCTTCTCTTGATTTTTAATGTGTCGAATCCTCCAAGAATCATAGGGCCTCCCATGCATATACCTTCTAGCCTTTGCTCATCTTAAACCTCATGGCTATAATCTTATTACTAATACAAAAATTATATTTAAAAATGTCAAAAATAAAATTTTAACATAACCTACAAAATAGGGGTTAGTCACAACACACATATACACCAAGCAGTTATGATTCACACAATTGGACTTAGCACTAGAAGGTGCCAAACCCATTTGCCCTGATGGGTTATGCTTTAGGGGTAGGTAGCACCTGTAAATAAAAGTATTTAAGTTACTTTATTTTTTAGTAGCCTCTTTTATTAAGCACAACCCTCTACAGAAGGAATTACTAGTCTAATAAATATCACTCTCCCATTCAAACTATGCACAAACAATCCAAACGTCTAGTCTAATATAGTACACCACAAAATAAGAAAAGTAGTACATCAAAAAAAGTACTGATATAACATAAGTCTAGGGTTGGTGACCCATCAATCTAATGTGTGTGCAAAGGTTAATGTCGTAAGATGAAGCTAGGCTTTAGTATTCAAATTGCAATTTGAAAATGAGGTTTAAATTATTACTATTGGGTGGTTCAAATTCAAATGATTAATGATTTGGAGATGGATTTTTTACATTCTAACATAACTTGAGTTTAGGTTAGATTTAACATTCTGAAGAGTATGAGGAATAATGAGCCCTACATGAGGTAAGGCCTACTTTCCCTTACACCTTACCTATAATTTGATTCTAAAAGGGGAATTTTATGTGTTTTAGTATTTTCAATGAAGCATTATATTTTAATTAAGCCATTGATTTGAGTTAAATTTAAATGAAATTACAATCATATGATGGACATATTAAGACTAATGGGCATAAGCTATGATTCCCCTTATGGCATTCTTAGCTTCTCCATGATCATCAACATATCTATAGGCTTACATTTCATTACAAGTATAGATATACATTTTCTTATTATCACTAAAGAACACTTAATTTAATTTACATATCACTCTTATTTAAGATATTTAACTCATTCATGCATGCATGCATGAATTTGTATGTTTTATATTGATTTTAATTAAAGATATATATAAATAATACAAGAATAAACACAATTAGATAAATGCACATGCATTTTAGAAACAAATAAATAAGGCATCCAATTCACATACATTTCTCTCTATAATTTTTAAGTACATGCTATTGTTAAACCAGGGAGTTGTGGTATTTAAGATCTCTTTCAGACTAGTAGCCCTGTGCCTTGGTTGTCTAGACTATATATCTTAAAGATGTGTTGATGATTTATATGGATAACACATTTTGATTGACCCTATTAATTTTAGAACTCATAAATATACTTCAATTTATATAAGAGAAGATATTTTGAAATTCACTAATGATAATAACATTAATGGGTATAATTAACTTAACCTGATCTTAATATTCACTATTTAAACATGGCTAAAAATGAATTGAGATCAAGCACACTTGTAATTGATGGAGAAAGATAAATATACTTCATAAGATAACCTGCTTAAACCATTAATTTTTAAGTCTAATCACATGAATATAACATAATTTAAACTTAATTAAGCTTCCTCTCTCTTAATTAGCACATTCAAATTAAAGTTAACTAGGCATATTAGTGGAAGAGCATTCCAAAATTATCTCATGTACCTTTGTGTTCATTAAGTGATTTAAAAGTAAAAGAACTAATTTTTATTATTTAATTAAGATTTAATAATTATTTAAGCTAATTAAGCCCAAAGAGCACAAAAAATTTAATTAATAATCAAATATAGGTCAAAAAATTATGAAAAAAATTACAAAATATAGATAAACATAAACCAAGCATACCCTAAAAATCCAAAATCATTAATTAAATAAATAGGCTTATATTTCATTCTTAATTAAATAAATGGGGAAATCCAAAATAATTAATTACACTCAAAATTCTCCAAATCAATTGAGGATTTTGATTTCATTGAGGACTTCTTTGTAAGTGAACATAAAAAGAGGTTGATTGCAATTTTTATAGACTAATGAAGTTAGTTATGAATTTTTAAATCTTGGTCCTTTAATGGATTATTTAATTAATAAAAGCCACTTAATGATGATTTTGAGAATTAATTAGGACCATAAAACTTAATCATTTCTCTAGTAATCATTAAGTACTTCTAACACATTTAAGCATCCAAATTAATCTTCATAGTTTTTCAACATTAATTAAATTATAAATCACTAAAATGGGAAATTAGGGTTTAAAAATATATATTTCCTAATATACTTGCCCAAATAACTTAAAATAATTATGAGAGGCAGAGAGCATCCCATAAGACATTCACCAAAAATCCCAAGCCATTTGGCCATGTAGTTATAGCTTAATTTCAATATTAATGGAAATATTTAAATCTTAATTAACCTCAACACACTTGATAAAAATTGAGGTTTTATTTTTCATTTATTCTCCTATATTTAAACTTTCCAACACAACCCATTTGTATTTTTTTTAAGATTTTTCTATAATTAGTTATTATTTTTTTAAAGTACTAGCTATTTAAACATATTTTGAAACATATTTAAGGATTTACATAATTAGAAGGTAAGTCAGTTGCAATTTACTCATTTTTCTATAAGATTACTTATTTAAACCATCAACGGTGAATGCAGTTGTCCTAAGCTGTTCAATCAAATAATTAAATAGCTCTAATTAATCTTTGATTAATAAAGCATTAAATCAAAGTTTCTAACATGATTAATCATGACCATCCATCTTAATCACATGGATGGATGGCCCATGATTCATCTTTCTATTCCAACATGAGATGAACATTGTTCATCTTTCGCTACTTCATCTGAGCTAATCATGGCTCGAATCATGATGGGATCAAACCCATTAGGATCAGAATTAAAAATGTGAGAGTCCTTACAGTTGGATCTATAAAAGACTAAAATTTACTTTGCAAAAGACCAGCACCGAAGGAGCCATCTATGATTTAAGAGTTATATCTCACTGGAGCTCAAGATTGATGGTGAAATCAATCAAGATAGCTTCACCTTGAAGAGGTGAAGCCTTATCATTGAAGTCCCCTCTTGCCTCCTCGTTGGTGGCTCTTAATACCAAGTTTTATTGCTTCCTCGCTAGATTTTGATCTAGCTCCTATATCCAGTGCTTGAATTCAGTGCTTCTCAATTTGTTTGAGTTCACTAGAGTGTGGTTAAAGTGTGGGAAGTAGAAATTAGGCTGGGGTTATGTTTTGGTGAGGTCAAGGTTGTGGCATGGATGGGAGAACAAGTACTTATTCTCGCTAGTGATAGGATTTTCAAAGGGGCTCTAGAGATTACTCGAGATTGGCTCTAAAAGTGTTGTGGAGGTAAGAAAATAATAAAGAAGTGTTGTGGGGTGTGTGTCATTTGAGGCCTTGGAAGAGAATATACATCACTCCCTATGTGAACCATCCAAAGAGGGTGGTTTAGCTTTAGGAAGCTAGCCAGGTAGTGCGCAGGGTTAGAAATGGCATTGGACTAATGGCTTAGACCACCTTCAATGGTTGGTCAGTGGAGAACTAGATAGCCCATGGTTGGTGAAACTAAGGTTGTCCAAGGTGAAGAGGGCTTTACATTGGTTAATGGCTAAGCAAACCAACCTTAGGTCAGCTTGGCTCAATTGGGGTGAGCTCAATGCATAGTAAGAGTATTTCCTTAGCTAAAGAGAAGGGTTATTAAGTTTATCTTATGTGAGTGGCTTGGTTCACTTGGTTCAGGCTAAATCGAGTTTAGGGTTGGGTCAACTAGGGCATGTCAGAGGGTGTGGTAGGATGAGTCATGCCAAATTTGGTTGGGTTTGGCTCATAATGACCTATTTAGGTTAGTTCAGGTTAAATTAGGTTAATTTAACCAAATTGGATCCAAAGGGGCTATTAGATGACGTCCATATGATTATTAGATAACTGATGGTGTAATTGGGTTAATCCAATTTGAAGTGGACTGTAATTTGGCTCATATGATTCATATAGGCAAATGGGTTTAGTGAACTAATTTGGTCAATTTGGCCAAAATGGGTCTAATTGAAGGTTAATTAGATTCAATTTAGGATGAATTGGATTTTGGCTCAAGTTGGCCTTTCAGGTCAAATTAAGCTAAGTGAAGTAACCTTTTCAATTTGGCTAAATTGGGTTCAATTTAGGGTTAAAATATGTTTGATAATTATTTTGGGAATGATTGTAAGCATTTGTTTGATTGGATTTGGATTAGATTAAGTTTTGATTTAATTTGACCTTTAAAGTCAAATTATTAATCTAATTAGATTCAATTGATCACTTAATTATGTTAAACAATCAAATTAACATTAGTTGTAGGTGTTGGCTTAGTTAGATTTCGTTTGGATCGAGTTTTAACTTAATTAGGTTGTGGTGTTTATTTTTAGACATGGGGGGACACTACGCAGATCTTAGGGTATACCTATTAAAGTGATCAGGTACGACATTAAGGAATGATGCACTGTCTCAAAAGATAGAAATTATCATCCTACAATGGACCTAATCACTTAATAAGGACTCCTAAGGCATAATGGGTCTTCGAATATACCACAGATTTTCCCCTACTTTATATGAAAAAGTAAAGCAGGATTTATTTTAAGCTGAGTTCATTAAGTTCTCTATATAGGCAAGCCCCCATTATTAATTACATCCTAAGGAATGAAATCTCTTTGGAATACTCTCAATTAAAGTAGAAATTAAAGTCTCCAAAGATTTCAAGGTTAGACTATCAAAGGATTAGTTGTATTAGAAAATCAAGTAGGAAAACTCAAGGAGAAGACTTATTATCAAAGCCAAAGGAAATGAGTTGGGAATGATCATGATACTAGGAAACCTAGTGAGCATTCCAACCTATCCTATAATTAGGATTTATATGTTTGAAGTTGAAGAGATTTATTTATTTGAGTTAAAATTTTATTAGAAAGCTAAGACTTATAATCCAACAACACAAGATTGTGGAAATACCTAAGAGGTGAGAATTTATGCTAGTAGTCTAAAGAAAATAGCTACCTCAGATCCTAAATCTAGAGAGCTTTGGCATAATCCAAAGCATGACCTAAATCTAAGCAAAAATAGACATAAAGTTTAGCTCTGCAAGAGAGGATAAGTCACCCGACTGCTGAATGTATAATTGTATAAAGTGGCAGCAAGCTAACTCCTCCTACGCTTTAATTCCATATAGGAAAGTCTTATGAAATTGCAAGATAGTTGGGTTGTTATTAATTTAGAAAGAAACTAAAGTCCTTAAACCCACTCCCTAAGAGACTAGAGCATGAGTGGTATAAAAAATGACTCAATCTAATGAAAAATCTTTTCAAATCTTAATTAATTTATAAAACTTCATTTTGACCAATACCATAGGATTTCTTATGCCAAAATGCATGATGAAATTGATTATGGGCTAAATCAGTGAGAAAGTGGTGTTTTCTAACATAGAGGAGAACCTCAAAGGTCAAGTCTTCCGCTATCGTGCAAGGATGAAAACCCTCTCTTAAAAAGAGTGAGATAAAATAAATGAATGATATTAAACATATAATATTCAGCTAAGGGGTTGCTAAATCTTTTAATTATCTTAATTTATATCCTAGGCACTATGTGAGGTTATGAATTGTAGAAAATTTTAGTTATGAGTGATTAATTGGGGAAGAAAAATTAATTTTACCCTAAGAGCCTAATCACATCCAAGCCACACATTCAATCATCAAACATAAAGAAACTAAAAAAAGCATACAGTTTCTATTGTGCAAGCTAAACAAATATCAAACAATTTTATAGCTAAGCATAAAAGAATAACAGGACGGTGCGGTCGGGTACCGTCGAACAACCCAAAAAGAGAAAATGATAGCCAAGCTTTACCCTTATACAACCCAAAATTATAAAAGAATAATTAGAATTATAATGAATAAATGCTATGATGGGGTCTTCATTCTTCATGCTTCATATCTTCATCTTCATATCTTCATTTGATTTAATTTATTCCACTTCAAAGGCATCATATGGCCTCCCAAGACAAAGCCTTCCAGCCAATGCTCACCCTTATCTCCCATAACACTAATCCTAATTCCTAATGCAAAATTACATTAAAAATAGAAAAAATAAATATAACTACACTTGTGAAACAAGTGTTAGCTAAACATACATACAATCCAAGTAGTTATATTTATAATTTGGGCTTAGCATTCTGCACATGGGTAACCAAGGCCAGCTGTCTTAGCTTAGATTATGCTAAGGGGGTTTAAGCAACCTACAAAAGAGAGCATTTATATTTATTTTTAAGCATCCTTTAAGCATAATCCCCTACAGAGAAACATGGTTAGGCTAATCACAGGCTAACATTCAGTCTACAAAATATACACTTGTGGTGAAAAATTTTTATAAGGCGGAGTCGCCTTTCAAATCTTTGGGGAGAGATGAAAGGGAAACCCTTAGAAAAATTCATCTTGGTAAGAAGCCACGTAGATTCACAGAAATACTTATTCATGTGATCGGATACATCATCAAGGTATAGTGTACTATCTCGAAAGATAGAAGGCACTACCCTTTAATGGAACCAATCACCTCAATAAGGACTCCTAAGGAGATGGCTCTGCATATGTACTAGAGATTCTTCCCCTACTTTACATGAAAAAGTAAAGCAGGATTTATTTTAAACTAGGATCATTAAGTTCACTACAGGGGCAAGCCCCCATAGTTAATTACATCCTAAGGGACAGAATCCCTTAGGAAAACTCTCGATTAAGGTAAATGATCGTTATCTTTGAAGATTTCAATAGGGAAGGACTATCAATTAATTAGTTTGTATTTGAATATCAAAATGGGATTGATCAAAAGAAGGAGTTATTATCAAAGTAAAAATAGAAGATAAGTAGGAGATGCTCATGATGCTAGGAAACCTAGCAAGCATCTCAAACTATCCTATAGTTGGGCTTTACATTTTAAAGATTGATTTAATTTGTTTGAGTTGCATTTTTATTAGAAATTTATGACTTAAGATTCCTTAACATAAGAATAAGAAATGGCTAAGAGGTGAGAAATTATGCTTATGGCCCACAAATGGGAGAAGCAACCTCAGAACCTAAATCTAGGGAGCTTCGATGAGGGCCAAAAGCACAACCTAAATCTAAGGCGAAAATGAGTAATTGGTTTGCCTCCATAAGAGAGGACAAATCTCCTGATAGCTTGGACTTACAACCGCCTGGGAGTGGTTGCAAACTAACTCTTTCTACGATTTTAAATACATGTAGGCAAGTCTTTATGCTTATGCAAGATAGCTAGGCTATTTTTATTTAGAAAGAAACTAAGTCCTTAAACTCACTCCCTAAAGAGACTAGATCATGTAAAGGGACATGCTTCAAATGACCTAAATCTAATGCATTTCAAATTTCATTTTATTATCATTTTTGGACAATCATTTTGACTCAGGCTAATAGGATTTTTATGATTAATGTATGAGAAATTAGATTATTGGCCAAAATCAGCGAGAAGGTAGGAGGTGAGTTTCCACCACGGCCCTCAAAGGTCAAGCCGAGTTCTCTGGCAAAGTTGGAAGCCCTTCAATCAGGAGTGAAATAAGATGCATTTGTGCATGATATTATAAAGAAATGCTCATCCAACTAAGGGGTTGCTAATTCTTTTATCTTGATTTTAATCCTAAGCTTTAGGTGAGGTTATGAGTTATTTTAGTTTTAGTTTGAATTGTCAAGTTGGGTAAAAGATTTATTTTTCCTAAAGAGCCTAATCCACATCCAGGCCATACATAAAGCAAGGAAGAAACTAGAAAAACATGCCACTTAATACAAAAGTTAAACAAATCATCAAACAATTTATAAAGCTAATCGCAAAAAGAATAAATGGTCATTTGTGGTCGGGCATCTCTACACAAACTAAAAAATATCAAATGTGGGTAGCTGAGCTCTACCTTTATACAACCCAGATTACAAATGAATTAAATTACAATTTAAGCAAAGGAATTCATTATTATGGGGGTCTTCAAGCTTTATTCTTCTTTCTTCTTTCTTCTTTCTTTCTTCTTCTTCTTTTGGTTCCTCCTTTGGATGGTTAGATGGTAGATGCTCCAAGGCTTCACATAGTGCATAAGATGGAATCTTATGACCAATGTTCATCCTAATCCCCCATAACAAATCATTCCAAAATCCTAAATACATAAACTTTTACTTGAAAAGGAAAAGTAAAAATCTAACTAACATCTGCAAAATAATGGTTAGTTAAATCACACCACACAAATCCCAAGCATGTATATTGGACTAATCACCCCACACATGGGTGACTAAGTCCACCTGGCGAATGGATTATGCAAAGGGGTATAAGCACCTGCAAGCAAGAAGCATTTACATTTTTATTTATGATAGAGCCCCATAAGCACAATCCCCTGGAAAAAAAATGTTAGACTAAGCACATCCTACCATTCATTCTATGAGCATACACCCTAACATCTAGTATAAAACATATATCACAAAACAAAACATAACATCAAACTATACACCAACCTCACCTAAGGCTATAAGTGGTGACTTAGGCTAATGTGTGTGCTTTGAAGGTTTGTGTGGTATGCTTAGCATATGACAATAGGTTCAAGTTTTCTAAGTGTGAAGAACACATTCAACTTATAGGAGGGTTTCATTTAAGATGTTTAAGTGTTTTGAGTTATTTTTAATTCATGTTTTAATTTGGTTTGAGTGAAACTTACAATTAATTACTAATTTATGAAGAGAGGGAAAGAGAAGAGAATTCTCTTTCCTTCCATAATCCTTAAGTAATTTCTAAGGTAAGTTCACATTTTAATTTTATTTAGGTGAATGTTTTGATTACATCTTTTAATCAATCCCAAGTTTAGACAAACTCATTCAAAAAGAAAGACATTTTAATATTAAATAAAATGAATCAAAATTCACATAACACACATTACTTCATTTCTTTCCCAACATATATAATATGCATATGGATGGACCTTAAGCACATCTATACATGAAAATGAGAGTAGTTAACTCACTTTATAATGCATGCTAAGTAATCCATTTAAGAAAATTTAGAAGTTGAATATGCATGATTTTTCTCAAGTAGAAAAGATTTTCGTTATCCAAAGTTTCACATACATACATGAAAGTAAGAAAGGCATAAGTGAGTACAGCGCCATTGTTAACTAGAGGTGTAAGGTACAAGACCTACTTAGGGCTACTTAAAGCCTTGCAACCTCAAGGTTGGCTAGACTAATATACCACTTTCCTTAAGTACAAATATGTATATAAAATAAATGAAATGGAGAAGGAATATGCAAAAGTTATTTAATAGTTTCATTTTTGTTTATGCAATTTATTCATGCAAGTATAGGCAAACCTTCATAAGGGAGAGAATAGGGATGAATAGGGTTTGGAATTAAGTAAGTGTTGGGTTCTTTTCAAATGAACCATACATCTTACCAGCTTCTATTCAAAACTATGCTAACATAAGAAAGAAAGGAAAGGCTACACCAAACATGACTTTATTATCCATCACATGAAGCTTATAATTAAGATATGAATAGCAAAATTTTAGATTTGATATTTTTAATTTATAAGTTTTGAAAATATTTTGGATTTAGTAGTGATAATAGCCACTCATATTTTACCTTAGCCAACACATGCACATTTGACATAAAGTAAATAATTTCATTTTAAAATTTTGAAACATGAAATTCTTAATGCATGAATCACATGACATACAACTTAACATGTTGGGAAAGATCTAAAGCAATGAAAGCATGTAAGAAAACTCACTTTACTTAAATCCTAAAGACATTCTTAAAGAATAACAAAATTTAGAATAAATCAAAGTGAATTTCAAAATGATTTTTGTTTAGTTTGAAGTTTGATTTAGTTTTGAAAAGGTGAGATGCGTTTGCTGTTCCTAACCCATTCCCACATGTGTTTTGTATTTTTGTTTAATTTTTAGATAATTAAATCCATTTTTAAGCATTGATTAGGTTAGATTATGAATGAAGTGGCTTAATTAACTCTTACCTGCACCACCTTAGAAAAATTAACTAAGTAATTATGAGGCAATGAGATGACATAAAACCCATAAGGTATTTAAATTTGCAATGCACCTAATAATGAAAAAGCCTAATGTAATTTGGCTCACAATTAAAAGGTAATTAAGCTAAGGGGTTTAGCTTAAGTACTTTTAAAACACCCTTTCATACTTATGAAAGGGTTTTAATTTTCTTAATTAGACTTAGGCTATTAAACACCTAAGCATCTACCCAAGGTAGATTAATTAAGTTCTGAAACTTTTTAAAATTTTTGAAAAATTGTTTAAAGGAATAATTAATGAGTTAACCCTTAATTAAGAGAGGATTAAAGAGAGAAAAGGGGGTTTAGGGTATAGCTTATGGGAAATACCCCAAAATTATTCCATAAAATCCTTATTGAATCTAACCTTAATCAAACTCTATCATAAGGTAAATCCACTAATTACACCTTAATTATTTTTATTTACATGAAAGGAGTAATTAAAGAATGAGCTAGCAATTTTTTCAATTAAGAGAAAATTAGGAGAGGCAGAGGTCATCCCCTAAAATGAACCCTAAAAAGTTAAGATCAATTGGTAACTTAATTAGAGAATAATTAGCTAATTAAAATTCCCAAAGAGACCCAAATTTTAAAAAAAAAGGAATTCAAAATCCATTAGAAACATTTTAAAAATATTCTAGATGAAATTATCTATCCATAACATTTTTCCTTTTATTTTTTTAATTTTTTTATGAAGAGTTATGAATTTTATAAGTTTTTTGAATTAATTAGGAATTAATTAAAACCCCTAACTAATCCCTGCTTAATACTAGCTCACAGCACGACGCGTGGTGGCGGCGGTCAGCATGATTTACACGCACTGCACCATGAGCCACTCATTTAAATGTCAAATTGAGGAGGCGGTTGGCCGCGCAAGTGCTAATATCCTTGGTCGTCTAATCAAAGATCGGACGGCTAAGGATTCACCTGCGGTTTGAAATAGATAAATGATTTCTAAAATGTGCGGATGGACGGCTAAGATGAGCCAAGTTATTCCCTGAGGATTAATGGAGATTGTCCATGATCCAAGGGGAGATCTGAGCCCGATCTAGCATGAAATCATACAAGACTCAACCCACACCATCTAGGCATCATTACCAACCTATCCAATAGTTGATTTCTCATGCAATGAAAATTCCTTTCACAAAGGACCAACACCTCCTAATCTAAGTGGTCAAAAAATCACATACCTCGCTGAAGGTGATCACTGATACTCGAGATTGATGAGGTAGCTTTGTCTGGTGGAGACGAAGCCCTGTTGAAGTTCCTAGGCCTTAAGGTTGAGTGGATCAATGGGTAGACCAACTCCTCTTCAAGATCCTTGCGGCTTTGATTGAATTGAGCTCTTCCTTGCCTCTAGAATTTTAAAGAAAGCTTAGGCCAATTTGACTTAGCTCCTAGACCAAGTGTGTAAGAGGAGTTCGAAAGAGATCAAGTTTAGAAGAAATTAGCTATTAGATTGAGCTCCTCTATTTTTCACTGTGCAAAATTGAAGAATGGAGAATTCAAATCCTCTCTAGGAACCATTGAAAAGCTTGTTTATGATTGCTAAGGGTTCCTAGTGCCCAATCGATAATGAGTGAAGTGAATTTTCATTAAATTAGGGGGAGTATATCTCCCCCTATGGCAATCGGACAGCCGATAATGTCCATGCCATTTTGATCCAATTGAGCCAATGGTGTAAGCCATTTTGGTTGTTTTGAGTGTGCACATGGTTAGTTTGGCCAGAGGAGTGGAATGCCAACTTCCCATGTGCTTGAATTGAGCTTGAGGGGTAGTTTGAAATTTCAATTTCAAGGATAAGGGTCGAGTTTGGTCCATGGGTCAAATGGGCTGATCATAACCCATTGGGTTGGGTGCACCAATCATCATTAATTCCCCTTGAGCTTTTAGGAAAGCCTCAAGTGATTGTATAGAGTGTATGACCAAAATACCCATGGGCTGGGCCAAAATTTGTTCTATGGCCTAGGGGTAAAATGGTCATTTTGCTATTTTCATGTTGGGTATGTTTAGTATGTTGAGAAAATAGGTTTGGCCATGTTTCATTAGATTTGGAATCCATTTGATAAGGTTTGGCTCATGTTGACCCATTTATGTCAAAATGGGTCCACTTGGGTCAAGTTGACCAATTGGTCAAATTGGGTCAAACCAAGGGTTGGGTCAAGTTCATATGACCATTTGAAATGTTTTGGTGCCTTTGGTTTGGTTCAATTTGGATTATATTTGGTTTTGGCTAATATGACTTTATTTAGGTCAAATGGGTCAAGTTGACCTATTTGACCCATTTGACCTATTTGGGTTAGGTCAAGGGTAGGTTTAGGTTTGGTTAGTCATATGGAGTGGATTGGTATCTTTGTTTCCAATCAATTTGGTTAAGTTCATTTGGCTCAACAATTTTAGTCATGTCAGTCTAAGGTCAATTTGGCTAGGTTGGGTCTAGTTGGCCAATTGAGGCTTTAGTCAAGTTCCACAAGTGATTTGGGATGGACTTGACCCATTGGTTTCAATCAATTTGGCTTATATCAAGTTTTGACACATTTTAGCCCTTTAGGTCAAAATGGGTCAACTTGGGTCAAGTGGGCAAATTGGGCTAGGTTAGGCTCAAATGTTAGCTTGGTCAAGTTCAAACATAGGTCATGAGTGAACTTAGATCAATGGTTTGAATCAATTTAGCCTATGGTAGAATTTAGCTATGTAAGGTTTCATTTTAGGGTAAGTGTTGACTTGGTTAACCCTTAGGTTTGACTTGGTTTGACCCAATTTGATTGATTGATCATCTCATGATGATTGTTGATCATGATGTGAGGGGTATATGAGTTTGGTTCAATCTAATTTGATTAGGATCAAAAGTTGGCTCATAAGGGTACTTTAGGTCACTTTGGGTCAAGTGAGCCTGTGGGTCAAATGACTTGGTCAAAGCTTGATTTGAAGTTGATTGAACTTGTATGTCGACTTATGATTGAAATATAAATCCATTTACAAGTGGTTTGAATTCAAATGGATTTTGATCCATATGAAAATTTCATATTCAAAGGAAGAATATGAAGGGGGTATTGGGTTTGATTTTTGATTATTTGATTGAGGTTTGGATTTATATATGAGCTCATAATTGTAGGATTGATTGAATCATGAGAGAAAATCATGGGTTTGGCTAAGTTCAATATTTTGACTTGAAAGGCTTAGATTTGATTTTGAGTGGATTTGAGTTTGATTTTTGGAATATGTTTTGATTGTTTGAATTTATATTTTATTTATATGTGTGAATATAAATGAGAATATAAATTGATCGTGAGAAAATTTTAAGAATTTGAAGTGGTTTAATCATTATTTGTGTTAAATCCATTAAAGGGAATTTAAAGGATTTAAAAGAATTTTTAATTTGGAATTTAATTTTTTGAATTGATTTGGATTGATTTATATTTATATTTCATTTATATATGAGAATATAAATGAGAATACAAATAAGTTTTGAGAAGATAGTTAGGCTAAATCAGTGAGAAGAGGTATTCTCCATTATAATAGACTGCTCTCACAGGTCAAACTTGTCCCGTATCGTGCAAGTGGAGATCCTCTATTTTCAAGAGTGAAACAATATGAAATGCGTGATGTGATAGCATTCAACCATTAAGCTAAGGGGTTTTTAAATATTTTTATCATCTTATTTATATACCTAAGCTTTAGAGTGAGGTTATGTGTTGTATTAGAATTTAGTTCTGAGTTATTTAATGAGGATAAAAAAAATTTAATTTTACCCTAAAGAGCCTATCGTATCAATGACACATATATGGCATACACACATTAAGAAACTTATGAAACGTATCTCATTTCTATTGCACAGTGTAAACATAACAATCAAACATTTAGATTTTCATAAAAGAATAAATGGCTGGTGCGGTTGGGTACTGCCATACACTATAGAAATAAAAGAAATTAGGTAGCTGAGCTCTACCCTTGTACAACCTAGATTATAATTAAATCTTACAAATGAAATAAATGCTATGTGGGTCTTCAATTCTTGTTCTTCTTTCCTTCTTTGGATTGGCTTGCTCTAGGCTTTATAGGTCTTTTCCTTCTAGCTACTACTCATCTTAAACTCAATAACACTAATCCTATTCCTATTATAAGAATTACATCTTTGTGAAAAATTAAATATAACTACACCTGCAAAATAGAGATTAATATAACACACATTCAAGCCAAACAATTGTATTATACATTTGAACTTATCACTATGCATTAACTCGGTCCGAGAATATATCTGAGGATTAGGGTATGACCCCTAGTGGCTCCTCTTCCTCCTAATTACTTCAAGCTTTGGTTCAGTCCTTTTTTGCGACTCCCCGCTTGGTAGTCACCTTAGGTCAGATAATAGCTGTCTAGGTGATGACAGAATATCTTGATGATCAGTTCTGCTTAGAAGGATATGAGTCCCCGATGCTTTCCTTTTAGATTGATCATTGCAAACTGATGGGCAACCCTTAGGTTGGATAGTCTCTAACTTACGATCAGTAGACTATCCCTTTGGGCTAGTAAATCTAAGGTAGGTCCAAGCTCATATAGCCCCTCTTTAGTGCGGTCCATTGCAAATTGACATGGTCCATATTCATTCAACAAATTAACACAAAATTAAAATCAACATAAATCACTAAGCTCAAATCAAAATTAATTAACATAATTAAGATAAATTAAACATAAAATTTAATCAAATCTCAATCCCCATCGGATCCCCCTTAATTCCCTTAGCATAAATCAATCTATAATTCAATCAAATTCATGTGTAACTCCCAGGGGATCCCCCTTCGTGCCCTTGGAACAAAACTAATTCTCAACAAATCAAACTAAATATACTAGACTCTCCCATGCCCTTGGCTTGAAACAAAATGTATTGCACTAAGACTACAATTCCATTCACCTCTCCACTTCGGTATGGATAGCTATCATTAGTATTTTTGACCTTCTTGGATGTTGTTGATCATCTTGATTAACACCAATACGTGGGTTGTGCCTTCCCTATTACACTACACCTATTGGGGTCCTTTTGTTGACCACAATTTTGGAATGAGAATTCATCCTTCTCGTCCTAGACTTAGGACCCTTCTAGGCACTTGAATCTCTCTAATTATAAGACACTTCTAGTGATTAAGATAATCTGAACCCAAGCTTAGAGACTTAAGAGGCATACCCTGAGCTTAGGTTATTCCTTTGGACAAATAGGTTCTACCTACCCTATGGCCTAAACCAAGATACATGCCCATTCACTCATCCAAACCCAAACTCATATTAATGAAACATAACTAATCTCAAGCCTATCCAAACAACCTCAATTGAATTTGTTTTCTAATCCAAGCTCCAAGCTAAATTAACTTAAGCATTAAACTAAGTTAACTCCACCATGATCCTATGGATCCAACTCAAAACACATTCAAGCAAACTAAATCCAATTTAATTTTCTTAATTACTCCAATCATCCAATAGATCATTTCAAACCTCTACAACATTTGCAATCAAACCTATCAACTCAAATGAATTTAATCAACCCAAGTTAGCCCATTTAACCCAAGAAATTCAAAAAAGCTAAAACCCAATCAAACTTAAATCAATTGAAATCAAAGCCACTAATCAACTCTAGATCCATCATTAAACCCCTCTTAACACCTAATTGGCACCAACTTAACCCAATCAACCCAAGGGGTTCATTTGACCCAATATAACCTAAAAGACTAATTTGATTCAAACTTCAATTCAACCTAAATTGGATTGAATCATCTCATCCAATCTCTTCTATAATTATTGTTGATCATCCTTAATTGCCCAATTGCAATCAATTAGGTCAAACCAAACCAATTTGATCACTTAATCTAAGTTGACCCAATTAATCCATATGGACCAAAATGAACCAAATCATATTCCAACTCCAATAGATTGCAATTAATGACTCCCATCAATCATAAATTGAGTTTTGAACATGATTCAACCTTCCATTGATCCCAATTTGGTCAAACCAACCGAATTGACCTACTTAACACAATTTGACCTAAAGGGTCAAATTGAACTAAGTCATTCTATAATCCAAATCAATTCAAATCAACACCTACAATCACTCATACATGATCAAATGAACATAAACCTAACCAATGCCC
Organism: Cymbidium sinense; assembly: GCA_021442155.1. Classification (NCBI taxonomy): domain Eukaryota; kingdom Viridiplantae; phylum Streptophyta; class Magnoliopsida; order Asparagales; family Orchidaceae; genus Cymbidium; species Cymbidium sinense. Next base: position 106,514,457 of record CM038221.1, on the reverse strand, counting down.
AAGCCAATTTGGTCTATTTGACCAAATTAGTCAACTTAACCCATTTGACCCAAATGAACCCAAGTGAACCAAATCCAAATCCACTTCAAATTAAACTAAAAAAATTGCACCAATACACTCCAAATGACCAATTGAACTCACCCAAACTCTTGGTTTGACCCAATTTGACCAATTGGTCAACATGACCTATTTAAACCTAAATTTACCCATATGGGTTAAATTAAGCCAAACCATATTAAACCAAGTCCAAACCCAACCAAACTTGGCATGACTAATCATTAGTTCACTATGGGCTAGCCCAAGTGGACCCAACACTTGGTGAACCTGGTTTGGGTCAAAACCCTTGAACAGGCCACCCAAATAAGACAAAAGCCTCATTTGGATGGGTTCTCCCACTCCCCATGCCTTGGTAGCCACCTTTGGCCCATCTCAAACATTAGGACCACTGACCCAACCTAACCCAAGGCTATTAGGGTTTAGCCTTTGGCCATGAGAGAGTGAGTTCATACATGACATTCCATTAGTCTACCTAGGGAAGGTGGTACACTCCATGGCAACCCACTATCCTCCCTCAACCTCTCACACATCTCCACCACAGCAACCCCCTGCCACCTCCGGCCACTTACCTCTGTCGGACGGGTGCCAAAAGCAGAGCTAATCTCAGCCTTCGTTCACTTGGGGAGGAGAGTACACTCCTCCCCATCCATTCAAACTTCATAAAAAACTTCCTTAGAGTATTTCGAGCAGCCCGAGCCCTCAACCCGAATCTCTAGCACACTCCATCACTGGCTAGACCAACCACTGAGTAAAACTGAGAGCCCCGACCATCCAACCTCACCAAAACTCCACCAAACCAAAAACTCTTCCCACACATTCACCACACTCCGACGAGTCGAAACAAATCATTCCCCGAGCAATGCGATAACTGAAAGGCAACCCTATACCAACTCTAGCGAGCTTCACGATGGCATTTTATTCATAGAGGAATCGACGATGAGGTAACTTGAGATCTTTTCAATAGGGATTCATCTCTTCAAGATGAACCTACCTCAGTTGACGGACCACCAGTTTTTACCTCCAATGAGGTAAAAATCTAGCAAATATAAATTTTCCTCATATGTATTGGTCTTTTCCAAAGCAAAGCATTATTTCATGCAATTTTCATCACATGATCTCCTTAGATCTCCTCTCTAAACATTTTTGAGTTGATCTCATCATCTCATGAGCTTCGATGAGCTCAAATTGAGTAGCAAAAGGTAGATGGTGTCCATCTTCCAATGCTCGGGGAACGATGGATCACCTGCCATCCATTCCACATGATTATAACAGACGACTGTGATTTAATCTGCTAGATTTTTTGATTTTATCCTCTCAAAACCATAGGTTTAATTGCAACCATCCAATTCAAGATTAAATGGTCAAGATGAAATTGCGTCCACCGCCACTGAGTTAGTTGCCACATTGAACATTTTAAATAACAAGTCACATTACACCACATGGAAAGCACTGCTGCATCAGCATCCACGCGGTATCGGTGGTTTAATTGGTTAATTATGTGTTAAAAGTATAATTAAATAGCCATAACTTTGAAAAATCATAACTAATTGTATAAAAATTTAAAAACTACAAACAATCCCATTTTGGAAAGGGTAAACATTAGAGAATTTAATAAAAATAAATCCCTTAAGTTCTGATCATTGAACAGTGCTTAACTAAGGCTTAAAGTTTAGTCTAATTACCTTAATTAAGGCCTAATTACTTGGCCAATTTATCCCAAAATTTGTGGAATAGTTCTATGGGATGTCCTATGCCTCCCATGATTTTCTTGGGATTATTAACCATGTAATTTAAAGAATATGCAATTTTCAACCCTAATTACCCTTCCTAATTAATTTAATATTTATGAAAATGATTAAACATCAACAATTAAATAATTTAGAATGATTAATCAATATGAAAAGTGGTAATGGTGAGGGTAAATAATTAGAACCCCTTCCCTAATTATTTTCCTAAATATATTTCCATAGGAGGGCTTAATTAACATGGAATAATTAGGCATTAATTAAGGAGAATTAATGATAAGATGATAAATCAAATTAAGTTAATAATGGGTTTAGATGATTTAAATTTAATTTAGTAATTTCCCCTTTATGTTTTTAATAGCATAAAGTTATTAAGGGAATTATGGTTAACCCATGGGTGTGGGAAAACTATGAGTACTTAGCTTAGATTCTTTTCTTAATATAATTTACTCTTAAGCATGAGCCCAATTGCATTAGGTCCCCATTGCAAATTTTAATTTTTTATGAGCATATCATTGGAGGTTCATGGTTAAGTGGTTAATTAAATTAAAGAAGCTTAGGTAATTGAATTGATTGCCTAATGATTTGAACTAAATCAATTCATAAAATTTACTTAATCACTTTTTCTTTAACACATTAAGTCACCAATGTGGGATGGGGTAAACATTAAGTGTCTTTTTTCTTCTTTAGGTTTTAACAATTAAAACACCAAAAATTAAATTTCATAAACAACTTTGGTTAACCTTAAAGAGATCTATTTGACTTGATTATCCTTATGAATTGATGTAATTGAATGTATTATGTGGCAATATTTAGTTATTCCTTTTCATCCATTATAGATTTGCATGCCATTTGTATCATGTTTTCATATTTTCAAACAAAAGAATCAAATGAATATGGTTATATATATATATATATATATATATATATATATATATATATATATATATATATATATATATAAGTTGCATGTGTTGAATTAATTTTATTATATGTTGTGGCTATTGTCACTAATAAATCTCAAATTATTTCTAAAATTATAAATCAATGATAAAGATCTAAGTTAATGTTGGTATAAATATGCAATGAAATTTCCATTCACTTATAGTTTAAACATGTTAAAAGATTATTCTATTTTCTTAATTCATGTGTATGTTTATATGTGTTGAATGTTAGCAAGTATATAGTCCGGACATCTTAAGAATATAAGGCTTTAAGTAGCCCCAAGGAGGTCTTAGATTACCTCACTTTCCTAGTTTAACAATGGCATGTACTTGCTTAATTTCATTCACATGTGTACATGTGTTAGAATTTGGATAGAACTTCACTTTACATGAATAAATAGTTTATTATAATACAATCTTTGCATGACTTTCATTTCCATACTTGTGCATAGATTTATATGTATTTAAGATAGCAAGTATATAGTCTGGACATCACAAGAACATAAGGCTTTAAGTAGCCCCAAGCAGATCTTAGATTAACTCACTTTCTTGGTTTAACAACGGTACGTACTTGCTTAAATCCCTAATACATGTGTATGAATACTTAGCTAAGGAATCAAATCTCTCTTTTCTACCAAAATGCATGTGTTAACAATCATCCAAGTGTGCCAAAAATACACATATGTATATTGCATGTATAAATATGTTAAATTGAATATCATAAATAATGAGAATGAAAAAATATGCATGCTGTTAATGATGAAAAGGAATGATGGAATGTTATCTAAGTGATAGTGATTCAATTTTATTAATCCTAAGATGCCTTTCATAATTGAATAAGATTAACCCAAACTTAGGTTTAATAAAATTTTTTGCTAAGTCATTCATTAAAGAAACCAAAGCCATAATACTATACCTTTAGAAAACAACTTAAGATAAGGATGAAGGAGGTCAAACCTCCTTCTTCTCTTTATAATAATTAGATATTAAATAGACATAAAATAAAATAAAGAAAAATATAAGTTAATATTAACTAATCCTTTTAATAACTTAAAGTAGAACATCCCCCACTATTTAACTTAAACAATTTCAAACCTTAGATAATCATAATTTTAAAGCCTAACTAAGACATACCACACCAAACCTTAGCACACATATTAGAATGCTAAGTCACCAATTCTATCCTTAGGTTAGGTCAGTGTATATGGTGATATTATATTGTGTTTTGTGATGTAATATTTTAGACTGGATGTTAGGATTTTTTATGCGTAGACTGGATGTTAGGCCATTAATATCCTAATGAAGTTTTTATAAGGGATTATGCTATAGGGATTGCTGTGATAATAAGTAAATATAAATGTTCTTGCTTGCAGGTTGCCTATGCCCCTAAGCATAATCCAATTACGACAGGTGGACTTGGTTACCCATGTGCAGGGTGCTAAGTCCAAATATATGGAATATAATTACTTAGTTTGTATGCTTGTTTAGCTAATATCTATTTTGTAGGTGTAGTTAGATTTTATTTTTCATACACATGTAATTTTTTCAAATAGGATTAGGATTAGTGCTATGGGGTTTATAATGAGCAGTGGCTAAAAGGCAAAAACTAGGGAGGCCTTGTGAAGCCTGGAGGAAAGCTAATATAAAAGAAGAGAAAGAAATAAAGGCAAAGAATGAAGACCCCCATGGCATCTATTTCATTATAATTATAATATTCTTTTTGTAATCTGGGTTATATAAGGGTAGGCCTCAACTACCCAACTTCTTTTCTTTTTTTGGGTGTACGGCGATACCCGGCCGCACTGGCATTTTATTCTTTTACAAAATATATATGTTTGATTGTTGTATTTAGTTTACGCAATAGAAATGGCATGCTTTTCCATGGTTTCTTAAAGTTTGATGATTAAATGTGTGGCCTGGATGCGGTAGGCTCTTTAGGATAAAATTAATTTTTCTACCAACATTAAATAACTCATAACCAAATTTAAAATATAAATCACAACCTCATCTTAAAGCCTAGGTTATAATCAAGATAAATAAAAGATTTAGCAACCCCTTAACTAAATAAGATATGTTCTAACAATCATGCATATCATCTTATTTTCGTCTTGAATAGGGAGGGTCTCCGCTCTTGCACAACAGGGGATATGCTTGACCTTTGAAGGCATCCCTTGTAGTGGAGAACACATGCTCTCACTAATTTAGCCCATAATCTTGTTTCATCATGCATGTAGGCATAATTGTCCTAAAGCCTTAGTACAACATAAATGTGTCTTGTGTAAAAATATTATAAATTTATGCATTATTCTAATTCATGGTTTCATTCTAATCATGATCAGTCTCTTAGGGAGGAGTGAGTTTAGGACTCTAGTTTCTTTCCTAATTAAATAACTGCCTAGTTATCTTGCATAAACATAAGACCATCCGACATAGTTTTAAAGTGTAGGAGGAGTTAGTTGGCGGCCACTCCAGGTGGTTGTAAGCCCAGAAGAGTTGGGACATGTTTATCCTTTATTGTAGAGGTAAACCATTACGTCACATATTTGATTAGACTTAGGTCATGCATTTAGCTTGTGCTAAAGCATCCGAGATTTGGGTTTTGAGGCTACTTATTTCCTTCGGGCTATGAGTATAAATCCTCACCTCTTAGATATTTTCACAATCTTGTGTTGATCGACTATAAGCTCTAGTATTCTAAAAAAGATTCCAACTTAAACAAAAATAAATTCTCCCTTTCAAATATGTAAAGTCTCACTATATGGTAGATTGGAGCACTTACTAGGCTTCCTAGTATCATGGGTGCTCTCTACTTACTCGCCTTCAGAATCCAAAATAAGTCTCTCTATTTGAATTCTCCCATTTGACTTTCATAAATACCCAATCCTTTGATAGTCTAGCTTTTAAATCTTTGGGGATATTTATTGACTACTTTAATTAAGACTGTTCTTAAGAAATTCCTATTTTCTAAGATGTAATTAACTATGCAAGCTTGCTTCCATAGGGAACTAAAGAACCCATCATAAAATAAACCATACTTTACTTCTCCATGTAAAGAAGGGGAAATATTTCTGGTATATATGCATCTGCCTTAGGAGTCCTTATTAGGTGATTAGGTTCATTGTAGGGTGATGTTTTTCACCTTTCGAGATGGTACATCATACCTTAATGTCATACCAAATCACTTCAATAAGTACCCTCTAAGATCTGTGTGGTGTCCATATGACTCCAAATTAAAACACCATTAGTACCCAATAGAAAGAATGATAGTCTTCGACTTACATAAAAAATAAGCCAACTATCGACGTTTGGAGATAATGATTGACTACTAAAGATGAAGATAGAAATAATCCCCAGCAGAATCGCTAGAAAAATCTGTGGTGTTTTAACTTGGAACCATACGGATACCACACAGATCTTAGGGGATATTTATTGAAGTGATCGGGTGCAGCATTAAGGTATGTTGAACTACCTCAAAAGATAAAACAATCACCCTAGAATGGACCTAATCTCCTAAGGTAGATGAGTCTACATATATACTAGAGATCTTTCCCTTACATCATATGAAGAAGTAAAGCAGGGTTTATTTTATGTCGGGTTCTTTAGTTCCATATGAAAGCAAGCTTCCATTGTTAATTACATCTTAGGAAATGGGAATCTCGTAAGAACACTCTCAATTAAAATAATCAATAAGTATCTCCAAAGATCTCAAAGTTGACTATGAAAGGATTAGGTATTTATGGAAATCAAATGGGAGAGTTCAAATAGGAAGTCTTATTTATGGATTTCAAAGGAGAATAAGTAAGAAGCACCCATGATATTATGAAGCCTAGTGAGTGCTTTAGCCTACCCTATCATGAGGCTTTACATATTTTAGAGAGAGATTTAAGTTGGAATCTTATTAGAATGCTAGGGCTTATAGTCCACCAACATAAGATTGTGGAAATGCCTAAGAGGTGAGGACTTATACTTATAGCCTAAAAGAAATAAGTAATCTCAAAATCTAAATCTAAAATGTTTTAGCATAAGCTAAAAGCATGACCTAAGTCTAATCGGGAAAGATGAGATATGATAGTTAACCTCCATTAAGGAGAATAAACACACCCTAATTCTTCTGGACTTACAACCACCTAGAGCGGCCACCAAGTAACACCTCCTATATTTTAAAACCATGTTGGTCAGTCTTATATTGATGCAAGATAGCTAGGTTGTTGTTTAATTGAGAAGGAAGCCAGAGTCCTAAACTTAGAAAACTAGATCATGGTTAGTATGCAAACATGACTTAGACTAATACAAAAATTATAACTTTTTAAACCATTTTGACACATTCATTTTGGACCAAGGCTTGGGATAATTATGTCTACATGCATGATGAAGTAGAGTTATGGGCCAAATCAATAAGAAGAGGTGTTCTCCACTACAAGGGATGCCCACAAAGGTCAAGCATATCCCATATCGTGCAAGAGTGGAGACCCTCCTTATTCAAGAGCGAAATAATATGACATGCATGGTGTAATAATATATATCATTCAGTTAAGGGGTTTCTAAATCTTTTATTTATCTTTGTTAAGAGCATAGGCTTTAAAATGAGGTTATGAGTTGCATTATCATTCAGTAATGAGTTTTTAGTGAATGTAGAAAATATAATTTTATCTTAAAGAGCCTACCGCATCCAGGCCACACATCAAACCATCACACTTTAAGAAACCTATGAAAAGGATGTCATTTCTAATGCACAAACTAAACATAATAATCATACATGTAAATTTCATAAATGAATAAGAGGCCGGTGTGGTCGGGTACCACCGTACACCCCGAAAAGGAAAAGAAATTGGGTAGCCAAGCTCTACCTTTATACAACATTGATTATAATTAAATATTACAATTAAAATGAATTCTACGGGGGCCTTGATTCTCTTATCCTTCTTTCCTTCTTTTGGATTGGTTTGCTCCAAGCTTGACAGGGCGTCTCAGGTCTTTGCCATCTACCACTACTTATCCTAAACTTCATAGCACTAATCCTAATCTTATTACAAAGCTTACATATTTATGAAAATTAAATCTAACTATACCTATAAAATAGACGTTAATTAAACAAATATACAAGCTAAGCAATTATATTTCACATTTTTATACTCTACAACCTATAGTAGGGTAACCTAGCTCACCTATCCTAATTGGATTATGCTTAGGAGCATTAGCAGCGCCTACAAACAAGAACATTCATATTTACTTTTTATTATAGCGATCCCTTTAGTCTACACATAAATAATCCTAACATCGAGTCTAAAATATTACATCATGAAATAAAACATTACACCACAATATACACCGGCTTAACGTAAGGCTAGAATTGGCAACTTAGCATTCTAATGTGTGTGCTAAGGTTTAGTGTGGTGTGTCTTACCTAAGCTTTATAAGTGTGATTATCTAAAGTTTAGAATTATTAAAGTTAAACAATAAGGGAGGCTTCACTTTAAATCTTTGAATGAATTGACTAATTTTAATTTATATTTTCTTGTTCCATTTGATGCCTACTTAATATCTAATTATTATGAAGAGAAGAAAGGGGTTTGACACCCCTTCATCCCATCCTAAGTTATTTTCTAAGGGTATATAATTTTGACTTTGGTTTCTTTATTGGATCATTTATTAAATATTTTTATTAGGCCTAAATTAAGGGTTAGTCTTAAGGAACCTTATTTAAACATAAAAGGCATCTTAGGATTAATAAAACTGAATCACTATTTTAATGATAATGTTTCACCACTTCTTTTCAACATCAATAGCATACACATTTCTTTATTTTTATTATTCATGAAATTTGATTTAATTCACATACTTATACATATAATACATATTTATATTTTTCACACTTGATGATCATTAATGCACGTATTTTGGTAGAAAAAAAAGATTTCATTTCTTATTTAAACATATGTAAACATGTATTAGAGATCTAAGTAAGTACATGTTATTATTAAACTAGAGAAGTGAGGTTATCTTAGACCTCCTTGGGGCTACTTAAAGCCTCGTGTTCCTGAGATGTCTATATTATATACTTAGCAAATTAAATACATATAAATATAGACACAAGCATTGGAATAAAAATCATGCAAATATTATATAATAGCAAATCTTTTGTTCATGTAAGGCAAAGTTCATTCGCAAATTCTAGCACATGCATACACATGAATGAAATTAACCAAGTATGTTCCATTGTTAAGCTAAGGAAGTGAGGTTATCTAAGTCCTCCTTGGAGCTACTTAAAGCCTTGTGTTCCTGAGATGTTCAAATTATATACTTGCCAAATCTAAACATATGTAAACATACACACGAATTAGCAAAACATTCATTTATCATTTTTTAAGTTATGAATGTAAAGTTATTGAACATCTATGACCAATGTTAGCTTAAATTTTACATCATTAGCTTATAGTTTTTAAAAAATAATTTGAGATTTATTAGTGATAATAGCCACACCAAATAATAATATTTATCCAACACATGCAACTTGAATGTAGTCATATTCTTTTGATTCTTTTTTTTTTGAAAACATGAACATGAGAAACAAATGACATGCATATTTATAATGATTGAAAAGAAGAAAATAAACATTGCCATATAACATATTCAATTACATTAAGTCCTAAGGACAATCAAGCCAAATAAATATTTCTTAAGACCATCCAAAGTTCTTATATGTTTGACTTTGATGTTTGAGGTATTAAAGCCTAAGGAGGAGAGATGCTACTTAATACTTACCACCTATGTTGGTGATTTAACATATTTAAATAAAGCAATTAAATGGAATTTATAGATTGATTAGGTTCAATTCATTAAGCACATCAATTTAATTATCCTTCCCTAAAATTTTTAATTCAATTAACTACTTGATCATGAGTTTTCAATGATATGCTTTTGGGAAATAAAATTTGGAATGCACTTGAAAAATCTATTACAATTAGGCTCATGTATTATAGTTAATTATTCTAAAGATGGAAAGAATCTAAGTTAGGTACTCTTATGATTTTCCCATTCCAATAGGTTAACCATAATTTCCTTAATAACTTTATATTATTAAACACATAAAGGGAAATCAATGGATTATATTTGAATTATCTAAACCATTCATTTTGTTTGTTTGATTTCCATTTTTATCATTAATTTTCCAAATTAATCCTTAATTATTACATATGTTAATTAACTTTCTTAAAGAAATACATTTTGAAGCATAATTAAGAGAGGGGTTTTAATTACTTCTTCCTACTCCCACAGTTCATAATGATTAATCATCATTAATTATATAATTTCACTATTTATTAATTTTAATAATTATTAAATTAATTAATGAGAGTAATTAGGATTGAAATTCCAAATTCTTTAAATTACATGAAAATAATTCCAAGAAAATTTTGGGAGATAAAGGACATCCCATGGAATCATCGCATCAAATTTGGCATTAATTAGCCAAGTATTTATTCCTTTATTAAGGTAATTAGCCTAAGCTTCAAACCATAATTAAGTAATGCTCACTTGACATAAATTAGGGATTTTATTTTTCTTAAATTCTTCTCTATCTAACTTTTCCAAAATATGATTATTTGATTTTTTAGATTTTTCTACAATTAGTTATAATTTTTTGAAGTTCTAGCCATTTAATTACATTTTTAAAGCCCAATTAACCCTTTAAATCATCGGCACCACACGGGTGCTGACGCGACAGTGCTTTCCATGCGGTGCTACAGTATTGGTTACTTCAATTATCTAACATTACAGTTGACTCAGCGACGGCCGATGCGATTTTATCTCGGCCATCCAATCTCGGATCGAACGACCAAGAGTAATCCCCTGATCCTAAAAGAATTAAATCAAAATTTCTAATGTGATTAATCACGACCATCCATTCAAATCACGCAGAATGGATGACCGGTGATTCATCATCCCACAAGAGCCAGAAGATGGCATGTCCACATTTCATCACTCGATCTGAACTCACTGGAGCTCGTTCAATGATGAAATCAACACCAAAATGATTAAGGAATGAATCTAAGAGGATCCTATGGTGGAGATCAGACGAGAACATGATTCACTTTAAAAAAGACCAACACCTAGGGGCCAAAGCTACAATTGTCAGATTTTTATCTCGCCGGAGCTATAGACCAGTGGTCCATGTTGATCGCTCTGTGGTAGCTTCATCTTGAAGAGACAAATCCTTATTGAGAAGATCGTGAGCTGCCTTCACGTCGATCGCTCTGTGGACCAAACATTACCACCAAGCTCACCATAGTTGGTCTTGAGATGTCTTTCGGTGGTCGAATTGCTCGAGAAATGATTCATTTCAATTCACTGGAGTGAGGTGAAGGTGTGGGAAGAGTTAATTTGGGTTTCATGGAGGTTTTAGAAACTTGGATGGACAGAGCTCTTGGGTTCAATTGGGAGTTGGTCTCACTGGTGGTGGAGTGCACAAAGAGTTTAGGAGAGAGTAGGGGATTGTGCATAATGCTCTTGGGAAGGTGTGTGCTTGATTAGAATCCATGGGCCCAGCTAAACTAATGGCTAGGATTGGTTTAGCCTTTGGCAACTGTCTAGCCAGGGTATGAGACTGGAGATGGCAGGGGACTATTGAGGTGGCTGAGGGTGAGAGGCTGGGGGAGTGTAGTGGGCTCGCATGAGGTGTACCCTCTCCTTTAAGTGGACCAATGGGTTACCATGGGTGAACTCACCCTCTGTTGGCAAAAGGCTGAGCCCAACAGCTTTGGGTTAGGTCGACTCAGTGGTCCTTTTGTCCAAGAAGAGGCAAAGGTGGCTGCCATGGGGTAAGAAAGTGAAGAACCCATCCAAATGGTGATTTTATCCCAATTGGATGGGTTGGTTCAATGGGTTTGACCCAAAATAGGTTCACCATGGATTGGGCCCACTTGGCCAGGCCCATGGTGACCCAAGGATGAGTCATGCCAAGTTTGGTTAGGTTTGGGCTTAGTTTGGTTGGGTTTTGCTCAATTTGACCCATATGGGTCAAATGGGTTTAATTGGGTTAATTTGAAAAATTTGACCAAGTTGACTCAAAGTGAGGGTTTAGCTAAGTTCAATTGATCATTTGGAATGAATTCGTGCAATTGGTTTGATTCAATTTGATTTAGATTGGAATTTGGCTCATGTGGTTCAATTTGGGTCAAATGGGTCATGTTGACCAATTTGACTAATTAGCCAAATTGGCTTGAGCATGGGTTAGGTATATGTTCAAGTGATCATTCTTGATTGATTGGAAGAGTTGATTTGAATTGATTTGGATTACATAGTGATTTGGTTCAATTTGACCCTTTAGGTCAAATTGGGCTAAGTTGGCTAATTGGGTTATGTTGGTCAAATTGGATCCAATTAAAGGTTGTATTATGCTTAATATTGAATAAGTGATTGGATGGAAGTATTGGTTTCAATCAATTTGGTTTAGGATTTGATTTGATTCAATTTGACCCTTTAGGCCAAATTATGTCAACATGGGTCAAAGTGTTCAATTTGCTAGATTAAGTTAATTTGGCTTGGATCTCGGATTAGAAAAGCAAATTCAGGTAAGATTAATTGAATGGGTTGGAGTTGGTTTAGCTCCATCTACATGAGCTTGAGTTTGGATGAGTGAATAAGTATGAGTCTTGATTTAGGTTGAAAGATGAAACCTATTTATCCCAAGGTGGACTTTGAGCTTAGGGTCACACATTCTAAGTTTCTAAGCTCAAGTTTTAGTGTCCCCTTAATCACTAGAAGTGTCCTAGTGCTAAGGAAATCCAAGTGCCTAGAAGGTTCCTAGGGGATGATTAATCCTCACTCCAAAAGTAAAGTCAACACAACTTTATGTTTTTAAAAACATAAAGGGATTAATGGGTTGCACTTGGGTTACTTAAATTGATTTCATTTATATTTCATTATCAATTCTTCTTAATTTATCCTTAATCATTAAAAACATTAATTAAACCCTTTAAGAGAATACATTTAAAAATAATTAAGAGAAGGGTCCTAATTAATTCATATGTTACCTTATTATTTACATTGATTAATTAATATTAATTACCCAAATTTATTGTTCATTAATGTTAATAATTATTAAATCATTTAAATAGGGTAATTAGGATTGAAAATTTAGAATTTCTCAAAGCACATGGCAAATAATTCCAAGAAAAATGTAGGAGACAGAGGACATCCCATGGAATCAACATGGTAAATTTAGAATTAATTAGCCAAATAATTTATCTTTAATTAAGATAATTACCTAAGCTTCAAATCTTAATTAAGTATTATTCATTAAATATTAATTAGGGATTTTGTTTTTATTAAATTCTCCTCTGTCTAAGCTTTCCAAAATGGGTTTATTTGCATTTTTGGATTTTTCTACAATCAATTATGATTTTTGAAGTTTTGGTTATTTAATTATATTTTTAAACCTAATCGAATTATTTTAAATTGTCGGCGCCATGTGGAAATTGACGTAGTAGAACTTTCCATATGGCACCGTGGTATTGGTTACTTAAAACGTCCAATGAGGTTGCTAACTTAGCGACGGCGGATGCAGTTTCCTCTTGACCCTTGATCTTAGATCGAACGATTGAGATTAATCATATTATTATGAAGGGATTAAATCAAGCTTTCTAATGCAATTAATCACGATTGTCTATTCTCATCACGCAGAATGGACGACCAGTGATCCGTTGTCCTGCAAGCATCATAAGACAAGACACCATCTGACTTCACTGCTCGATCCGACCTCGCTGGAACTCATTTGGTGGTAGATTCAAATCCAAAATAATCAGGGAAGAGATCTAAGAAGATCCTATGGTAGAAACCATATGAAATCATATTTCATTTCGAAAAAGACCAACACCTAATAGACAAATCTATAGTTGCCAGATTTTTTTCTCATTAGAGCCAGAGACCAGCTATCCGTCGATAGAGGTAGCTTTGTCTTGAAGAAGTGAAGCTCTGTTGAGAAGATCTCAAGTTTCCTCTCTACCGATTGGTCTATGGATCAAACACAACCACATAAGTTATTAAAGTTGGTCTAAGGATGCCTTTCGATGGTTAAATAGTTAAGGAAATGATTCATTTTCGTTCTCTGGAGTGTGGTGAAGGTGTATGGAAAGTTAATTTGGATTTGGAGGAGATTTGGTGAGGTTGGATGGATGGAGCTATTGAGTGTAGGTGGAGCTTGGTCTTGTAGGCGATAGGGTGCATGGCGAGCTTGGGGAAAGCCTGGGAACTGCTCGAAATGGTCTAGAGAATGTGTGCAGTGAGTTTCAATGGATGGGAGGAGTATACTCTTTTCCTTAACTGAACCAAGGGTTGAGATTAGCTCAGCCTTTGCTAGTCATCCAGCCGGAGTAGGTGGCTAGAGGTGGCAGGAGACTGCTGAGGTGGATGTGTATGAGAGGATGAGGGACTGTAATGGATAGCCATGGAGTGCATGCTCCTCCTTAGGTGGACCAATGGTTACCCATGGATGAGCTCACTCTCTCTTGGCCAAAGGCTGAACCCAACAGCCTTGGGTTAGGTTAGGTCAATGTTCCTCTGTCCAAGAAAGGTGAAAGATGATTGTCATGGCATGGAGAGGTGAAGAACCTTCCAAATGGGGATTTTATCTCATTTGGAGAGCTTGGTTCAATGGGTTTAACTTAACTTGAATTCACCATGGGTTGGGCTTGAGCAAGACCATGGTAACCCAAGGATGAGTCTTACCAAGTTTGGTTGGGTTTAGACTTAGTCTGGTTGGGTTTCACTTAATTTGATTCATGTGGGTCAAATGGGTTCAACTAGGCTAAGTTGACCATTTTGACCAAATTGGGTCAAAATGGGAGTTTGGTTAAGTTTAAATGTCCATTTGGATTGAGTTAGTGCACATGGTTTGATTCAATTTGGATTAGATTTGGATTTGGATTTGGTTCATATGGTTTAATTTGGGTCAAATGGGTCATACTGACTAATTTGATCAAATTGGTCAAATTGGATTGAGCATGGGTTAGGTCCATGTTCAATTGATCATTAGCGATTGATTGGAAAAGTTGATTTGAATTAATTTGGATTAGGGAGTAATTTGGTTCAATTTGATCCTTTAGGTGAAATTAGGCTAAGTAGGTCAATTACGTTCGGTTGACCAAATTGAATCCAATTGAAGGTTGAATCTTGTCCAACATCCAATTGATGATTGATTAGAAGTATTGCTTTCAACCAATTTGGTTTAGGATTTGTTTTGGCCCAAATTGGCCCTTTAGGTCAAATTGGGTCAAATTAGTTTGGTTTGGTTCAATTTGCTTCAATTAGTTGTTGAGTCTTGTTCAATATTCAATTTCTGATTGATGAGAGTCATTGGCTACAATTAG
This sequence comes from Cymbidium sinense, assembly GCA_021442155.1. Classification (NCBI taxonomy): domain Eukaryota; kingdom Viridiplantae; phylum Streptophyta; class Magnoliopsida; order Asparagales; family Orchidaceae; genus Cymbidium; species Cymbidium sinense. Next base: position 106,499,346 of record CM038221.1, on the reverse strand, counting down.
TTCAGCTTAGAACATAATTTGGCCCAATTTGGCCCTTTAGATCACTTTGGGTCAACTTGGATTAAAGGGCCAAATTGGCTTGGTTAATCTAATTGATTGTAGTGGAGTGTTCAATAATGACCTACAATTATCAATGAAAAGATTAGATAGCTTGGTTTGATCCAATTGGAATTTGGTTGAGGTTTTGTCAAATTGGGCCTTTTAGGTCACTTTGGATTAAGTGATTTAGATTGAACCAAAACCAAATATAAACCAAATTGAATCAAACCAAAACCATCAAAATATTTCAAATTGTCATATGAACTTGACCTAACCTTTGGTTTGACCCAATTTGACCAATTGGTCAACTTGACCTATTTTTGCCTAAATGGGTCAACATGAGCCAAATCATATAAAACTAACTCTAAATTCAATGAAACATGGCCTAACCCATTTTTCAAACATATTAAACATATTCAAATTGAAACCCAAGCCAAATGACCATTTTACCCCTAGGCCATAGGGTAAATTTTGGCCAAATCCACTTGGAATTTGGTCAAATCCTCTTCATGACAACTTGACACCCTCTTAGTGGACCAAGTGGACATTAGTGAGTGTGTGCACCTAACCCAATGGGTTTGGGTCAGCCCAACCTAGCCTAAGGTCAAAATCGACCACTTGCTTGAACATGGCCACTTGGAATCCCTCCTCCACTTAATTTAATCACATGGGAGCTCCACTACTCCACTCCTTAGGCCAAACCAAATGCAAGGACACCTCTAACCGCCTAACAAACACACTCAAGGAGCTCAATTGGATCAAAATGGCAAGAGAAGGCTCGGCCATTCGATTGCTCTAGGGGGAGATATACTCCCCTGAATTTCACTTGAATCTCATTCTGCCCTATTCAATTGAAGCATAAGAACTCAGAGCAAGCCATTGCTAGTGTTCCTAAGATTCCTAGAGTGAGTTAGAATTCTCCTTCTCTCAATTTTTTTAGGCCAAAAAAAGGGGAGCTCCACTTGAAATCCAACTTACTCCACACTCAATACCAAGCCAATTCCTCATTTATGCACCCTCTGAGGATCAAATCAAACTCACTCCAAGCTTCATTGAAGTTTCTAAGGCAAGGGAGGACCACTCTTGATCAAGACCGAACTCAAGTGAAGGTGGACTTGACCCATAGAAGGATGCATCCAATTTCAACCCCTCAAAACTTTAACAATGCTTCGTCTCCACTAGACAAAGCTTCTCTAAGGGAATCAAGCGTCGATGATAGCCTCTGGTGAGGTATGCCATTAAACCGAGCATAGTTTCAAATTTTCTTGGTATTTTATGAAGAGAATCTTCACCTCATGCAAAACTAGCCATTGGATGTTCCCCTTGCTTGATGATGGTGTGGGTTGAATTTGGGATCAATTCGAGCTCAATCAAGCTAAGATCATGACATGGAAGATGGACGATGGCCATCTCCCATAGGTGATCTCAGGGATGAATCATAGACCATCCATCCCGCATGTTTTGAATGGATGGTCTTAATTAAATCCACATAGATCCCACGTTTTATCCAATTAGAACCACGGATTTAACCTCAGCAATCAAATCCTTGATCGGACAAATAGGAAGAAAGTGCGTAGCATCGTCGCTAATGTCGTGCTATGATGTGACAACTTAAAAAGGGAATCCCATTATGCCACATGGAAAGTGTGTGTCGCGTCAACCTCCTCGTGGCATCGACAGGATTAACTATATAATTAGGAATTTAAATTACTTAATTAATCAAGGAAACTTCAAAAATTCATATCTAAGTGTAGAAAAATCAAAAAAATGTGAAATAAATTGCATATGAAAGGTATTTAAATCTAAAATATTATAAAATTGATTTCAATGAATTTTGAACAGTGTTATTTTCTTGAGTTGGGTTTTATTGGAAATTTTATTTTACTAATTAGTCTCTAATTACCCCACCGATTAATTCCAAACTTCTTGTGTATGATTAGTGGGATGACTTCTGAGTCTCCTAATTTTCTTGGGATTTATTGATGGTTTAATTAGAGGAATTGCTAAATTAATTTCTAATTACCTCTTAATGTAATTAAGCTTAATTAAGTGAGTAATTATTGGTTTAACCCCTTGAATGAGTTAATTAAGGTTTGTTTCAGTGAACAGGAGCTTTAGGGAATAATTTTGGGATGTTTTCCTTAAGCTATTCCTTAAACCCCCCCTCCTTTTTCCTTAATCCAAACTTAATTAAGGATTAATTCACTAATTACCTACCTAATCAATTTGATAAAATTTTAAAACCTTCCAGAACTTAGCTAATCCATCTTGGGTAGATGCTTAGGTGTTCAATAACCTAAGTATATTAAGAAAATCAAAATCCAACTCACATGTGTGAGAGGGGTTATGAAAGTACTTAACTTAAACCCCTTAGCTTAATTAAACATTAATCATGAGCCAAATGCATTAGGCCCTTTTTTTCTTAGGTGCATTGCTGATTTAAATTCCTTGTGTGGTTTTATGTCATATCATTAGTCATAATTATTTGATTAAATATGCTAAGGTGGTATAGGTCAGGGGTAATAAACACTCTTAATTCATACCTTAACCTAATTAAAATATAAAAAATCATCTAATCATCTAAAGATTAAATTAAAATTCCATACACATGGCGGAAATGGGCTAGGACCAGCAAACATTCTTTCACATTTCCCAAATCAAACATAAAGCAAATTCAAAACAAAAATCACATTAAACAAACTTTAATTTACTTTGAACTTTGTTATTTCATAGGATTCTCTTTAGGAATTAATTAGGGTGAATGAATTTACATTGCTTTCATCACTTTATTTCTTTCTTAGCATACTAAATGTGTATGTCATATGAAATTCATGCATTCATATCTTTTCAAAAAATCAAAATCAAAATGAAATGTTTTCTTTATGTCAAATTGCATGTTTTGGCTAAATTAAAAATATGAATGGCTATTATCACTATTAAATTCAAAAATATTTTCAAAATCTATAAATCAAACACCTAAAATTGAAAGTGTGCTACTTATAATTATTTATAAGTTTGCATGTGGATATAAATATGAAGATGTGCATAGTGTAGCTTTCCTTCTCTTTTCTTTTAGCATAGTTTTGAATAGGATTTGGCAAAGTGTATAGTTCATTTGAAAAGAACACAGGACTTGCCTAACCCCATTCCTATCCATTCCTATGCTACTACCTAAGAAGGACATCCACACTTGTACATATAAATTACATAAACAAAATAAACAAACAAATACAAACTTTTTGCATCTTTCTTTTTCCATTCATTTCTTTTATATATGTGTTTATATTTAAGGAAAGTGGTATATTAGTCTGGACAATCCCGAGATTGCAAGATTTTAAGTAGCCCTAAGTAAGTCTTGTACCTTATACCCCTGGTGGTAATAATGGTGTCGTACTCACTTATGCCTTTCATACATATACATATGCACGTGAATAATGGATAAAAGAAACCCCTCTTTTCTACTTAATGAAAATCATGCATCATAAAGCATTCCAATTTTTTAAGTAACATTTCTTAGCATTCATCATAAAGTGTGCTAAATATTTCTATTTGTATGTATAGATATGCTTAGGATGCATCTATATGCATGTTGTACATGTTGGGAAAGAAATGAAGTGATGTGTGTTTTGTGATATTAATTCACTTTACTTAATCTTAAAATATATTTCTTTTTGAATAGGTTTGTTTAGGGAAAATCTAAACTTAGGATTAATTAAAACACATAATAAAACATTCACTAAATAAAATCAAACATGAATATGCTTTAGAAATTACTTAGGGTAGGGAAGGAATGATAAGTTCTCTTCTCTTTTCCCTCTCTTTACAACCTTTAGTAATTAAGTAGATTCACTTAAACCAAAATAAATCACTAAATAAAAACCACCAAAATCAACTAAACACTCAAATAAAACCACCCATCTAAGTTGAACACCTTCACACTTAGGAAATTTAAACCTTAAAGCCTGGCTAAGCATGCCACGCAAACCTTTTAAAGCACACACATTAGGTTAAGTCAACACTTCTTGCTTTATGTTAGGGAGATGCATGGCTTGATGTTTGCTTTTGTTTTGTGATATATTGTTTCTAGTCTGGATGTTTGGGTGAATGTGAGTAGAATGAATGGTAGGACAATTTAGTCTAATCATAATTTTCTACAGGGGATTGTGCCTAAGGGGAGCTGTAACAAATATATAAATGCTTTTGTTATGCAGGTGCTTATACCCCTAAGCATAATTCAATAAGCTAGGTGGACTTGGTTACCCATGTGTGGGGTGCTAAGTCCAATATACATGCTTGGGATTTATATAGTTTGTTTAGCTAATCTCTATTTTATAGGTGTTAGCTAGATTTACTTTTCCTCTTCATGTAATTTTTGCAATTAGGATTTTGGAATGAATGTTATGGGGGATTAGGATGAGCAATGGTCATAAGGTTACATCTTATGTATCATGTGAAACTTTTGGAACAACCACCTTCCAACCATCCAAAAGAAGGAACCAAAAGGAGAAAGAAAAAGGAAGAAAGAAGAAAGAAGAAGAGAAGAAATGAAGACCCCCATAACATGAATATCTTTACTTGGTTGTAAACTAATTTACCTGTAATCCAGGTTGTATAAGGGTAGAGCTCGGCTACCCAATTTGTTTTTCGAGTTTGTGCTATGGAGCCCGACCACAAATGACCTTTTTTTCTTTTGCGTTAGCTATATAAAATGTTTGATATTTTGTTTAACTTGTGCATTAAGATGACATATTTTTCTAGTTTCTTCCTTGCTTTGATGTATGGCCTAGATGACGATTAGGCTCTTAGAAAAAAAATAAATCTTCTACCAAATTAAATAACTCAAAATTAAAAATAAATAACTCATAACATCATTTAAAGCTTAAGCTAAAATCAAGATAAAAGAATTAGCAACTCCTTAGCTGGATGAGTATTTATTTTCTAACATCATGCATAAAAGCATACTATTTCACTTTTGATTGGAGGGCTTCCACCTTTTCCAGAGAACTTAGCTTTACCTTTGAGAGCCATGGTGAAAATACACCTCCCATTCTCATTGATTTTGGCCCATAATCTAATTTCATATGCATTAGGCATATAAATCCTATAAGCTTGAGTCAAATGATTGTCCAAAAATAAAAGTAAAATGTAATTTGTTTTGCATTAGATCTAGGTCATTTTTCATGCCTTTACATGATCTAGTCTATTAAGGAGTGAGTTTAAGGACTCAGTCTCTTTCTAAAATAAATAACAACCTAGCTATCTTGTAAAAAGCATATGACTTGCCTACATGAATTTAAAATCATAGGAGGAGTTAGTTGGTGGCCACCCCCAAGCAGTTGTAAGTCCAAGCAGTCGAGTGGTTTGTCCTCTCTTATGGAGGCAAACCAAATACCCATTTTTTGCCTTAGATTTAGGTCTTCCTTTTGGCCCTCTCCAAAGTAAGTTTTGAGGTTGCTTCTCCATTCTATGGGCCATAAGCATAAATTCTCACCTCTTAGGCATTTCCATAATCTTGTATTATGGAATTATAAGCCCTAAACTTCTAATAAAAATTCAACTCAAATAAATAATTCAATTTCAAAAATGTAAAGCTCAACTATAGGATAGTTTGGGATGTTTACTAGGCTTCCTAGTATCCTACACATCCCCTACTCATCTCTATTTTGCTTCGATAAGAACTCCCTCCTCTTGATCGATCTCACTTGATTTGCTAAAAATAAACTAATAGATTGATAGTCCTACCTTTTGAAATCTTTGGAGACACTGATCATTTACCTTAATCGAGAGTATTCCAAAGGAATCCCCTTCCTTAGGATGTAATTAACTATGGGGGCTTGCTCCTGTAGGGAACTTAACCAAAATTTATTTAAAATAAACCTTACTTTACTTTTCCAAGTAAAGTAGGGGAAGAATCTCTGGTACATATGCATACCCATTGTCCTTAGGAGTCCTTATTGAGGTGATTAGGTCCATTGTAGGGTGGTCACATCTATCATTCGAGATAGTACACCTCTCTTTAATGTCATACCCGATCACCCTAATAAGAACATCTATGGATCTACGTGGTGTCCAAAAATGCATAAGAGCATATTTTTATCTTCATTTTATTCCGCATAGATTGAAGCTGGAAGTATACATCTGTTGACCTTATTTTTAGAATGAGCTCTCAACCCCTCCATCTTAGACATAGGACTTCTCTTAGACTTTGAAAGTTTCTTAGCCTTAAGACACATCTAGTAATTAGGTGGACACTCAAACTATCCCTAGAGACTTAGAAGAGTTAGCCATAGGTATAGGTCATGCCTTAGGGGTGTTAGAAAAATTTACCTACCCTTAGCTTGAACCACTCCTCACCTTCCTTCCTTCAAATCAAATTTCAAATCAATCCTAATTGATTTTTTCAAACTCCAAATTAATCTCATTTGATTTTCTCCAAACACCCATTAATACCATATGATTTAAATCCATGTTTGAAACCCATGATTGAAATTCCAAGTTCAAAATATCTCCTAAGTCCTTAATTCTCTCTTAAGGACTTAGTCTAAATCATATTCAAATCAATTTAAACTTATGAAATTTTCTCATAACTCACTTATATTCTCATTTATATTCACATATATAAATGAAATATAAATTCAAATCAATGCCACATAATTGAAACACATGATTGAAATCCATGATTGAATTCCAAGTTGAAATTCCTAAGTCAAAATCTTTTCTAAGTCCTTAATTTCCCTTTATGGACTTAGCCAAAATTATCTTCAAACTAATTTAAATTCATGAAATTTTCTCATAACTCACTTATATTCTCATTTATATTCACATATATAAATGAAATATAAATTTAAATCAATGCCACATGATTGAAACACATTATTGAAATCAATGGTTGAATTCTAAGTTGAAATTCCTAAGTCAAAATCTTTTCTAGGTCCTTAATTTCCCTTCATGGACTTAGCCAAAATAAATCTACTACCAAATTTAACAAAGTAAAAATTAAAAATAAAGAACTCACAACCTCACCTAAAGCATAGGCTGAAATCAAGATAAAAGAATTACCAACCCCTTAGCTGGATGAGTACTTCTTTTATAACATCATGCACAAATGCATATTATTTTCACTCTTGATTGGAGGGCTTCCACCTTTACCAGAGAAACTTGGCTTGACCTTTGAGAGCCATGGTGGAAACACACCTCCTCCCTTCTCGCTAATTTTGGCCAATAATCTCACTTCTCATGCATTAGGCATATGAATCCTATTAGCCTAACTCAAAATAATTGTCCAACAATGAAAATAAAATGTAATATGACTTGCATTAGATTCAGGTCATTTGAAGCGTACCCTTACATGATCTAGTCTCTTTATGGAGTGATTTTAAGGACTTAGTCTCTTTCTAAATAAATAACAGCCTAGCTATCTTGGATAAAGCATATGACTTGCCTAAATAAATTTAAAATCATAGGAGGAGTTAGTTGGTGGCCACTCCCAGGCAGTTGTAAGTCCAAGAAATTATGTGGTTTGCCCTCTCTTATGGAGGCAAACCAAATATCCATTTTCTCCTTAGATTTAGGTTGTGCTTTCGGCCCTTGCCGAAGCTCCGTAGATTTAGGTTCTGAGGTTGCTTCTCCCTTTTGTGAGCCATAAGCATAAATCCTTGCCTCTTAGGAATTTCCATAATCTTGTGTTGTGGAATCATAAGCCCTAAATTTCTAATGAAAAATTCAACTCAAACAAATTAAATCAATTTCAAAACTATAAAGCCCAACCATATGATAGTTTGAGATGCTTGCTAGGTTTCCTAGCATCATGGGCATCTCCTACTTATCTTCCTTTGGCTTCGATAATAACTCCCTCTCTTTGATCAATCCTATTTGATCTTCCAAAATAAACTATTGATTGATAGTCCTACCCATTGAAATCTTTGGAGACTACTATCATTTATCTTAATTGAGAGTATTTCTAAGGGATCTCATTCCTTAGGATGTAATTAACTATGGGGGTTTGCCACTGTAGGAAACTTAACGAACCCAGTTTAAATAAACCCTACTTTACTTTTTCATGTAAAGTAGGGGAAGAATCTCTGATGCACATGCAGACTCACTGTCCTTAGGAGTCCTTATTGAGGTGATTAGGTCTATTGTAGGGTGATGACTTCTATCTTTCAGAATAGTACACCTCTCCTCAATTTCATACCCGATCACCCTCAATAAGAACATCTGGGGATCTACGGGTGTCAAAAATGCATAAAAAGAAGAGATGTATATTTCTATCCTCATTTTATCTCGCATAGAGTGAAGATGGAAGCATATATTCTTCTTCTTTAAAAATTCACATATTGAAAATTTCACCATAGATTTTTTTGGCGACTCCGTTGGGGATGGTTCTTCTCTCCATCTTTGGTAAATGATCGTTGTCTTCAAGTATTGATAGTGGGTTTGTACTTTGGTATGAATCTGAGACTATCTTTCATTCTGTTGGCACTTAGCTTCTTTCATTCTTAAGTTAAGCTAGCCAACATCTTTAGGTTTTTGGTCCTCACCCCATATTGGTCTTAAAACTCCCGTTGGGTTCTCCAATGGGTCAAAATAAAAAGATCTAAATAAAAAGAAAATATTTTAAAGACTTCCTCCTTATCATTTCTATGATAAGGAAAGGTTCATTTTAAAAGAATAAAGACAAAATAAACCCTTATAAAAAATCATGCTTTTCAAAAGCACTCTTTCAAAAATGTACATAATAAAATATTTTCCACGAAAATTTCTTAAATCACCCTCATCTAATAATTCTCATAATTGTTACATGTAGGCATCTTCAAAAATAAAACTAACAATCTTTTCCAAAAGCATAAATGAACATCTTCCCTCAATTCATTTTAATGAAGATTTCATTTTCAAAAATAAAATGAACAATCATCTTTCCAAAAATCAAAATCAAAATTAAAAAAAAAAAGCTTTCAAAAAGCACATAAGAACCTTTCCATTCAATATACCCATATCTATTGAATGGAAATCTCATTTTCAATCAAAACAAAATTTTTCAAAAGCACATATGAACATCTTCATTCAATATACCCAAATTTATTGAATGAAAATTTCATTCCCAAATAAAAATAACATCATTTGGAAATCCCACTTAAACATATCCCATATATGATTAAGGTGGAATTCCCTCTTTCAAAAAGCAATAGTCACACACAAAATAAAATTTTCACACTTGAAAAATAAAATTGACTTCCTACATACCCAAATTTGTTGAATGGAAGTCTTCTTTTCAAAAATCAAAACTTAACAATCATATTTTCAAAATTCAAAACACATTTGTAACTTCATTTAGCATACTCAAATTTGCTAAGTGAAGTCGCCAAATTCAAAACCAAAAATTTTCAAACACATTTATAACTTCATTTACAATACTCAAATTTGTTAAGTGAAGTCTCCAAATTCAAAACAAAAAATTTTCAAACACATTTGGAACTTCATTTAGCATACTCAAGTTTTCTAAGTGAAGTCTCCAAATTCAAAACCAAAAATTTTCAAACACTTTTCGAACTTCACTCTTTAATATACCAAATTTGCAAAAGAGAAGTTTCCATTTTCAAAACAAAACAAAAACATAAAATTTTTAAACACATCTTTTGGAATTTCATTTAGAATACTCAAATTTGCTAAGTGAAAGTTCCATTTCACAAAATTAAGTAGAACTTCATCTTTAGCACACCATATTTGTTAAAGTGAAGACTCCACTTTCCATCAAAAATAAATCAAAACCAAAAGGAAACACATTAGGATTTCCTTAGCATACCTAAATTTGCTAAGTTTCCTACTTTTGAAAAAATCAAAATATTCAAAACAAATGAAACACTTTAGGATTTTCTTAGCATACTCAAATTTGCTAAGAATCCTATTTTCAAAAATCTTTCAAAAATATACTTGGGTTCTTCACTTAGAATATCTAAATTTGTTAAGTGAGAATTCTAATTTTAAAAATCAACAACAATTCACAAGATACAACAATCAAACAAAAAAGAAACAATCATTTTCAAATATTTCTTTGTTGTTATGCTAGTGTGTTTAATACTTTCCATTTCGATGGATCATTTTCTATTATGCAACTTCTTGGAACTTTTTTTCTCTTATGCTTCTAAAGGCCATGTGAAAGTTGTTCTTGTCACTACTCTTCTGTGGTATATTTGGTTGGAAAGAAATGATGCTAAGCATCGTGATATACCTATGAACTATCATCATATTATTGCTAGAGCAAAATGTAAAATTATGTCTCTTTATAAAGCTGATCTTCTTACTTCCTTTAGTTTCAAAGGGTACAAATATATGACCATTAACTTTGGGATTAATCTTCCTTCTTATGGAATTGCTCCTAACCATAAAATTACATACTGGATGAAGCCGAATTATCATGTCATTAAGGTTAACACTGATGGCTCAGTTTCTAATGGCTTTTATGGTTATGGGAGGATTTTAAGAGATTATAGTGGTCAGGTTATCTCTACTTTTGCTGCACCATTAGAACCCTATTCTATATTATTTGCTGAGCTTAAAGGTCTACATATAAGATTTCTGTCTACTTACAGAAAGGATTTCAGAAGATTTGGTTTGAAGTTGATGCTCTCCTTCTTCTTGAATTAATAAATTTGGGAGCTCACAGATGCTGAAGTGTATTATTTACTTAACCATACTGGGAAGCTTCTTGCCAACCTAGATTATCAAACTTCACATATTTATCGGGAAGGTAATTCTTGTGCTAATTTTCTTGCTAATTGGGGAGCCAAGTCCTCCTCTTTGAATATGTTCTCTAATGATGATATTCCTACACTTTTAAGGGGACTTGTGAATCTTGATAAAATTGGATTGCCTTATGTTAGAAATTTTTAAGCCTTTTATGCTTCTTCTTCCTGTGGAGATATGTCTCTTCTCTAAGTTTTTGGATTTGATTATGTCATGTTTTATCTTCTGCTGGTTTGGGCTTTATTTATTCCTTCTCATATACCATAACATATTTTATTGTCTGCATGTTTCCCAGTTTATGGATGGGATGGGGCTAGTCTTCCTTTCTATGGTTGTTTGCTATTTTTGTCCCTTTTCCTTTCTATTTTGCATTCTCTACTATTCTGGTAGAGGTGTTTGCTGTAGATGGAGGCTGTTGGGACCTGCTTGTCCAATATTGGGTGTGTTCTTCTTTTCTGGCTGGATATTTCTGCAATATTCTTTTGATACTTCCCATTTTTAGGTTGGCCATTTGCTTCTACTGAATAGATGTGGCTTTGCCTATTTCACTGGACCAGCTGGGTTATGCCACTCTTTTTCTTAACCCTCATGGATGAATTAGTTACTTTGCTAATTATGCTCACTATTTCTCTTTCTCTTCTTATTTTGGCGAGTACTACTATTTCCCTCCACAGTTGGGACTTCTTTTGGTCTCCTTCTCATACTGCTTTTGTTGTTGCTGTTTGTTTAGCAGTTTGGCTGTTTTCCCCTAATATGATGAATTTTTCGGTTGTTTATTTTTTGACTCCTAACATGGCTCAGTTCTGGAATGACACTTCCTACCTTCTCCTCTGTTGGTTACATTATTTGGTTTGTTGTATTGTCTATCGACTGAATGAATTAGCGGGTTATTATGTTTAGTAGGCTAATTATTTTTGGTGGATTTCTGCCTACTTTTTTGTTCTGATGATTGTCGTTTGGTTAGCCTCATTACCGGTGCCTTTGCTGTATGTGTTTATCTGTTGGCTAAGCTTACTCTTGGCTCGATTAGACCTGTATAATTAATGTTGTGATCTAGCTATTAATAGGTGGTTGTTGCTCTTGATTGGCTTTCATCACTATGGGGGTGTTTTCCTTGCTTTGATGTTTCATCTAGGTAGGGATTTTTGTTGGCTATTCATTCTCATGATATGGTGGAATACTTAGGTGATGTTTCTCTTATAAGGGATTGGTGGCATCCCTTTGCCATGCTAAATAGTGCTTCCTTTCATTCTAGAGTGTATTTTGCTATTGCTTGGTATGCATGTATTAAAGATCATATAATTTTCATCCAGTGGCAGCTGCCTTCCCCTAGGTATGTAGGCTATGATGACTAGGATGATTCCACTCATAATTTGGCTGGTAGTAACACTTGTCATGTAATCCTTTCTTTGAAGTTTGGATGTTCATGTTTGTGGCTGCCCCATTCTACTATGACTGAGCCTGAGCTTTACTTCACACACTTCTCTAAATTTCTCACACTTTCATTTATTTTTTCAGTTAATTTTGTTTATATCTCTTTACCTGTGCTAATTCCTTCTTCTAGTTATTTGCAGGTTCTGTGTTATTTCCTTGCAAGTTCCTTCTCTAGAGGTGGCAAATACTTCTCTCATCTTCTCAAGCTTTTGTTGAAGGCTATCCTCTGGCTTTTCTTTCTTTTTTTTGCTACTTTTGTATCTCTTGCTATTCTTCTTTTCACTTTTCTTTTTCCTTTTTTTGGTTGTACTTAGATAGGGGATTCACTCTCTAGGCTAATTGTAGCTCTTTGAGCAGTAGTTCTTGAGTTTATCCCCTCTTAAGGATCTTGTAATCCCCTTTTTTGTGGCAATAAAATTCCCCTACATGGGGTTCACCTAAAAAAAATCATCCCTTCATTTATATTCATAGATATAAATGAAACTCACCCTCCAATGATCAAGAATAAATCAAACCAAATCAAAACCCAAATTAGCCCTTTCAATCTACATCCATAAGCTTAATCAAATTTTCTTTCAAGTCACTCCAAATTCAAGTAATTTTCTCATGACTCATTTATATCTTCATTTATATTCATAAATATAATGAAATATATATTCAAATAACCAAAACCTAAATCAAATCAAATAAAATTCCCAATTTTAGCCCTTTTAGCCAAACTTTTGGACTTGGCTAACTTAAACCCAAATCAACTTAAAACCTATATATTTCTTCATGATCCAATCATTCCTTCAATCATGGATCCAAATATAAACATAAATCACCATTATCAAGCCAAAACCAAGTCAACCTAAATCATGCCCAAGTCAACCCTTATGACTTGAAATTGTCATATGAACCAAAACCCATTTGGCTCCAAACCAAATGCAATTGGATTTATATTTCAATCCTGAGCTTATATGTTAGTTCAACCAAACTTGAATCAAGCCTTGATCAAGCCAATTAACCCATTTAGGCTCACTTGACCCAAAGTGACCTAAAGGACCTTTTTGAGCAAAGTTCTAATCCAATCCAAATTGGACCAAGCCCACATAAATCTCAATCATGATCAACAATCATCATGGGGTGATCAACCAGCTTGAATTGGGTCAAACCAAGTCTAACCTAGCCTTTGACCAAGTCAACACTAGGCCCAAATGAAACCCAAACTAGCCAAAATTGACTATGTGCCCAATTGATTGAAACCATTGATCCAAACACATTCATAGTCAATGCTTGAATATGACCAAGTCATCAATTGAGCCAAACTAAGCCTAATTGACCACTTAACCTAAGTTGACCCAAATTGGCATAAAAAGCTAAAATGAATCAAATCATGATTTAATCCAAATTAATTACAACCAATGGCTCAAGTTTATTCCAAATCATTTGTTGAAATTGACCAAAGCTATGATTGAGCCCAAGTTGACCAATTGGTTAACCTGACCCAACCTAGCCCAAATTGACCTAAAAGGTAACATTGACCAGAATTCAAATTAATTCTAAACTAAACTAAACTAAAGCCTACAATCATTTTCAATCAACCAATTGAACTTGACTCAACATCTAACCCAACCCAATTTGGTTAAATTGGTCAAATTGGTCTGACTAATTTGACCTTTTGAATCCAAATAAGTAAAATTCAAACCTAAGCCAAATCAATCCAAATTAATTGAAGCAAAACATCCCAAATCATCATACGAACCAAAGCCAAGCCTTATTTTGACCTATTTTGACCAATTGGTCAACCCAACTCAACTGAACCCAACTGAACCCATTTGATCAAATGAGCTCATGTCACCCAAAATTAAGCCATGGAATCCTATTGGCTGACCAAAGCATACCACAAACTAGCCTTAGGCCACTCCCAAGTTTACTGAAAAGGAAAACAAACTCATCCCAAGTTGACTACCTAATAAACAAAGCTTCCACCTTAGATTCCTGCTCTAAGTGGCAAAATCCATTTTGCACTCCCTATGGCAGCCCTCCTTTTACCAAATGAAATATCCCTAGAGCTCACTAGCCCACTCTAAGCACCCTAGAACTTATCTTAGACCAAAGGAAACTCACTAAGCCAAGCTCATTTTCCCCCATCCATGGCCGAACTCGACGGGTGCAAGGAGAACCAAATCCCCTTCTAACTGCCGATATCAAGCTTTGAGATCCCTGACATGGCTTCGGCTGCTCATGGCATGCCACCTCAGATTGACGATGACCCCTCTGATGACTTGAGGGTGGCAAATTGACGAAATTCATGGGAATGATCCCTTCCATCCACCTGTCTCAATTAAGGGATATACTCCCTCAATTCAGCTGGTTTTGGAGAGAATTTAATCCCATTCGATGCTAGAGTAATTTCAAATCCACATAGAGCTTTCCTAAGGCCTCCCTAAGCTCCCTCGATTGCCATTTTCTCCTCTGCATGCAAAGAAAAAATAGGGCATCCCCATTCCGAGCAATACTCCCTCCTCACTTCACCAAACCCAAATTCCTTTTACCTACACCCTCACTACACCTCGTCCAGCTCAACCGAATCATTTCCCAAGCTTGAAAGCCACGAGAAGTGCAAATTCGATCAAGACTAATTGCGATTGAAGAGGAGCTTGGTCGGCCGAGCAATCCACTTCAAATAAAGACCAGATTTCTTCAACGGGGCTTCATCTCTACTAGACGAAGCTACCTCTATCATTAGAAGCACCGGTGATAGCCCCCAACGAGGTAATTGTTCAAAATCATAGCTATAGGCAATTTTCAGTTGGTCTTTTTCAAAGGGAATTGTCATCCCATGCAATTTTGACCATTGAATATGCATCTCCCCTCCTTCCGAAGGTGTGGGATCATTTTGATCACAATCCGAGCTCGGGTGAGCCCGGATTGAATGGGGAAAGATGAACAATGTTCATCTTTCATCATTCCCGAAGGAGAAGGATCGTGCGTCATCCATTACATTTGATTGGAATGGATGGCTGTGATCAAATCACACTAGATCTGCTATAATTCTTAGCCTAAACCACATGTTTAATCTCGGTCGTCCGATCTTAGATCAGATGGTCCACTGAGAAAGTGTGTCCACTGCCGCTGAGTCAGTGTGTGGATGTGATAACTTAAATAACCAATCCCATCGCTCTATGTGGAAAGTACGCCACGTCAGCAACCATGTGGTTCGACGGGATTAAGGGTTTAATTAGGGTTATTTAATTAGTTTTTAATATTGAAACTTCCTAAAATTATAACTAATTGCAGGAAAATCTAAAAAATTCAAACCTAGGCTCATTTTAAAGATATTCTAGAGGAGAATCCATAAAAATTATAATTAGTGGATTTTGTATAGTGACTTTGGCTTAATTAGGGTTTTATCAAAAATCTAATTAGCTTAATTACACCTTAATTAAGAACTCAATTAATCTTAAATTTTTTGTGGATGTTTAGCGAGATGACCTCAACCTACCCTATTTTTTGACATTTTATTGATTGCTTAATTAGGAAAATCATTTTTGTAAGCCCTAATCACTCTCTTAATCCTATTAGTTTTAATTAAGGGATGAATAGTAGCTTGATTAATCATTTGAACATAATTACCCTATTAAACAATAAGATCACTTAGGAAATATGATTGGGGACATTTTTCCTAATATATTTCCTAAGTATTCTTTACCTTTGAAAATTAAATTAATTAATAGGTTAATGGAATGATTAGTTGATTAATCAAGTGATTAGATCTTCAAAATGAGGGAATCAAAACCTAATGGAATGATTGAATGATTTAGAGATTATGATTGAGGCCTTGACTTTGATCCTTTCCCCTAAGTTAATTTCATCTTTCAAATTAAAGCATAGCTAAAACATTTAATCAATTCATTAATAGTCTAATGAAATTAAAATTAAAAATTAATTCATCCTAACCTAAGAAACCTTTTATTAACCTTGGGTAGCTCCTTGGGTATTCAATAACCTAAGGTGAGAGATAATGAAGTTATGATTGGCTCACATGTGTGAGAAAATCATAAGAGTAATTAAGTGAGATCCCTTAAGCCTAATTAATCATTAATCATAAGCTAATTGCATTATGCCCCTTTCATTCCTTAGAAGCATTGCAAATTTATTTTTCATGTGATTGCATATCATGTTGGCTTATTATTAACTGTTAATTAACTTAAGGTGATATAAGTAATGGATAATTAATTCATTTAATTCATACCTTAACTTAATCAAAATATAAAATCAACTTAATTTTTCTTCATTAAACCAAATCAATTCATACATGAGGAATTGGGCTAGGATTAGCAAACCTCTTTCATATTTTCTAAATCAAATCAAACTCAAAGTTAAAAATGTCTTTAAAGAATTTTGGTTTATTTTAAATAGCCTTATCTTATATGATTATCCTTAGGAATTAATTAGGGTGAATGAAATCATGTGTTTACATTCCTTTATTTCTTTCCAGTCATGCTAAATATTGCTTGCCATATGAAATCATGCATTCATTTCTTTTAAAATTAATTAAATGAATTGTTTCCTTTTATGTCAAATTGCATGTGTTGTTTAAAATTAAAAATATGAGTGCTATTATCACTATTAAACCAAAAACTACTTTCAAAACCTATACACCAATTACTATAAATGAAGTAATGATAATTATAAATACTTATAAGTTTGCATGTGATGATAGTATAATATGTGTGTTATGAACTCCTCTTCCCTTCTCTAAACATGGGTTCACATAGGATTTGCAAGTGTATAGTTCCTTTAAAAAGAACACAACACTTGCCCAAATATATTCCTATGCATCTCTATGTTATGACTTGGGAAGGGTTTTCGTATTACACATGTAAATCATACAATCAAATCAAACACAATTTCTTGCATGATTCCTTATCTATTTGGTTCTTTTTGTATATTCATATGTATTTGAGAAAAGTGGTATATTAGTCTGGACATCGAGGACTGTGAGGCTTTAAGTAGCCCTAAATAGATCTTGTACCTTACGCCCCTAGTGTAGAAAACAATGGCGCCATACTCTCTGAAAACTCTCATACATATGCATGTGTGATGTGGCCAATGAATAAAGAATCAAGGATCAAACAAATAAAACACAACCTTTTGCATGGATTTTCTTATCCTTATAGTCATTCATACATTTACATGTATCTAAAAAAAGTGATATATTAGTCTGGACATCTCAAGGTTGCGAGGCTGTAAGCAGCCCTAAGTAGGTCTTGTACCTTACACCCCTGGTGTAGAAAATAATAACGCCGTGCTCACTTAAAACTTTTATACATGAAAATGTGTATTTAGCTAATGGATGAAAAGTACCTCTTTTCTATATAACAACAACATGCATTCATGATTCAATTAACAAATAGAATATTTAAATTTTCAAAATACATTTCTTTGCATTCATCATTAAAGTATGTTAAGATTTGCATTGCATGAATAGGCATGCTTAAAATTATTCATATGCATGATATACATGATGGAAAGAAATAAATGCGTGTATGTTATGTGATAGTAATCCGTCCTAATTAATCTTAAGATGCCTTTCTTATTGAATAGGGATATTTATAATGAATTCAAACTTAAAGTTACACATAATAAACCATTCATTAAAAGAAATTCATTAATCAATTTACCTTAGAAATTACTTAAGGTAGGGATAAAAGAGAGACTCTCACTCTCTTTCTTCTCTTTATAACACTTAGTTCCTAAGTGTAGGCTATATAAAACAAAAGAAAACATTAAGTAAAAAGTCCCTACACCAACTAAACCACTTAAAGAGAAATCAACCCTTCATAAATTAAATCCCTCACACTTAGCAAATCATAACTCTAAAGCCTAGTTAGAACATACTACACAAGCTCTAACACATGCATATTAGGCTAAGTCACCATTCCTAGCTTTATGTTAGGACGGTGCATGGTTTGATGAATGTTTAGTTTTGTGATGTATTGTTTTAGGTTGGATGTTAGAGTGTATGTGCGTAGCGTGAATGTTAAGCCTATATTCTTTGAAGGCTAATTGCAACTTTCTCACCAATCAAGATGACATAGCTAGGGAGATTTTATATTACTACTCCCTCCTACTGAACAGCCCTACGACTTCCCCTTGTTCTAATTGGTTGGACATTCCTGTTGGCCCTCACTTATCTCAGCAAGATAGGGATTCTCTTATTGCTCCATTCTCACCTGAAGAAATAAAAAAAAGATATTTTTTCTATTGGTCCCAACAAAGCTCCTAGTCCTGATGGGTTTACTTCTAAGTTCTTTATGGACACTTGGGATATCACTGGTTCCTCATTAGTGAATGCAGTTATTTATTTTTTCTCCTCCTCAAAGCTTCCTCTTAGAGTCAAACACTCTGCCATCACTCTCATTGCTAAGGGATCTCATGCTGAAGATATTGGTGATTACAGACCCCTATCTCTTTGTAACATTCTATATAAGGTCATTGCTAAGCTTCTTGCAGATAGATTGAAGGTTCTTCTCCATATTATTATCCATCAGGCTCAAGCTGCTTTTCTCAAGGGTTGTGATATAGTTGATAACGTTATTCTTGCCAATGAAATCCTTCATGGATTTAATCAACAATGTTACCCTAAAAGCTTTTGTACCAAAATTGATTTGAAAAAGACTTCTGACAACATCAATCGACATTTCATCCTCCATAGATTATGCCTCCTTAACTTCCCCCCAACTTACATCACTTGGATAAAATCTTGTATTGACTCGGTGTCCTTCTCTATTATTCTTAATGATGAGCTTCGGGGCTTCTTCCCCTCCTCTTTTGGGCTGAGACAAGGGTGCACCTTATCTCCGTATCTATTCTCTATTACTATGGATGCTTTCTCCAGGTTCTTGGATAAACTTACTGAGGATAAGTACTTCAAGCCTATTCTTAAAAATAATCGCTCTACCTCCCACCTTATCTATGCTGACGATCTACTGATATTTGGCAAGGTTGATTTGAACAACATAAATTATCTCTCTACTACTCTCCATTTGTTCTTTAGGGAATCAAACCTGGCTTACAACACTAATAAATCTATTATCTGATTCTCTAAATCAGTGGCTGACTTGGAAATGAATATTTTTAGCAATACTTTGGGTTTCTCTTATAAATCTCTACCTTGGGATTACCTTAGGGTTATCATATCCTTCTCCAAATGTAAGTTCTCTGATTGCTCTGAACTCTTGGACAAGCTCTCACCGGTTCAATGGTCAGAAATATCCTTTCCTTTCTTTGGTGCAATTTGTGCGATATACTTGTTGGAATTACTTTCACTATTGGTGCAGATCTATTTCCTTGCCCAACGGCATAAGAAAGAAAATTACCAGTCTGGTCAGTACTTTCCTTCATAATAATGGCAACAGGAGCAAGCTCATTCCCATATCCTTGGCTAAAATTGCTAAGTCGATCCCGTATGGGGGCCTGGGCCTTCCTTCTCTAGACAGCTTGAATTTGATGAGTAAACCTAAAATGATATGGAGAATTTTCAACTCTAATTCGCTTCTTTCCTCTTGGTTTCTTGGTAGGAACTTCTCATTTTGGGATAATCACTATATTACTACCTCTTCTCTTTATAAGGATCTGCAGGTGGCAGCTAGGAGGCTCAAAGACTGCTTCTCTTTTCAGGTGACTCCCAGCAGCCCTCTCTCATTACTCTTTGACTCGTAGCTTGGAGGTTCATCTCTTTATCACACCTTTGGCGGTGTTCTGTTTTCCTGGTTTTATTGCCCTTTACACACTAATGTTGCGGAAGTTATTTGCAATAATTATTGGAATCTACTTTACAACTCCTCTACCCCTATTAGCTGCATCAACATGATTTTCAATACTCCTATTGTTGATAAAACCCAAAACTGCTCTTGGCTCTCTAATGAATACTTTAGCCATAAAACCACTCTCCTTTACCTTTTTAATGACCTCCCTAAACTAAGTTCTGTGAAGCTTTTATGTTTCAAAGGGCACTCTTATAAATTTTGCCACATTTGGTTCAAAAATCATCATGAATGGCCTAAAGACTAAGGATTGGTTAACTCAAAGAGGTATTTATGTTGAGCCTTTATGTGTTCTCTGTAATTCTGAATATGAGAAGCTTTCCCATCTCTTTTTTGACTGCATCTATTCTATGGCTATCCGGAAAGTTTGCATCCCTATGGGAAACTTCTTCCTCATGGGATACACTTTTGAGCAACTCTTAGCTCATGGTGATCTTTTGAGCTGTAAAGTTACTAAAAAGTTCTTTCTCCTTGCTGTTTCTGTTACGACTCACTACATTTGGTTGGGACGAAACTCCCGTATTTTTCAGGCTAAAGCAGCTCCCACTAACATTACTATTTCTAAGATTTGCTTTGTCATTAAGCAGAAAAGCATTAAATGGAGAATTCAAGAAAATCTGCCAAATTGTATCCAATCATTATATCACCTCTAGTTTGCTTCTACCTTCTCATTGCTGATTGGTTAGTTGGCGGCTGGTTGATGCATTCCTTTTCTCTCTTTATAGAGGTTGTTAGAGCAAAATTATTGAAATATTATGAAGACTAATTGTTTACAAATTATTGAAATATTATGAAGGGGGATTGTTTAGGCACTCGGTGAATCTGATTGTGCAGTTGGATGGGGCATCACTGTTGCTTTGGATGGAGCTAATATCATGTATCAAGCCGGTTCTTGTGGGATATACGGTTTTATTTTGGGGTAATGATGTGATACCAGCTTTTATTATGCTCAACCGGCTCCTATGTTACCTCAGCTTGGATTGGATGTCGATTCTGTTTTCTTATCGTTTATATTTGCTTTTGTTGTTTGCTGTTTTGCCGATGGTCACTAAAATTTCGATTGGAAGTCGATATAGATCGTTTACCGTCCATATTGGCTCGTTTGACTTTATATCCTGCTTGCTTTCTTGGCATTTCTGATCTTCTAGCATGACTGGTGATGCAGGCAACTTTAGATGGAGCTAATGAACATATTTCTCTGTTGGTTTTCTGAGCCCTGGTGATATATTTCATCTTCTTTCTGCTTTTCTACTTTTGTTTTCTTTGGGATAGGATTCGATATTACAACAGTTTTTCTATTTTCTTTTGGAGGTGTTTGTGCCTTTTTTTTTGCATAGTGAATAATCTGTTTGTGTCTCTAAAATATAATTGCTTTGTAATTGCCTCATATTTTATAATCTATTTTCTGAAAATTAAGCTGTGCAAGGCCCTCATTTTTCCTGAAAAAAAAAAACCTTTTTCTGCAATAGTTTTAATTTAAAAATATATGAAAAATGTCGGGTTCGCCCTCCGCCATCGGAAATGGCGCCATTTTTCATCGTTTCGCCTTCTTTTCCCGCCTTCTCCAGTACCAATACCAAGCCAATAAATATTAAGTACTAGACGCATTTGCATTCCCCACTATCTAACTCTTCATGGCGTCCAAGAAAACCCTAACTGATTATGAAAACCGACGGCTGGAGAACATCCGCCGGAACGGCGAGATGATGGCTGCCTTGATGCTCCAGTCTAAGGCTTCTGAAATGTCTGCCTTTCTCAAGCGCAGCAGCTCCAAATTCAGCAACCATCCGACCAAAATGAAGAAACTAAAAAATTCTCCTCCTCGATCTCCAATAGTCATCCGCCGCTCGCTCCGCACCCGTGGCCTCCCTCCAAATCACTCTGGTCACCCTTTGACACCTACCGATTCCTCACCAATCCCGCCTTCTCCCAAGCCTAAGTTCTCCCCTGCGCGGAAGCGCGAGCAGATCCAGATCAATGATGCATTCCTCGGTGAAAGTGCTGCTTCTGATCGCCCTCTCATCGATGCCATTTTGGCCGCCACTGCTGAAAGAGGTAATGCCGATGGCGGGTATCGGTCAAATCCATCCGAGGACTGTAAGTTTGATCCGACGCATTCGATGATGCTAAAGCCGGAGAATGTCGCTAAGGTGCTTCCCGAACGGATTCTGAGCGTCCAGTTTCTGCCTTCTGCTAACCGGACTGTGGTTGCCGTCGGTAACAAGCTTGGGAATGTTGGATTCTGGGATTTGGATTTCGGGGAGGACAATAAGAATGAGGACAATAACGGAATTTATGTTTATGCTCCGCATTCTGCTCCGGTTTCGGGGATCTCCATTCATCCCTCAAGCATGAGTAAGGTACTTGCGTTTTATGCATGATATTCCGTGCTGCTAGGTAACAATTTGCCGTCTTTCTTTTGTGATTTTTTTTCCTCATAATGCACCCTTCATTACACAAAATAGAAATTACAAAATTCTAATGGATAGAAGGATTTTTTTTTTTCTGAATGCGACAGCAGAAAGCTTCTGTTTACTGTTCTTCTTGATTTCTATTGTGTGCTTGATTCTCTTAACTCTTGAAGCTCATTTCATTGTAATCTTTTTAAATAAATTGTCATGTAAAATAAGTTGGTGGGATTTTATGCAGATGTATACTGGTAGCTATGATGGATTAGTGCGCAAGATGGATGTTGAGATGGAAACCTTCAACGTGACATATTCCAGTGAGAACTGTATTTATTCTATTTGTCAATGGCCATGTGATATCAATTCCCTGTATATTGGGGAGGGAGCAGGTGTTCTTATACTTTGGGACGAGAGGGCTGGCAAAGCTTCAAACAAATGGAGTCTGCACGAAGACAGAATCAATACAGTAGACTTTAGTCCTGAAAATTGTTATTTAATGGGTACAAGCTCGACAGATGGAACAGCTTGCATATGGGACATAAGAAACATGAAGAACCATCAACCGGAGCAGCTTAATGTGGTATTCCATAAAAGGGCTGTTCATTCAGCATATTTCTCTCCCACTGGAAACTATCTTGCAACAACAAGGTCCATATTTAACTTATGCAAAAGACACTTATTACATTTTTCATATGATATTAGTTGGAACTCTTCTTTGACATGTGAGAGAGCTTATTGTTTTAATCAGACAAGGTATAGATTGTCCCCAAAAATCACCCCATAAAACATAAAACCACACAAAATGCATGTTTGTTACATGCATATGCAGATTTGCTGCATAAATAACAATCAAGTATGTCTATAAGTAACACAACTTAGTAATTTTATTATTTAAATTTATGCTGACATAATATGGAGTGTAGTTTTAGTTTAAGTAGATCTAAAACTGAATATATGGAGTGTAGTTTTAGTTGTAGAAGTTCTAGTGGTAGTGTTGTGACATTAGGTGAACAAGTCATTAATGAGAGTCAGCGTTTCAGATATTTAGTCTCTATTGTTCAAAATGATGGTGAAATAGATGGAGATGTTATTAGTTGAATTCAAGTTGGATGGTTGAAGTGGAAGAATGCATCTGGCCTATTATGTGATAGAAAAGTTCCATTTAAACTTAAGGGAAAAATTTATAAAATGGTGGTAAGACTTGCAATGACTTATGGTGTAGAATGTTGGCCAATAAAAGAGAAGCATAAGACTAAGTTAAGTGTTATAGAGATGAGGATGCTTAGGTGGATGAGTGGCTTTACTCTTAGAGATAGAATGCAAAATGAGTATATTCGAGAAAAAGTTGGAGTAGCTCTAGTGGTAGATAAGATTAGGGAGAGTCGCCTTAGATGGTTTGGCCACATAAAGCGTCGGCCGTCGATGACCAGATTAGGAGAGTAGATGCATTAGATTTGCCTTATGTTAAGAAAGGTAGAGGTAGACCTAAACAGACTTGGTTAAGATGTATAAAAAATGATCTTAGTATACTTGATTTAAATGAGAATTTGACACATAATAGGACACAATGGAGACGAAGGATTCATGTAGCCGACCCTACCTAGTGCGATTAAGGCTTGTTGTTGTTGTTGTTGTTGTTGTATGCTGACATAATAACATTCCCTTGATGCAAGAATCTACCTGGAAATCAGAGCTTAGGTGTTATAACAAGTGAATAATGTTTTGCAAATTGATTGAGCCTCTTATGTCCTTTTTAAAATGATACCATATTGCACTCTTTTTATCTTGACTTATTTTTAGTTTGTAAAAGAATGACTGTGTGCTCAAGTTCTATTCTATAATGAGCCTTTGTGATGAAGTTGCAAGTAGGCCTTAGTTTGTGTGCTATTTTTATTTTGGGGGATTTACATACATAGCATTTAAAATATACTAATTTACTTATCTAGAACCATAAATTCTAATATTACATACATATCACTTAAAAGTTTTTAATGCAACAAACCCACGCCATCACCTCTCCCTCTTCTCAAGACTCAGCTCAAGCTCTTCCATCTCCTTGGTTTTTCTTAAACTAAAATCTTGATGCATTTTGATTTTTAGGGATAGTTTGGTAGCCTATTTAAACATGATTCAAGAAAGATTTAGCTTGAATCTAGCTCAGATTTTTGGGGCCCTAATATTTTGATTAAGTCTTTTTAATTATTGTTTAAATCCAAGATTTGTTAAATAGCAAAATAAATAGATTGTATAAGGTCTAGGAAAAGTTGCTTAGCAGCCAACTAATTTATAAGAATTTAGCAAGAACTTAGTTGTCAGGCCAATCAAGTTGTGCCATATTTTTCTCAAGTTTTGCTTAATCTAGACTTGGAGGCAAGGAACACAAATTCATAGAATGCATGGAATGTGAGAAAGGAGTTAGGATTCCATGGGTAAAGGACCATCGGAGAAGAGTGAGCATTATAGAATTTGAGAACAAGGGAGAAGAATTACATGCTGAGCTCCTTGAAATAGGAAGCTTGGATGAACCGCATGGTGGAGCTATCATCCACCTTCCAATTGGCTAAGCTCAGCATCTCCTTCCTCACAAACAATTGCTGCACAATCGACTTCCATTTCCAGCAAACTTAGTTGATCTGCAACCGAAGCCAAACCTCTCACATTAAGTCCAGAACAACAAAAGGCAGATTTTTTTGGGTGGTAGCGTGGGTTAAGGAAAGTAGGAGTGATAAATTTGATATATTAAGAACTTTTTAGGTGATATGTATATAATATTAGAGTTTAAGATATTAGATAAGTAAATTAGTATGTTTTAAGTGGTATGCATGTAAAACTCCTTTCTATTTTTATTTAAATGTATTTATCATGCTATTTTTTGAGAGAAATTATTCGGTGCAGACATCATATGTGTTGATGGTCAATGTAACTATGCAAAGTTGAGGTACCTAGCTGTATATTCTACACGCAGCTATTCCCACTCAATAATTTCTGTCTCTCTCTCACACACGCATTGGCTTGGTCTCTAGTCCGGCCATTACAATACCAGTTTTTTTTGAGGCATGGACTCAATGATTGGTCAGACACTATTCAACCAATCAGTTATGTACTGTTTGATCTCTTACTATCCTGTTTTTCATATGAAAATATGTTTTTGGGGATCCACAATTTGTCTAAGAACTTTGAGTTTCCATGATGTGTTTGATTCATGATTTAATTGCTAATTACAGTAGCTTTTTTGAGTCTTATAACTGGAATTTAGATGATGAAAAAAATGATTGATCTCTTGAGCAATAGGACTCTCAAAAATAATGACAACATTCTTCGGGCTGATAATATCCATTTATTATACTTCTCTCGCTGTTTAAAGCATGAAGTGCATGTAGGGATTGACACTAAATCTGTTTTCTCCTAGAGTTCATACTTAATAACTTGCTACAGTTTGTCCTTCACCGTAATAATTCCTCTACATTTTAGCTTTATGTAGTTTGGTTGTTGAACTGCTTCTGTTCTCTATTTCCTATTCATATTTCTTTTAGTCATTATAATTTAATGCAAATATTTTCCTTTCTATCATGAAATGGAATTTCTCCAACATCTCGCCATTTATACGTCTCAAGGGTTTATGCTATTTTGTAACTTTTATTCTTGGTTGTCATGATTATTACTATTCTGTTGATGCAGCCTTGATGATACAATTGGAATCACTAGCCTTTCTCATCTCAATGATATATCTATGGTTCATCACTACAATCGGACTGGTAGATGGCTGTCCTCATTCAGGCATGTTCTTTTTGCATCTCGTATTTGACTTAACACAACCAACTTCATACAGTTAGCATTGATTAAACTAAAATATGTTAAGTAATCTATGGTAATGCAAAATCCTTCCAAATGCTTTTTCTTTTTCTTTTCAACTTGCATTGTATTCTACTTCATTATAATCCTCAGAATATTACTAATTGTTTGTCAAAATTTAATGAAAACATGTGAGAACGATAATATACAGATAATGAATTGTTTAGCATCATTCAGCCACCACTTGTAGTAGCTGCATGTTCCTTTTAATTATGAATGTTGGTTAGTGAAAAGATAAAGTGAAATGACATTTCGCAGGGCTATTTGGGGATGGGACGACTCTTTCCTGTTTCTTGGAAATATGCGAAGAGCTGTGGATGTTATTTCCGTCGCCAGCAAAACTACAAAGTCTTTGGAAAGCCCAGAAGTGACTTCAATCCCTTGCCGCTTTGCTTCACACCCGTGCAGAATTGGTACTCTTGCTTGTGCCGCAGCCGGTGGTAAGGTTTTTCTCTGGACAAAATCATAAATTGTGGCGCTTCCTCTTGTGCAGCAATGCGTTTGTGTATATTTCTTAGGAATACGAATAGTATATTTGGATTGTAAACTTTTTTTGTATGATTCAACATGAATTATATTGTAAACATAGCACTAATTTTGATGGAATTGACTTAACTAGTTCTTGATCTTGGTTGATTCATGTGAACTTGCGTTCAGATGAAAGGAAAATTAAAGGTTTTGGGTATTTTAGATTCTTTAAAAATTTATTTTTTATTTTATATGCTTCAAATCAAACACAAAAGTATTAAAATACCGAGGAAAACTATTAGTGCACTCCTTCCGATGAAAGAGCTCTGATGTAGTGGCCTACTTTCCATCGTTGTTGATTAGCAGTTAGGAGGTTGCTTGACCCTTCGGGGTTGCTTTGTCATGAATGGTATGCTCGCGGCCTTTTACTTTTGCATATTTAAAATATCAAATTAGCATATTGTTGATAGTGATCATTATTGGCTATAATTGTTATGATTTAAACATGCATGAAATTATGTGTTTTTAATTTTTATTTTTGATAATTATAAAAGTACATTTTGTGTAAGTATTGAAATGCATATGAAACTATGTTGGATTTCCAATTTATTAGTAAATTTTTTATAATTGTTTTTTATTTTTATGAAAAATATTATTTGATATTTTTTAGGTCAATTATTATTCTTGAGAATTTTGTAACTCTCTTGGATTTTTGTGCCTATTTGAAGATTAGGTGATGTTTAATTTATTCTTGGTTGCCTTTTATAATTATATTGGATATTTCACAGTCATTTATTTTTACCTTATGATCAAATGAGTCTAGTCTTTAATTTGAGGTTATCTTATCATTATGGTAGTTTCATCATATATGAAATATATGGTAATCAAATGAGTCTAGTCTTTAATTCGAGGTTATCTTATCATTATGGTAGTTTCATCATATATGAAATATATGGTAATCAAATGAGTCTAGTCTTTAATTCGAGGTTATCTTATCATTATGATAGTTTCATCATATATGAAATATATGGTAACTTTGATAGTATCATTGATCATTTAAAGATTGGATGATGTTTATGATCACAATAAGAAATATGCTACAATTTTAGCTAATATTATTAGAAATGGTTGTGTTATTCATGAATGCACTTGACTTGCCTTTTTGTTGCATGCTTTAATTGAACTTATCAAAGTAGCATGATGGTAAGATGTTATTTTGTTGGTTGTTTAAAAAAGATTTTATATAAAAATGTTTCATATTAAAGTCTAATTGTTTTGATGTGAATTGTTGTAATAATATTTTACCATAATACTTGATCTTTGTAATTTGGCTTATTAAATGCAATTGCAACTTACAAATGTTATGATGTAATCAAAATTTTCAAAGCTCTTACCCACTCCATAGGCCAAGAGATAGTTGGACTTTTAAATGAAAATATGACATCTTTATGACATTAATAAAGAGCATTAACTAGTGTTAACTCCATTACATGAAAAGTTGATACTTTTTTTTTTAACTTAATTGTTTTAAAGAGATCTTGAATCTCAGAAGCAAACTCATAAGAGATTGATTACTTGATGGGTTGTATTAGGAGTAAATATAGTGTTTTTGCATTATTTGCGAAGGGTGGATGCTTCTCTGCCTTATAATAATAGAGAGAATTGTTGAAAATTTATAAAGTAGGATTTGGGAAGTGGATGTAAGCTAGTTAATGGTTGAATAATGATAAATTAGATTGTGCTTTCTTTCTTTTTTTACATTTTATTTTTAAATTTTTTACTTAATGTAATCTCTTTTGAAAAAAAAACTTGTTATATGTTGAATGGTTGATTGCTTGAATTGAATACTTTTAGAAATTTTTTGAAAAGAACAAAACGGTCTTGTTAGCAATACTTTAAGATAAAAAATTTCACTATCCAAATCTCATCTAAAAATTTTACTATTTCTCCTTTGGCATAAAAAGCTAAGGTAGAGATGTTTCTCTCCTTAATTGGTAATGGAGAAATTTTATATTATTTTTTTTAAAGCTTAGAAGGATGTCACTTCCTCTCCAAGGTTTAAAAAAAGCTCCTCTTAATAAAAATAACTCAGATAAGTTTTGTATACTAATAATCTAAAATTAAAGCTCAACTCTTAATGACAAGTTGAATGAGAAATAATAATCAAAATAATGTGTAATTTTACCAACAAAAGGTCTTTTAATCAAAATAAAAGAAAAATCTCCCTATTTTTCTTTAAGAGAACACTCTTTTTTAAGCTTTTCTTAAACCTTCTCACCTTCAAGTTGATAAGTTATACACCTTGAGGTGATATTTATAGGGAGGAGTTGGAAAAAAAATAAATTTTTTTAATAAAATTGATTGAATAATAATGTATGATAACCATTATAGTGTACGATCAATTCCACTTTTTAGGGTTGTCCATTGGACGATAAAATCATCCTAAAATCATCATGATCAACCATGGGTCATATTGTATGAATAATAAAAACTAAAAATTAAGCTCTTTATTTGTTCATCTTATTCGATCACATCATTCAATATGAAAGAAGGAAAAAAAAATCTTCTATCAAATCTCATAAATTATGGATTCAAATCAATAATTACCAAATAAATTTATACTATACAATATGTACATCGTGTTGTATGATCAAATAGATTTGGCAAAATTATGATTAATCAATTTAATTCTAGTGGCTAAAATTAATTAACAAAAATGAATAATCATATAGTATAATTAGTTTAATTTTGATAAATTTTGAGTTATTATGGTGGCCGAAATTATTTAACAAAAATAAATAATTGTTTAGTAAGATAGAAATTATGCAGTATGATTTCCCAAAAAAAATAATAATAAAATAAAAATAAAAATAATTTTGTTATTAATTCTCTTAATTGTATGTGCTTGGTTATTTTTTATCATTCAGAAGCCAATTACATAATGAGAAAATAAAATGTAGATGACAGAGTAATGATTCAACTTTGGGGTTGACATTAGTCTTCTGACATCAACCATTTCTTGTTTGTAGTCGTCATAGCCTCTTTCTTGATCAAGCTCTTGATTTTAGATAACCATTATTCATGCTTTCTTAAACCATCTTCATTGAGCTACTCATTTATGGTCTTTGTATCAAAAACTCATCACAACATGTATATACAATTGATTAGTATAAATAAATATTCAACCAAAATTTTTTGTGATCATCAAAACTTATAATACATGTGAAGGATCATGGGGTTAACATAATTCACATGAATTTTTTCCAAAATTGATTCTAATTTACTTAAATAAAAAATATGTTAGTACAATAGATTTCTTAAAATCAAGTAAAATTAATTAAGAAATTAAAATCAATTGTTGGGAAAAACTTAAGTAAAAATCACATACATCAAACACTCTTGTACATAGACTTTTGCTCATCCTCAAACAAAGTTGAAAGAAAGAAACACATAGAACTTCGACTTGATAAAGTGACACACTTAAAAAAGATAGTGCAACTACATCCAATACATCTTTTAAATATAATTAGTAGTGCACCAAAATCATTTTATTTACTAATTAATGATAAATAATATAAAAAAATAGAAAAATATATAGCTTGCCCTCCTTTTTAATAAAAATTTAAAATTAGCAACTATAGTAGTTGAGAGCAAAATGTAATTTGAATAGAAAAAAAAAATTGTACTAGTTAAAATAATAGGATTACCATAAATAGAACATCATGGCATCAAAATAAATTGATAAAAAGCCTCCCTTCCACACTTAAATAATGCATTATTTCTAATACATGAAAATCAATAAGTAAATAATAAGACAATATTGTAAAGGATTAGGGAAGAGGAACTTCCTAGTAAGATGGCGTTGATCATCTACTTTCTTTTTTTTATGCTAATTGTATGACCAAAATTGCTTTCATTGTTCTTAAGTTAGTCTTCTTTTCTTTTTGTTCAAATTTAAATAAACAAAACATTAGAATAACAATTATTAAAAGGACAAATATACAAATTGAAAGTTCAAAAAATATTGAGCTACCTCTTAATAAGGGCTTAGTTTAACATCCTCAATCTAACTTAGTTTTTCTTCTTTTCAAAATTATTCTAAGTTTTTTAAATAAGATTACAATAATTCACTCCTATCTATTTTTTTCCAAAATTAGTGTGGACCCCATGAACCCCTCATATGAGATTGATTTTGGCGATAATAAACACATGTCAAATGCTACTGATAAAATTAAATTCAAGTGTGCAGGAAAAATTCTTCAGCTCTTGGTTCTTCAGTTATATCAAATTGTTAAAGCTATTGGATATGAACTGGGTGAGAATTTTTCTTTGAATTACTATAATAAGGAAAATGAAAAGCTCACTAAGATAAAATAAATGATTCATTCAATTTTAATTTCATCATTCTAAAATTATTTATATTTTGTTATATCTTAATATTGAAATCATTCATTAAGTTATCCATTTTGGATAGTATAAATTAAATGCATGAAATAAGTTCTATTAAATGTGTGATCAAGCAAGATAAATTATGCTTAAACTTCATTAAATCATTTTCATGCCATTCATAATATTTATTCATATTTTTAGTGCATGAAAATTGAATTATCTTAAAATTATTCTTTTTCTCTTATTCTCTCTCATATTATTCTTTTTTCTCTTTCTACTATTATCAATTTCATACTTTACACAAGTGATATTCCTTTTTGATAAGAGTTTTCAAATTGAGTTCATGGGATTTAAGATTTCATTTTATCTTTGATCTTTTGAAAACTCAAAGTCTCTTTTGTAAAAGTAATTGATCTAGTTTTTTAAATTTTTATTGTTCTATATTTCAAATCATTCAAATCAAATCAATTTGATTTTAAGGCATTACATTCACATTAGATAGTTTAAAGTTTCATTTGCGTCATTTACATACTTTAAGTTTAATCATTGCTTACATATTTAAATATCAATTAAAGTGAGCTATCTTTTTTTTATTTAATTTCAATTGCCTTAATATTATTGTAGTTGGGGTTTAAGAACACAATTATTTTAAAATTGAGAGTTAGATACTTTCATATTCTTCTTCTTATTTTCTTGTTGGATTGTACTTGGTCATTAAGGAAAGTACGTGGTTGGGTTGTACTTGCCCGTTAAGGAAAATACGATGTTGGGTAGTAGTTTCCCATTAAGAAAAGTACGGTGTTGGGTTGTACTTGCTCATGAAGGAGAGTACGGGAGATTTGTTGTAATATCAATTTTGATTTAGTGAATTCCTAGCCTAGGTGGCTAGGTGTGGACATACTTCGGTTTTGGGGTTTGGCCGAACCACGTAAAAAACTCTGTGTTTTCTTTCTTTAGTTTTATACAATTTACTTTTCTATACTACTGTTGATTGTTGCTATATTTAATTAAAGCATAATCATTAAATGTTTAAGTCTTCTACAAAACATTAAAATTAAAATTTCTAAAATTATTTTTAAAAAACTCAATTCAACCCCCTCTTGGGTGTCATAGCCTCTTAACAATATGATATCAAGCACTATCCATTAACATTAAAGTATCTTTTTTTGTTCTTAGAATATTTTGATTGTTCTTTACCATGAATGGCTTTGATATCTAGACCAATAAATAGCTTTAATCTTAATTCATATAGTACTACCTAGAAGGTAAGGTAAAAGTTTCTTTTTCACAATATGGTTGCCACACAATGCTTTTATTCTCTTTGTGTGTTTTAGCATTATTGTACCAAGCTTGCTAGAATTCATCCATCTCATTTAAATTTAATTGTATTTTCTTTCTTTCATCCTACATGTTGAAATTATGCTTTTAAATAATCCAAAATGTTTTATGCTCTAGTTCCACTGGTAGATGACATGGCTTTCTATAAACCAAGCAATATGGTGGCATGCCTAGAAGTGTTGTATAAGGTATTCTATAACCTAAAGAGCATCATCAAGTTTCAAAGACTCAACCTTTTATATTTACCTATTATTTTCTCAAAGCTTTACTTAGGCACATAATTAAAGAATTCAACTTGCCCACTCAATTGATTGTGATGTTATAGAGATTTTATTCTTAACCCCCTATTTTTTAATAACATCTTTAATTATTAATTGCAAAATTATTGATCTTCATCATTAATTATCATTTGGGTGTGGAAAACCTTATAAAATATTATTTAAAAAAAATTATAAGCTTTTTTTTGCATTTTAGTGAGGGCAACAACAATCTTCACCCACATAGAATTACAATTAACTACCACTAGAATATAGAGGTTGTTGAATGATAATGGAAAGAACCCATAAAGTCATTCCCTCACGCATCAAATAAAACTATCTAGAGTGTTGTTTAGTGTTATTTCATTCCTCTTGTTGATGTTTCTCATTAGCATCCATTTGTCAAATTTGGTCACAAATTCATGTGATTGTTTGAATAGGGTCGGCTAACAAAAGCTAATTGATAAACTTTTATAGCTATGCAATTAGACCCAACATGTCTATCATATTTAGAGGCATGGTAGTTGTGTAGAATGCTAGATTTCTCTTCATTTGGGATCCACCTTAAAATGATTTGATTTGAATATAAATTATGTAAGCAAGATCATATCATGCTTGTTTGTTGACATCATGCATGAGCTGAACCATTCCCTAGTGGATGAAAATGTTAGATTAAGCAATCAATTTATCTCATTGATTCAATTATTTATATAATTGATCATAAAACTCTAAGAATTAGCTTAACCATTCTTAAAATTAATAAAGAGAATTCGACTTATAGCAAAGTTAAAGACACCTATCTGTTCTCATCCTATTAGGTTCTTAACTAGGTGACTATCATATTTAGCCAAATTGGCCAATCTCTCTAGATATTTAAGCTTGAGATATTCCTAATATGGTCATGTATAAATGAACCACCAAAACCTCTTAATATTTGCTTGGTTAACTCCATGGCAAAGCGAGTCAACTTAGCCTAATTTAGGTTAAAATTGAGGTTAAGTCATATGACCTCAAAGTGTTAATTTAAATTGGCCCATAAATGAATTCATATGCTAAAATTATTCTAAATTAGATATATGATCTATTAATTAGGCTAATTGCTCTCAAGTTGGCTTAACTAACCCAAATTGACCTAATTGATCTAATTTGCCAAATTGGCCGTAGCCATTGATTAATTAAGTAGTTAGAAATGTAGAACTTCTATACATGTTTTAAATATAATCCAAGCCTCATTAAGACAAGTTGTTATATTACCCAAACCCAATTAGCAAAATAATATATTCATACTCGTTAAGGCTAAACTCTTATTTGGCAGTTGATTACACCAAGTTAATCATGATATTTAATTAGCTACTTAGTCATTATAGTCAAGGATGTTAATGACAAATGGTTAGTTCAACTGATATTGATTTGACCCTTTAATATGGCCAATTTGACCATATGGTCTAACATGGCCTTTTTTGGGCTCAAATAAAAACTTTTTTTTAATTAATGAATTAAACCCGCCAAATGGACGAATCATGCTAAGTTCTTGAAAGTAATTTTATCCATGGATGTTGAGAAAATGGTCTTATTTCAATCTAATTTGGTTTGATCACATTACATGGGTTAATTTAATGAAATTTGCCAATATGACTTATTTAGACCAAGTATAATAAAAATGATCTTAAACTCAATTATGACCAAATTATAGGATAAAGCTTTGGAGTCATATGACATTAGGTGGCAAAATGAGAAACTTAGATAAGATGAAAGTACACTTATCCAATAGAAATTCTCCAAATATTTCTCAAGTACAACCTATGTAACTACCTATTGTACTTGCTAATGCATATGTAACAAGTATGGGATGAAGAAAATAAGCAAACAAAAATATTTTTAGATAAACTCTCTTAGTTGTATGGTATTAAATGGTGAATAAAGATATGGATAAGATTAAGAATGCTGTTATTTAATCAAAATTCTTTATATATTCATGCAAGCATTTTAAAAGTAAATTTAATATAATGACAAAATTTACTTGCTAATTCGTATGTGGTAAGCAAGAGAAAAAGGAAGATATAATAACCAATATATAATCTCTACTTATTTTCTTAAGTACATCCATTTAGCATGAATATCCCTAAAAATGACATGCTTAACAACTTAATTAATGGATATAAGCTTTAAATAGTGGGTTGGGAAGCAAGTAAAAAGGGGAGAAATAAACACCATGGTGTAATCTCATGAGGAGCTCTCGACCAACAAATTTTAGGAGAAATCGAAGAGCTAAAGCCAATGAAAGCTTTACACTTTCATTGTCTTCACTATAAAAAGTTCTTAGGAGCACTTCTCATTGACCTTAGGTTGTCATAGACATTGTGTTAGGCATATCTAGCTAATTACTTAGGCTATAAATTCTGAAGAAGGTTCTATTGCATTCACCTTACTTAAGGTGAGAGGATCAAAAATTGAGTCTTGTTAGCTCATTGATATAATTTGTAAATTTAGTCAATAAATATTTATGGATTCTTGGTTAGATCATGATAAGCCAAACTAATGCTTTAGGATGTTTAATCTTATTTTTTAAAAATATAATTTCTAGGAGGATGTTGGTTTGTTATTCTAGATTGAAATAAATGGGAAGAGGAAGAAAGAAAATACTCAAAATATTCCCTAGGATTTATTTTGAATATATTTTTTAATTTTTGTTACGATTCCATTTCTACTCTAATTTATAAGAAAATTTAACCATATTCTATTAACATATAAAGAAATAGTGAAAATAATAAACAACCAAAACTTAGTTATGTTTCCTATTAAAAATTAATTTACTTTCCATTGAATTAACTTAATGTGTTTAATTAATTTAAAAAATTTCCAATTTTTCATTGAACGTTAAGTTAATTCTAATAAACTTATGTTTAAAATATCAAGCCATGACAAGTTATGTTTAAAAGAATGATTTTTATTTATATAAGTATTATTATTTTTATTATCATATATTATTTTGTCAAAAATTTATCTTGATGGCTTAAGATTATTTCTTTGGCATTTATGACACATCTCTAATTTTTCAAGCCTTACCAAATCATAAACATGTTACATACAAATGGTTTGGGTGAAATTATCATTTTTCCCTTAACCCATTTTTTGACTTCCATACATGGTTATGAGTCCTTAAAAATTAAAGACTTATTAGCATGTTTATGATATTGATCCATGGGATATTTAGTCACATGCTTATACCTTAAATAGTTTTAAGATTATCATTTTATCTCTAAGAATTGCATGATTTTAGAACTTATTTTAGCAAGATAATAATGTCATATGACTTTATTTAGGACTATCATAAGCATAAAAGAGCTAATTCACTCTCACATGTGTCTAGCCTAAATGAGAGGCCCATAGGTGGCCAAATAAACTTAAGCCATTCTAGCATAGTCGCAAACTTGCTATCTGAGACCTTGATTTTTTCATATGAAATTAGTCCTTTTGTGGCAAAATGACCATATTGACTTTAATACTTTAATATTAGCTCAATATATTTTCACAATATCATATATTCAAAGTCATGATTCATATATGTATAGAGTTAGTAACATCAGGGTTTGCATGTGGCTGAGAACTTTGAAAAGGAGATCTACTGTAGTTTTGTCCTAGGGTCATTAATTTTTTAACAACATTATGGGGATAGGAGTTACCTTATGAAGAAGGATATACATCCACAACATTCTTTGGGCTTCCATTCATAAATAATGTTTTACTAAATTTAAGCCCATTTAGATTAATAGAAATGGAATAATGAAGAGGGGATGATGGCGTAACCTGAATAAAAACTCTTGCAAATATATCTCTTGATTTTGAAGATACCAAATTATCAATTGCGAGGGGGATGCCCACCATGCTAGCCACCTTGGAGAACCCTAATTCATTCCAGCAACAAAGGGAGAAGTTTGGGAGCTTAATCTGAAGTGGGAATCAGAGAAGTTTTACTTAGTAGGTCTGAATCTCCATGTCCACTTCTAAAAAATAAATGGTTAGCCATTAAGAAAGCAAGGCTCATTGCTACATACAAGGTCATAATCCTCTCGGCAAGAAAAATTGACAAAAAAAATCTCCTTCAAGAGTGAGGAGTTCTAAACTTCTTTTGAAGTTTCACTGCTTTTGATGGTAGCAAAGAGAAAGCCATAAAAGGGTCTTTTCCCAATAGCATGCCTAACTAAGGGGAGATTCCATTCCCATTGGTCATCAATCAATTTTTCTTTTGATAAGCTCACTTTATTAGAGTTAGATGGGATGAAAGAGAGGGAGAAAATTTTGCTTATTTCATTATAAGAAAAAAAGCAAGTGTTTTTAATTGCAAGATCAGGGAGGAGGAGAGCAATGTAGATTTGAATAATGAGGAAGGGAATCAAGTGGCATAACCCCTAAGATATAATTAGGAGGTGACAAGAAGGAGAGAAGAGGGAAATTTGTTTTACAAAACAAATTTGGGTTCATGTCAAGGAAAGAACAAAGGAACAACAGATAGCTGAAACTAAAATTGAAGGAAAAAAATTGATGGTCCCATTACAAGGAGGAAGAGTTACTTGGGAACAAATTAAAACTTGAAGCATTAAAGATCATTAAAGAATTGTTAAGTGTTAATTTTGTAATGTTATATCATGTTTATGTGATATTCTGCATGTAGTCCATCTATGTCATGATTATGTTGCGTTGTGTATGTAGTCCATATTTTAATTGCTTTGTTTGGGGGATAGATTGTCATAAGAGGTAAATACATAAATTCAATTATACTTAATTTATTTTATATTAATTAATTATAAGTAATTACTCTATAGGTTGATGGCTTAGATATGGAGGGAGTAATTACTCCTATTGTGATCCATGTTATAGGCATTGTTTATGTCATATTATGTATGTAGTCCATGTATGTCATAATTATGTTGCATTGTGTAAGTAGTCCACTTTTTAATTGTATTCTATGGGGATATAGTGTCATAAAGAGTTAATATATAAATTATATTATAATTAATTTTATATTAATTAATTATAATTAACTACATTAGAGGCTAGTGGCTTAAATGAGGAGGGAGTAGTTACTCCTCTTGGGTCCACCCTTGAAACCACCCCTTCAAAATCTTTCAACCTTTCTAATTTCAAGTTTGAAATTCTTTAACCTATATAAAACATATGTTTTATTGTGAAGTGAAGTTATAGTTCTATTTCAAGAAAATTGGAAGAGGAAATCCTTATGGTTAAGGCTTGGTGGTCGACCAACTTAAAGAAATGGTTTAATGAATCTATGTACTAGGCTACTTTAGTGAGTAGTCCTAAAATTTTGTAAATTTTTTTGAAATTATTGTTGTGTTTATTGTTGAAGTTTTTCTCTATTTTAAAAATTATTTTCCATAAGTTTCTCTAATAAAATGCCATTTTATATGTGTTTGAAGTTGTTGGCCAACCCTAAAACTAACCAAGTTTTGTTGTAGTGTTTTTTTGTCATACTTAAACTCTGTGAAATTATATTACAATTTTTGAAATTATTGTTAACACTCATATATTTAATTTATATGAATTTTTTGTTTAATTTTACTTTTTTTTCTAAAGTTTAATCAATACTAAGTGTGAACCAGTTAGTCTGCCATAATATTTTTTATGCAACCAATCCTGGGAAGAAAGCTTCCAAATCATTGGTAGATTTCTCACTCTACAAATTGACTTTTATTTCATATACTATGGATCTCTAAAGATGGAATACTAAGCGTTTGAATTTGTGAGTATGAAATTTAGTCTATCAATATTAATACATGCATATTTATATTACCATTTCAAAAATTAAATCCTATCAGACCCTTTTATACACTCCTAAGAATTTTAAGAGAGCCCCCATCTGCCAATTAGGTCACCCCAAGTGACTTATCTCGAGCCCACATAACAATTTGTATCAAAGCATATGTTTTAGTGCATAGATTTGAAAGGTTATCACCAAGGGGAGTGGATTGCTTGACAAGGTCCATGCAAAGAGTGGAGTTAATTTCCAAAATAATTTTTCTCTCTACTTCGACTTGATAACTTCCTTTTTATGGCATTTTATCTTTCATTGCAAATTCAAGTGGTAGAATTCATGTTTAAAGTAATTTATGAACCCATGTCCTAGTGTCTTTAGTTGGCTCTATTTAAATTAACCAAATCAAATTTTTCTATACCTATGTGAGCTTATTTGACTTGAGTGACAAATTATTGAAAGAGTGATCAACTAAATTAAATAAACTCTCACCTTGATTTAAATTGACAAAGGGTACCCATATTGGAAAAACTTATGGTTTTATGCAAGTTCTAGATTACTTATTTCGTGTTAATCTACTTCTTGTTGTTCTTTACATTTTATAAAAGCATTAAAATTTTATTTTTCTTTGCCATTTATTTTTTACTTCATTAAAATTAGAAAGTAGCATTACATATTTAAATTTCTTTAAGTGTCTTATTACACTCCTTTGTTGTGACAACTTGCCTCCTAAATTAAGCAGCCAAGATCAAATGGATAATTTAAATAAGAGAGAATAAAAATTGACCTTACAAACTAAAAAAAGTTAATAGGATCAAAGACATAGTGTTGAACCTAGCTACCCAAGTTCAAAACATGAATTTTAAAACACAAATTCCACCAGTAGTCCAAAATTCTATTGAGAATGACTAATTAAGAGAAGAGCTCATAAAAAAAATTATAGAAAACTCATACCATAGGAGACATCCATTAAAAAATCCCCTTAAGAATGTCCTAAATAAAATTTCTAATGTTTTAAATGAGCCCATTAAGAAGGTTATGGTTGATGTCACTACATATGATGGAGTTGGATCCTAATAAGTTCGTAGACTGGCTTATCCATATGGATGAGTTCTTTGATTAGTATCAGGTGGTTGATTCTCAGAAAACTACATTTGCTAAAATGAAACTTATAAGCCATGCTAAAATCTATTGGAACAATATTTTATTTGAGAGAGACTAGGTAGGCACTTCTTTACTAGGATTAAGATGAAAAATAAGCCCGAATATTGTTTTATAAATAATGATAAAAAATTTCATGAATAGTTAATAACTCTAAGCCAAAAAAATATGTAAGTGGTTGAGTATATAAATATTTTTGAGGATTTGATAATTAGAACCAATTACAGAAATCGTGAATGATACTTAACCAATAATTTTGTCATTGGCCTTAGAAGTGACATTAAAAATGAGGTAGAGTTACATGACCCACAAATCCTTCATAATGCTTTCAGTCAAAGAAACTTGAGTGACAGATGTAACCACAAACCTTGGGGATGCTAACAAGGTCACGTGCAAAGAGGATACCCTTAAGTATGACAAATAAAATATCTCATTTTATTAAAATAGTCTATAACATTAACTTAATGAAAGCCATCAAACATTCTAACATTTATGACATGCATTTTCAAAATCATATATTTATATTTCCATATGATGTTCATGGA
The DNA here is from genome assembly GCA_021442155.1 of Cymbidium sinense. Classification (NCBI taxonomy): domain Eukaryota; kingdom Viridiplantae; phylum Streptophyta; class Magnoliopsida; order Asparagales; family Orchidaceae; genus Cymbidium; species Cymbidium sinense. The sequence continues at coordinate 106,459,128 of CM038221.1, read as the reverse complement.
CTAAATAAAAATTTCAAACAATAATTAAAAATCACTAATGCAAAATATGCTAAAATAAATAATAAAGATAAAACATTTATGAGATTAAATATGGAGATTCATATGTTAATTAGGGTTCATCTTGAAAGGTATCCATCCACTTAATTTAATAAAATTGTAAGCTAGGGCATGTGGGCCATTTAAGATATTAGGAAAAATACAAAATGCATATATTCTTGAATTGCCAAAAGACATGTTTATCAGCCTAGTATTTAATGTGGAAGAGTAAATATCATTCAAAGAAGTTAGTCAACCTCCAAATGTGCAGGATTAGTTTTTTGCCAAAAAAAAAAAAAAAAAAACAAAAAACAAAAGTATTCATTATAAGTGCCAACCTAATATCTATTCCTTGAGGTGGATTATATAATGATAAATGAAGTAATTCACAAGTTCTTAGTGAGATGGAGAGATTAGCCACTTACAAAATATACTTAGTTGATAAAAGAAGATTTAAAGAATATAACACCCGACCTTGCAACTAACTACTTAGGCGTCAACTCTTCAGAGGAGAGTTCTTTGAGGCCCAAGGAAAATGGTATAACATAAGGAGCATAAGTACAAGGAGGTCTAATCATAAGGGAAAGTAAGTCAATGAAAGAAAAAAAATTGATGGTCGCATTACACAGAGCAAGAGTGCCTTAGGAGGAAATTAAAGCTTGAAAAGTAAAGATCATTGAAGAATTTTAAGTATTAATTTTATCATGATATATGTAATATTTATGTTGTATTGTTTATATAGTTCATGTATGTCACATTATATATCATGATTAAGTTGCATTGTGCATGTAGTTCATGTTTTAATTGGTTTGTATGGGGACATACTGTCATGAAGGGTTGATACATAAATGTAATTATAATTAATTAGTTTTATATTTATTAATTATCGTTAACTACACTAGAGGTCATTGGCTTAGATGAGGAAGGAGTAGTTACTCTTCCTATGGCCGGCTCCTCCACTCTCCATTTCATACCAATTCAAAGTTTGAAATGATTTAACCTATATAAAACTTATGTTTTACTGTGAAATGAAGGTTTAATGTTGTTAGAAAGAAATTTAGGAGAGGAAATCTCCATGGTTTAAGTCATGGAGGTTGGCCAACTTGATAAGGGTTTGGTGATCCTATGTGCTTAATTACTTTAGTGAGTAGTCCTAAATTTTCATGATTGCATTTCCCTGAAATAATTATTGTGACATAATTTTGATGTTCTCTTCTATATTAAACAAACATTTCTTGTAATTTCCCTCCACAAAAAGCCATGTTTTATGTGTTTGAAGTGATCAGCCAAGCTTAAAGCTGAACCAACTAAGCTTCGCTATGGTTCTTGTTTGGTGTATTTAAACTCCATAAAATTATGTGAAAAATTTCAAAATTATTATTAACAACTTATCTTTAATCTACAAGTGATTCTAATTTTCTTTAAGTTTAATTAACCTAAAGTGTAAAACCACTCAATTAGACATACAATTTTCTCTTTGACCAATCATGGGAGAAATTCTTAAGAAAATCTAAACTTTATAAAAATTTTAAATCATAAATACTATTCCCAACATACAAATTTCTTTTTATTCCATATAATTTAGATTTCTATGGAGAGAGTACTATGTGTATCAAGTTGGGGGTTCAAAATTAAGTTTGCTTTAGTCTTGCATTGGTCAAGTCTAAACACTCGCATAACTACATTACCACTCTAAATTAAACCCAAAAAATCCCTCCTTACTCTTGTAAGTATCCCAAGTCACCCATCCACAATCCACTAATTAAGTTATTCCAAGTCACCCACCCACAATCCACATCAATAACTCAAATTGACAATCTATTACTTTTGCTTTGTCTTTACCTTGTCTTCCCACATTAGGTATCCTTCAAACTCCTCCCAAAAACTCTAAAATAAGGCAAAACTACATTTTGAAAAGTTTTAAAAAAATTATCGTCAAATACCACTTAATATAAATTAATTACTTTCCAAAATATGTAAATTTTTGCTAATAATTAGACAAAATCTTGCCAACATTATGTCTTGCATTTGGGGTTGTGATTGTTGCCTAAGTTTAATACCATCTATTTTTTGGCACTAAATTTTGCTTATTCAATGTGTTATTTTGGGCATTTGTGAACTAATAATTGAGTATACACCTTATGTATCTTACCATTTGATTTGATGATAACAAATCTACTGTAATAAAACTAATAATTTCTTTATAGGTTAAGTTATCCACATAAATTTTTATGATTGTCATTATTAATTTAGAATTTTGTTGATGAAAAATACATGTTTGAAGCTCCTAATGTTTATTTTAAGTTTTTAAGAAAATTTACCCGATTATCTTGTTTTGTGAGCTCGGGAAAGTCAAATTAGTTTGGACTCAAGCAGTTTGAAAATTTTCATAGGAATTATATAATAAGAGAAAATAATTTTTTTAAAAAAATGATATTTGCTAAATATTTTCATCTCATTAATTTTTATTTTTAAAATATTTTTACCATATTTAATTTGCAATATTTTTTAGTTTTTTATGAAATTATCTTTCTTGGATAATTTGATCACTTGCATTGATTTAAGTTTTACCAATTGCATGTAAAATTGTGTTTAGCTTATTTATAACCTTATTACTAATTTTCATGCTTGCACTAATTTTTATCCATTTATTTCAGATGTGATATGGCTTATTTATTTAATTATTCAAATTATCTTTTTTCTCTCATATTATTCTATTTCTTTATCATATTAATAATTTCATTTTATTTCATAATCTTTCATGCATGGCTGAATTTTGGTTGATTTTATTCATACAATTTTTGATTTAATTCATTTAATTTAATGGATTAATGAATTCCACTTTTAGAATTTTTAAATTTAAAATATTTTGAATCTTAAATTTGAAATTAGCCATAGATTCTTTCACAAAATAATTCCATCTTTCATGGCATGTCATGGCCGATTTTATTATTGAATTTATTTGATTTAATGTATTAATCACTTTCATGTTCAAAAATATTTTTAAATTTTAATTTTGGATTTTGATTAAGTGATTTAATTTTCAAGGCTTTTTGTGTTTTACTTTGTCCAAGCAATTTCAAAGGTTAGATTTATTTCAGGTACTTTGCATCAAGCTATTTTATATTCATATCATTGTATGTTTTAAATTTAAAAAGAACAAAAATTTGCGAGTTATCTTTATTTATCATATTATTGATAGATTGGATTATGAGAGTTAGATTTTTATTCTTATATTTTCTTTTTTTATACTTTGTTATTATTTGGGGGTTATACTTTCTTGATGTAAAATTATACATGGTTGGGGTTATACTTGCCTGGTATATTAAAGTACATTATTTGGGGATCTACTTGGTTGGTCAAGAAACTACATTATTGGGGCTGTATTTACTCGATGTAGGAGAGTACGGAAGATTCATTTTAATCTTGTTTGATTTATTGAATTCCTAATATGGGTTTGCTAGGCATGGATGTAGACTAGTTGTTGGGTTGACCGAACAACTTAAAACCTCTATGCATCTCATTTCCTCCCTTGTATGCATTTATTTTGATTTATTATTGTACTATATTTTAATATCATAATTTACAACTATCTTTTCTACAAAAAATAAAGTTATGTTTTAACTTGTAAACTTTTAAAATACTTAATTACTTTTAAAATACCTGATTCACCCCCCTTATTTAGTGCCATAACCTCTTAAAAATTACTACTAGAGCCTCAGCTCAATTTGTGGCTTAACATCCTTGAGTTGATCACTATGGCATATCAAATGGTTATTTGTTCTTTTGATAATAAAGTTTATTATATACCTATTATTTGATAAAGTCAATTTTGATGTATGAAAAATGAATATTTTTATGATTTTTATGAAATATTGATTCTAGAATGTGGTATATTTTTTGAAATGGTAGATTATTTATTTTTTTTGAAAATGAGTTGAATATTTTAAATGAAAAGATTATTTTATATTTTTATAAGATATATATTTCTGATGACCATTCTTATGTATTATCCTTTAAATTTGGAAAAGATATACTTGATACTCTCACTTTGTTGTATAGCTATGATTATAAGGTAGGTGTGATGGAGTCCTTAACAAAGAAAAATATTCTAGTTGAGAATACTACAAAATTAAATGAAAAACCTCTAGTGGATGTCTTTAGTCTTAAAAAGAAAAGGAATAGAAATAATAAAGGAAAATGGAAAGGGAAAAAGAAAAATTTTAAAATAGACTTGTACTGTTTACAGAAAGAGAAGTAAAAGAGGTCACAACCACATCCTTCAAGTTATCCAGCTAAAGCTATCAATTCTAATCTAATTTTGAGGATGATCTTGAGGTAAACATTCTAACATATGAAGAGCTACCTAGTGCCTTTAATAAATTAGTGCATGTTTATAATAAATTGAAAAAGAAATACATTTCCACTAAAAAAAGTCTAAAAGTTTTAAAGAAAGTATTGATACTTTGAGGACGGAAAATGAGTCACTCTTATTAGATGCTCCAAAATCAGATGTTAATATTTGTTTACTTGAAAATGAAGTATCTTTATTGAATACTAAAAGGAATGACTTGCATTATGATTTATCTAGCACCTTTACATCCTACAATTATGATGATTTTATTCCCAAAATTAAAATTTTAGAAGATGAAATAAAGTATTGCAAAATGAGTTATTAATTAGAGATATGGTTGAACATGCATTGCATGTTGAGATAAATAGTCTAAAAGGTTAGAATGCCATTAGAAGAAGCGAATGAAATTATATTTCTTTGGCTTCCACTAAGTTTAGTTCCTCTTATTCTTCACATTTAAATTCTTTTATCTCTTGCAATAAATGTTCATGTCATTCACATACTTTGAACACATGTAAATATCATAAGCATGTTAGTTTATTCTCTGAGGAAAAAAAAATCTAGAATTCATAATCTATTTATGAATGCTTTGCCAAATGTTACTCTTACTTATTATTGTATGCAAGGCTATGTTACATATATTTGTTCATTTAGGAGATTCTTGCAATTAAATTATTCATCTACACACATTTGGATTCCTAAGAGAACTAATTTAAACTTACATATTCAAGGATTGTAAATACTACTCATGTTAGTGGATCCAAGCTTGCTAGATACCAAAATCTAGGGAAAGAGCTTGTGTTGCGGGTTTGTCTTCATGAAGGATTCATGAAGACAAGTCATTGACTGAGGTATACATAAGCAATATCATAATATTCAAAGGTATATAAAAGGAATGGTATGATGTAACTTATTTTGTAATTTTCTTACCTTCCTTACATGTATTTAAGTCGTTCAATTAGTTAGGTTTCATTCATGCTTAACTAATTTATATGAGCTTCATATTTTTAAATAAATATTTTAAAATACAATTTGAAATAATTACATAAACCATATGAATTTCACATATCAATTGGCTTGTTGTAGCATACATATTTTCAAAGACTTTATGAATTTTATAATTTTATGAAAAAGAATGTTTTTATCTATCATGATTTAGATTTGAATTTTAAATACTTCAAAAATTCATGATAACATTTTGGTAGCACACTATGTATAAATCTGATAATCGTAAACTAGATTAGTTTCTAATTTCAGAGATCAAATAATTTTCATAATTATGTTAGCATAGGTTTATATGTCCTCTTCAATAAGTTATGTTTTTAATTAGTTTACAGATTTCAATCAAGCTTATTAAGAACAAGTTTCGTGATCAATAACTTAATATGCTTAACATGAAACTCTTCATTACTTTATATAATTTATGATTATTAATTTGATTTGGCTTATGTTAAGAAAATGTATATGATTTATAAATTACCTTGTATGTATTAATTTGGAATAAACATGGAATTATGCTATATGAATCATTTTGCATGATTATTAATTCTCTTGTAATATTTATCATCAGAATTCATGCAAGTTTATGATTTTGGCCCTCTACTTTTCAATTAAAATTTGATACCATTACTTTTGATTGGATGATAAAATAATTTTAGTTGGTATCTTAAGCTGTTATTACTTTCAAAATATATCCATTATGAATAGTGGAAATGTGGAATATCAAATTGCTTCAAATATTGCTAAAATTTTGTATTAAAGACATATATATGTAACAATCTTATGCTCAATTATGCATATTTATTATATATGACCTTTACTTATTTCAAATATATTTTAATAAGTTTTATATCAAATAAAAAAATATATATTAGTTACATTAAATAGAGGGAGAATATCAATCAAGTTAATCTTAAATTATTTTTATCATCACATGCTAAATTTACTTTTGTACTTATTTAAAAGAGAATTTCGAATATGTTGATATACCTAACTTGTTTTTTTTGAACTCTTTGATGATGTCAAAAGGAGGAAAAATATTAATGTTGGTGTATATCACTAGTGATGTTGGTTAGGATTTTAAATTTTCACATATACATTTAGTGAGGGAGAAAAAAATCTTCTTTTTTATTTCTATCTTTCACACCAACATTGATTTGTTATCATTAAATATGGGGATATTTTTGAGTATATGCCTTGTGTACTTCACGATTTGATTAAATGATAATCAATCTTTTGTAATTAAACTAATAGTTTATTTGCAGGTTAAGTTATTGACATAAATATTATGATTATCATTATTAATTTTAAATTTTATTGATGACAAATATATTTTTGAAGCTCCTAATGTTTATTTCATGTGTTTCAAAAAAAATTAGTAGACTCAGCTTATTCCGTTAGCTCAAGAAAGTCAAATTCGTTTGGACGCTAGTAGTTTTAAAATTTTAATAGGAATTGCATAATAAGATAAAAAATCTCACAAAAATGAAAGTTAATTACTAAAATATCTTCATCTCATTTATTTTGATTTCTAAAATATTTTTGCCAAATTTAATTTGCAATATTTTATTTTAACTTTTATGAAATTATTCTTCTTGGATAATTTGACAACTTGCATTGATTTTAGCTTCATCTATTGCATCTGAAATTGCGTTTAGATTAGTTATCACTTCAATATTTAATTTTCATGCTTGAACTAAAATTTATCCATTTATTTCAATTGTGACATGGCTTATATATTTAATCTATTGTGACATGGCTTATATATTTAATCATTCAAACTATCCTTTTTCTCTACCCTATTATTCTATTTCTCTCTCATATTAATAGTTTCATTTGATTTTCATAATCTTTCATGCATGGATAAATTTTGATTGATTTTATTCATACTATTTTTGATTTAATTCATTTAATTTAATGGATTAATGATTTTCAATTTTTAGAATTTTTAAATTCAAAATATTTTTAATTTTACATTTGAAATTATCCATAAACTTTTTAAAAGTAATTCCATCTTTCACACCATGTCTCACAACATGTCTTGACTGATTTTTTTTATTATATTTTTTTGTTATAAATTTAATTAATTTAATGTATTAATTACTTTTGTTTGAGAATATTTTTAAATTTAAATTTTAGATTTTGAATTTTAAAATTTGAATTTAAAATTTTGAATTATGAATTATGCTATAAATTGTTTCCAATTTTGTTTTATTCATGTTCAAAATTATTTGGCTGACCATTTATTGATTTTAATTTTTTTCAATTGGTTTTATCTAAATCCATTTGAATTAATTTAAATTTAAAATCAAATTAGCTTGGATTTATTGTATTCCTTTTTTAAAATACGTATTTTTTGAAACTATATATGATAGACGCCATTTAATAATTTTATTTAAATCTATATTATGTTTAAAACTTATATTCCTTCTTAATTAATCTCTTTTAATTAGTAATTAGTAGGTTTAAATTAATTGGAGATTAATTATTATTTGTAAAGTCTTGGCCACCCCTTTCATAATTGAATTTTGGAAATATTTTATTTCAGTATTATTCAAATTCATTTCTTAATTAATATCTTGATTAATAAGAGTTTATTTAATTATGTGAAGTGAATTCGAACCTCTTGTCTCTAATGTTTTGGCCTATCACATGTCTCTTGAATTCAAATTAAATGTGCTTTGAATTTCAAAAATTGAATCCTTGTTTTCCCTCTTACTTTTGCCACTTGTTTCTTCTTGCTTTGGTCGACGCATAGCTTAAAGTTTTTTTTTTAATTTAATGAGTTTCTTCTGTAACATGAATCTCTCTTGCAAAATTTTTTCTTGGCCCACCCACATGCAAAATATTTTCAAGAGTTCTTTCGTTCAAGTATTCAAGGTTACTTCTTCTTCTCTCTTACATTCACTTCAAGCATTCAAATGAGGGGAGTTTCACATCTTCTTCAAGCACTCTTTTTGGTTTGGAAGAGTATTCTTCAAGGCTTATCTTTTATTTTTATTCTTCCTTTAAGAGGCTTGAGTAAGATTGATGTGGTAGTGTCAAGTCTTAGTGCAGGGAGGAAGATGGGATGTGCAAGAACTTCCTCTCACCAAAGTAGAAGGGTCACAAGAGATCACCAAATCTCTCAAGAAGGTCGGTCATGAAGCTCCAACTAAGAGTTCTTCACTCAAGTTTCTAACACAAATAATCCAAAAATCCTCTATTATATTAAACTAAATGTTTATATAGACTATAAGACTCTAAAGGGTGTGTCCCTTCAGAACAAGCAGTGAAAACGAACATAAAAATCAAACCTGTCATCTCGTAGTGCCAAGGCATCAAAAATCAATGCCACAACACTATCCTCTCTGTCAGAGATAATAAACATTAAGGCAATGGCCACAATGCCTAGATAGGAAGATGACTTTTAGAAATAGATAGAAGATTTTGACTACAATGCATTACAACAAGGTAAGAAGTGTGCCATCTTAAGAAATCTATCAACAACCATAAGTATACTATCATGTCTATGAGATATTCTAGATAATCCACACATAAAATTTATGGATAGATCTTCCCATAAATGAGAAGGAATAGATAATGATGTGTAATGACTTGCTACCTATTTAGAGATAATATTGGGCTATACACGTTCAATGTCCCATCGTAGAGATGACCAATAAAACCTTTACTCAATGAGTTTTTGGGTCTTTGATTTATTGAAGTCCTGCTATGCCTCTGAACGAAATTCAGTGTAAAGAAGTCTCTTATAGATGTTCTAGGAATACATAATCTCTTATCTTAGTAAAGATATCCATCAACGATGATAAAGGAACTATAAAAAGTTAATGATTTAGATTCATGCTCTAGGTTAATTAAATGAAAATCAAGGCAAACTTTTTAATCTTCTCTTAAAGTATCAAATCCAAGGATTTGAAATTCTAAGAATGAGATAACTAGTGATACCCTAGATAATGCATCTACTGGCTTATTTTCTACTCTTAGTTTGTGTTTAAGTATAAAGAAATCATCTTAAAGGTATGCAATTCATTTTGGATGTATATAACTCAGTTTCTTTTGATAATTGATAAACTTTAGAGCATGATGATTTGCATTCAAAATGAAATCCTTGTGTAAGAGATAATATCGCCGGTGTTTAAGAGTTTGAATTATCACATGAAATTCATGATCATAAGTAGAATATTATTGTTTAGCATCATTCCACTTCTCATATTATTGTTTAGCATCATTCCACTTCTCAAAGAAAGTAATAAGGAGGTGGGGATTGTTCTTGACTTAATACCCCACCAATTTAAACAATTAAAGCATCACAAGTTACTTCACAAGTTACTTCAAATGTTTTACTGAAATCAAGAAGTTTAAACAAAAAATGAAGAAGTCACAAGGTTTTGATTTGTTCCATGACCTTTTCAACATATGTAGTCTAAGCAAATTTATCTTTATTTAAGATGTCAGTAATAAAAGCTACAATGGTGTTGAAGTTCTTAAAGAACCTCCTATTAGAGGGGGCTAATCCAAAGAAGCTTCTAACATCAGTAAAATATTTTGGAGTAAGCTAGTCTATATTATATTTGATTTATGTGAGATTTGTCTTTAAGCCATCAATAGAGGTAATGAAGTCTAAGAAGATAACTTTAGGTTGGAAGAAGAAATACTTCTTAAGGTTTACATATAATTTTGCTACTCTTAATTTCTCTAAGACCATCCTTAAGTGAAGTTAGTGTGACTCCTCATCAGGGTTATAGATAAGAACATCTTTGAAATAAACCACAAGAAAATGACTAATAAAGGTTTAAGAACAATGTTCATCAATATCTTGAACATATTGAGTGTATTTGAAAGGCCAAATGACATAACTAACCATTCATATCATGAGTTTTGAAAGCCATCTTCCATTCATCATCTATTCTGATCCTTATCTGGTGATATCCACTATCCAAATAAATCTTAGAGAATAAAGTTAAGCCAAAAATTCAATCTAATATATCATCCAACTTAGGTATAAAGAGCTTATATTTTATTATGATCTTATTCACTGCTCTATTGTCAATACACATTCTCCAAATTCGATCTTTCTTAGGGGTTGAAAGGGCTAATACTACACAAGGATTAAGACTTTCTTGAATTAAACACTTCTTCAGAAGTTCATAGACCTTTCATTTTAATTCTACATGTTTGATTGGATTCATCCTATTATGTGGTAAATTATGTATATGTGAACTAGGAATCAAGCCTATAACATGTTGTATGTCTCTTAAAGGCAGTAATTCATTGAGTAAATCATCAGGAACCAAATTAGCAGACAAAATATTTGAGACTAAAATAGGTATGTGGTGTTCCTTCATATTTATAAAGAAAAACTTCATGAAGTTATAGAATAAATTTGAAAGTGGGACCATTAAATCCTTTAGTTGAGTGTATAAACTCTAAGGATTTAATGTGCATTTTAGGAGATTTGAACATGTCAAGGTTTAAATTAGAAGTTTCCTTCTTATCGCTAGATGGTGATATGAGGATCAACTAGACTTTTGCATTTTTCTTTTGACTGGCTATAGGTTATTACTCAAAATTAGTTTTATGTGGAGGTATAGAAAGAATTCTATGTGGGGGTGTAATTTGCCTCTTTTTAGTGAGTTTTATGGGAAACAACTTAATGGTCTTTCATTATACTTGAATACATAAGTGTTTTAACATTCATAATAAATTACATTTAAATCATAAAGTAAAGGTCTTCCTAAAAGGATATGCATGATTTCCATTAGAAGGACATCACACAAGATTTAGTCAACATAACTACCTATCTTAATTGAAACAAAGACATCTACAATTGATAGGTAGAGATGTATGGTATCTGAAATGCTTTGAGGTGAGGTTTAGTTGCGAGATTCACTTTAGTAATGTCATGGGTTGATATGAAATTTATAACACTAACTCCGTCTACTACTGATTTGAATCTTTTTTCTTACATAAGATGTATATTGAGAAAATATTTCTCCTTCTCTAATCTTCTTCTTCCTTGGAAGCAATCATATTCCTTATAACTAATATTAAATTATCTATAATGGGATCTACTTCTTCTTTTGATAGGGGTGTATCATCATGTATCTCTTCTACATCTTTCCCTTCTTATAAATCTTCCAAAGAATAGGATTTTGGCCTTACATTTATTTTGCATATAACCTTTCTTATGATAATTGAAGTAGATAATCTCTCTCATGTTTTTATAAGTAGTTTCATTAGATGTTCTATAATATTGGTAGTTAGATGTGGAAGGGTTAGGTTTAATAGTTGACCTTTGAGGTTGAGATGTAGATGGTATTTGGATGACATTTGAGCTTTCATCTTAGACGTGGAAGCTATTTTCTCATGCTTATCATGATAGTACAACATAGCGAAAGGTATCCTTTAAAGTTTAGGGATCATGAAGCATTACCTTATTTCTAATATATCCTCTTAAGTCAATGATAATCTTGTTGCTTAACTGTTACTCTTGATCCATGTAATGTGCTAGGGATACTAAGTCCTCAAATGTGTCATATACTCTACTAATTGCATGCTTCCTTGTATAAGAGTGGTTAAATATCCATGGGGATTCTTATCATGAATTCTAGGGCAATGTTTAGCTCTTAATATCTCCTTCATTTCTACCCATGTCATGATATTTCTACTGAACCTTTCATTCTTAGCCAAAATATTGTTCTAATAAATTTTAGCATGACCTATCAATTTAATTTTTACAAATGTGGTTCTTTGCTAGTCATCCATATGGTACCAATCAAAGAGATCATTCATTTAGGTATGCAAATTTAAAAAATAATTTTATGGTATCATCCATATGGTACCATCATACATTAGGATATCTATCTTAACTTATTTTATTAGTTCATGTATGGCTTCTTGAAGCCAAAGATGGTCTTGTCTATGGAAGTTCCTTAGGTTTGTCCTCCTAATAGAATAGTCTTCTCTAAGAATTTTAAGGTTTTTCACCCCTATAGTTTCTAGGTCATTCTGATGTGAAATAGTTAATGGGGTTTGAATCTATTATCCAAGGTTTGAACTTGGGCAGCAAGGTTCATGATCTGGCCTTCTACCTTTGTGAACCTTTTCTTACTTTGGACAGTGGTCTCATCTACCCTCCTAGTTAAATATTCTAATTTATCCAAACTAACAGACTTTAGTGGCATGAGTTAAGTAAAGAAAATGCAAACATGTCACTCTAAATGGAATTTAAAATATGTGTCATATAAATTGAATTTAGAATAATATGATGCACAAGTTTAAAAAGATTTTAGCCTTCAATAAACACAAATTAACTTTGGATACTATAAAATATTAAGTAAACACATGAAAAAGACAATCACAAAGTCTTTAAGGATATGAGTTCTATTTTTATGCAAGATTTGTATCCTAGGTTTGGCTATTTTAGTGAACTTTTCTTTACTCGGATGGTCACTCAAGTATCATGGTTTATAGGAAAGTTTTAAGTAGGTGAAGGCTAGGCTTATAAATGTTGACAACTAATTGGTAGTAAAATGAATGCTCATAAAATTTCCCACCACTTGAATCTAGCATGAATTTCTCAAGTGAAATCAATAAAATCTATAAAGAAATTACACATAATCCAAAACATAGAACTAACCTTGCTAAAATTTAATATAGATCAGTTACGAACACTCTCTCCATGAGCCCAAATCTTGGGCTTTGATACCAAATGTGATACAATAGTGTCAAGTCAAAGTGGAGGGAGGATGAATGGATGTGTAGGAACTTTCACTCACAAAAGTGGAAGGTCACGAGGGATCACCAAATTTTCTAGGAAAGTTAACCATAGAGCCCTAACTATATGTTTTATACACTAGTTTCTCACACAAATAATCTAAAAGTTATCTATTACATTGAAATAAAAGTTCATAAAGATTATAAGGCTCCAAAGGGTGTGCCCCTTCGAAATAATCACAGAACAATTGACATAAAAATGGAACCTGTCATCTCACGATGTCTAAGAAACTAGTACCAAGACACTATCCTCTCTATCTAGAGATAATAAATATTAAGTCAACAGTGCTACAATGCCAAATGGATATTGACTAGACACTAGGATGACTTTTACAAATATATACAAAATTTTGACTATAACACTTATATACAATAGTTAAACTTGATAAAACACATCATCTAGCATAGAATACAATACATGAATCATAATTATAAAATATTACAACACTTGTAACAAAACATAACATCTCATAAGCTTTATTTTTTGGATTGGGACCTTGTAATGGGTTCTTTTTTCCCTTGATGTACTACAACATGGATCTTTTCAAACTGTCATATTTAATGTGCTTATTATTTTGATCTTTTAAGATGAGTGTAAAGGATTTGAATTGAGTTTTCTAAATTAGTATAATCCTTTTTCATTTCTCTTTTAAGTGTTTTAAACCTTACATAATATCTTGGTTTATTCAAGTTAATTGTCTTGGATTTCAAAGGTTAAATATTACAAGTTTTATCACTTTGATTTTTCAAAATTTTAAATTCAAGGCTATTGGGTTTCACTTCTTTACAAGTACCTTTAATTTTAATTTTATCAAGATCATTTTAATTTAAAGTCAAGTTGGTTGAACTTGTTTTTATCTATTTAGTTATACACTCTTGATTAAGCCATCCATGATTTTGCCATGCTTTTTTAGCTAAATCATTTCCTAATAGGGGTTATGATTTCTTCTGACCTTTTTGTCACCTTAGTGGCCTTTCTTTTAAAATTTAATATCACCTTAGCAACCTTTCTTCCAATTTTGAGGAAACACTTATGCTTAGACCATCCCTTCTCTTTTAAAGTATAATATCTCTTCTTTGACAATCTTACACTATAGATATTTAGAATATTTTTTTAAATGTTTAAAATCTTTCTTTCTTTCATGTAATTATACCACTCATGAATACTTGAATTTTAAGTTTGGTAGTTGACATTTTCAACTTTCTTAACTCATATTGATGCAATTTAATATGCATGAGATTAGTTAGCATAAATTAGGTGAGGGTGATCCATTTGATTTTACGACTTAACCTACTTATATCAGAATGAATTTTGTGATTGTGTGGCCTTCCATCTAGATTCTAAAAAATAATTCTATTATAATTGGACATCATATGACTAAACAAATTTAAATAGCCAAAAGAAAATCAAGTTTCTCAAAAATTATTTTAATAAGTTGATAGGCGTTAATTTATTTAAACCTTTTGAAACATGCTAGTTTGATGAGTTATCAAGGTCATATGAATTGATCCTTGTATACCAAGACTTTTGTGCATAGCATAAGGCTAAGGTGTAAATAGATTGATATTTTGTTAGAGGATCTATCTAATGTATGGTTTATGATTTTAATCTTAGTTTGTGAAAAATGATTGGCATGTATTTATTGAGCTTATTTGTTTTACTTTATTTAATATATGAAAACTTTGTATTTTCAACAAGATATATCCAAATATCCTTTGCCAAACAAAGACGAGGACTTTGGAATGTGATTCCTAACTTTGACTCCATAAGCCCCATGATTAATTTATTTTATTTTGATGGTAACAAACATATGATTTGGAGATAATACTAATTTATTTTAAATATTGTCAAAACATTACTAGACACAAATTGATCAGTTAGCTCAAGAAGGCAAATTTAGCTTGAATTAGGGTTCATTGGGAATTTTTTTTAAGGAATTGCATAAAATGATAAAAAAATGCTCACAAAATAATAATAATTGCTATTTTTTTATTTTTCTTTGCATTTATTTTAATTTTTTCAATAATTCTAACAAATTAATTTGCATTATTTTCTAAAATTGTTGAAATTATCCTTTTTGGATACTTTGATCACTTGCATTATTTAAAATCTTATCTATTGCTTCTTAAATCTAGTTTAATTTATTTACTGTTACATTAATTAAACTACATACTTTATTTATTAATTTATCCAATTAATTTAAAAATCTGACATAAATTATTCTATTAATTATTATAATTATTATTTTCTCTTTTCTAATTATTCTTTTTTCTCTCTCATATAAACTTTTGCATTTAATTTTCATGTCTTATCATGGTACGGCAAAAATTTTCATGGATTTGATTCATAATTATTGTAATTTAATTTCATTAATTATTATTTAATGATTCCATTTTTATATATTTTTTAAATTCAAATTATTTTGATTATTTAAATTTGAAATTAGTATTGAATTGTTTCGAAATTTGTTTGTTAGTTTTGGAATGATTAGGCCAGCCCCTTCTTAATTTAATTTGATTTTGTTCACTTAGATTTAAGTGGATTCAAATTTAAATTAACACTATATTTAGTTATTTTATTTTATTTCCATTAATCCTATGTTTATAAACTATTGGCCATCTTTTCTTTATTATTTTAAATTTAAATTTAAATTTTATTTAAAATTTAAATGTCTTTTAATTTAGTTCCTTAATTATTTATTTAGCTTATTTGCATTAATTATTTATTGGTTCCTTTAAAGAAAATCCTTGGTCAACTCATGCATTGATTTTATTTTATTTAACTTAAGCTAGTTCCTTATTAGTTCTAGTAATTATTTCATGATTAAAACTAGATTGATTTGCATTTAAGTTCTTCTCCATTCATGCTAAGCTATACCACATTATTCTAAATTTGAGTTGAATTATTTTAATTTCAAAGTTTTTTATTTAAAATTTGAATTCTAATTTGAACTCTTTCCAAAGTTAAATTCCCTCTCGACTTTTCCTCTTATTTCTTTCATGCATGGCCTACCCCTTCTTTATGATTCTTTATTTAATCTCTGACATTTGCATTATGCCATGCTCTTGATGAACTTTAGTTTGGCTGACCTCTTGCAAAATATTTCCAAAGAGCATCTTCATTCAAGTGTTTAAGATTCGTCTCCTCATTCTTTTTCGCCTCACACATTTTCAAGAGAGAAATAATACATCTACTTCAAGACTTCTTCTTTCCTTGAAAGAGAGCCATTTATGTTTGATCTTGCTTCTCCAAGCTTTCATTCAAAACGTCTTGAGTAAGATTATTCTTTATTTCATTTAAGTTTGCTTAATGGTTTTTGAATTCTCAAGTTAAATGTTAAATTTGTGATTTGATTATTAATTATTATTGTTATCATGAATCATTCTTATTTTAAGTAATTTTTATCTTATTATTACCATAGATTTCATATGTGTTTTGATTGAATTACATTTTTAAAGATACATCTTAAGAGCTTTTGATCTTTACATTGTGCAAGTTTTTTAAGTGTAAGCTTTGTTGTGACATCTTTATATATGTTTGATTATCATTTCAAATTTTATAACATTATAATTTTCTTCTAAAAATAATAAAAATATTTTATGAGCCTCTTTTTATTTGTCTTTTTATTGCTTAGTTGTGTTGAGACCAAAATCTTTTTAAAATATGATAGTTAAATTTGAAGATTTATACTTTTCTTTTTCGATAATAATTTCAAGTTATTTGGGGTTGTACTTTCCTGTAAGATAGTATGTGATTTGTTGGGGTTGTACTTACCCATGTATAAAGAGTATGTGACTTATTTTGGGTTGTATTTGCTTGGTATAGGTGAGTACATGAATTAGGATTGTACTTGCATGTTGTAGAAGAGAACATGATTTGTGGTTGTACTTGCTCAATCTAGGAGAGTATCGATAATTATTGTAAGCTTGTGAGATTAAGTTAATTTCTAGCTTGGGTTGCTAGGCATAATTGTAGATTGATTTTTAGGTTTGATTAAACCACATAAAAATTCATGTGCAACATATATCTTTATTTTCTTGCATTTATTTTTTATTTATTTATGTTTTATGCTTTAAGATTCAAATTGATTTTCATTACCTTTTCCATTGAAGTTAAAATTAAATTTTAGCTTGAAAAATTTCTTATATATATCCAATTCACCCCCCTTTGGGAACCAAGCCTCTTATCAACTAATATGAGATCCTCGACTCAATTTATGGCTTAACATCCTTGAGTTGATTACTATGACATAAGATTTTCTTAAGGATTTACTAATTGAAGGTAAATTTGGATATATACCACTATTACATGACAATGTTCCTTTTGATAACTAGACTGCTCATGAAAGGGAATTGTATAAACTAAATGCAAAAGGATGTAATACTTTGTATTGTGATTTGCTTATTGATGATTATATGCGAATATCTATGCTAAAAAATTTGGGATAAATTGTTTGTTTCTTATGAAGGCATAGATGAAGTTAATGATGCTTCTATAAATAGATTAGTGCATGAATATATATTATTTCACATGTTACTTAATGAAACTATTTTTGATTTGTATACTTGATTCATAAAAATCATGAATACATTGTACTCATTTAGAAGAAAGCGTAAAAACCAAGATTTAGTTTATAAAATATTAAGATGTCTTCAAAAAGAATGGGGTATAAAAGAACTATTATTAGTGAAGCAAAAGATTTAACTTCATATCCAATTAATTAGTTTCTAAGGTTTATAGCTCATGAATAGGTACTTGCTTAGAGAGAACTAAATGAAAGCTCCAAAAATAAAAAGAAAAAGAAAACAATTGCCTTATAGGTTAATGATGTTAGTGATGACACACTAGTTCATGTTCTAAAATGGATATTGTTGAAGTTTTGGTCTCCAAGTGATTGGAAAACTTACTTAGTGGAAAGCAACAAAGGTATGGAAAGTCTAAAATTCTTAAGTTATAAACTAAGAAATCTTACGGAGGTGAAGGTGTTGTATGCTTTCCACTACAAAAAACCTAGACATATAAGAGTATAATGTCATGAGCTTGTAAATAAGAACACCAAAAAAGAAAATGAAAGTTGAAAGAAAGAAATAGTAAGAGAATAAAAAGCAACCTCCAAAAAAAAAAAGAAGCTTTATAAGCAAATTTAAATTTTGAGGAGTCTAGTGATGCCACTTCTGAAGATGTGGAAAATCCATAGCTTCAGACAAATTGAGATATTACCATTGAGATATGTAGATTATGCTTTTAATGAACTGGTTGCTAAATATAAAATGGCAAGAAAAAAAAATATGATGCTTTGGAGAAAGAAAGAAAAAAATGGGTATGTATATTTCTTCTCAAGAAGATGGATGTAATGAGTTAAAACTAAAAATAAATCTTTGATTGATCAATATTTGAATATAAAAAAATAAAAACAACTTTATTAAGATTCAATAAAGATTGAATCTATGCCTTAGTTCACACACGCATACTTCATCTAGTGGAGCTAGAACATTCAAATAACCATCTAGATATGGACCTTATATAAATACAAATATTTTGTGTAATATCTTTATTATATGTATATCATTTGATTTGCAAGCTTATAGATAACAAGAATTTCTAAATTCTACATTTATTTGGTAACCAAAAGTTGAAAAAAAAGCACACATTTGGACACTACACCAAAATTATGACAATTACATCAAGAGAGCATGGAGCAAAAAATAATAATCCATGGATCAAAATTTGGCTCTTACACAAGGCTAACTCTTAAGCACTCAAAAAATGAAATAAACAAACTTTTGGCAACATACACCATTTAGTTAAATCCACCAAAGAACAGATTATCAACATAGAAAAAGAATTGATTGCAATAGAAAATAACCAAGAAGAAGAGTTGGAGCTAAAACTTGAACAACTGCATATCAAACTTTAGAAATATATAGAAAGAGAAGAAGATTTCTTAAGACAACAAGCATCCACCAACAACTTCCTACAAGGAGATAGAAACTCTAAATATTTCCATGCATGCATAAAGAAGAAAAGAGATGGAGTGTGGATCATTAGCATAAAAAATAATGAAGGAAGATGGTTAACTAATCAAGAAGACATAATGTAAAGTTGTGTGGACTACTTCTCAAATTTGATTAATCAAAGTCCTAGCAATTCATCAACCCCTCATGAATAGCACAATGATAAACAATGAAGAGCTAATTGCAGTTCCTTTAAGAGAAGAAATTTTAAAAGATAGTAACTCCATGGATGGTTTTAAAGCTGTTGGTCCTGATGGGTTTAGTGCACTTTTCTACTAGAAATCATGGCATATCATTGGGTATGATGTCACTAATGTAGTCCAAAGCTTCTTCAAAAGGAAAAAACATGTACAATTTCTTCTCCACTTCAGCCATTATACTGACACCAAAAGGAAAAGAAGAAAGCACATGGGATTCATTCACACCTATATGTTTAACACCTATTATTAACAAGATAATTATCAAGATCATTACCAATAGAGTTCAGAACCTACTTCCTAGCCTATTTTTCCCTAATCAAGCAACATTTATGAAGGGAAGGAAAATCAAAAACAGCATGCTACTTGCCTAGGAACTATGCAAAGATATTTCCAAGAAATGTGGAGAAGGAAACATCATCATGAAAATAGATCTTAAAAAAGCATTTAACACAATACATTGGAGTTTCATTTTTAGATCTCTCAAGAAAAACATTTCTCTAATAATTTTTGCATTCTTATGCAAAGTCTCTTCATCAACAATCACTACAAAATGTTGCTAAATTGGCCAATCAAATGGATTCTTTAAGGCTAGTAGTGGAGTTAAACAAGGAGATCCCCTCTCCCCTTCTCTCTTCATTTTAGCTCTGGATACCATCTCAAGAGAATTGAATAAGGAAATGGAATCTAAATAAGGAATTGTATACTCTACAAATGGGAATATGCATATAAACCATTTGGTTTTTATAGATGACCTCCTAATAATCTGCAATGGCAACAGAAATCTATAAAAGCTCATATAAACATCATCAAGGACTTCTCAACATAATTAGGCATAGAGATTAATACTAACAAGTCATTTTTTATTATAGGGAAAGGAATTAAAAATAACAAAATCAGATGGATCAAAGGGAGGACTAAGTTTTAGCAATCCTCATTTCCCTTCTCATATATTTGCATCCAACTATATAAAGGGAAACTCAATTCATCTATTTTCTACACACTCATTGACAAAATTTAAAAGAGAATCCAATCTTAGAAAAACTCATTCCTATCATTTGGAGGGAGAATTACATTGATTAAAAGAATTCTTAATTCAATTCCACTATACACCACTCAAGTCCAACAAATTCCCAAGAATATCGTAACAAAGATTGAAAGAATGTTGAACAAATTTCTATGGAGTCCCAAACACAATACCATCCATTGGACAAGCTGGAAGAAAGTATGCAAACCTAATAGAAATGGGGGGTCTTGGAATCAAATCACTTGAGTATAACATCAGATGTGACACAATTAAACTATGGATCAGGTTTAGAGAAAGGAAAACTATATGGGGAAACTTCATGTTTAAAAAATATTGTGAACATTCACACCCAATTGCCATCAATACAAAAAAAATTGATTCCTCCGTATGGAAGACTTTGCTAAAACTTAGGAAAGAAGTTGAAGACCTCATATTTTAGAATATAGAAGACGGAGAGATTGACTTCTAGATTGATCACTGGATAGGTGATGAACCACTCTCCAAATGAAGGATTGATAATAAAACTTATAACTCACAAAAGTTGCTAATTTCTGGAAAGACTTTAAATGGGATGAAGAAATAATGTAAAATCACCTCCCTACACAAAATATGCAACAAAATATGCTCTTTAAAAAAAAGATAAATTGGTTATCAAAGGTAAAACCCAATTGACATCAACCTCCAAAGTGATGTATAGCAAATGGTGGCTGAATGTAAGAACCTTTCCATGGGGTGATGTGATCTGGAATGCTGCTATTAAACCTTCGATATCATTTTTTTTACTGGAGATTAATGCACAACCTGATCCTAATAGATGATATTTTAAAACTCAAAGGTTTAAAGTTACCTTTAGTTTGCTTACTCTGTAGAAATGATGAAGAGAGTGTAGCACATTGTTCCATCCATTGCAAATTTAGCAAAGGAATCACATTTACTGCATTTCTTAATTGGGATAACAGCTGCAACCTAAGAAATATTTTAGAACTGCTTCAGATTTTCTAGATTTTAGATCCATGGAAAAATAACAACTCTTTGGTGGCTTCATTGACTATAATATGATTTATATGGATGGAAAGGAATGAGGTGAAGAATGAAGATAAAAAAAAATTTAGCAGAATCAATTGTCATAAATGCAAAATCTTATATGCAGAAGGCCATTATTAATGGGACTATTAAAATCTCTCAATCAATTAGATGCAGATTGAACTTGGCCACTCTTGATGGGAGATCAATGCACTAGAAGAAGTGGGCACTAGTACAATGACATCAACTGAAGAAGGGGATTATCAAAATTAACATAGATGGAAGTTATGACATCAAAATAGGTTTAGCTGGAATTGGTGGAATTTTTAGGGACCACAAGGGGAAGCACATCCTCCACTTCTCAATGCCAATTGAAGGAAACTCTCCACTTCAAGCTAAAGTTGTTGCTAGCATATATACTACCAAAATTGCTTCTATCCATCCCATGGTGGAATACTGGTTGGAAACTAATTCTAAACATCTCATCCATATTATCAAAGATGGCAATGAAAGAAATATACCTTGGCTTTTAATTGATGAAGTTAAAAGACTAAAGGAGGGTATGAAGAAACTCTAAATATTTATCACTCACATATTTAGTGAGGGAAATTGTCCAACGAATTTACTAGCTAAGAGGGGATCTTCCACACATAACTTTTGTATTTCTCACTCCATGGACACACTCCTAAAATTTCTTATAAATAGTGACAATATCAAATTTTAACACATTAGAACTATCAACATGTAAATATTAGATGCTGTTTTGTTAGTTTTAGATTACTTGTACTTTTGTAAGTGATCAATAAAATTTCCATCTTTCATGTAAAAATAAAAACTATAAATTTACTATTTTAGATCCAATTGAAGATGGATTTGTAGTTTGTGGTGATAATGTTAAGGAAAAATCATCACATTTAATCCATAAGTAAGAATTCTTATACTTTAGATAAAGTATTTCTTATAAAAGGTTTGAAACAAAATTTTACTTTCATTAAGAAACTTTTTGATAATGGTTTGAAAGCTGCATTTCTTACTTCATATGGTGTTATTAGAAATAAAAAAAAATATTTTGTTACTTTTTCATAGATATAAAAATATTTACTTGATTAATTTTAAAAAAATTTATTTGAAGTAAATTTAAATTTATATTGTTTAAAATCACATCTTATGATGTTTGGTTGTGACAAAAAAGATTATGTCATATTAATATGCATGCACTTAATAAGATCGCTAAACTCGATTTAGTTTATAACTTACCTAAACAAAAATTTATTTCGATATGTTTGTAATTCATGCATTCATGGTAACCATTCTTTCAAAAATAAAAATATTGGACCATCAAAACTTTTGCATATGAATTTGTTTGATCCTATTAACACTGCTATTTTTGGTGGTAAGTTTTATGATTCGTGATTGTAAATAATTTCTCTATATTTACTTGGATTTAGCTCTTAGGAAATAAGAATGATGCTTCCATGGTCATTAAAAATTTGCTAGATATGTTCAAAGAGATTAAGGTTATTTGGTTGATAAAAATTAAATTGATCATAAAGGTGAATTTGAAAATATATAATTTGATGATTTTTATAATTAATTTAGTTTTAGATATATTTTTGCTCTCTTAGAACCCCTTATAAAATTAAGTTTTTGTTAAAATTTTTTTTAATAAAATTGAATAGAGATATGTTGGATGATTATAAATTACCAAATATTTTTTGGTTGAACCTGTGAGTACTGCTTATTATATGATGAATAAAATTTATTTGAGTCCAAATTTAAATATGACCCCTTATGAAGCATTCCTTGAAAAAAAAAAATTAAGATTGGTCATCTTGATGTTTTTCAATGTAAGTGTTTTTATTTTAAATAACTAAAAAGAATCCTTTAGCAAGTTTGATAACAAATATGATGATAAAATTTTCTTAGGTTATTCTATTTGTTAAAGAGCATTTAGAGTTTTAAATATAAGAAAATTGATTGTAGTAGAATTTGTGCATGTTATTTTTTATAAAAAATTATATTGACTCTATTAGAGATGATGTTGTTGAAGATGATATTAATAAGTTTAATATAAGGATTTTGGATAAAAAAGCTGATGATTTTTTTTGCTAAAGATTGAAAATATAATAATAATCATCCAACAATTTGATTATATAAGATCCAACTCAAGGTGTTATGACTCTAAGAAATTTTAAAGATGTGATTAATCATTTTGGTTTTCTATTTGAGATTAAACCTAATCATATTAATGAAGCTTTTAAAGAACATTATTGTATTATTGCTATGTAAGAAGAATTAATTTAGTTTTTTAGAAAGTTGTTTATGAATTAGTCCCTAGACCCTAAGATAACTTTTTTATTGGAACTAAATGAGTCTTTAAGAATAATTTAGATGACTCAGGTTGTATTGTTTGAAATAAGACTAGGTTAGTTGCATAAGAGTACACACTGGAAGAAGAGATAGATTTTGAGGAATTCTTTACACCCATGGTGAGATTAAAGACCATTAGGTATCTCCTTGTTTACGCTTGTGGGATTTTAAACACTTTTATATTGATGTCAAAATTGCAATTTTGAATGTGTTTTTTTTTATCAAGATGTCTTTGTAGAGCAACCCATGGTTTTAAAAGATTGGATTTTTTTAGATCATGTTTTTAAATTGCAAAAAAAGGTTTAAATGGTTTGAAATAGGCTCCTTGAGCTTGGTATGATAGGTGAAATAATTTTTTGATTGACCATAGATTTAGATAAGGTATAACAGATATATCCTATTTTTTGAAAAATATAAAAGATGATTTGATCATTGTACAAGTTTATGTAGATAATTTTTTATTTAGAAGTACCATTTAATATTTAATTCATGAATTCTTATCTTTGATGCTTAAAAGTTTAAAATATGTATGATGGGAGAGCTTAATTTTTTCTTGGGTCTCCAAGTAATAAGAAAATTGCAACTTCATTAATCAAACTAAGTACACTAATGAATTAATTGAAAGGTTTTACATGAAGAGATTCAAATGTAGTAAAACCCACATTAGCTCTTCCACTAAATTGGATTTAGATGAATCAAATAGGCTTATTTACCATAAGATATATAAAAGTATGATAGGTTCACTTTTAAACATTATTAGTAGGCCTAATATTTTATTTGCTATTTGCATGTGTGCTCACTTTAAGATTTATTTTTTATTTGATTGGCAGTTCTAGATTAGGTTTGTCGTATATTAAAAATTCTTTTTGATGTGATTTGATTGTTCATTTTGATAGTAATTTTATAGGTTTCAAAACAAATAAGAAAAGAACATTAGGAACATGTTAGTTTTTAGAATCATCACTTATGTGTTGGTTCTCTAGAAAATAGAACTCAATTATTTTGTCTATTTATTACTGAATCTAAGTAGATTATTACAGAAAGTTGTGTTGCTCATGTTTTTTAGTTAAAGTAATAGATAGAAAACTTTGTCCTTAGGTTAGAATATAATCCCATTAGATGTGATAATACAAGTGCTATATATTTGATCCAAAATTCTTTTTAACACTCATAGATGAAGCATATTGAGAATAGACACTATTTCATTAAGGATTATGTGTTATAAATTCAAAAATATTGAATTTGTTAGTACTAATTTTTAAATTATTGATATTTTTACTAAACCTTTATTTGAAGATCATTTTTTTACTTTGAGACATATGCTTGACATGTTAGATCCATCCATGTAAATTTATGCATTTTACTTTAATCTTCTTAAACATGTTCATATCTTTTTGATGTTGCCTAAAAAGAGAGAACTGTGCTAGTTTCTATTTTTTTGTATGCATGCATTTAGGGGGAGCTTCATAATTTACTTTGCTAAATTGATTTATTTCACTAAATGGTTTATTTAGCTACATATTTTATTTTTCAAAATATATTTTGATAAGATTGATGTAAGGTCTTTCTACACCTTGATTTCTATACACTACTAATACAGATTTGTCATCATCAAAATGGGGAGAATGCTGACTCTATGAGCCCCATGACTTCTTTGTTTGATTTTTCTGATAACAAATATATGATTGAAAAATACTAATATTTCATTTCAAGAATTTTAGGAAAATTGCCAAACCCACTTTGATAAGTTAGCTCAAGAAAGTCAAATTCAGCTTGGACTTAGGTTCATTGGGAATATTTTTGGAATTGTATAAAATGACAAATGAAGTTTAAAAAAATAGTAATAAATATTAAACTTATTTCGTTTCATTTATTTTAGTTTTTAGAATAATCTCTCTAAATTAATTTATATTACTTTTTCAAAATTTACAAAATTATTCCTTATTGATAATTCGGTACTTATATTATTTAAAGCCTTATCCATTGCATCTTAAACATAGTTTAATTCATTTAATGTACATTAATTAAGCTCCATGCTTAATTTAATAATTTATCTATTTAATTTAAGAATATAATATTAATTATTTTTTTAATTATTATATTTTTTTCTCTCTCCTAATTATTCTTGTTCTCTCTCATATTAATTGTTGCATTTAATTTGAAATACTCATCATGGTATGGCCAAAATTTTCATGGATTTGATTCATAATATTTGTGATTTAATCTAATAAAGCATTATTTTAATGATTTCTATTTTTATATATTTTTAATTTCAAATTATTTTGAATATTTAAATTTAAAATTAGTATTGATAAGTTTCATAATTTATTTTGTCATTTTTGGATTGATTTGGTTAGTCTACTTTTGATATAATTTGAGTTATTTGATTAGATTTAAGTGGATTCAAATATAAATTTACATTAGATATTATTATTTTATTTCCTATTTCGTTAATCCTACTTTTAAACTATTTATTGTCCTTCCCATATTATTTTAAATCAAGCTAAAATTTTATTTAAAATTTAAATACTTCTTATTTAGTTTCTTAATTAATTATTTAATGAATTTAAATTAATTCTTGATTGATTCATTTAAGGAAAAATTTTTGGCCGACTTATGCATTGATTTTATTTGATGTAATTCAAGCTAGTTTCTTATTTGTTCTCTTAATTATTCCATGATTTAACTAGATTGATTTACATTAAATTCTTCTCCCTCCATGCTAGGCCATCCCACATTATTTTAAATTTGAATTGATTATTTCAAATTCAAATTTATTTATTTGAAATTTGAATTCTAATTTAAACTCTCTCTTGAATTTTTCCCTCATATTTCCATAATGCATGGCCGACACTCACTTTATGATTCACTATTTAATTTGTACCATTTACATCATGCCGCTCTCTTGATAAATCTTAGCTTGGCTGATCTCTTACAAAATAATTTTGAAGGAGTTTGTTCGTTTTAATGTTCAAGATTCTCATCCTCATTTCTTTGACTTCATGCTATATTAAGAGGAGATCAATATAACTTCTTCAAGCCTTATTCTTGCCTTTGAGGAGAGTCATTCAATTATAGTTTTACCTCTCCAAACTTCTATTCAAAAGAGCTTAAGTAAGATTGCTCTTTATTTCATTTAAGTGTGGTTAATGATTTTGATTTCTCAAGTTGAATGATAAAGTTATAGTTTGATTTTTGCTAAGCAATTTTTATCCTTAATCATTCTTCTTTCATGTAAATTTAACTTATAATCATCATGGCTTTCATATCTGTTTTGATCACATTATGTTTTTTAAAAGATGCTTCTTAAATTTTTTTTATCTTTCCATTGTGCAATTATTTCAACTGTAAGCTTTGTTATGACATATTTACATTAGTTTTATTTTCATTTCAAAATTCATAACATTTATCTTTTACTTTTTCTCTTATAGTTTTAAGTTATGAGAGTTGTTTTAGTCTATTTAGGAGAGCATGTGATTTGTTTGGGGTTGTATTTTTCCATATAAGAGAGTTTATGACTTGTTTTGGGTTTTACTTGCATGTTGTAGGAGAGTATGTGAATTAGTGTTGTACTTTTTTGGTATAGAAGAATATGTTATTTGGAGTTATACTTGCCCATTGTATGAGAGTACAAAATATTATTATAAACGTGTAAGATTTAATAAATTTCTATCTTGGGTTCTAGGCATAGATGTAGGTTACTTCATTGAGTTTGATAGAACCACATAAAAATTCTTTTTCCTACCGTCTCTTTAATTTCTTGCATTTCTTCTAGATTTATTTTTTGTGATGTGTTTTAAGATTCAAATTAATTTTTACTAACTTTTTTGTCAAAGTTAAATTTATGTTTTAACTTGAAATTTTTTTTTATATTCCCAACCTCTTGGATTCCGTAACCTTTTAACACTTAATACCCAATGGACATGTATGTATTTACCGAAAGATAAGGAAAAATATAAAAGGGATCTGCTACTTATATGTTGCTAATAATTTTATTTTAGAATTTAAACTATTTGAGCCTTTATGTACAAAGATCTACTATTTTTTCTATTTTCTTTTAGACAAGTATAAACATATTATCTAGTACCTATCTATTTATATTTATTTATATTAATCTAGGGTTTCCATATTGGTTAAGAAGTTGGAGGGAATCTACTTTGCTTTACAAGGTATGTTCTCCTTCCTCATAATAGGGTTTCTTCTCCCATGTGAAGTTTGATATTCCATTGGTTACTATTACATTAGGCTGGCTTCATTTTAAGCCACTCGAACCTCTTGTCTGCCATGGACAATGCTTCCTATGCTAGAGTATTTCTTTAAAAACTGTTGCTAATGAATCTACACCTAACATTTCTAATAAGTTTATCTTCTTGCAAGCATGTCATATAAAGTTTGATGAGGGTTCCGATGGTTTCATTAAAAGGGCTAATAAGAAAAAGTTCCAAACTTCCATTATTTCTTACCAAAATTGAAACAAACCAATTGTTAGAGGCATTGAAGTTCACATTAATTAGAAAGTTCACATAAAAGCATCTTAAAATTGGTATAACTTGAAAGCACTTCGATGACCTAAAACTCTGAGGAGAGTGGAGTGTAGGATTACTAGATGGCTATTTATAAGATTAAATAGAGAGAAAGATTATGCTCACATTTTTTTCCAATAAACTTTATCACATTGAAAACATTACCATGAAGGTTCTCAAATAGATGTTTACTTCATGAGCCTCATCTCATATGAGATTGATTTTGATGATAATAAAAACATGTTCAAATGATACTAATCAAGTTAAATTCAAGTGTGCAAAATTTTTTTTTCAACTCCTAGTTCTCTAATTCTATCAAATTGCTAAAGTTCTTGGACATGGACTGGGTGAAATATTTTCTAGGAATTACTATATTAAGGCAAATGAAAAGTTCACCAAAATAAAATAAATGGTTCATTCAATTTAAATTTCAACATTCTAAAATTATTTATATTTTTCTATATCTTAATATTGCAATTATTCATTAAGTTATCCATTTTGGATAGTATGAACTAAATGCATGAAATAAGTTCCATTAAATATGTGTTCAAGTAGGATAAATTATGTTTAAACTTTGTTAAATCATTTCCATTCCATTCATAATTTTTATTCATATTTTTTAGTGAATGAAAATTGAATTATCCTAAAATTACTCTTTTTTTTTCTTATTCTCTCTTATATTATTCTTTCATCTCTCTCTCTTACTATAATTTTCATCATAACATTGTTTTGGCCTAATTTTTTAATGCATCTTGTGTAATAAAATGTGTGAATTTAATTGAAAATATTTTAATATAATATTCCCTCAATTTTCATATTTTAAAAATTCATTTATTTGAAAATTTGAATGTGAATTATTTTGAATTAAATTTTAAATTCAAACTTCTTTATGCATTACATATACTTGCTAAATCAAATCAATTTTTTGATGGAATATATTGAACGTCCCAAGAAGGATTAATTATGATGATTTAGGGCTTAATTAATCTATTACAAGTTATTTTAAATTTAAATTCAAATTAATACTCTTTTTCAAAATAATTTTTTTTTAATTTGATATATTTTAAGAAAGTTTTAGGGGGCCATCCGCTTTGCTTTTAATTTAAAAAATTTATTTATTATTTAAACATTCAATAAGTATATAATACAATCAGCCTTGATCTAAATTGATTTATGTGTCAATATGAGGATTTTTCTATTTTTGGAAACCCCTTTGGCCGAATTCATTAAATGTATTTTCCATGGATTTATTTTATTCAAAATTTTCTTCTTCATATCTAAACCTTCTTGGCCTAATTTCCTTTGGGTTCGTATCTATATTTAGCTATGAATTACATGACAAAAAAAAAATTCCATATTGGCTTAAAACAAATTGGTAAAGGAGCCTATTGCAGATCTCCTTAGACAATCCTTATTACTTTGATTTGAAATTCAAATTAATGCCTAATCAATTTCCCTCTCATTAGATCATTCTTGGCCGACCCTAGACACCTCCATCCTCTATTTAAGAGCCTTGCTTCAACTTAAAAAAAGTTCCAAAAAAGCTAAAATTCTCTCTTGCTCTCATGCTTATCCTCCCCACCTTGGCCGATCCTTGCAAAAGCAAATACTTGGAGATTTTTGGTGATTCAAGTGTAAGAATCCCTCATAATTCTTATCTTTCCCTTGGACATTTATTTGGCTTGAATATTGATTTGGAAAAGTGAAGGTTTGGAGTGTTTCCTCTCTTGGCTGAAAGCATCATAGCATTAGTCTTGAATTTCTAAGGTGGTAAGTTCTTATACTTCTTTTATTTCTTACTAGCTTTGAAGTTTACATAGTTATTTAAATTATCTTGTGCTCATTAACTTCATAACCTTCAGCTCTTGTTTGGCCAAGTACAAACATAAGAAGTTCAATTTTTTTTAGACTTAACTACTTGGTAATCTTTTGATTTATTGTTTGGCCTAAAGTTAACATAAGAAGATAAATTTTTTTTGTGCTTAATCATCGGATAATATTTTTTTTCTTGTTTGGTTGAAGTCTCTTTCAAAGGTTTTTGACTTTCTAATGCTTAATCATTTGAATATCTATTGTTTATCCCTTTAGCTTAAATTTCATATAAGTTGGTTAAATTTGATTGTGCTTAAAATCTTATTTCATTTCATTTTCTATTTGGCTGACCAATCCGCCTCTTGCATAAATTATTTTGTGCTTGTTGATTACTTGTCTTCAATTGATTTATATATATGTTATGTGATAGCTTTCTTGTGGTATCATTCAAACCTTTATTTAAGTGATTGTTTAGTTATTCCAATTGCATATACGTTTATCATTGGAATAAAAGTTAGCTAGTGTGAAAAAAAATTCAAAGTAAAGTTTTGTGATTATATTTTAGTTTGCATTTAAAGTCATACAAGAAAATCATTTCAAAAATTTTAAAGATCATTTAAGGAACATTAAGCTACTTACTTGCATTAAATATTTGATTGAAGATCTTATTTTAATTTCATTCAAAGTTAAAGTGAGCTCTTTTTTATTAATATTCAAGTGCCTTAATATTAGTATAGATTGGGTCATGAGCACAAAATTATTTTAAAATTGAGAGTTAGAATTGTATATTTCTCTTTACCTTGTCTTGATTTCTTGTTGGGTTGTACATGCCCATTAAGGAAAGTATGTGGTGGGTTGTACTTGGCCGTTAAGTAGAGTACATGTTGGGTTGTACTTACCCGTTAAAGAAAGTACGTGTTGGGTTGTACTTGTCTATTAAGGAGAGTATGTGTTGGGTTGTACTTGCCCGTAAAGGAGAGTATGGAGATTTGTTATAATTTAAACTTTGAAATAGTGAATTCCTAGCCTGGGTGGCTAGGCGTGGACGTAGGGTAGGTTTTGGGATTTGGCCGAACCAAAAATCTCAGTGTTCTCTTTCTTTACTTTTATGATATTATTTTTTGTTGTTATTTCAATTCACTAATGCACTATTATTAACTATTTAAGTTTTCTACATAAGATAAAATTAAATTTTTTGAAATTTAGTTTTAAAACCCAACTCACCCCCCTCTTGGGTGCTATAGCTAAGTAACAATGGACTCCTTCATTTGACTATAGCATTGAACTACAATTATACCAAATTGGATTAAGTTCCTTAATTCAACCTCCATCTATTCAACAAGAAAATACTCTACTTCTTAGCCACAATCTATCGGAAGACATTAAAATTGGAACTACCATCATATAATTTTTCTTGATCATCAGCTGCAACAGTCTTAGTGGAAATGGACATAATAACTCAATATGTTAATGAGATATAGATTGGCTCTCCAACAAATGGGCCCTACAAGCTATTGTAATTGAATAAAAGATTCACTATTGTCCAAAATGTATAATGTTTGACCATTTATTATAAACCTATTTTATTGCAAATCTTGAAATGAGGAAGAATTCAACTGAAAAGAATTTTAATCCAACCATAAATTATAGAAAGCTATCGAAACAACATTATCAACCCACAAAAATATGAGAAACTAAAAAATCCCATTCAGACCAATCACATCAAAACACTAGCCCTGCCATTGATCTTCCAACAAAAAGTATTAAAGAAATAACTACTATTAATGATGAACATACCACATAAATAAATGTACCATACAATTCACTGCCTACTGATGACTATAATGTATAATTGCTAGATGCAACTGACAGTCAACTGATGGATATTCATTCTCCCAGCCATGCTAATACTATCATAGATGCAAAAAAGGTTAAACAAAACCATTCAAGTGTTAGAGGATGATTGGATAGTCTAATGTTAAAAAAAAAACACAAATAAAAAGCATTTGGGAATTAAGGTATGCGAACCTTGATGCTAATGCAAACATTGAAAGTACTTCATATACTGGTATCCTAATAATA
This sequence comes from Cymbidium sinense, assembly GCA_021442155.1. Taxonomy (NCBI): domain Eukaryota; kingdom Viridiplantae; phylum Streptophyta; class Magnoliopsida; order Asparagales; family Orchidaceae; genus Cymbidium; species Cymbidium sinense. The sequence continues at coordinate 106,426,911 of CM038221.1, read as the reverse complement.
TTTTATGATAGGATATCTACCTACACTATAAGAGGCAGCCACACTTTAATCAATGACTAATTTTCTAATATGGAACATAAAGGGCATTGTTAAGCTAAATGCCTCTGACCATCTTAAAAATATTGTTAGAACTTATAAACTAGAGAGTTTCAATATACTAAAACCATAGGTTCACCTAAATAATTCAATTAGAATTCGAAGGCATTTTACTAGCTTCAATTGGCTATCTAACTGTAATGGGAAGAATTTGGTTAGTTTGAAAAAGTAATTATCAAGTTAAACTTATTGTAGATGAACCACAATTTATCCATGTTTACATTAGCTATTCTAGTTTCTCCAAGCAAGCCACTGTAGTCTATGCTACGTATTTTAGAGAATTTAGGAAAGATCTTTAGAATAAGATTATCTCCATCAAACATAACTGTAAATGCAATTGGTTAGTGGGGGTAGGTTTCAATAAGATTATAGATTTAAATGAGAAATAACAAGGCAAAAAACCATTTAGCAATGCGTTAAGAGAGTTTTTAGATTCAATCCTGGAGGCTAGTTTGTTACATGCTGGATTCACAAGTTGCCCTTGCACTTGGTGTATGGGGAAGACTTATGAGTGCCTTCATTGAATGCTTGTTAACACTCATTTATTTAGTCATCTTTAGCACACTAAAATCAAGCATTTAAGTTGAACTAGTTTAGATCATTCTCCTCTCTTGCTTTTAGTTAGCCAACTTCCAAAGCTTAAATACCAGCATTTAGGTTTCTAAATATGTGGACATATCATGTGATTATATTGATTGCCTCAAAGATTCTTGGTGCATTGATTTCGATTATGATCCTAGACTATACTCTATTTTATTCACAAAAAGCTAGCAACAACACTAAAAAAATGGAATTGGGACATTTTCAAAAACATCACAACACAAGTGGCTAAGGCTGAATACAATGTGAATTATCTTGAAAATCTATTACTAACATAATGACTCTATTGATGCTAATCTAAAATTGCAATAAGCACAAAATGAACTTCAAGATTTCATTAACAAGGAAAAAAACATTCTTAAAGCAAAAGACAACAATCACAAATTTCATAGAAGGGGACAAAAATACCAAGTATTATCATGCATGTACCAATAAGAGAAAAGAGCAAAATGCAATTCTAAATATTAAAGATGATACAAATCTTGGATAAATAATCAAGATGAGATTGTTGTTAGTGGGATTAGTTTCTTCTAAACTATTTTTAAATCTGTGAAGATATCCGTAACTAATTTCATAATGTATACTTTGAGGACAACAAGGATCTTATCAGCTCACGAAACTTAACTTATAAACTTGAGAAGAATAAAAAAAGGCTCCATTGGACACATTGATGGCACTAAAACCATTAGATCAGATGGGGTTCACTACACACTTCTATCAGCATGCATGGGAATGGATTAAAGTGGATATAATACCTACCATTCAAATCTTCTTCAATGGACAAAATATGCACATGTATTTTTGCCACTTCCTCTATCTCACTTATACCTAAGAGTAATGATAAACATAGTTAGGACAACTTTAGTCCTACCAATTTAACCATAATTTTAAATAAGATTATTAGCAAGATTATCACTTTAAAGCTCTAACCCTATCTATTTGTGCAAATAGGCAAAAACCAAGTAGCATTCATTAAAGCTAGAAACATAAATAATAAATTTCTTCTTGCACAAGAGCTACTGATGGACATTGATAAAAAATGTAAAGATGACAGTCCTTTTATAAAACTAAATATGAAAAGGCTTTTGATATCATTAACTTGGAGTTTATTGTAGTTGCGCTGAAAGTAAGAGGGTTTAACAATAACTTTTGTCACTTGATAGAAAGAATATTATCAAACAATTCTTACTCAATATTATCGATGGTGAAGCTCATGGATTCGTCAAGTCAAAAACGGAATCAAACAAGGTGATCCATTTACTCCATATTTATTATTACATTTGATTATCTCACCAAAATGATAAATAATATCCAACAGAGGAACAAAAGTTACTATTATACTACCAAAGGGAAAGTTAATATATCACATTTTATGTTTGATCATGATGTCTTGTTATTATGTAATGCTAACAAGCAATTGGTGAGAGCTATCATGAAAACTTTAAATTTGTTTAAGAAAATCTCAGGTATGTCCTTCTATAAAGCCAAATGTTTGTTTGTAGTTGGGAGGAATTGCTACTTTATCAGAGTTGGCTAGATTAAATTGTTTCTAGCTTCATAAAAGCTTTATTATCACTTAAATACTTTGGAGTTAATATTTTTAGAGGAAGGCTAAAATCACATTATTTTGATGATATTCTAGTTAAAGTTCAAGCTAAAGTTTTGAGTTAAATCAACTACTAAGAAAAAACCATCTTATCCTTTAGATGAAAAGTAGCTTTAGTTAAAAGTGTGTTAATTCAATTTGTGTATACACCATTCGATTCCTAGACACTTCACCCATTGCATATAAGGGGTATTTGACCAAATCAAGAGTTGAGAGCAATATGATAGTATGGTTCTCAAGAGCTAATTATTTCTAGTTGATTTTAGGTAATTCTTAGGGCTTTAATTTATATGAAGTTTTAAGTTTTTTTTTTATTTTTGTGTTTAAGCTGATTATTTAAATTGAATAAAAAATTTAATTTTTTTCTAAGAGCCCAATCATCTAGGCATTCATCACAAAAAAATATAGCACAAAAAATCAAGAAAAGCAGGTTGATTCTATTGCACACCCAAAATAAATCAAGCCAATTTTAAATTGAAGAAAGGCCAATGTGGCCAAGTATCACTGTACACCCCAGAAGAAAGAGAAAATGGGCAGCCCAACTCTACCCTTATACAGCCCAGCCTAGAACTACAAATTTAGATTTATGGGTCTTCTTTCTAGGATCATTTCACACTTCAAAAACCTCCATTGGGCTTCACATGGGTCCTCTGAACCCACTTGCTATCTAATCTTAGCCCCCTTAGATCCCAACTTAATTCTAAGCTCAGATTATATTTCAAATTCAATAATAAATCCCAAGCCTAACAAAACAACTATGAAGAAATACAAACAACACATAACAGTTATATTTTTGCAAACATACGTGCTTAGCATTAGCTGCTTACCAAGCTCAGCTATCATATTGGACTATGCTAAGGGACTATTCAACATTAGCAAGCAAACAATAATTTTATAATTTATTTATGACTGCAATCCCTTTTAGCATAGCCCCCTATAGAATATTAATTTTTAAAATAAATTTTGTACCATCCAGACTAATGGCAATCAATCCTGGTCATCCAATCTAAAATAATACACCATAAAATAAAATAAAAAATAGGCATTTCACATAACGACCTAACCTAAGTCTAGGGTCCGTAACCTAATGATCTCATGTGTGAATAATGAGAGTTTGTACAATAAGATATTACTAGGCCTTTTTAGTTCCAAGTCTCAATTTGGATTTCCAATTTTTAATTTAATTTGATTTATAGACTTTTAATTTCTATAATTTAGCATCATAAGTATGTGTCATGGTTATACTAGAGATTCGAGGTATCAAGATCTCTTTCAGACTAGTAGCCCCGTGACCTCGGGTGCCCAGACGATATACCATATGATGCTGATTATGAAATTTTTTATTTTAAAATTTTTTTAATTCTTTTAGTTTTAAAATTACTTTTACCAAGGATAATTTCAATTTAAATGTTTAATAATTTGTAATTTCATTTTCATTTTAGGTACATTTTATGTTAAAATGAGATTAGGTTTTCAAGAATGAAGAATACAATAAGTTTCATTTTGAGTGGAACCTATTCTATTCAACATCCTAAGTCCTAATATAATGAAACCTTCATCTTAAGCTGTAGATTCATTCTGAAAGTCTAACTAAAATCATATGTATCTTAATTAATTTTTTTTAGATTCGTTTAGATGATTTGATTTTAATTAAATTTATAATTTTTATTCTTTTAAAATTTGATTCTTATTTTAATTTCGATTTGATTTATTTTATTTTACATTCTTTTTGTTAATGTTCATATTTGATATTTATTTTTGTGTAATGTATGTTCATTATGTCAAACAAACATATTTAAGTTAATGTGTTTCACTCTTTTTCATTTTGTCCATTTATATTGTTATGTTTTGATTAAGGTTAAACCTTTATGTTTGATTTTATTTACCTTCATGTTTTATCTTTCATCCTTATGTTTCATTAAGTTATATTCATTTCATTTGTTTATTTTTGTTCATTTAATTTTAGGATGATTGAGTTTACTTATTACATTTATATGTATTTATCATACTTATTTTCCAAGTTAATTTCATTTGTTCATTTTTTTATTTTGTTGGTGTTTATTAACTTAAGTAAATTTACAAGTAATCTTAAGTTTAATATTATTCAGTTTACCCATTTGTATAATTTGTATCATGTTGAATTGATTATTCAAATTTTAGTATTATATGATCGCTCTTATTTCAATTCATTCATTTCATGAATTTTTCTAATGCTTATTGATGAACTTGGATTAAGATGGTTGATTCTAAGTTATGTATCATGGAATATTTCAATTCACTTCAATCAACTTAAAGAAAATGATGATTATGTTATTTAAAAAGTTCTTTTTATCATTTAACATAATGTGATTTCCCTTATTCACCATAACCTAAGAAGTTTAAGGAAGGGTTATTATTATGTTATGTGAATTAAACTTACCCTAGGTTACTTTAACTCTTATGTCATTTTAAGTTCAATTAAACTTAATCTTTCACATTTACATTTATAGCCATTTCATTCCTTAATCTAAATGGCCTTAATGTATTTATATGTTGATAGGTTATAAAGTTCAAAAGTTAATGAACTTTATATTTCAGTTTACTAATGGGTTTGATTATTAATTTTGGAATGTAATTAAATTCTATTTTATCAATTATTCTTATTCTTTAGCTATGTTTAATTAGGTTTCTTTACATTTAGATTGCTTGGACATTTTTATTTAAGTGTTGTGATGTTAATTATGATGTTTTAAGTTTATGTTATAGTTTTTGTAATTTTTATGTTTTTTTATTTATTATTTCCATTATATTTATCTAGAGACTTGGAAATTCAAGAATTCCTAATCTAGAGGTCAATTGGGTTTGTTTCCCTAAAATTTCACCATAATCACATGTGTAATTTATGATTAATTAATGTTTTGATTATTTCATTAAAATCTAAATTATGCCTAATTTAATGAGGATTATTTAGAAGTTTTATTTTTCCTTGATTTCTCTCTCAAAGATATTTTCATAAATGTTTTATTCATAATTTTGCAGTTATGGTTGATTTATTATGATTTATTTAAGTTCAAGTTAATTAATTGAATTAATTAATTCAATTAAATGCCAATTTAGGTCATTTTATAATTAATTAGCTCTTAATGGGTTTCAATGATGTATTTAAGCTCACTAGAATGTGTTATGATGTTTTGGATCATTTCCATATTTTTCCTAATTAATTTGAGTCATATTTAATTTATTTTTATTAAAATCAAGGTTTAAAATTAAAAATTTCACATATTTAGATTTATTATTCAATATATTATAAAAAAATTAACCTAATGTGTATCTTAACACCAATTTTAATTCCCCAAAGTTACAAATCATTTTGATCAATTGTTTGGGTTAATTTAGGTTTGAAATTTTTCATACATAAATTAATGTAAAAACTAGCAAAATTTTATTGTATTCCTCTCATCAAGAGGAGTCCATAGAGCTTTCATTTGTATTTTTTGGATTTATATTTTATTTTTATGATTTTTTAAATTTCTTGGCATTTTTCTTTAATAAAAATTCAAAAAATCCCAAATTTTGTCTTAATTGCATTGGATCCACGTGGATTCGACGTGGTGCCGCAGTATTTATCCATGCGGGATCCGCGTAGATCCGACGTCAAAATGATGGCACATGTGGGATTTTTACTAGACGTCCGATCAAAGATTTGACAGCTCTCACCAATCCTCCATTTTCCTTAAGGGATTTAATAAAATGTTCTGCCTAAATCTCAGCTATCCATTCTTAACAGAAGGAATGGATAACAAAGATTATCTCTTCTTCGATGGAGATGAATGTCGAGAGCCATCCATCGATTTAAGATAATTTTGGGTGATCCAATAGTTGAAATCACTCAAATTCGATTCCAAAACCATCAGTGAATGAAATAAGAGGGATCTAAATGGTTTGATCTACTTTAAGATCAAATTCATTTTGAAAAGCTCTAAATCTGAAAGCTTAAGAGGTGGCTTTAATGACATACCTCAATTCCGACAATCTCTAACGGTGGGGTTGACTCCAATAGCTTTAGAATGGTGCGTCGAGGTTGTGGGAAGAAGGAATTGGATTCTCTCATCATGGATTGGCCTATAGACCAAGCTTGGTCTCTTTCCTATTAGCTTTGGTTGTTCTCCGACCTCTCAGCAATGAGGGAATTGAGGAAGGGTTGCAATCAGCTTTGTATGCGGTGGGGAAGGTGATGGAATAGTCTATTTGGCTCAAAGTTCTCTCTAGATCTCTTTTCCATTATAGGCTGAAAGGCTTTTATGTATTTTTTCTTCTCCTTGGTTGGCCATGCATAATTATTGTCCTTAGAGTCTAGCTCCAAGGATCATCTGCAGTTTAACAATTGTCTAGAGGTGATGAGGTGGAAAAGCAAAGGGGATGAGGGATTGGAGAATTTGGATTTGGCTTCATACTCTATTTTCTTGCCATGACATATTCCATCCTTTTAGATTTTTGTTGCCTAAGCTTCTTGTCATTCTCTTCTACCCATGTTAGGATGGGTTTGGATGAGTTTAAGTGGGTTTGGTTCAAGTTTGGTGGTTAATTATGCCATTGGATTCAATTTAGCTTCAAATGCTTTAACCACATTTCTTTTCATGGATTTGCTTTAGATTTTAGTTTAAATCATCATTAATTTTCTATTAGATAATTAAGAATTCAATTAGCCCATGCCACATGAGGATTTAATTCAATTCCAAGTCAATTTGACCAATTTTACTTTGAATGGGTTTGGTTCAATTTGATTGAGTCAAATGATCAACTTTGACCTAATTAGATAATGTTTAGACTCCAACCATGTTTAAGCACATGTGTGAGATGATTTGGAGTGATTGATTTCAATTAGTTTGAATTTAATTTTAATGTTGACCTATTTAGCATGTATTGGGCTTAATGGGTTAAGTTTGGGTTCATTTGGGTCAAATGACCAAATTGGTCAAATTGGATCCAATGATGGGTTGAATTATGTTTAATTATCATTTCCAAAGGATTTTGGACAATTATTTCAATTGCTTTTGGTTTGATTTGAATTTAAATCCAATATGATCCATTTAGGCCTATTCAGGTCAAATGACCTATTTAGCCTAATTAAGGCCTTATTGGATTTATATTCTCTTAAATTCATGCTTAAACATGAATATATAATCATCTAAACCATTTAGAATGATTTTATTTGGTCAAATTTTGGTGGGACCCACATAAGTCAAACTTATGTTAAAAAGGTTGACCACTTTTGATGTTGATTTTGATTTGGATTTATTCATGCTTTTAATTTGTTTTCATGGCTTCATTTGATCTTAATTTGCATTTGTTCTAGTTTTGTTTGAGTTTCTTTAAGTTTAGATGGTTTTAAGATTAAATAGGATAATTAGATTAATTATCCTATTCACTTTGATTTAAATTCAAGTGCCTTTAGATTTCAATTTCTTTAAGCTTAGATTTAAATTTGGTTTAGGTTTATCCAATCTTGTTGAGTTAGATTAGATACTAGAAAGGTGCATTAGGCCACTAAGTGAAGTGTCCTAAGAATCAAATTAGGAGATTAATTAGGTATCCTAATTACTAGTTTTGGAAGTAATGTTTACCTCATCCAAAAATGAGGTCATCACATGTTATGAAAAATGAGGTACTAATGGATAAAATTCCAGTCATAGGTTCATGGTGAGATAGAAGATTAAGCATTGAATTGAAGATACTTGGCATACTAAAGAGGCAGTATAACATCTTTCTATAAGGATAGTGGTGAAATACATTAATTTAAACTAATATGAGATGAGATCTTTGTGATCCCAAAATAATAATGCTACACAAGAAGTACTAAGTACGAAGTTTGGACTAACCATAAGAGTTAAATTTAAAAGGAAGGAATAAATATGTTTGATTTCCAAAAGTAATAAATTCTATTTTATTTATCATTATATGAACATTATGAGCAAAACTTTGTTTGTAATTTATGTTTTTTTCTAAGCAAAATAAAACTTTATCGATCATTTTAAGTATAAGTAATCCAAAAGAATTAAAAAGCAAAAGACATTTACAAGTATTTGTTTCTGATGTATGGGATATTTAGTTTGTCACCTTTTAGGATTAATTGTAAATTCATATCTAGTAAAGTTTAGATAACAAAAATTTTCCTTAGATGACCTTCTTTAGCAAAAAGATCAGCCTATTTGTTCATCCCTATGAATATTATTGGTGGTGAGAGTGAAGTCACCCATGAGCTGTTTGATCTTCTTAAAATTTGAAATTAGGTTCTAAGAGGTGAAGTCACTATCTTTCAATTCTGAAATTTTGAGAAGATCTTGAGAGTTTATTTTATGCAATATGTGTGATAAATTTAGAGAGTTTACGATTGTAAAGGCAATAAGAAGGTTAATGGTTTAGCATGGAGCACACTATGAGCCCAACAAGGCTTTTAAAAAGAAAAGAATACACCTTCCTTCATGTTTTCTGAAAACACCTCCAATCCTAGCTTATCAGATAATGAAATGTAACTATGATTTATATTAGTCTTGATGAAGGCCCTAGGTGGTTCCATCCATTGGATAAGTAACCAAGAAGAAATTTTGGAGGGTTGAGTAAATAAAGATTTGTAAGTAGTGATAGTTTCTTATGGGTATGGTTGTTTGTTAGGCATCCATTATGAAGTGCTTTGTAGATATAACTCTATATTATATTTAAGGTATCCTCCTATTTGTATTTTGTGTTTTGTGTTGTTGTGTTCATGGTTGTTCCTCAGGACCCAAATAAACCATAAAGCAAATAGAAGAGTTATAGTTATTATATGCTTATTTAGCTTTAGAGAATTATTAAGCTTCCAACAAATTATGAAATCAATAATAGAGTGGTTAAAAGATCTGCTAATAGAAGTGTTCAATGGATTATAATTTTTCTCCCAGACTTCCTTGTTGTTGCTATAAGTAATGAAAATATGTTGTATGGTTTCATCCACATTTGGACAAAGATAGCATATTGATGGTACTCTTAATTCCTTAATCTTTTGAATGTTGTCAGTTGGGAGTAATTTATCGAGAAGCCTCTAGTTTAAAAAATAGATAGATAATTTTATGATGTTATTATATATAAAATTTCCTTAGGAAATTGATTGATCCATTATATTCTATGCCCTTTAAGACAAGCTTGCCCATTTTATTTATATTGATAGGGACCGAGGTACATTTTTTTTACAAATTCCTTTGGTAGAATAGTTACAAGCTTTTGGTTGTCCCAAGGTCCATGGCTTCAAAAGTTTTACACCAAGTAGCTTTCAAAGTTCTAGTCCAAGTCAAATTTAGATAATAATATATCATCAATCTGGTGAACCTTCCAAAAGTTGATATTTCCTTAACCAATATCCTAGAAAATGAGTTCTTCATCTTGAGCTCTATGTTGAATCACAAGAATTCAAATGTATGATTCTTCAAGGTGAATGGTGACCTCTATTAGTTGTTGTCTTTTGCAATATTTCAAGTGAAGAAACTTGGCCCAGAGAGAATTGCTGGCTCTAAATCTTAGCCATAGTTTTATAATGTTTCATTTAATACAATCAGCCAATGTTCTGAATTCCAAACTTCCTTTTATCAAATGGTTTAAAGATTCTTTTCCAGCTTGTCCAATGAATGGTATTCCTACTAGGACTCCATATGAACTTGTTGAAGATGTGCTTAATCTATTACTGAACATTTGTTGGGATTTTTTGGACTTGGGCCACATAAAATGGGATGGAGTTGAGGATGCACCTTATGATGGTGATCCTACCTCCAAAAGAAGGAAGTTATTCTCGTAAGAAGAGATTTTTTATATTATTTTTCTTATATGGTCATCATAAATATTAGAAGTAATTATGATTTTGGATATGTTTACACAAAGATACATGAAGGAAAAACTTGCTTCTACAAAGTCAGTGTAGTCTTTAATCTAGATAATCCTTTTCCTAATGATAGATTTATTGGGAAAGATTAAAATTTAGATTTGTTAAGGTTCATAATCGATACCTTTTTAAGCTCCATGATGATTTTTATGTTCTTTCCAATTGAATTCATACTACCATTGTAGAAGAGGAGTAAATCATAAGCAAATTAAAGATAGCAAATAATAATCTATGCCTTGGCAGAGTAACATAAATTGTTGTTATCATTATAAGCTACATTAAGGAGCTTTGAGAGATAGTCAAGAGCTTGGATGAAAAGAGAAGATGTTTAAGGGTCTTCCTATTTAACTCCTTTTTTTGCTATATGGAATCCATGGAGAGAGCCATTAATGAGTATGGTGTAATGATTATCACTGAGTAGCCTTTTTTATGATCTTATAGAAGTGAGTGCTGATACCTCTCATTTTCAACATATCATGAATAAAATTTAATTGTATCAAATGCCTTCTTAATGTCCAGTTTCGTTATCAAATTGCCACCCATAAATTTCTTGTCAGTATTCTTTATGAGCTCTTGAGCAAGAAAAATGTTACTAGTATTTGGATACCCTTTATAGAAGCTACTTAATGTCTATAGATAATGAAAGGGAGAGATGTTGGATGCTAGTAGCAAGAATTTTGCTTATCAACTTACTGATAACATAAGCTAAGCTATTTGTTCAAAAAGTCCTAAGTCTGGGTATCATTTTCCTTTGAAATGAGAAAAATTGATAATGTAGAGAAGTAATTGTGCATCTTTTCACCTTTGTAGAAGTTTTGAACAATATCCATAACATCATCCTTCTAGATATGCTAAGCATGTTGATAAAAAAGGGTTGAGTGGCCATACATGCCAATAGCTTTATTCCCTTCAATGGAGTCTAGAGTTGTTTTAACTTCAACTTGATCAGGAAGTTTAGTGAGATTAGCTTCTTGATTCTCTTTTTTACAAATAAGTGAGATGAGTAAGTTAATGTTATTTATCTGCTGTGGTGATAAGCAAAATAGTTGATGAAAATAATCAATACATTCATTAATGATGTCTTCCTATTTTTGAATCTAGCCTCTTGTTTGGTCTTTCATTTTGACAATTATTTTACCTTATCTTTTCTTCTTAACATAAGCATGAAAGAATTTTGAGTTCTTGTTTCTCTCAAAGAAACTGCTAACAACTACCTTTTGCCTCCATAGAGCCTCTTTCTTATCAATAAAATTTTGGAGATTACATTGCTTAGCTAACAGCAAGGATTTAGTTTTAATGGAATTAGTCTCCTATAGTTGTTGACCTAACTTTTGGAGTGAGTTCTCAATCTCCCCACTTTAGACTTAGGAGTCTTCTAGATATTGAGAGTTCCTTAGTCATAGGACACTTCTAGCAATTAGGTAAACACTTAACCTAAGCCTAGAGATTTAGAAGGGTTAACCATAGGCTTAGGCTATGCCTTAGGACTCATGAAAATCCACATACCCTATAACCTAAACCCAATCCATGTCCACCTTCTTAAGACATAACCAAACCTAAAATTTAATCCAAATACAAATTCCAAGCCAAATGATTGAAGCTCATGATCAAATCCAAACTCAAAATCAACTTAAGCCCTATGATTTTATCTTATGGACTTAGCCTTAGCCAAATTCAAATCGAACCAAAACAAATTAATTTTTTAATAATCACTTTATATCTTCAATCATATTCCTAAATATAAATCAAATTTACATCCAAATAATCAAAACTAAATCAAATTATATCCAAACCAAACCAAATCCAAAACTAAGTCCTTTGAATTAAATTCATGAACTTAGCCAAATTTTCCTTCAAACCACTTCAAAATCAATTGAGTTTTCTCATAATCAATTTATATCTTCAATTATCTTCCTAAATATAAATAAAACCTACTATCAAATGATCAAAACTAAATAAAATTAAATCAAATTAAATCAAGTTCCTTCATAAGCTATATGATTTAATCCTATGAGCTTAGCCCAACCTTTACCCAAATCAATCCAAGCTCAATTGATTTTCTTACAAATTAATTATATCTTTAATTATCTTCCTATATATAAGTCAAATCTACAACCAAATTACCCAAACTAAATCAAACTAAATTAAAATCCAAACCTAAACCCTTTATGTCAATTTCATGGACTTAACCAAATTCTATTCAAATTCAAACCAAAACCAATTTATTTTCTTATAAATCAATCATTCCATCAATCACCATTCCAAATATAAATGAAACATAAAATTATCAAGCCAAAACAAATTCAACCCAAGTCAAACCTGACATAGCCCTTTTGACTTGAGATTTTGAAATGAATCAAAACCCATTTGAACCCAAACCAATTGAAATTGAATTTCTATATCAATCCTAAATCCATATATGAACTCAACTAAATCAAACTCAACCCAAAATCAAGCCAACTAAACCCAATTGGCTCACTTGACTTAAAGTGACCAATTTGACCTATTTGAACCAAAATCCAATTCAATCCAAAGCAAAGTGAATTAAGCCAATCCAAACTTTATATCATGATTGTTGATTACCCTAAGATGATTAATTATCATAAATTGGGTCAAACTAAGTCAACCTAGCCCTTTGACCAAGTCAACCCCTTAATCATATGAATCTAAACTAGCCAAATTAGAACCTAAGCTAAATCTCTTGAAACCAATTATTCATACCAACCCAAAACCAATATTTGAACATGACTTGACCTTCAATTGAGCAAAACTAAACTCAATTGGCCCTCTTGACCCAAGTTTACCCAAATTGACCTAAATGGGAAAAATTGGTCAAATCTTGATACAATCCAAATTGTATGAAACTAATGGCTTAAGTTCATTCCAAATTGATTATTGAACCTGACCACAGCCTCAATTGACCCACTAGACCAAAATGACCTATTGAACCTAACTTGACCTAAAGTGTCAAACCAACCTGAAAGCCAATCAAATCCCAATTAAACTCAACCAAAGCATACAACATATTCCAAATGATCAACCAAAACCAAACCAAGCCATGACCCAAGCTAATTTGGCCAATTGGGTCAAATTGGTCAACTCGACCCATTTGACCCAAATGAACTCAAATGAGCCAAAACCAAAACTAAACCAAATTGAACCAAACCAATGATACCAATACACTCCAATTGATCATATGAACTTGACCCAACCCTTGGTTTGACCCAATTTGACTAATTAGTTAACCTAACCCGATTTGACCTAATTTGACCCAAATCAAATCAAATGAACTCCAAATCACATGAAATTTGGGCTAACCCACTTTTGACTCATTTAAAATCTGGCCAATTCAAATCCAATACTAAATGACCATCCTACCCTTAGGCTAGGGGAATCACATGAGACAAATCACCCATATAAGTGGTCATTTCCATTCCTTAGCCACTTGGCACTCTCCCATTGGTCCACCTAGGCTCCTAGGACATTGACTAACTTGACCCAAAGGTGGTTGGGTTGGCTATGACCCAAGGGGAGGTGAAATCACCTCACCTCTCCCATTGGAGTACTTGAAACACTAAGGACACCCACTGCCCTTCTTGGCAGCCACCTCCACACCTTCACCCAACCAAACTGAGCCAACTCATCCTCCCAAGGACACCCACAAACTCAGCCTGTCCATCCAATCAAGAGGAAGGGGGTATACACCCCCTCAATTCTACTCAAATCGACACCAATTCATTCCCTAGAGCAAGGAAACCTTAAGATGAGCCGCCAAGAGCTTCTTAAAGAGTTCCCAAGCTTCTCCAAGTTCCCCATTCTCGAATTTCTTCAAACTGAAGTAGGGAAACATCCCATTCATTCATGTTTGCTTAAGGATCAATCAAAGTGCAATTAACTTTGCACACACCTTCATTGGAGCTAGGCGAACAAGAATGAATCGCCTCCCAAGCCCTCCGAGCATTGGAATACTGACTTCGATCAACACCGACCACCTATGCTTTGTGTGTTGGCCTTTTGAGCAAACCACCTCAAATTGGAGCTCGTGCTGATTAGTAGAGCTTCATCTCAACTAGACGAAGCTTTCTCAATTAGATTTGGCATTGATCTTGAGATCTAGTGAGGTATGCCATTGAAACCAATCCTTAGGCAAAAATGAGTTAGAGATTTTTGAAGAAAACTTGCATCTCATGTGATATTGGCCATTGAATCCCTTTGGATCCTCCTTATGAAGGTGTGGGATCGATTTGAGATTGATCCAAGCTCGGGTGAGCTTGAATCAATCGAAGGAAGGTATATGGTGTCCGTCTTCCGTCGATTGATAGACGAGGGATCACACACCACTCGTTTCACGTGATCAAAATGGATGGTCAAGATTAGATTTGTTAAAATTATCATATTTTATCTTTTAGCACCACAAGATTAATCGTGGTCATATGATCTTAGATCGTATGTCACACGAGAAAGTGCATTCTATCACTGCCATGTATGTGCCGACTTAGATTATTTTTAATAACCAATCCTGCGACACCACGTGGAAAGCACGCCGCCTCAACGCGCCACATGGAGACGATAGGATTAAGAGTTAATTAAGCTTAATTAATATGTTTTAATGGCTGAAACTTGCAAAAATCATAACTAATTATAGAAAAATCATAAAAATATAAATAAATACTCATTTTAAAGGTATTTTAGATGAGAATTCATTAAACATATTCTTAATTAATTTTGAATAGTAATTAGAGCTTAAATAATGTTTAATTATAAAATTAATTAGCTTAATTACTCATTAATTACTTAAGTAATTGATCCCAAACTTTGTGGGTTAATTTAATGGGATGACCACTACCTCCCATAATTTTCTTGGTGTTTATTGCTTGATTAATTGGAAAAACAAACTAATTAAGCTTTAATTACTCTCTTAAGTTAATTAATTATTAATTAATAATATGATCAGTAAAATGTCAGTTAATTAAGAAGTTAATCACTATCCAATAGTGAATGAACCTATGGAACAAGGTTTGGGCCTCCTCCCTCGTCCTTAATTTATTTCCCTAAGTTCATGTCATTAATTAAACTAATTAAGGCTTAATCAATTAATTAAACTACTTAATTAACTAAATTGAAAATGTAATCACATCAGAACTTAATTAAATAAGCCTTGGGTAAATCTTTAGGTGTTCAATAACCTAAAGAGGTCTTAAAGAAATTATGGTTAACTGACATGTGTGAGAAAATCATAAGATAACTTAATTAAGTTTCCTTAGCTTAATTAACCATTAATCATGAGCCAATTGCATTAAGTACTTTTTGTTCCTTAGGATCATTGCTAATTTTATTTCTAATGCGTGTGCATATCATGTTGGCTCATAATTATTTGGGTAATTATGTTAAGGTAACATAGGAAAGGGTTAATTAATGTACTTAATGTATACCGCAACTTAATTAACCCATAAAATAAATTTAATTATGTTTTATTAAACTAAATGAATTAATAAACATGGGAATGGGTTTGGATCTGTAAACCTTTTCTCACATCCTTAAATCAAATCAAAGTATGAAATTAAAAATGGCATTAAAAAAAGCTTTGGTTTACTTTAAATGACTTTATTTAATATGATTTTCCTTAGAAATTAATTTAATTGAATGAAATCATGTGTTTATGTTTATTTATTCCTTTCCAATCATGATTAGATGTCCTATGTCATTTGATTTCATACATTCATGCTTTCAATTTTAAAGAAATCAAATGGTCTTACTTTATGTAAGCTTGCATGTGTTGGATTAATTTATAATATGTGTGGCTATTATCACTAATAAATTCAAATAAATTTTCAAAAATTTTTAAATCAATTACATTGATTAGAGTGATACTAGTTATGAATACATATAGGTGTGCATGTGCTTATAACTTAGGTATGTGAAGTAAAGCTTTCTTTTCCTTAACTTATGTGTACTTTTACATGTATTTGAATGTTAATAAGTATATAGTTTGGACATCCCAGGAATACGAGGCTTTAGATAACCCCAATGAGGTCACCTGATTACCTCACTTCCTTGGTTAACAATGGCATGTACTTATTTTATTTCATTTATATATATTTCTACATTAGAATTTGGATGAAACTTTGCTTCATATACATAAATAATTCAATCAAATAAAGTATAATTTTTTGCATGATTTTCTTCCCCTTATTTGCATATACATTCATGTGTAGTGAAATAACAAAGTATATAATCTGGACATCCCAGGAATACGAGGCTTTAGCTAACCCTAAGGAGGTCATTTGATTACCTCACTTCCCTAGCTAACAAAGGCACGTACTAGCTTGTTTCTCTTTACATGTGTATGTATGTGTGGCTAAAGAATGAAAGTCCCTCTTTTCTACTAAAAATGCACCCATTCATGATCAATCAAGTGATTGAGTAAATTAGTCATGTGATTTGGAGCTTTCATTTTCATAATATATATAAATTTACATATGTTTGAATGTAAATGGGTATCTAGTTTGGACATCCTGGGAATATGAGGCTTTTGCTAGCCCCAAGGAAGTCATTTGATTACCTAACTTCCTTGGTTAACAATGACACGTACCTATTTAATTTCATCCTTATGTATTTTCATATAAGAATTTAGATAGAGCTTTAAACAAATATGATTGAATAATTTAATCAAATATAAACTTCGAATACTTAAATACATTCATCATAAAAGTGTGCTAAAATATGTTGCATGTATAGGTACACTTGGGATTAAAATCATATGCATGTTACATGTGATGGAAAAGAATGGATTATCATAAGTCATGTGGTAGTAATTCAATTAGATTAATACAAAGATGCCTTTCATATTGAATGGGATTATTTAAGGTGAACCTAAACCTAGGATTTATTTAAATCAATTAATAAGTCATTCACTAAAGAGAACTAAATCAATTTAATATACTTTAGAAAGTGGCTTAAGGTAGGTATGAAAGAGGGTAATCCTTTTCCTTTTCTTTATAACACTTAATTGCTAAGTGTAATTATATGAAACAAAAGAAAGAATAAATTAAAATTCTCAAATCAATTAAATAACTTAAAGTAAAATCAACCCTTTATATTAAATGGAAGTCTTCTACACTTAGAAAGTTATAACATTAATGTTTAGTTAAGACATACCACACAAGCCTTAAAACACACATTAGAATTAAGTCACCACTTCTAGTTCTATGTCAGAATGGTGCATGGTGTGATGAATGCTTTAGTTTCATGATGTATTATTTTAGATTGGATGTCAGGGTGTATGTTTCATAGACTAGATGTTTGGCCATGATTAGTCTAATAATATTTTATGTAGGGGATTGTGCTTAAGGGGGTGCTTGAAGTAAATATAAATGCTCTCTTTATAGGTTGCTTAAGCTCCTAAGCATAATCCAAGTTAGGACAGGTGGGATTGGTTACCCATATGAGGGTGCTAAGTCAAAATCATAAATATAACTGCTTGGGAATGCATGTATATTTAGCTAACTTCCATTTTGTAGGTGTAGTTAGATTTACTTTTCCTATTTTTAATGTAATCTTGCATTAAGAATTATGATTAATGCTATGAGGGTTTAGGATGAGCATTGGCTAGAAGGCTTTGTCCTGGGATGCCATGTGATGCCTTGAAACCTATCAAATCAAAGAAGCAAGAAGGAAAGAAATGAAGATTTGAAGAATTAAGAATGGAGACCCCCCATAGCGTTCATTCATTATAAATTATAATTTTTTATTTTGTAATTCTGAGTTGTATAAGGGTTGAGCTTGGATACCGCATTGGCCTCTTATTCTTTTGCATTAGTTTTATAAAAATGTTTGATGATTTATTTAGTTTGCACACTAGAAATGGCATGCTTTTCTTAGTTTCTTAAATGAATGATGCTTTAATGTGTAGCCTGAATGTGATTAGGCTCTTAGGGAAAAATTAATTTTTCTAGCCCAATTAACCACTCATAACTATAATTTTCTACAACTCATAATCTCATCATAAAGCTTAGGATGTAAATCAAGATAATTAAAAGATTTAGCAACCCCTTAGTTGAATGGTTGAATGTTTCACAACATGCATATCATATTGCCTCATTCTTGAAAATTTGGGAATTCCATCCTTGCACGATAGGGGAATGCTTGACCTGTGAGGCATTCCTTGTGGTGGAAAACACCCTTTCTTGATGATTTATCCAACAACTCTATTTCATCATGCATATATGCATCAAAATCCTAAAGCCTTTGTCAAAATGAAGTGTAAAAATATAAATAAAATTTGAAATGATTTTGCATTAGATTAAGTCATTATTCATACCACTCATGCTCTAGTCTCTTATGGAGTGAGTTGGAGGACTTTAGTCTCTTCCTAAATAAATAATAGCCCAACTATCTTGCTAATCCATAAGACTTGTTTACATAGATTTAAATCGTAGGAGGAGTTAGCTAGCGACCACTCCAGACAGTTATAAGTCCAGCAGTTGGGTGGTTTATCCCCTCTTATGGAGGTAAACCTTATGCCCAAATTTACTTAGATTTATGTCGTGCTTTAGTTTATGCTAAAGCTCCCTATATTTAGGATCCGAGGTAGTTGTTTCCTTTAGGCTACAAGCATAAATTCTCACATCTTAGGCAATTCCACAACCTTGTGTTGGCGGATTATAAGCCTTAGTAATCTAATAAAATTTCAACTCAAATCATATAAATCTCTTCCCTTTCAAAATATAAAGCCCAACCATAGAATAGATTGGAATGCTCAATGGGCTTCCTAGTATCATGAGCATTTCCTACTTCCTCCCTTTGGATTCCAAAAGTAAGTCTTCTCCTTGAACTTTCTCATTTGAGTTTCCAAATATAGCCAATCCTTTCATAGTCTTGCCTTGAAATCTTGGGAGATGATAATTATCTACTTTAATCGAGAGTATTCTTAGGAAATTTTATTTTCTAAGATGTAATTAACTATGGGGTTTTCCCCATAGGGAACTTTAGAATTCAGATTAATATAAACCATGCTTTATTCATCCATATAAACTAGGGGAAAAATCTCTGGTATATTCGAAGACCCATCATGCCTTATGAGTCCTTATTAGGTGATTAGGTCCATTGAAGGGTAATACCTCTATCTTTTGAGATAGTATATCATACTTTAATGTCATAGCTAATCACTTAAATAAGTAGCCCCTATGTTCTGCGTGGCATCCCCCCACATCTAAAAATAAACACCACAGATTTTTTTGGGTCCTTTTGAATTTAGCTAAGGCTAAGTCCATAAGATAAAATCATAGGACTTAGGTTAATTTTGAGTTTGGATTTGATCAGGAGCTTCAACCATTTGGATTTGGATTGAATTTGAGCTTTGGTTATGGCTTAAGAAGGTGAACATGGATTGGGTTTAGGTTATAGGGTAGGTGGATTTTCTTAAGTCCTAAGGCATAGCATAATCCTATGGTTAGCCCTTATAAGTCTTTAGGCTTAGGTTAAGTATTTACCTATTTGCTAGAAGTGTCTTATGACTAAGGAAGTCTTAGTGTCTAGAAGACTCCTAAGTCTAAGATGGGGAGATTGAGAACTCACTCCAAAAGTGAGGTCGACAATAGTCTTCTTTCCAAATAGCAAATTCTGATTATGTATCATTAATTAGTTTATTAATGTTACCAAAAACATCCCAATTCCATTTCTTTGGAGCAGTAGCTAGCTTTTTTTGTAGTTTCTATAGCCTAAGCTAAAGTATAGTAGTAGTATCATCAATTTAGTTTTCAAAAACATTTGTAATAGTTAATTTCAAAATGCAAATCTTTTGTAATTTATTTGTGTGAACTTTTGTAACAGTTAATTTCAAAATTCAAATATTTAGTTATTATATTTTTGAGTTTCTTGTGGGAATCACTTATATTAATTTTAAAGTAGGTATTTGCATAAACATATCAAATGCATAAAGCTCCAATTAAATGTGGGCCTACCAAGAGGAGTTATGAAATTCAATGGTGGTTATATCAAGGTGGTCGACCCTCTCCCTTGCCCTATATCTTGTTCTTTGAATTTTCTCATGTTTGAACACACACATATATATGATTTTATTGATGTTTGGTGAATATCTATAGTCAATTTTGAGAGAAGAGGAGGCTTGGTGCTCGATAACGTAAGGAAAGATTTTGGTCATCTCTTCCAAACTAGTCACTTGGGTGAGTGATTAGAATATACATAATTTTTATATAACCTACACATTTTTATTACTATTCTTTATATCAATACTCATTAATCCGCCAAATAAAAACATTTACATATTTTTCTTCACAAAATTCAAATATTTACTAAGTTGGGGTTGTCAGTTAAGTTTCTCTTATAACATAAACTAGTTTTGCTTTAGAGGTCAATGATGGGTTGAAACTCATTGATATTTGATGAAAAACTCTAGATTCCATCTAAAAAGCCTATGCTATCATCTCCAAGTTTTTTCTTCCCATTCTTTATGTGTTTGCTCATTTCCCAAAGTGAAAATCCCCAAGTTTATGTTGTTTTCTACAATGAAATCTTCTTGCCCTAATTTTTTAAAAATTCCAAAAAAGCCAATATGCTCCAATAATTATGAAACTTTCTAAAATATCTTTAGAAAAATGGAATTAGCATTTTCTAAAGTTTCATGCCCAAAATACTTGCAAAATATTGACATTAATACACTAAAGTTAGACTTAATATATAAGGCCTAAACTTTCTTATGACCTCATTAGAAGTACACTGAACCTTAATTGGTCCCCAACAAGTGGGCCAACCTTAAGCAACACTAGAGAGTGAAGTATAAGAATTGATCTTTTTTCATTAATTTTAGCTAGAAGTCATTAAATTAAGTTTAAATTCATTAAATTATAAACCTTGAGTGAGGTATAAAAATCATATGACCCTAGATAATGTATAAATATAAATTCTTGGGTGCAAAGTATAGATGACCATGAAACAATGCATGAAAGAGGTCTAGTTAGTCCAAGTTAACAAAGGTTAACCTAGCTTGACCAAATATTCATACAAGTGTGTTCATAGTGTCCTAAATAAGAATTTTATTATGAGCAACCAGACACTATACCAAATCAAACTATAAGTAATGTCAAAATTTATAATTTTATTTAATTTGTCTCTCATAGTTTTGTATATAAGATTTATTGGTTTGAGCATCAGGCAGACACTCTAAAGATGCATCAAATAATTTTAATGTTCATTACTAGATCTTATTTTATCCTTAGGATTTATGTGGATATAGTATGATGTTGCATGTACTTGGGTCATTAGATATGACCTAATTAGTATTTTGGGGAATTTTTAAGATGCTTAAAATTGTGAGAATAGGTTTGGACATGTTAAATTTATTATGAAGTTTAAGCTAAGGACTTAAATGTGGCCAACCAGCCTAAGACAAACATAGTCTTGAACCTCTTATCATGTTAACTCCATTATTTGCAAACACCTTACCAAGCTCACCACGCACTTTGATAATTACTCTATCCAATGTTCCACCAAACTTTGGCTCTGATACCAAATTTGATACAACATGTGATTAGATTACTTAGGTGACCCAATTAATGGTTGCGGATTTCCTAAGATGCTTCGAAAAGTTAGGATAGGAATGAAGAGGCTATATTTGAAGTGGAGTTTAAGATGTGGACTCAAATTTGGTCGACCAATACAAGATATAACCTAGTCAATAACTTGATGCACCAACTTCCTAGATCCATTAGTCCCCTTATAGAATTCCAAATTACTTAAAATAAAGTGTATATTGTAGAAAATGATGTCTAATTTCAAAAAACATTTATAAAGTTTCAAAATATATAAGCATTATTTTTATATTTTCCCTAAATACTATTCATGTGAAAGCCATTATACTTTGCTATTTAGATGATATTTGGAGTGTGATCCAAAGTATGTTGTGGCGTGGTGGCCAGACAATTTAGTGATATCCTTATAGAGTCTGTTTAGTGAGTGATCTCTACATTTATATGTTATCTAAATTTAAAATTCTTATTATGGTTGTGTGTCATTCTCTTGCCTCAATTCCAAAAAAATGGTTCCACATAAGAATTCTCACAAAATTACTTGTAAAACCCCTTTGAAGAAGTTTGCCTCAACTTACAATAATATGATATAGTTTTAATCCATAGAGTGTTTGGTTCTCACAAGT
The DNA here is from genome assembly GCA_021442155.1 of Cymbidium sinense. Taxonomy (NCBI): domain Eukaryota; kingdom Viridiplantae; phylum Streptophyta; class Magnoliopsida; order Asparagales; family Orchidaceae; genus Cymbidium; species Cymbidium sinense. Next base: position 106,404,549 of record CM038221.1, on the reverse strand, counting down.
CACATCAATCTACTTGAAACTTTCTAGCTCAGTTTTAGGGACATTTCACCATCTACTATAAGTGTTACTTTGAAGTTACATCTACAAAAATTCACTATCCTAAAGCCAAACTTCCATTTGATTCTTATTTTCTAAAAAGGGTTTCCCATAACAAGCATTTGGAAAAAAAAGTCCAAAAAGTTTATATTTATTTAAAAAAATATTAAACATTTAATATTAAAACTAGACATCTTTTCCTATAATTTACACTTTCTTTCAATTCATTTAGAGTTTTGTAGAGGGAGTACTAAATCTAAGACGTTTGTAGATAAGGCTTTAGACTCTTTAGTTGTTTGACCAAATTTAATTCCACGTCATAAACTCCACCTCAAATCATGCCTCTTCATGCTCATCCTCACTTTTTAAAAAATTTTTAGAGAAAAGCTTCCATACATTAATTGGTTTCCCATGTGATTTAACCATAAGCCACATCATAGTAAAAACCTTTGGAGGTACCCTTTAAATACATGATTTGAATTCCTTACTCCTTATTAGTGAGACTCTAGTATGCCTTTGGGTAAACAACTTATTTTATGTAGACAACATGTTTCATAGTGAACATTAGACTTAGTAATTAATTTCACTCATTATTATGAATATGGGATTTAATGGGTGATGTTTGATCATTCAAAATTTGCTCAATCATCCTTCCATAAAACTTAGGTCACTAAGTTGAGATTCATTTATTGTAGTACCATTATAGGACTCATCTTATTAAACTATACCCAAAAAGTCACATTAATCAACTTAAACCCTTTTTATAAATTTTGATTGTCTAAACATGGATAACTCTAATGCAAATGACCTTTGACTTAACTGAATGGGCTTTCTAATCACCTTAGATTTTATAAAGAAACTAAATGATGCTATGAAACAAATGATTAATTCAACTTAACCACCTCCAAGAATGTTCCTAAGTGGTCCATATGCCCTTGAGTTCCTTAGATCTTTCCAAAGAGGGGCCTCTAAGAGCTAAAATAGTGAATAAGGAGGCTTTATAGCAGCCAATTCAAGCCATCCACAAGCTTTTATTGAAGAGTACACCAACACGTACTGCTTAAAGGGTGCGAGGTCCCCTTTAATTTGGATCTTATGTTTATAGTGGAAAGAATTTTTTTAAAATTGAGCTTAGTTTTTTTCCAAGTTGTAGCTTAGGTTAGCAATTATATGCCATAGATTTTAGCATAATTGAAAGACTTTAAGGTCCTCTAAACAGCCCAACTGGAATAACCACATTTCATAGATCATAAGAGGAGAAATTCCAATACATTTAGGTTAGCTTAGGTAACCCAAAAGCATACCCAGGAAGTTGCACATAAGTTTTAGCTAAGGGAGGAAGAAGAGATAATAGTCCCAAAGAAAATTCTTAAAGAAAATTGTGTGTATTTCATCAAGGATTGTGCTATGATTTTAATATTATAAAAATGAATAAATTTTTATTATATATAACTCTAAATATAATTAATTTAAAAGAGTGATTATCATTCTCATATCAATGCTAGAACTCCTAATATAAAAAGTTACTCTTAAGCCTAAATTTTTATGTCTTCAATGTTAAAGTAAGGGGTGTAAGCATTCACCTAAATCCTTTTAATCGTGTTTTTATTACATAGTTTAAGATGAAGTTTTTTTTGTCTAGCAGATGATGCCACTTCCCTAATTAGCACATTATATTAGAATAAAAAAAGCTTGTTATATCATTATTGGCATTAAAAGTTTAAATATTTTGTATAGGTTGATGCCTAGGATTAATTTGTTCAAGTTACCCTTCTTGATATGGGACTGGCTTAAAATGATATGCACAAGTGCATGTTCTAATTTATATAATATAATGATAGTAGAGTACTATTCTCATGAGAAATACAAAATTTATAATAAGTTAATTATTAATATGCCACTTACTTTATTTTTATTTAGACAAACAAAAGTATATATTTGTAATTTGAAAATACTTAAAATAATCTAGTTTTCTAAATATTGTTTTGATTTTAGGTTGAGTTCAAACAATTTTAAAGAAAGGGTCCCTATATCAATGAAAATTTTGATTGACTATATGCACTAATATTTAATGTGAGATTTTTTATTTTTGGAAATATGAAGTTGTCAATCTGGAGCTTAAATGATATATTATCCATGCTTAGATCAATATAACTAAACCACTTCTTTTAATTTACTATATTCCAATAGTAAAGTTAAACTTTAAGTGATTTGCATTTCCAATATCTTCCTAAAATGATTGCAGGCCCAAACTATCATATGCCTATGTGTACCTTGTAAGTCAAATTACATTTCTTTTATTGTTCCCATCGGATTCTTCCTATAGCACTAGTTTTCATCATATTTTAACATCACAATTGGTCAAATTGCCAATAAATTAAGTACAAAAAAGGTAAAATAACAAATTTTTAGTTAAGCACAAATGGTTTTCTTATATATTAATCCAACATCAATAAGAGTACATACACATCAACTCAAAATCAACATAAATTTAGGGCACTTATGATTTTAGTCACCCATATTATATGATAAAGAAAGACATTTACATCAACAACTTTATGAGATCATTCAGAAAAATATCAAAAAAAGTAAAGAGTAGATAGACTAATGCTTCAAAGTTTGCCCTTGATCCAATTTTCATGCCTTCTAGAAATGCAATCCCCTTCTAATAGATTTCTCCTGCTCTCTTAATAAACATGAATAGCACACAAACACTTGGATGACACAACACCACACTTGGAGTGCCACTCTCCAAGTGCAAAACTCACTCACACTCTCACTAGAACTCCACACTTGCCAAACTCTCCTTTCTCTTGCTAATAGTACCCTATTTATAGCCAAATAGTTTCTCTAAAAGTTTCTCTCTTATAACCTCTTAAAATTGGTATGAAAATTGTGAAAATTGCTCGCCAAAACTACTTGGAACCACTCTATTGGGCTGTAGTGTCGAGACTCAATGAAGGTGGCACCTAGGTAGGTGTAGTGCTGCGATGCTAGCTCTTCAACACCTAAGCATTATGCTTTCTATCAAATGGTGTATTTTTGGGCTATTCAGCATCGTAGCACTACAAAATGTGGCATCTAAGTGGTTTGTTCTCTATCTTGGAGTCTCCCATGTTGAAAATTTTCTATGTTCATCATGCCTCGATGCTAAGGGTCTAGCATTGAGGTGTTGTGCTCTCTATCTCCATGGTTTATTTTCTAAAGGAATGGCATTGCGATGTTGGTGATCTACCTAGGCGTCATGCTCTCTATTTGTGGTGCCAATTTAAACCAATTGCAGTGCCTAAACATTGTACCAAAATTCTAGTTTTATCTCCTTTTAGAAATTTCTTACCAAAACACCAAAAGTAACTCCAACAAACAAATTTTGCATAAATTTAGCACAAAATACATAATTAACTACTGTAATTTTAGTAGAAAATGATGCTTATTACTATGATAGAGCTTGCCATTTTTTTATTTCATTCTTAAATCTCAATAATTTAAATGTGAGCAAATCAAAACCTTGTACTTAAACTCCAGCCTACTTCTAAAGATGCTTCAAGTATTTCTTTTTATCAATTCAATCTTTATTTTTTATTTTTTATAGTTCATTTATGGGGCTTTCCTAAGCATAATTTAGCTAAAATCCTACATTAACTTTTAGTCTAGGCTAACCTAAGACATAACTTTAGAATAATAATGGAGACATGATACAAATATTAAGAGAATTATTTTAATAATCTAAATATAAATCAAAACTTTTTTAACTTTAACTAATCTCAATCATATCAGTTGATTTATAATGAGTTCATTTATTTAATTGGATTTAGATTTAGGTTCAAATTATTATTGATTATTCATTACAATGATTTGCAAATCAATTGATCCATGCCTTATGGGATTTCAATGTGACTTAAGCTAGTTTGACCCATTTGACCTAAATGGGTCAAGTTGGGTCTCCTAGCTCATTTGAGAAATTAAGTTAAGGATACTTTTAATAAGTATGAATTTACCCCCAAAGGATATGAGCTGATTTTCCCATGATAGGAATTTTGTTTGTATTTTGGCAATGATGTCCACAAAGTAAATTTTTTTCACCCTTTTAGTACATAAAGAATTTCCCAAGTATTTAGTATAAAAGTTTATTAATATGAATCTAGTAAAGTGTTGAATCATTCTTGATTGGGTATTAGGTATTCACTTGCTAAGGAATATGTTAGATTTTTCTTTGTTGAATTGCATACCAGTAGCACCTTCAAATTTCTTGGTAGTCTTATGAATCTTCTTAATTGATGTTTTGGACCCTTTGTGAAATATGAGGATGTCATCAAAAAAATAAGATTGGAGATAGGTAGGTCTTCTTTAGTATAGAATTGGATGGAAGGATTTGAGTGAATTGTTTGATTTAACATTGTTGATAAATAATCTATAGCAATTATGATTGGGCAGGGGGGATCACCTTACCTTAGCATCTCTTTGTTTTGAAGAAGCTAACCTTGTTTTCATTAATCATGATAGAGTAGTCATTTTTACTAATGATTTTTCTTAATGAGAGCACGAGAATCTGAGTTAAAACCTTTGGTTGCAAGAACTCGGTGGATGAAATCCCAACTTATAGTATCAAAAAGCTTATAATGTCAAGTTTAATTGCAATATTCTAGACTATATAATTTGAATCTAAATATCTTAATACTTCTTAAGCAAAATAAACATTTTCACTAATTTCTATTCTTTTAATGAAAGTACTTTGGTTAAGAAAAATTAAATTTGGTAATAGTCTCTGAATTATGATGCACACTATCTTGTTAATGGTTGTAGAAAGACTAATAGATCTAAAAGCACTCAAGTTATAGCTAGATGGTTATTTTAAAATTAGAATAATTATAGAAGAGCTTAAATATAATGGCATTTGATCCCCTTTGAAGAAGTCCTGAATGGCTTTAATGACATCTAGACCAACAATATCCCATGCAGTTTGATAGAATGCTATAGATAAATCATCAAGTCTATGGCCTTGTCAATGTTAATGGAGAATGCTTCCTATTTTACTTCATTCACATTATGAACACGACAATTATCAATGGTTGGGTGCTGTTGATTTCCAAATAGCTTTTGATTAGCCCGTTGTCTTGTGTTCTAATTTTTAGGTGCTAACAGATTGCTGAAATATCTAATTATTGATTCTTTAATTTCTTTAGTGCTAGTGATCCATTGGTTATATTGGTTTTTTAGCTTGATAATGGTTATCTACTCTCTTTTTTTAATTAGTGCATGTAAGTATTCTATGTTTTATCCTCTTCAACAAAGTCAAGCCTAGTAGTTCTTTGAGCATAAAAGTAATTCTCCATTTTTAACTTGTCTTCTAGGTTAGCTATAATAGATTTATACTTATGCTCAGCATTATCAATTGGTTTTGCTTCAAAGTTTGATTCACATTTACTCACTTAAATCTTATATCCAATGCATTGTGAATGTGGTAAACTAAAGACTCTTTTATTCCAAATCTTGAAATCCTTAGTTGAAATCTTTTGTAGCTTCCAAAGTTTGATCTAGCTAATGTCATTATAATCTAAATTCTAGATTTTGCTGATAAAAGGAATAAACTCAATATGTCACATCCACATGTCGAAGAACCTGAAATGGGAGTGGGTGGATCTAAGAATTACTTTGATGATAATCAACATAGTGGCATGATCAGATGATGTTCTAGATTAATGTTGGATTGTAGAGTTCTCCATGTAGTGTTCAATAAAAATTGATAAAGTTGTTCATGTACTTTCCCTCTCCTCCATGTATAATTACATCTAATGAAACCAACATTAGGCAACTTAGCTTTGAGAATAGATTCAACAAATTTTGCTATTGGCTTGGATTTATGATTGGCACCTCCTTTTTCATCTTCATTATAAGAAATCATATTGAAGTTTTCTCCAACCATCGAAGGAAAATAAATTGAGTTTCCAAACTAAATAATGTTTTCTCAAAGCTCTCCTTTTTCTTGATGTAATCATGCTGCATAAACAATAGTGGCTTGCGTGTTTATTTCCCCTTATGAAATCTTAACATGAAGAAATTGGGAGTGGTTAATGGGGATTTCTATAGTGTAAGTGTCCTATCATAAGATCTAGTTGTTTGTATTGACATGAAAGCCCTGCAAGTTGAGGAATCTGGGCTTGAGCATCCAATTTGGTTGCCATGGGTTCTAAAATACCATGACACATAGTTTATGAGTTTTGGTCTAATGCTTTAATCTTTTTTTTTACTTGAGCTTGATAATGCCACTAATATTAATTTTCATATAAGAAACTTAATCATTTGGGAGCTTTGGTGGCCTTGTCCAGGTTAGATAAATTGCCTACATTATTTGATCATCTGATAGTATTATATTGGTCTTTAAGTAACCTTTTTAGTTGGTTCAGTCCTCTAGATCTTCTCACTTATATCGAACCTTCATTTGATTGAGGCATTTCCATAGAAATTTCTTATTAATGGTGATCTAGTTTGATGGGTTTCTTTATTTGGGTATGCTATTTCTAGGTTATCATCCACCAAAATTTGTTTCCCTTATCTTTTAGGCTATTGCCTTGCATTTTTGCTGAGACAATAGTTTCTTGTGAGGTTAAATTTAGCTCCACTTCAACACTTTCATTTACCTCTTATTATCTGATTTGCTTAGTGATTTGTGAATTTCATTTAGTGTAGTAACCCCAAATGAAGTTTTCCTAAAATAGGCTTATAATGTGAGAGAAAATCCAAAGGGTTAGTGGGTAGTGGGTGGGGTGAGAGAGGTGGTGAGTGCTAGTAAGTAGAGTGTTCAATATTCTAAAGAACTTGGGTAGAGAACTGTTGAATTTTGATAATAGTAGCTTGCTGGGTTATGGCCATTTTAATATGTTGTGGATGAATAGTAATATCATTAGCATTATTAGTATTTTGTAATGCAACAGTAGCTTGGGCATTTGATGGTTGTAAAGCAAGACATTTAGTGATATTGTGATTGAATCTCATAGAATGTGTGTGTAGTATTTGGGGGTGGTGGGTGGGGTGGGCAAGGGGGTGGTGAGTGCTGATAAGTAGTGTGTTAAATATTCTAAAGAACTTGGGCAGAGATATGTTGAATTATGATAATAGTAGCTTGCTGGGTTATGGCCATTTGAATATGTTATGGATGAATAGTAGTATCATTAGCATTATTAGTATTTTGTAATGCAGCAGTAGCTTGGGCATTTGATGGTTGCAAAGCAAGACATTTAGTGATATTGTGATTGAATCTCATACAATGTGTGTGTAGTATTTGGGCAAATTTTTTAGAATCAAAATTTTCTATATCCATTCCTTTGAGATCTAATCCAGATTTGATCATGGAAAGTGGAATAAACATCAAAATTGATTGAAACTATATTTGTTGGTTTAGTAAGTGTGGCAATAGGTATGCTCATGTTGAAGGGGCTTACCATTCACAATAGCTAAAGAAAAGAGTGTTGTTTGTTAAAATAGTGGACTAAGAGTCTAGGGTATTGAATTCAAATAGGAACCACAAGAGATTCAACATCGAAAGAAAAGTCAGTGGTCCATTTGAAGATCTTGATATGGGGGGGCCTTGATATAGAAGACTCTTTTTGTAAAGACTCGGGCATAGTCTTCCTTATTGTTGAGGTGAATAAGGTAGTGTTTGTGGTTAATTAAAACCACATACCATTTATAGTTGAGTTTTAGTTCAACAAATAACCTTCTAACTTCAGCTAAAGTGATCCTTTCAGTACCACACTTTCCATGAGAGAGAACTTAAAAGGTTTAGCAAATTTTCCAATTTTTTCCTTATTTAGAAAGACAACAAGCTTCCAACCTTAAGTAGAATTTTTTATGATGGTAAGATTTGGGTTCTCATCACGAGCTTTGTAACCTTTAAGGAAGGCTAACAATAAGGCTATAAAAATGACAAGGGAGGACTCTACTTGAGAGGAAACATGACTATTCAGAGCAAATGCATAAAACCATTTATCTATTCTTGCATGAGGGGAGGAAAGGTAGTCAATAACAAGAGCACCAATGGAATAGTAAACTTAGGTGAAGACAAAGGAGAAGCACCATTTTTAGCTCTTCTAATTCATCCAAAAAATCATGAAAGTTAAACCTAAGGTGTAAAATAGTAACATAAACATCCTATAAAAATTTCAAGTCAATTTGTACCAAAATATAAATGTTATGAATTTCAAAACTCATCATTTAACTATTTAAAAGTTCATAGAAAATAAAATAATCAGTGGAAAAATGTATTAATTTAGGAGAATATTTAAAACATCATTCTAAATTTGTAGATATATCTTTATAATTTATTGAATGATGATGGATTAATTATCTAATTTCTAAAGTGTTAAATCTTTTTCAAAAAATTTTAAAAATTAAATAAAAATAAAAATAAATTGAGCATATTCTAAAAAAACCCCAAATAATATCAAAATTAGCCATCTAAACTCACTAGAAAAAATTTATAATTGTTTGACTTCAAATGAATTACTTATAAATTTTAAAAGCAAATGAACTATTTTTTTTTTAAAAAATGAACAATAAATAATAATTAAATATGTTAAGAAAAATCGTGAAAATTTAACATAATTTTAGAATGACAATCTAAAATTTTTAAAAATAGTATTAATAATTTTTTTGGTTCAAGATGAATTAATTAGCAATTTTCTAAGTAAATTAATTATTTTATTCAAAATTGAAAAAGAAGAGAAACTAAAATACAAAAAAGAAAATTTCAAAAATTTATAGAATACATAAGTCATCAATTTAACTTATCTATAAATATTTTATATTTTTATAAATAAAAAAAATTATAAGTTTTAAAGTAACATTTAAAAATAAGAAAATAAAAATAAAAATATAAAAATTATAAACAATTCATTGAAAGCATAAAATAATTATCCAAGCATTTTGTAAGGATTTTATCAATTTTTATGATGTTTTAAATAGTAATTTATTTTATGTTGAAATTAATAATTAAATAAATTAAATTATAAAAAGAAAAAGAAAAATCATGAATCATTGGAATAATAGCTTATAGTCTTTGCAAAATAGTAAATTGAGATTAATTTAATAATTTGGAAGTTTATTTCATATCATGAGTTACTAACTTGATAATTTAAAATTAATTTAATAAATAACTGATGAAATTATTAACAATTTATAAAAATAATTTAATATTTTTTGCTTACACATCTTCAGTTAAATGATATTTGTGCTTTCTTTTATAATTTGAAGCTCTCAGGTTTTTTTTTTTTGGTGGGGTGGGGTGGGTTTGGATTGATTCTTAACATATCTTGATTCTCGGCATATCTTGTTTCAATTAATGAATGGTTTGAAATATAGTTGGGTTTTTTTATCTCTTCATTCTTATTATTCTATCAATTATCAAATGTGCCTTTTAAAATGGCCCCCTATTTTGATGTTAAAGAATAATCCCTATTATTCTAGTTTGGATTTCCTTGCCTAATATGAAGATTCATTTAGTTAATCATCAATTCTTGTTTGCTGTTAGATCTTCATTTGGGCATCCTTTACAAGTAGATCAAGCTATGGTAGAAAAAACATGCCCCTCTGTTGCTCAATTTTTGGTTGAATTGGACATTACAAAAAAAATAACCTAAAGAGATTTGGTTCAAATCAAAAAAATATGGCTATCTTCAGAAGATTGAATTTTAAAATTTTACTATATTTTATACTCAATGTGAAATACGTAGACATGATTTCTTTGATTATTTTATTACTCATTCTAATACATTTAAAGAATAATCCAGTTCAAAATAAAAGGATTCATTTATAAATTTTCAAGGAAATGGAAAAGATCTTATTAAAAGTAAGATGAATCAATATGGGGATGTTGCATTGGATATTCCTTCAACTTCTAATGAAGTTGTTAAGGAAATTCCTAAAAATGTTTAACCAGATTATCATACTAAAGGTAATGATGTAATTACTAAACCCATTCAAGAATCCCTAAATATCGATTTAATAAGAATAAATATTCTCTTATTCTTTATGATGAATTTGCTTCTCCAAATTCTAATAAAAAGACTTTAGTCAAGATGATAAAATGTTAAAGTATTTCTTTCAAATTTGCCTAGAGCTACTCATTTTAGCTCAGCGTCTCTTCATATTAATGATTAGGTTTTTATTTTGGAATGTTAGAGGGATTGGTACCCTGTTTATTTAATATAGTTAAAAATTTATGCAGATTGCATGATATTTATCTTTTAGTTGTTTTCGAATTGTTGATTTTGTCTAATAAAATCATTCAAACAGTTAAAATGATTAGCATCTCTAATTGTTTTTCTTAATTCTTGTAATAAAATCTAGTTATTTTGGAATAACAATATAAACATCTCCATTATTGATGATTTTACTAAGTAGTTAATGTAAAAGTTAGTTATTCTAATTATATTGTTTTTGGTTCTTTTGTTTATGTGGTTTATAACAAAGCTGATAGATGTATTCTTTGGGACCAGTTGATCTCTTATGCTTCTTTTATAAATGTTCCATGGTTAGTCGGTGGTGATTTTAACACTATTCTTTCTATATCAAAAAGACATGGTGGTAATTCCCCAAACTTACATTATATGGAAGAATTTTCTAATATGATTCTTGAATGTATATTATTGGATATTGGCTTTATAGGTTCTAATTATACTTGAAACAATTCAAGATTATGACAAAGACTAGATAGTGCTCTTTTTAATAATCATTGGATTGTTAAACGGTCTGTTACATCAATAGAACTATGGTATTTAATTTCAGATGTGTCGGGTGGATACCACGTAGATCTTAGGGGGTACTTATTGAAGTGATCAGGTATGATATTAAGGCATGATGTACTATCTCAAAAGATAGAAACGTCACCCTACAATAGACCTAATCACTTATTAAAGACTCCTAAGGCATGATGGGTCTTCGTATATACCAAAGACCTTTCCCCTACTTTACATGGAAAGGTAAAATAGGGTTTATTTTATGCTGGGTTCTTTAGTTCCCTATGGAGGAAAGCCTCCATATTTAATTACATCCTAGGAAATGAGATTTCTTAAGAACTTTCTTGATTAAAATAGTTAATTATTATCTCCAAAGATTTCAAGGTTAAGACTATCAAAGGATTGGTAATTTTGGAAAATCAAACGGGATTGTTCAATCAGAAAGAGTTATTTTGGAATCCAAAGGGAAATAAGTAGGAAATGCTCATGATACTAAGAAGCCTAGTGAGCACTCTAATCTACCATATGGTGAGGCATTATGTGTTTGAAAGTGAGGGGATTTATTTTATTTGAGTTGAAATTTTATTAGATTGCTAGGGCTTATAATCCATCAACACAAGATTGTGGAAATGCCTAAGAGGTGAGAATTTATGCTTATATCATAAGGAAAACATCAACATAAGATCCTAAATTTAGGGAGCTTTAACACAAGCTAGAGCATGACCTAAATCTAAGCGAAAAGGGGAGACATAAGGGTCTACTCACCCGTCCAACCCTTTTGGACTTACAACTGCCTGGAGTGGCTGCCAGTTAACACCTCCTACAATTCAAAACCATGTAGGCCAGTCTTATGAAATGGCAAGATAGTTAGGCTTATTATTTAATTTAGAAAGAAACTAAATCCACTCCCTAACAGACTAGAGCATGAATGGTATGAGCATATGAATTAGTCTAAAAATGCAAAATATGATATTTTGACACATTCATTTGGACAAAGGATTTGGGATTTCTTATGCCTAAGGGCATGATGAAATTTGATTATTGGCCAAATCAAAAGAGAAATAGGGTGAAGGACCATCATAAGGGGTTGCTCTCATAGGTCAAGCGGTCCTTAAAGTGCAAGAATGGAGGCGCTCATTTTGCAAGAGTGATTTAATATGATATGTATGATGTGAGACATACAACATTCAACTAAGGGGTTGCTAAATCATTTAGTTGTCTTGATTACAACCTAGTATTTAAAATGAGGTTATGAGTTATTTCAAAATTTAGTTATGAGTTATTAGTTTGGGTAGAAAATTTAATTTTGTCTTAAGAGTCTACGACATCCAGGGCATACATTAATACATCAATCATAAAGGAACTATGAAAAAGATGTAATATTGATGCGCAAGCTAAACACAACATCAATCATTTTATGAGCTATTGTTAAAAGAATCAAAGGCTGATACGGTCAGGTATCGCTGTACACCCCATAAAAGAGAAAAGATGGGTAGTTGAGCTCTACCCTTATACAACCCAGAATTACAAAATAATATTTACAATTGAAATTGAATACATGCTATGGGGTCTTTATTTCTCCATTTCTTCTTGTCTTCCTCCTTCCCTCTTTTAATTAGATTGTGCTCCAAAGGCATCACAGGGCATCCCAAGACTAAGCCTTCTAGCCACTGCTCATGCTAATCCCCATAGCACTAATCCTAATTCATATTGCAAAATTATATTATTATTAGAAAACTAAATTTAACTATACCTTCAAAATAGAGGTTAGCTAAACATACATACAATCCTGTATATGGGTAACAAAGCCCACCTGTCCTAATGTGGATTATGCTTAGGGGTATAAACAACCTGCAAAGAGAATATTTACATTTATTTTTGACTAACCCCTTAAGCATAATCACCTCCAGAAAGCAAGATTAGGCTAATAACGATATAACATCTAGTCTACGAAACATACACCCTAACATCCAGTCTAAAATATTACATCAAAAAATAAAATATAAAATCACACATTCACCGTCCTAACTTAGAACTAGAAGTGGTGTCTTTGTTCTAATGTGTGTGCTAAGGCTTTGTGTGGTATATCTTAACTAAGCATTAGAGTTATAATTCTCTAAATTTAGAAATTATTTGAGTTAACATGAAGGGTGGTTTCATTTTAAGTTATTTTAGTTGATTTATGAATTTTAATTTATGTTTTATTTTGTTCCATTTGGATTTACACTTAACATCTAAGTGTTATAAAGAGAGGAAAGAGGATTACACTCTTTCATCCCTATCTTAAGCCACTTTTTAAAGTATATTGGTGTGATTTAATTCTCTTTAGTGAATAGCTTATTAAATGTTTTATTAATCCTAAGTTTGGGTTAACCTTAAAAAAATCCATTCAATGTAAAAGACATCTTAAGATCAATGTAGTTGGATTGCAATCACATAAAACATGCCATGCCATTCCTTTTCATCACTTATTACATGCATATGATTGGACACTTAGTATACATATACATACAATATATTTTAGCATACTTAAATGATCATGAATGTATGAATACTTAATAGAAGAGGAAATTTTCATTCATTAATCAAATATACACACATATGTATAAAAGATGTGAGCAAGTACGTGCCATTATTAACCAGGGAAGTGAGATAATCAAATGACCTCCTTGGGGCTACTTAAAGCCTCGTATTCCTGGGATGTCCAGTTTATATACTTGTTATCTTAAGTATATATAAGTGTATATACAATCATGAGGATGAAAGTCATGCTAGAGATTTATGTTTTATTTGATTGAATTATTTACACATGTAAATTAAAGCTCTATTCAAATTCTAATACAAATGCACATATGGATTAAATTAAATAAGTACATGCCTTTGTTAACTAAGGAGGTGAGGTAATTAAATGACCTCCTTGGGGCTACTTAAAGCCTTATATTCTTGGAATGCCTAGACTATATACTTATTATCACTTAAACTTATCTAAATCTATACATAAACATAGGAAAGAGGGCACTTACATTCACATGTTATACAATTTGGCCACTTGAGTAATTATGAATTCATGTATTTTTAATAGAAAAAGGATTTTTATTCCTTAATCACATACACATACACATGTATAAAAGATATAAGTAAGTACGTATCGTTGTTAACCAGGGAAGTGAGATAATCGAATGACCTCCTTTGGCGTACTTAAAGCCTCATATTCTTGGGATGTCTAGACTATATACTTACTATCTTAAATACACATAAATGCATACATAATTGGAAGAATAAAAATCTTGCAAAGATTGTATTTTAATTAATTGAATAATTTATGCATATGAGTTAAAGCTCAATTCAAATTCTAATACCAAAATACATAGGAATTAAATTAAATAAGTACGTTCCATTGCTAAACTAGGGAAGTGAGATAATCAAATGACCTCCTTGGGGCTACTTAAAGCCTCATCCCAGGATGTCCAGACTATATACTTATCATCATTCAAACTTTTGTAAATCTATACATAAACATAGGAAAGAGAGCTTTTCATTCACATACTTAAGCTATAAACATATACACATCTTATATATTTATAACTATCATCACTCTAAATATTTCTATCCATTTATAAACTTTGGGAAATACATTTACATTTAATAGTGATAATAGCCACACAAAAGATAAAAATTAAGCCAACACATACAAGATTAAATAAATAAATTCCATTTTATTGACTTAAATTTGAGAAAAAGATGAATGCATGATATCACAAGGCATAAAAAATTTAAAGCGATTGAAAAGGAATAGCTAAACACAATCATATGATTCATTCAATTAGACTAATTCATAAGGACAATCATATTAAATGAAATCATTTAAAGAAAATCAAAGCTTTGTATTAATCTTTTAGCTATCGATTTTGAAGCTTAGAGAAGAGAGATTATTTGCTATTTGAATCCCATTCCTATGTTGGTGATCATAATTCGGTTTAAGGAAAGATAATTAGATAGATTTTATGAATTAATTAAGTCAGATCATTAATTAAATCACTTAATTACCCTTTCCTATGCTTCTTTAATTTAATTAATCATTTAATCATGAGCCATAAATGATATGAACATAGATAAAAAAAATTGCAATGCTCCTAATGGACCTAATGTAATTGGCTCATAATTAAAGATTAATTAAGTTAAAGAATCTAATTAACTACTTTTATGATTTTCTCACACTTATGGGTTAATCATAATTTTCTTAAGGGTCTTTATATTAGTAAAAACATAAAGAGGAACCCTTAATTTTATTATTAATTATCTAAAGTGATTAACCTTTTAATTTCATTTGATTTAAGTCATTAAATTTTTAATTAAGCACTTAATTAATTTATGACTTAATTAACTCTCTTTAATGAAATTAACTTGGAATAATAATTAGGAATGAGGCCCTAATCACTCTCCCTCATCACTGCATTGTTAATTAATCATTAATAGAGCCAACTTAATTAATTTTTGCTATTTAGGGTTTTATGTAATCATTAAATTGATTAAAAAGATAATTAAGTTTTGAATTATCAATCCCCGTAAAAACCTAGGTAATAAATTTCAAGAAAATCATGGGAGGCAAAAGTCATCCCATTAATTAAACACACCAAGTTTGGATTCAATTTCCCAAGTTATTAGGGTTTAATAAAGCTAAATAAGTACACATTCAAACCCTGATTAAGTCCTAATTACTATTCAACATCAAATGAAATTATTTTAAATAAAATCTCCACTATTTTTCCTTTTCAATGAGAGTTTATTTGCATTTTTTGAATTTTCTATAATTAGTTATGAATTTATGAAATTTCAGCCATTAAAAAAATTTATTAAGTCTAATTAACCCATAATCCCATCGGTGCCATGCAGATTGCTAACGTGGCAGCGCTTTCCACATGGTGTCATGGGATACAATTATTTAAATCGTTTGACATGATGCTGATGTGGTGGTGGAAAACGCATTTTCGTCCCTGCCTTCCGATCAAAGATTGGAAGGTGGGGATTAATCTTGCGGTTCCTAATGATTAAATCGAGATTAAATCTACCGAATAATCATGACCATCTGTTCCAATCACACAGAACTGACGACAGATGATCCATCGTCCCTCGAGCGATAGAAGTTGGACACCGCCCGCCTTCCTCCACTTGATCTATGCTCACTGGAACTCGTGAGACACTATAATCAATCTTAAAATATTCACAGAGTGGATCTAAGAGGATTTATTGGCGGGAATCACACAACGTCGACATTTCTTTTAGAAAAGCCCAAACAAATTTGAGAAAAGCTTGATTTGCCAAAAAATCTCACGTCGAAGATCAGGACCGGCAGCTTATCGACCGAGGTAGCTTCACCTTGAAGAGGTGAAGCCTTGGTGAGAAGATGACACCTTGACTCTTCGTCAGCAGCTTTATGGATCAATCATCACCGAAAAACTCATCGGAGTTAGTCTAGGAGGGGCTTCCTGTGCTCAAATCGCTCGGGAGAAGATTTGTTTCGCCGTGCCTGAGCTTGGTGGATGTGTGGGTGAAGTTAATTTGAGATTGGTTGAGATTTGGTGGAGTTGGATGAAGTTAAGCCTTGACTTATTTCGGACAGGCTCAGTTTCATCATCGTCGGTGATGGGGAGGCCTTGGAAGCTTGGAGAATGCTTGAGAGAGTTCGTAATGCCCTAAGGAAGCTCACTAAATGCTCACCTTTTTGGTTTGGATTGAAATGAGGGAATACTCCTCCTGGAGATAAAGGTGTATCTTGGCCTCTAGTGCTGTTTGGTCTAATGGGTGGAATGAGGCATGAAACCACTTTGGGTTGGGGTGAGCAAGTGGTCCTTGCATCCATTTGGAGCTTAGGGTAGTTGCCAAGGGGAGGAAAGTGGGTTTGACCAACCAAATGTGGGTTGTGTCTCATGTGGGAGGCTTTACCCATTGGGTAATGGGTCAATTCGAGTCCAATTTGGGTTGGGTTAGATTTAGGCTAACCCAAGGTGACCCAAGGATGGGTCATGCCAATTTTTGATGGGTTCGGGCTTAGTTTGAATGAGTTTGGCTCAATTTGACCCATGTAGGTCAAATTAGGCTAGGTTGAGTCAAGTTGACCAATTGGTCAAATTAGGTCAAACCAAGGCTTGGGTCAAGTTCAAATGAGTATTTCAAATGGTTTGGTTCAATTGGTTTGGCTCAGTTTGGCTTGGATTTGGATTTGACCTATCTGAGTTCATATAGGTCAAATAGGCTAAGTTGAGCAATTTGACCAAATTGGCCCAATTGGTTTAGGTTAGGTGTGAGTTTATGTTCAATTGATCATTTGAGAATGATTGTAGTATTTTGTTTCAATCAATTTGGATTTAGGAATGATTTAGGCCAAATTGACCCTTTGCATCAATTTGGCTAAGTCAGTTAATCAAGTTCGATTGATAAAATTGGGTTCAATCAAGGCTTTGATCATGTTCAATAATCAATTTGATATGGATTTGAGTCATTGGTTGCAACCAATTTGGATTAGATTTTGATTTGACCTAATTTGGTCCTTTAGGTTAAATTAAGCCAACTTGTGTCAAAGGGCCAATTGGATTTGGTTTGGTTCAATTCATGGTCAAGGCATGTTCAAGGATTGATTTTAGGTTTGTATGAATCAATGATTTCAAATGATTTGGAATAGGATGAGATTTTGTTCATTTGGTTCATTTGGTTTATGTAGGTTAATTGGGTTAATTTGGTCAAATGACCAAATTGACTTGGTTTGACCCAATTGATTACAATTGATCAATGAAGGATGATCAATAATCATTGTAGGATGTTTTGGGTGGTTTGGTCAATCCAAGTTGGGTTGGATTGAGATTTGGTTCAAATAGGTCCTTTAGGTCAAGTGAGCCTAATGGGTTAAGTGAATTGGTTTTGAGCTAAATCAAGTTGAGTTGAGTTTGAACATTGATTTGGGAATGGTTTATAACCTTGATTGCAACTGGTTTGGGTTTAATTGGGTTTTTGGCTCATTTGAATATTTAAGGCCAAATGGGTTAGGTTGATTGAATTGATTTTGACTTGTTTGGTTTTGATTATAGATTTTGATAGAGTTTATAATGATGATTGAAGGATTGAATTGATTATGAGAAAATCAATTGAGTTAAGTTTTGGCTAAAAGGATTTTGGCTAAGTCCATAGGATTGAATCATGGGCTTAAGTTTAGATCATGTTGGATTTGATTTTGTCTTGGAGTTTAGACTTGAGTTGAGATTCAATTGGGATTAGTTATATTGAGTTGAGGTTGGATTTTGGCTAAGGAAATGGGCATGCGTTTGGTTAGGCTATAGGCTAGGTGGGTTTCCCTTAGCCCTAAGACATAGCATAGCCTAAGACTAATCCTCCGAAGTCTCTAGTTTAGGTTAAGTGTTCACTTAACCACTAGGGTGTCTTATGACTAAGGACCTCTTAGTGTCTAGAGGACTCCTAGATCTAAGATGAGAAGATTGAATCCTCACTCCAAAAGCAAGGTCAACAAGAACATTTAAGTAGAACGCTTTCTAATCATGCACCACTTCTTATCTCTATTAATCCTTCTAATGATAATTCCAATCTTAAAAAATGCTTTAGATTTCAAAATATGTGGTTACAAGATAATAGATTTTAGGATGTGGTTTACACTAATTGGAATGATCCTTTACATTATGATGATTCTATTTATGCTATGAAAAGATTTTGGTTTATGCTTAAAAGGCTTAAGCAAAATCATAGCTGGTGGAAAAAAAATTATTTAAAAAAAACTTTTTTTTTGATATTAAAGATATGGAGAAAATGTTTTATGAATTAGATAAAATGGTAATTTTTAATTCTACTAAAATTTCTTTGCTTACTGAAGCTTAAGATAAATTAATTCAACTACAAGACATGGAAGAGACTTATTGTAGACAAATAGTTGCTAGCTAGCATTTAGCTAATGGTGATGAAAATACATCTTACTTTCATGCTATTGTCAATAAGAAAAGAGTTCTTAATCATATTCATTAGTTTTTATTATTCGGAGAATGAGGATTTATATAACTCTACCACTAACTAAATTAGAAATTTACTTAATAGAAAGGTATCTTTGGATTCTCTCTCTTGGTCTAATTTCATTCCTTCTATTATTTCGGAAGAGGAAAATAATCTTCTTCTTTTTTTTTACCGAAGAGGAGATCTTAAAGTATTAAATAATTTGAGTTTTGATTCAATGAAAAGACCAGATGGATTCACTACTCAATTTTTTAAAAATGTTAGTCTATTATTAAAATTGATTTTGTGAATGTAATTTCTAATTTTTCAAGCAAATCTCATTCCAAAGTTTTTTACTAGTATTTATATTGTTTTAATTCCTAAAAAGAATAACCCAAAATCTTGGAATGAATTTCATCCTATTACCCTATGTACTTTCTTTAACAAATTGATATCAAAGATTTTATCTTTGAGACTTAATGTTCCTTTACCTAATATTATCTCACCTAATCAAACTAGATTTGTTAAAGAGAGAGCTATATTCGATAATGTCTTATTAGCAGAAGAATTAATTTGTGATCTTGATGTTAAAGTTGTAGGTTGTAATATTTTTTTAAGGTTGATATTTCTAAGGCTTATGATAATATTTCTTGACAATTTTTCTATCAAAATTTGACTTTTCTAATCAATTTATTAAACTGATAAAGAATTCCATGGAGAATGCTAGGTTTTCTGTACTAATTAAAGGAGTTTTCTATGGTTTATTTTTATCATCTCCAGGGCTTAAATAAGGTGATCCATTATCAGCTGGTTTGTGAGCATTGATATGTTTTATTCAAAATTTTCTAATATCTATTATAAAACTTTGGGAGTTTTTATACATCTAATTGAAGTTTTGCAGATGATTTTATAATATTCAGTAATGGTTTAATTCATTATATCAAAAAACTTAAAAATTTCTTAAATAAATTTGAACGAGAAAGTGGTCATAACATAAATAATAGTAAAAGCTACTTTATCTCTTCTCTTTCTATAACTTCTTGCAAAATTGCTCAAATTAATAATATTATAGTCTTTACTCATTAGGAACTTTCTATTAAATATCTTGGTACTCTCCTTTATAAAGGTTTAAAAAGATATACTCTATTTGATGGTATTATTAAGAATATTTTCAATAAAATTTTCTTCATGGGAACCACATTTACTTTCTTTTGGTGATAGACAAACATTTATTAGAAGTATTTTATCATCTCCAAATAATTAAACCTACTTTATCTATCATTAATAAAATAGATAGATTATTTAATGAGTTTTTTTAGGTTTTTAATTTATCAAAGAAAAGAATGCATTGGACAACTTGGGAATGTTGTTATGGTGTTATTGAAGAAGAAGGATTAGGTTGCAAAACTTTAAAATATTGCATTACTATTTTTTTCTCATAAATTGTGGTGGAATTTTAGATAAAATGAGAGCATTTGGGCTAAATTCATGAAATCAAAATAATGTCAAGGAAAGAACCCTTTAATTTGTACTTCTAAACCTACTGAATATTCTATATGGAAAAGGCTTTGCAATATTAAATGGGACGTTGAATCATTAATTTCTTGGGGTATTATGTTTGGCTCTTCTATTTTTGACAAGATAATTGGCTTGATGAGGGCTATATTAACTCTCTTTTATCAATTCATTCTATTTCTGCTTTGAGAGTTAATCAAGTACTTACCAATATGTTTTGGGACTTGAAAAAAATTAAATTATCTGATTTCTAAGGATATTATCAATAAAGTTATTAAGATACCTTTGGAATCAGAAGTTGAAGTTCATATTCTTTTCAAACTTTCAAATTTTGGAGATTTTGTTTTTAAAGATATGTGGCATTTTATTAAGGAAAAAAAGAACTCCTTTGTCGTTCTTCAAATTTGGAATCATATTATTCCCATGTCTTGTTCTATATTAGTTAAGAGAATATTGGGTAATTACATTGTTGTTGATTCATTACTTTGGGATAAAGGTTTCTTTCTACATTCAAAATGCTATTGTTTCTATCATATTGAGAATGTAAATCACGTATTTGTTAAAGGTGCTATTGCAGCTAAAGTTTGGAATTGGTATGATAGTATTTTTAATAGTTCTTATTTTTCTAGGAGTTCTTCTTTATTTCAATTATTAGAAGCATGCTTTAGAAAACTATCGAAGTGCAAATTAGAATTCTAGTTGCTTTATTTGGTTCATATGGATGGAGAAATAATGCAAAGTATAGAGAAATCCCTATGAATCATAAAAGGATTTTTGCTAGGACTAACGGAAAAATATTTCCATGTATAGGGCAAAGATTTTTGAGGTTGTAAATTTTCTGCCAAGAGATTGAGTATTACTTACCTAATTGTGATACTCTTATTAAACACAAAATTATTTATTGGCTAAAGCTTTAACAAAAGGTTATTAAAATTAATAAATAGGGTTCTGTTTACAAGGGTAAAGCTGGTTATTGGGGTATTTTAAAAGATAACGAAGGGAATGTTATTATTGCTCTTGCTGGTCCTTTACCTATTTTCTTGGACATATTTGTTAAATTATTACCTGTTTCACATGCCATTAACATTTGCATCTTGAAAGGCTTTTCTAAAATATGGTTAGAGGTGGATGCGACTTTACTGTTTGATATTTTCAATACCAATAAAAATGGTAATGCTGATACATTTTATTACTTAATAAGACTAAACATCTTCTTTCTAAGGTATCTTGCCATATATCTCACATTTTAAGGGAAGGTAACTCTTGTGCAGATTTTTTAGCTAGTTTGGGTGTTGAATTGCATGATTTCACTTTATTTTCTGATAAAAATTTACCTAGGCACCTTAGAGGATTGGTTAATTTGGATAAAATAGGATTTCCATGTTAGATTTAACTGATTTTGATTGGCTCTGTGTTTGTGGCTCCACTCTTGCAACATTTCTTTTTTGCAGTATTTTTATCTGATTGCCTTATATCTATTTTTGGAGTAATTATAATTTCATCTTATCTTAGTAATTATTCGCAATGATAGCTTTGATGATTGGCTCAACTTTCAATTAAGGCGGGTAGCATTACTGTTATGTAACCCTCTAGTCCTTAGAGTAAGAAGACTTAGCAAGATTTGCTACTCCTTATAATTGATGCTTTTTTCTTTGGCTGAGCTTGAGTTAGAAGATTTTGCCTGGCTTTTCCTAATGATCCCAGCTATGTTATCTTTCTATAAATCAATGTTTCGGTTTTGGCCCAATTTAGCCTTAGTCTTGAGTAGCAATGATCTCATTTTTTTTTAATTGGTTTAGTTTGCTTTAGTTTAATTATTTTCTTACGAGCTTATAGCAAAACTGGATTAATTATCATAAATTGTGTATAGCATTTGGATGTCGACTAAATACTTGGAATTATGCTGCTCTTTGTCCCGATAATCTTAATCTATTATATCACTTTATTTTGCGTTTGAGGAATTTATCTGCTGCAGTTAATCTATTTAGCATGGGTTTCTGCTTGGGCGTTTCAGGCTAATTGTTGGCATTTCTTTAAATATGGCAAGCTTCTTTGGAATTTTTTTATTTTATTTTAATTTTTATGGAAATTTCTTCCTTTGCCTTCTCTAGAGTTGATTGTCAATAATGGGTGGCTATGTAATGTGTTGGCTCTATTTGATATGCTAACTTCTTATAATTGGTTACACTTTGGTTTTGATTGCATTTAGCTTGCTGCAATTTTCATTGACTGGGATGGCTATAGTTATCTTTAAAATTTTGGTATTTTTTTCTTTGTTTGTAACCCTTCTCAATTGAAGTATGGATGCATACAAAGAGTTTTTTTACCTTGGTAGCTTCGGACTTTGATGATGGCTAGACTTTGAATCTTATTTCCTAAACTAAACTAACCTAACTAAACTTAACTTACAGTTATGGTTTGTTTTTCTGAGTCTGAGCCATTTCTAATTTCAGGTGAGGATTATTCTATTATCTTGGTATGGACTTAGGTCATTTCAGCTTGACTTTCTTTGGATATGGATTATGTCCTTTTAAATTGCTGGTGCCCAGGATGAGAATTCTGCATTAATTGGTGTCAGTTACTTGTTTATAACCCATTTATATAGATTTTTGATGATTTCTTAAAGAAGCCTGAGCAATCGTTTTATCTATTGTATTGCAGTTTGGTTAAGTTATGTTTAAATCACTTTGATAATATTGGTTGGGTGATTTATTTGATTAATCTTAAACCCTTTATGCTTTGGATATTGTTTTGGGTTACTCAAAATTTATCCAGATTGGATATAAGCATGGTTGGCTCTGTGTTGATAGTTTTTCTGGACTCGAGCTTAGTTTTCTATTTTGGTTGCTTAACTACTTTTGTTATGTTTCTATTGCTAAGTGGGAATAACTATAGGCTTTTAATTTTATCTATGGTTTTTTATGAAAATATTGGAATCCTCGATATATTGTTGTCTATAAAATTGTCATAACCATAATCATCATCTATTTGAGAGTTTCAAAAGCTGTGATGGAGTATTGGAGTTTTGTTTGGTGGCTTTTGTGTTTTTAGGATCCGTTTCTATTATGGGCTGCCTTCTAATGTGGTTGATAATTAACCTATTCTATCTCAAATAATTGAGTATGTTTTTTCTTGAATTTTATTATCTGGTTTTGCCAGAGCTAACCTGGTTGTTGGTTACCTCAATTAATCGGGTTTGGCTAGGCTTTGAGTTATGTTTGGGTCTAATAAAAGTCATGCTGGGTTTTCTATATGGAGTTGGTGTTGCTGCTGTTGCTTATCTCATTTGCTCAGTTTCGCTTTGGTGGTTTTCCTTGCCTTTGATGGGATCAGTTGTGAGCATGAATAGTCTCCTTAATGTATATGCTATTTGGCTTTCATTTGAAGTTGTTTCTATTATGGTTGTATTATGTTTTTTGTGCATCGTTATTAGCACCTTTAGTTTGGGTTTATGGTTTCTTCTATTGTCATCCGTATGTTGTTATTTTGTTATGGCTAGGATGGCTATGATGTAAAAGCATCTTTCTTTCGGTTGGTGGCATCTCATTATTTGTAACCCTTCTATATTGGAGATGGATGCATACAATGATTTGTCATCCCTTATTCATCAAGATTATAATGATGACTAGTGTATGTTTCTAGTATATTATATCTAACATTAACCTAACCTAAAATGAACTAAACTAAGCTAATTTTATATCTTTTACTTGATTATCCTGAGGCTAAGCCATTTCCATTATTTTTTTTTTCTTTTGGCTTTCTATTTTGTTCTCTTCTTAGAGGTTTGTCAAAAGATTAGGATGTGTCTTTAATTATTATTTTTGGCTGACTTTTTTGTCATTTAATATGGTATATATATTGCCATTATTTAGGTTAATTTCATAATTTGTTATAGCAATCTCATATAGTTGCTTTCTTTTGAAAAAGATTATATATTAGAATTTTATTAGTACGCAGGATTGATGTTACTTGGGTATTTGGTGTTCGCTCTTATGAATTGGATCTAGGAGCTAATTAAAGATCAATTTGGAAGAATCAAGGTGGTGCTAGTTGATGGGTTTTTGAGCTCTGTTGCTATTTTACTTGAAGTTCAAGACCTAAGTGAAGATATTGAAGATCTTATGGCTCTCATATTTCCTTTACTGATTTGTATTTTTCTTTTCAATTTTTTAGGGCTTTAGTCTTTTTTTATCCTTTTTGCTCTTAATGGATGTACTCTTAGTCAATGGTATTATTCTTTATAAGTTTTTTGCTTTATTTTCTTCATATGCTCTTTGTGGGGTTTTAATTTGGAGTTGTATAAACACCACGTAGATCTTATGGGGTACTTATTGAAGTGATCGGGTATGATGAAAGATGGAAATATCACCCTACAATGGACCTAATCACCTGATAAGGACTCCTAAGGTAGATGGGTCTTCGTATATACCAGAGATCTTTCTCCTACTTTATATAGAGAAGTAAAGCAGGGTTTATTTTATGTTGAGTTCTTTAGTTCCCAATGGAAGCAAGCTTCTTTAGTTAATTAAATCTTAAGAAATAAGAGTTTTTTAAGAACACTCTCGATTAAAGTAGTCAATAAGTATCTCCAAAGATTTTAAAGTTATACTATCAAAGGATTAGTTATTCATGGAAATCAAATGAGTGAGTTCAAATAAGAAGACCTATTTACAAATTCCAAGGGAGGATAAGTAGGAGCACTCATGATACTAGAAAGCCTAGTGAGTGCCCCAGTCTACCTTAAAGTTAGGCTTTACATATTTGAAAGAGAGGATTTACTTTTTGTTTAAGTTAGAATCTTATTATAATGTTAGGGCTTATAGTCCATCAACACAAGATTATGGAACTATATAAGAGGCAAGGACTTATACTCATGGCCCGAAGGAAATAAATAGCCTCGAAACCTAAATCTAAGATGCTTTAGCACAAGCTAAAAGCATGACCTAAGTTTAATAAAAAAAGTGGGACATAAGGATTTACCTCCATAAGAGAGGATAAACACATCCCAACTTTTTTGGGCTTACAACTGCCTGGAGTGGCTGCTAGCTAACAGTTCTTATGTTTTAAAACTATGTAGCCCAGTCTATGTGGATGTAAGATAGTTAGGCTATTATTTAATTAGAAAGGAAGCTAGAATCCTAAACTCACTCCCTAGAATACTAGATCATGACTGTCATGAAAACATGACTTAGACTAATGCAAAAATTTACAATCTCTTACATCATTTTGACACATTCATTTTGGACTAAGGCTTGGGATAATTATGCCTATATGCGTGATAAAATAGAGTTGTGGGCTACATTAGTGAGAGAGAGGAGGTGTTCTCCACTACAAAGGATTGCCCTCAAAGGTCAAGGGTATCCCCTATCGTGCAAGAATAGAGACCTTCCCTATTCAAGAGTGAACCAATATGGTATGTATGATGTGATAACATATAACATTTATCTAAGGGGTTACTAAATCTTTTACTTATCTTGATTAAAAACCTAGGCTTTAAGATGAAGTTGTGAGGTATATTAAAATTTGGTTATGAGTTATTTAGTGGAAAAAAATAATTGTATCCTAAAGAGCCTAGTATATCTAGGCCACACATTAAATCATCACACTTTAAGAAATTTATGAAAACTATGCCATTTTTATTGCACAAACTAAACACAATAATCAAACATTTAAATTTTTATAAAAGAATAAGAGGTCAGTGTGGCTGGGTACTGTCGTACACCCCAACAAAGAAAGAAAATGGGTAGCTAAGCACTTCCCTTATACAACCCGGATTATAAAAGAATATTACAATCTTAATAAATGCTATGGAGGTCTTTATTCTTTGTCTTTCCTTCATTTCTTTTGGATTAGTTTGCTCTAGGTTTCACAGGGCCTCTAGGTCTTTGCCTTCTAGCCACTGCTCATCCTAAACCCCATAGCACTAATCTTAATTTCTAGTATAAAATTTACATGTTTATGGAAAATAAAATCTAACTATACCTACAAAACAAATCTTAGCTAAATAAGCATACAAGCCAAGCTATTTTATTCCATATATTTGGACTTAGCACCCTGCACATGAGTAACCAAGCCTACATGTCCTAATTGAATTATGCTTAGGGGCATAAGCAACTTGCAAGCAAGAACATTTAGATTTATTTATTATTACAGCGATGCCCTTAGCATAATCCCCTACAAAAAATATTATCATGCAATTAATGACCTAACATCCAGTCTACACATAAACAATCCTAACTTTCAGTCTAAAAATATTACATTATAAAACAAAATATAACACTACAACATACACCGGCCTAACCTAAAGGCTAGAATTGGTGACATAGTATTCTAATGTTTGTGCTAAGGTTTGGTGTGGTATGTCTTAGCTAGGCTTTAGAAGTATAATCATCTAAAGTGTAGGATGTTAAGTTAAACATTAAGTAAGGTTCCACTTCAAGTCATTGAAAGGATTAGTTAGTTTTAATTTATATTTCTTTTGTTTTATTTGAGGCCTACTCAACATCTAGTTATTATAGAGAGAGGAAAGAGGTTTAACCCACTTCATCCCTATCCTAAGTTTCTTTCTAAAACTATGTTATCATGACATTGATTTCTTTAGTGAATGACTTATCAAATATTTTTATTAAACTTAAGTTTTAGTTAACCTTAAGGAATTATATTCAAGCATGAAAGGCATCCTAGGATTAATAAAATTGAATTACTATCACATGGCTAACATTCCATTATTCTTTTACATCATCAATGGCATACACATCTCTTTTTTTATTATTCATGATATTTAATTTAACATACTTATTTATATATATAATATGCCTTTATATTTTTGGACACTTGATGATTTTCATTGTATGCATTTTGGTAGAAAAGAAATATTTCATCATTTAATTAAGCATATGTACAAATGTATTAAAGAGTTAAGCAAGTACGTGCCGTTATTAAACTAGGGAAGTGAGATTATCTAAAACCTCCTTGGGGATACTTAAAGCCTCATATTCCCGGGATGCCTAGACTATATACTTGCTAACTTAAATATATGTAAACATATACACAAACATTGAAATGAAAATCATGCAAAGATTGTATAATAACAAATCATTTATGCATGTAAAGAAAAGTTCTATCTCAAATTCTAGTACATGCACAAGCATGAATGAAAATAAGCAAGTACGTGCCATTGTTAAACTAGGGAAGGGAGATTATCTAAGATCTCCTTAGGGCTACTTAAAGCTTTGTATTCCTGGGATGTCCAGACTATATACTTTGTAACTCCAAACACATGAATCATGCAAAATAGAACAATACTTTAACATATTTAAGTTATAAGTAAATGTAAATTTCATTGAGTAGTTATAGCCAACATTAACTTAGATTTACATCATTAGATTATAACTTCAAAAACAATTTAGGATTTATTAGTGATAATAGCCACAACATATCATAATATTTATTTAACACATGCAACTTAGATATAACTATATTCTTTTGATCTTTTTTTAAAACATGAATATATGATTCAAATGACAAGAAAATTTATAATGATTGAAAAGGAATAACTAAATATTACCACATAATACATTCAATTGCATTAATTCTTAAGGAAAATCAAGTCAAATAAAACTCCTTAAGAGTATCCAAAGTTTTTATGAAATTTAATTTTTGATGTTTGAATTATTAAAACTTAAAGAGGAGAAAAGAAATTTAGTGTTTGCCCCATCCACATTGGTGACTTAATATATCTAAGGATAGTAATTAAGTAGGTTTTATGAATTGATTAGGCTCAAGTCATTAAGCAATCAATTTTAATAACCCTTCCTTAAGATTTTTTAATTTAATTAACTACTTAATCATGAGCCTCCAATGATATGCTTATGAAAAATTAAAATTTTCAATGCACCTAAAGGGACCTAATGTAATTAGGTTCATGCTTAAGAGTTAATTAGATTATTTAAGGAAAGGATCTAAGCTAAGTACTCTTATGTTTTCCCACACTAATGAGTCAACCATAAAATCCCTAATGACTTTATGTTATTAAACACATAAAGGGGAACCCATGAATTATGTTTAAATTATCTGAACCAATCATTTATTTAGTTTCATTTCTATTTTATCATTAATTTTCCCTAATTATAACATGTGTTAATTAACCCTCCTATGGAAATGCATTTAGAAAATTAATTAAGAAAGAGGTCCTAATTATTTCCCCTCATCATTTCCACTATTTATAATAATTAATCATCATTTATTATTTAATTTTCATTATTTAGTAATTTTAATAAATATTAAATTGATTAATGAGAGTAATTAGAATATAAATTTTAAATTCTTTAAATTGTATGGCCAATAATTCCAAGAAAATTATGAGTGTTAGAGGACATCCCATATAATCATTCCTCCAAATTTGGAATTAATTAACTAAGTAATTAAGCCTTAATTAAGGTAATTAGCTTATGTTTCAAACCTTAATTAAGCACTATTCATTGGACAAAAATTGGGGATTTTAGTTTTCTTAGATTTTTCTCTATTTAACCTTTCCAAAATAGGTTTATATGTATTTTGAGATTTTTTTACAATTAGTTATAATATTTTGAAGTTTTGGCCATTTGATTACATTTTTAATGCCTAATTAACCAGTTAAACCATCGACGCCACATGGATGTTGACGCAGCAGTACTTACCACGTGGTGCTGCGGTATTGGTTATTTAAAATTTTTGATGAGGTAGCTGACTGAGCGGCGACGGATGCGATTTCATTACGGTCGTCTGATCTGAGATTGGATGGTTGAGATTAATTCCATGGTTTCAAAAAGATTAAATTAGAAATTATAGTGCAATTAATCATGGCCATCTATTCTAATCACGCGGAATAGACGGTCGATGATCTGTCATCCCTCGAGCACTGGAAGATGGACACTTTCTGCCTTTTGTCACTTGATCCGTGCTCACCGGAGCTTGTTCGATGGAGAAATTGACTCCAAAATGTTCAGGGAGAAAATCTAAAAGGATTAAACGGTGGAAATCACATGAAATCACACTTTACTTCGAAAAAGACCAACACTAAGGAAGGAAATCTACGGTTGCCAGATTTTTATCTTGCTGGCTAATGACTGGCAGTCCATCAACAGAGGTAGCTTTGTCTTGAAGAGATGAAGCCCTGTTAAGAAGAACACAAGCT
Organism: Cymbidium sinense; assembly: GCA_021442155.1. Taxonomy (NCBI): domain Eukaryota; kingdom Viridiplantae; phylum Streptophyta; class Magnoliopsida; order Asparagales; family Orchidaceae; genus Cymbidium; species Cymbidium sinense. Next base: position 106,375,101 of record CM038221.1, on the reverse strand, counting down.
GCTTCCCTGTCGATTGCTCTGTAGACCAAACGTTGCAACAAAACTCATTGGAGTTGGCCTAGGGACACCTTCCGGTGATCAAATTATCCAAGAAATGACTCATTTTGACTCGTCGGAGTGAGGTGAAGGTATGAGAAGAGTTAATTTGGGTTTTGTGGAGATTTGAGAAGTTTGGAAGATGGGTCTCTCGGGTTTACTCAAGGGTTGGTCTCGCTGGCGGTGGAATGCACGAGGAGTTTGAAGAAAGGTCTCAAACTATGTGGAATGGGAATGCTTTGAGGAAGGTCTGTGTGAAGTTTAAATTCTTAGGGAGGAGTCCTTCAGAGCTGAACCAAGGGCTGAGATAGGTTCACTTTTAGTCATCCACAGGGTAGGTGGCCAGTGGGGCTAGAGGTGGTGGTGAGAGAGAGGCGAGTGGAATGGGCTAGCATAGAGTGTACAAGCTTCCTTAGTTGGACCAATGGGGTGTGATGGGTGAACTCACTCTCTCATGGCCAAAGGCTGAACCCAACATCCTTGGGTTAGGTTAGGTCAGTGGTCCACTTTTCTAAGAAGAGCCAAAGGTGGTTGCCAATGGGTAAGGGGTGGAGAACCCATCCAAATGGGGATTTTATTCTATTTGGTTGGCTTGGTTCAATGGGTTTGACCTAGATCGGGTTCACCTAGGGTTGGGTCCACTTGGGAAGGCCCATGGTGACCTAAGGATGAGTCATGCCAAGTTTGGTTGGGTTTGACTCAATTTGACCCATATGGGTGAATTTGGTCAAACCAAGGGTTTGGGTGAGTTCAATTGGTCATTTGGAATGTATTGGTGTAATTGGTTTGATTCAATTTGAAGTGGATTTGATTTTTGTTCATTTGGGTTCATTTAGGCCAAATGGGTTAAGTTGACCAATTTGGTCAAGTTGGCCAAATTGGTTTAAATGGAGGGTTGGCTTATGTTTGATTGATCACTTGGAAATGATTGTAGGTGTTGGTTTGAATTAATTTGGATTATGGGATGATTTGGCTCAATTTGACCCTTTAGATCAAATTGGGTCAAGTAGGTCAATTGGGTTGGCTTAATCAAATTGGCTTCAATTGATGATTGTAGGGTGTTCAATAATCAATTTATGATTGATTAGAAGCATTGGTTGCAATCAATTTGATTTATGATTTGATACCCTTTAGGGAAAATTGGGACAACTTAGGTTAAGTGATCAAATTGGTTTAATTTGACCCAATTGATTCAATTGAGCAATCAAAGATGATAAGCAATCATTATGGAAGGGATTGGATGAGTTGATTTAATCCAATTGGAGTTGGATTGATGTTTGAATCAAATTGGTCATTTAAGTCACATTGGGTCAAGTGAACTGATTGGGTTGATTGAGTTGAATTGGGTCGAGTTGGTGTCAATTAAGTGTTGAGAGGGGTTCAATGATGGATTTAGACTTGATTAGTGTTTTTGATTGCAATTGCTTTGGGCTTGATTGGGTTTTGGCTCATTTGAACTTTTTGGGTCAAATGGGCTAACTTAGGTTGATTGAATTCGTTTGATTCGATTGGTTTGATTGCAAGTATTAGAGGAGTTTGAAATGATCTATTGAATGGTTGGGGTGATTGAGAAAATCAAATTGGATTTAGTTTGCTTGAATGGGTTTGAGTTGGGTTCATAGAATCATAGTGGAGTTAACTTTGGTTAAGGTCTAAGTCAAATGGGCTTGGTGCTTGGATAGAAAACAAATTCAAGTGTTGTCAATTGAATAGGCTTGAGGTTGGTTGTGTTTCATTTGTATGAGTTTAGGTTTGGATGAGTGAATAGGCATGAGTCTTGGTTTAGGCCATAGAATAGGTAGAACCTATTTGTCCTAAGGTGTATCCTAGGCTTAAGGTATTCTCCTTAAGTCTTTAGGCTTAGATTTAGTGTCCCCTTAGTCACTAGAAGTGTCTTATCACTAAGGAAATCCAAGTACCTAGGAGGTTCCTAAGTCTAAGATGAGAAAGGTTAATCCTCACTCTAAAAGTGAGGTCAACACTCTTTTTAGCTTTTAGATTGAGAGTTTGATCCCTATTAAGGACTTTGTAATTTTCTTTGGAAGTAATAACATTTTTAGGTTTAAATAAAAAACATTTACAACTATACTTTAGCCTGATTATCTCCTTTTTCATCCTCCAAACCTCATTTATTACACTTTCTGCACTCTAAACACTTTGATCTTTGTATCATTTTGTTTGAAATCTTTGGTATTTTAGTTTAATTTTAAAATAAAGTTCTTATTTAGTAGTTCATTATATCAACTATTATTTACCATATATTTGCATATGCATGAAAGTCAACGTATTATGTTAGATTATGACCTAATATAACTTAGATTTGGCTTAAGTTATGATTAAGTAATTATTCTTATTAGATGGAGGATCTTCTAATAAAAAATTATTTAATCATAATTAAATTCTTATATTACCATTAATGATGCTTATACAACGTAAAGTCTATCATTTTATTCTATTAATATATATATATATATATATATATATATATATATATATATATATATATATATATATATATATATATATATATATATATATATACACACCTTTTGAACTTTTCTCTTACTTGGTTGTGTATAATTGAGTTGACCAACTACGCCAACATATTTATCTTATTCTTTTACAACAATCCAACATAATGACTGTTTGATTATATTGTTCATAGGTTCTATATTATAATGCATTTGTTTAGGATCATTATGCTATGATCGGACTAGCCATGGACTACTCGAGATAATTACATTAGAATTATGTAATTCTCTTTAATCATTTGTGTTATTTTATGAATTTTTTTGCATTGGCTTTTTTACTGAGAGGTAGGAAGGCCATGTAATAAAAAATAGTAACCCTAGGCTTTAGAAATAATGATAAATTTTACATTAATCAAATTGAGAGAAATCTTTACTTAACTTTAATTTTTATTATAATAAATAAAAAATCATCTTAGTGAAATTCAATCCCTAGACCTTAGCACAACTAATTTCAACGATAAAAATCTTAAATATTTTATTTGTTAATACATAGTATTAATATTTTTAATTTTAGTTTCACCTTAAATCATCAACCTATTTCAACCATTTAGATAATTAAAATCAGCCAAAATTTAGTACTTAATAATTTTAGTCTCTTTAGAATGATATACTACTCACTACATTATTTCCCATGCAATCAAATTGTCTTTTGTATATGCCCATTTTATAATAGTATGTTGTTTATTATGGTATAATGGTAAGAAATTCAAGGCTACTCTAGATTAAGCTAGTTTGAGCTAAGTTGAAATATCAATTTAAAAATAGTTTTTATATGGAGACTTTGCTATAATAGTAGTTAATCTAAATCAGTTATAAGATGCTTTCTCAATAATCATAAATTTTATTATATAGGGCTTGCTTTATGACTTTAAATCAACTAAGGAAAATTAAGATCCATAGACAAATATGATATGTTTTAAATTTATTTCTCTTTCTCATTTTCGATAATCAATTTGTACGTGACATATTTGATTTAGTATAAGAAATTTGTTGCACTAGATAAAATAAATTTATGATATAAAAGAACTTTTATTTTATGAATTTTAAGTGCTTCATGTAAATAAAAAGTAAGTTTAAGGTTATTCAAGCAAAAGATGCTCATTCAGAAGGTTTGGGGTTGTTTTGGACCCTAGGTCTCCATCCTGGGCACTTAGTCCTTAGTCTACGAACCTAGACACCTAGTTTTTGGCATTTTGACACCTAATTAGCTAACGTAGACATTCAAATTGAGAACTGGACACCTGGGTACTGATTTGGGAACTTAGGCACACAAAATTGCTAAAATAAAGTTAAATGGAAGAGAGCATGGCCCATAGACAGTAAAGCTAGACACCCAATCACCGACCTAGTGGTTGCTATGACTTGCTCTCGATTTTCATCAAGTTTTTTCTTTTTTAAGTAGATTTAATGTTGCTCTATTTAAGCAAAAAAAGTAGATGAATTTAGGCCCTTCTCTAGCTATTATTTTAGAGTTATTCCAAGTTTTAAAGAGTCTATGAGAGGCTTTTATGGAGGATACTTCAAGGTGCTTGGAAAATCCATTAGAGAAATCTTAATGGCAATGAGATAATGGAATGAAGAAGGTATTCTTGGCAAAATTCACTTGAGTTTTTTCTTTCTTCCTTCCTTTTTATTTATAGTAACAATATTCATATATTAACCTTTCAATGACTTCTTTTGTTCCTTTGTGAAATAAACTCCTCTTTTAGGGGTGGGTGTAGCAATGTTGTTTTTATCAAATATTTATTTTAATAAGATTTAGAGTTTTATTTTCTCTTAATATCATGTATTTTTTTTTAGTTCAATTACCTATTAGAAGGTTTATTTAAAACTAATATGTAGAAAATAGACTCATCATTGGCAAAATATCACTATGATGAATTGTAGGTTAGAGAGAACTATGACAAATCTGTGTAGCTTATGTATCATCTAAAGAGCTATAAAGGGTTTACTTGCATTAAATTTTTCTTTGAAAGGAATGTAGGTGTTGACTTCACTTTTAGTGAGGCTAATAACCCTCCTCTTAGGCTTAGAATTTAATTTAGGCATTAAGGTTCTGTTAACCTCAAGTGAGGTTAATAATCACCATAATCTTAGTGAATTACGATCTCCAACCTTAGATTAAGAGTTTCCTCATTAAGCACTTAAGATACTATGATTAGTGCCTAAGTGCATAACCTCAACTAAAAATTAAATGAAAATAATAAATTAAAATGACATCTGAATTCAACTGAACCCAGATTAAGGTAATTGACTTTGATTAACTTAATTAACCCATTTGGGCTCAAAATCATCTAACTCAAAAAAATCCTATAAAATCAAAACTAAATCAAATAAAACCATGCCAAAGGCATAGAATCAATACATAAGTATAAATAGATCAAAAAAATAAATCCAGATGGGGTTCAAAGTGGTCAATTAGGTTATCTGGCCTAGAGTTGATCAATGTGGGCCCCACCAAATCAAAAATTAAACTAATCAAAATTTGATTGATCTAATTAATTCTAAATGCTCAAATTCATTAAATTAACATGATAGAACATGAAATTAGATAAGTCTGAAGCTAATAATCACTCAAATAGCCTAATTGGGTCACCTAATCTAAGCTAACCCAAATAGACCCTATTGAACCTAGACTCAAAATAAATCAAAATTAACTCAAATTAAATGTTCCAAAATACTATAAATCATATTTAAGCATAGTTTGACTCTTCCTTAAATCCAATTTGATGAATTAGCCATTTGACCTGATTTGGCCCATTAAACCCAATTTAGGCCAAAATGGGCCTAAATCCAAATTAATTGCTTTAAATTGATTCAAATACTCAATCAAATATAATTAAAGCTTAAGCATACTTCAATTTGAATTATATCAATCATTTGATCCAAACAATCCCAGTCCAATTCATTAAACCCAATTTGGGTCAAAATGGATTCGAATCAAAAACAACTCCAAATCAATCAAAAATCAATTGCTCTAAATCATTCTAAATATCAAATCGAGCATAATTATAACCCAATTTAAACTTAATTGAGCTAAATCAATGAATTAAACTTAACTTGATTCATTTGAGCCAATTGGGTAAAAAAAAAGGTTCAAACGCACCCAATCCAACATAAGTGGACGCAAATCACACCCAAAATCTATCTCATGGAGGCTAACACTTCAGCCCATGTGGAGTGGAGCTTCAAGTCAATAATGGAGGCCATGAGAGAGAGGAGAATCAATGGCAAGGTGTCAAAATCCAAGATCCACTTAAACATAAGCCATATCTCCACTTGACTGACATCTAGCAAGCTCTACATTAGCTAAACCACTGAATTTGACTTCTCTAAGCCTCCTCCCGGCTAGCCATCACCTCCCCAACCACAATCAATGGTAATGTTCAGCCACCATTAAAAGGAGGGGAAAAGAGCACCTTTGCTCTCTCTTGGATGGCTGAAAATAACTCTTGGAGCTCCTCTGATCAAAACCACATCATCCCCATCCTTTTTCACATATAAAATAATAAATTCTAGCTAAATTCTAGTGAGGAGGCGGCGTCCATCAACATACGAGATGATCGGTGGGGAGGCAAGAGCACTAATTTAGTCCAGAGCTTCATCTTATTCTCAGGGGCATATTCAAATAAAAAAAATCCATCAGATGTCAGCCCCGATGAGGTAATATCTTCAAAACCATAGAAAACCACTAGGTTTGCATAGAAAATCATGTGATTCTAGGAGTTTTCTCTAAATAACCCTTGCATTTTACATTTCCAGCCATTTTAAGGTGAAAGAGGGTGATTTTTTTGATGAGATTTAGTGGGAAATCGGGTCGGATGAATGTTTTGGGTGAAAATCCCATCTGCTCGGGCACTGTTCCACTAACTGTGAGTGAGATGGCATGGAAGCCATCTAATCTCGCTTAATAGGGACAAATGGCTACAATTAAATCCCTTTACATCTTGATTTGGGCCTTTGGATTGGCAGATTTAACTTGGACAATCTGATCTATGATCGGACGATCCAGATCTATCTAATCTAACATACTTTTTCCAGCTCAAATGTTGAGTCAGCATCTGCATGGCCATATGGGGTTGCAAAACTCATAAACTGCAGCCCAGTTAGCACTAACTTAGTGCTGATTGGGTTAATTAAAAACTTAGGGTATTTTTTGAGTTTAAATGTCTAATTTCATGAAATAATTAATTTAAAGGTCTTGAAAATCATAGAAATCATTAAAATAGATTAAATCACTTTAATTAGCATCAAAAAACCATAAGAAAATAAGGTAATCCTCTGAAGCTTGATAAAAAAAAAAAGATTACTTCAATTAAATCAAATAAATATCACATAATCTTCTATTTAAACTAAGTTAAACCAAACATAAACTTGAAGTTAATTAAATTAACTAATGAAACTCAAGTAAACATTAATTAAATTTTACATTCAACTTTGACTGAATGAACCTAAATCATCAAATAATTAATTACATCATTAATCTAAATACATACAACAAAATTTAAAGCTCCTACAACTAATCAAACTCTAATTAAATTGATAAAAGATTATGATCAACTTATAATTAAGGGGCCATTTGAGATCACTTTCTATTTTTTATTTTTTTTTTCATTTTCAAGTTTTTTTTTCATTTTTGTTTTAGTAAAAAGTGTTTGGTATTCTTAAACATTTTTTTTTTAAAAATAGAAAACAAAAAACATGTTTTGTTTTATCATTTTTCAAAATTTTTAATTAGAAAAATAAAATGATAAAGTTGATTATTACACTCTAAAATAAGATTGAGCAAAAAAAAAGTCACTATTACCATAAAATTTAAACTAATCTTTGATAAATTAATATATTCAATAACACAAATAAATAAATAATCATTAATTAAATTAAAAAAGTAAAGATACAATATTTCATAAAATCAATACAAAAAAGTTCCATATTACATTATTATATTAGTTTGAAACTCTAAAACATCTAGATAAAAAAAGTAAGATAATTAATAACTAAATTCAATTATGTGTATGACTTCATAGTTCTCTTGCAATATGATCATGAAAGAGAGCCATATACTGCTATTGAGATTGAGTAATATTGACTTTAATAGTATTGTGTGATACACCAGTTGATATAGACCTTCCTTCTGTATCAACAATAAAATTTTCATTTTCATACATCTCAAATAATCTATCTGATCTAGATTGTGATCTTATAAAATTATGTATTACACAACAAGCAGTTACAATATAACATTGTGTGTGTAAATCATAAGGAGTCTTTTTTTTTAAATTGAAAATCTTACTTTTATAACTGCAAAATATCGCTCAATAATATTTCTTAAAGAAGAATGTCTATAATTAAAAAGCTCTTCTTGTCTTTGAGATTGTGTGACCTCACAAAAATTACTAAGATGATATCTTAATCCTCTACATGGTGACAAGAAACTTGGCATGTTAGCATACCCAGAATCAACTAAATAATATTTTCCCATTTCAAAAAAATATTAGTTAATAAAAATAAAATGATCATTCAATAATTTAAAAAAATATTAATAAAAAATAAAAGTTAGCTTACCTTTTGGTGGCATAGGAAGTTTAACTAGGGATTTAAAATACATTCTAAAAAAATTCTAGCATCCTTTGTTATCCCTTCCCAACTAGATTGTACATAAGTAAACTTCATATCAAAGCTGCATATACACATTATATTTTGAGTTGGCTCCTTATATTTTCCTTCATATGGAATTTGATCATCTTTAGGCACATGTGCAGCCACATGTTTTCCATCAATTATGCCAATGCTATCCTATTTATATAATTTATGAGTAAGTATATTATATTACTTAAAATAAATAAATTAAAATTTTTTTAAATTACAACTTACCTTAAAAAAAGGATAATACTTTGGATTATATCTGATCTCAGGTGGACTAACATCAAATGATGGAGGAACAATTATTTCAGCTCCTAAATGACAAATTGCTTTCAAAGTTTTTTTAACGTTGAAATCATTCAGCTGCAACTCATAAGCATTCATTGTGTGATAAAATTAAGAAAGTATTGCAAGTTGCTCCTCAACAGTCAACCATTTTGAGTCTTTGATTATACCTTTACTCTTCATAATAGTACATAAATTCAAAAAAACATAAGGTTCCATTCTATAATTTTTATAACACTGAGCTAGATGGCCTTGAAGTACTTTGTTGATATACTCATGACCTTGAAGGCTTGAAGTTCTACATGGTTCTTTGGTTAAATAATGCTTATTATAATCATCAACACAAATAAGTGCAATTGCTAAATGAAATTTCTCATTAGAATGACTTTTAAAATCTGAATTCAAACTAATTTTTAAATTGAAATAAATAAAAAGTAATAATTTTAATGAAAATATTCATAAAAAATGTGAAAGAAATTACTATTGTAATTAACAATCATAATATTCAATTATTTTGGTTATAATTAACATATATAACCAATCAAAGAAGCCAAAATATCAAAGAAACTAAGCACACCATGGGAAAAGAGAGAAACTAGAATTTTATTTTCATATTCAATATAAAGTTAACTTTATTATTTATAACATACAAAGCATCCAAAATAAGAAACTACATAAATCTATAAAAATTTACTAAAAATAATAAGTTTTAATTCATCCCTCTTACATTCAAACAATAAAAATCCTTTTATAAATTCCAATTTCTAAATCACTTAAAGAAATAAAATGAATATAAAAAAATATTATAACATAGTAAGCATTAAAAGGACTCATCTCTAGTTAAAATAATTAGCATAACTCTTCTTCTCTTGATTATAGCAATTGCAGGAATGTAATGGGGCTATCACAAGTGTGAACTTCACAACATAGCAGAAAGCTAGTAGTAGTGAAAAAGATAAAGGTTGAAAATGTAGAGGAAGAAAGCAAAGGCAACAACACTAACCTAAGGGGAAAACAAACTGTTGTAATTAGCAAGTAACAATAAAAAGTAGCAACAAAAATAGAAATTATGAAACTATAGCATAGCACAAGGACAATGGCAATGGTTCTATAGCTTTTGCATCAATCTACTCAATTTAGAAAATCTTGACTCCTATAAATCTACAGTGAACTAGTGGTGGAAGAGCTCTAACAATCCCTAGGTTTTAATCTACTATGGACCACTTATAATCCCCTACCCCCCAAATTGCTCCTTCAAATAAAAGGTTCAGTCATGCCTGATAGCTTAAATGGAAGAAAACTCAAAAGATCATACCTCCTTAGGGCACTACAGGCTTCCACTATTCCAATGAGCTACGTAGTGAAAGTTTCATGTAATGGAGGAGACGATGAGATATAAGGCCTCACGCAAAATGGTTGTGAAGAAGAAGAAGATTCTTTGATTCATAAGAGAGTCGTGGGTCTCATGATTGTATTGTGAGATGCATGAGAAAGTCACAAGATCGGCAGAGGGTCAGGTGTGTTGGCTTCGGCTAGTTTAGAAATACAAAAAACATATTATATCTATTTATAATATTTTTGGAAACAAAAAATAAATTTGTTTAAAAATAGAAAAAAAATAAAGATAATTTTTATTATTTTTTATTTTTTAAAAACAAAAAACAAAAAATAAGTTGGCCTTAATTAAGGTAGAGGAAATCCCATAGAATTACATGCCAAATTTAAAATTAATTAACCAAATAATTTAGCCTTAATTAAGGTAATTATCTTAAGTTTCAAACCTTAATTAAGTACTATTCATTAGGCATTAATTGGAGAGTTTTTTTATTAAATTATGTTCTGTTTAAGCTTTCCAAAATAAGTTTATTTGTATTTTTCTACAATTATTTATAATTTTTTGAATTTATGGCCATTTAAATTAAAATTTTAAACCATCGGTGCCACATGGATGCTGATGCTGCAGCACTTTCCACATGGTGTCATGGTATTACTTATTTAAAATATTTGATGCAACTATTGACTCAGCATCAGTGGATGCAATTTCGTCCTGATCATCTGATCTCGGATTGAAAGGTTGAGATTAATCTCATGATTAATAAAGGATTAAATTGAGATTTCTAGTGCGATAAGTCACAGCCGTTCATTTTAATCATGTAAAATGGATGACCGGTGATCTGTCATCCAATGAGCATAAAAAAATGGACACCGTTTGCCTTCTGACGCTCAAACCTTAAGCTTGTTTGATGGAAAAATTTAGTCCAAAATGATCAGGAAATAAATATAGGGAGATCCTATAGTTGAAATCGCATGAAAACACAATTCTTTTTGAAAAAGACCAACACATTGGGGGAAAATCTACGGTTACCGAATGCTACCTCATCAGAGTTAAAGACTAGTGATCCATCGATAGAGATAGCTTCATCTTGAAGAAACGAAGCCCTATTGAGAAGATCTCGAGTTACCTCCCTGCCAATTGGTCTGTGGACCAAACGATGCCATAAAACTCACTAGAGTTGGTGTAGGGATGCCTTCCGGTGATCGAATCTATCGAGAATCGATTCATTTTGGTTTGCCAGAGTTTGGTGAAAGTTATTTTGACTTTGGTAAGAATTTGGTGAGGTTGGAAGGATAAATCTCTCAAGCTTGAAGGGAGCTTGGTCTCGTCAGTTATGGGGTGCATGAGAAACTTATGAAATGCTCTAGGATTGCTCAGAGTTCTCTGAGGAAGGTGTCTGATCAGTTTGAATGGATGGGGAGGAGTATACTCTTCTCTTTATTGTGAACTAAGGGTTGAGATCAACTCAGCCTTTAGCAGTTGTGTTACAAGAGTTAGTGGCTAGAGGTGGCAGGGGACTGTTGAGGTGAATGTGTGTGAGAGGCTGAGGGAGTGTAGTGGGTTGCCATGGAGTGTACACTCCTCCTTGGGTGGATCAATGGTTTCCCATGGGTGAACTCACCCTCTCTTAGCCAAAGACTGAACCCAACATCTTTGGGTTAGGTTGGGTCAGTGGTTCTTTGTCCAAGAAAGGCCAAAGGTGACTGCCAATGGGTGGGGAGTTGGAGAACCTCTTCAAATGAGGATTTTGTGCCATTTAGAGGGCTTGGTTTAATGGGTTTGATCCAACCTAGGTTCACCTTGGGTTGGGCACACTTGGGCAGGCCCATGGTGACCCAAGGATGAGTCATGCCAAGTTTGGTTAGGTTGGGTTTGGTTCAATTTGACTCATGTAGGTCAAATAGGTAATATTGGCCTAAGTTGATCATTTTGACCAAATTTGGTTAAGTTCAATAGGTCATTTGGAATGAATTAGTGCAATTGATTTAATTTAATTTGGACTAGATTTTTATTTGATTCATATGGTTCAATTTGGGTAATTGGCCAAATTTGCTTGAGCATGGGTTAGGTCTATGTTCAATTGATCATTTATGATTGATTGGAAGAGTTGATTTGAATTGATTTAGATTATGGAGTGGTTAATTCAATTTGACCCTTTAGGTCAAATTGGGCTAAGTAGGCCAATTGGGTTGGGTTGACCAAATTGGATCTAATTGAAGGTTGGATCATATTCAATATTCAATTGGTGAATGATGAGAAGCATTAGTTTCAACCAATTTAGTTTAGGATTTGATTTGGTCCAATTTGGCCCTTTAGGCAAATTGGGTCAACTTAGGTCAAGAGGCTAAATTAGCTTGGTTAGGTTCAATGGGCTTCAATTGATGGTTGAGTCATGTTCAGTATTTAAATTGTGATTGATGAGAGTCATTGTTTATAATTAATTTATCTCAGAACATAATTTGATCCAATTTGGCCCTTTAGGTTACTTTGGGTCAATTTGGGTTAAGAGTGGCCAAGTTCGCTTAGTTAGGTTCAATTGATTATAGTGGAGTGTTTAATAGTGATCTACAATAATCAATGAAGAGATTGGATAGCATGATTTGAATCAATGAAGGTTTGATTGAAGTTTGGTCTAATTGGACCTTTTAGGTCACCTTGGGTTAAGTTGTTCGGTCAAGTCAATTTAGAATAATTAAGGCTATTGATGGTTGGAATATATTCAATAATGAATTTGAAGTTGATTAGTGGCTTTGACTATAATTGATTTTGGTTTGATTAAGTTTTGGCTCATTTAAACATTTTAAGTCAAATGGGTCAACTTGAGTTACCTGAATCTAATCTGTTTAGTTGGCTTGATTGTAAGTGTTGGACTGATTTGAAATGATCTATTGAATAATTAGAATAATTAAGAGAATTGAATTGAGTTTGGTTTGCTTGAGTTGGTTTGAATGGAATTATGATTAAAGTGGGTTAGCTTGAGTTAAGGTTCAAATTAATTTGGCTTGGAGATTGGATTAAGAATCAAATTCAATCATGTTCAATTGATGAGTTAAGGTTAAGGCTTCAATCATTTGGTTTAGGTTTAGATAAATTGGTGGGTATGAGTGTCTGTTTAGGCCTTAGGGTAAGTGAAGCTTACTCGTCTAAGGTAATCTTTAGACCTAAGGTTATGCCTTATAAGTCTCTAAGCCTGGGTTTAGTGTTTTCTTATTCACTATAAGTGTCATAGCACTAAGGGAACCTAAGTGTTTAGAAGAATCATAGACTTAGGGTTAGACTGAACAATCCTCTCTCCAAAAGTGAGGTCAATAATAATAAAACATTACTCATTTGATTATGATTTGGCATCATTAATCTGAAAATATTTTTCATGATTAAATAACACTCATTAAGTCAAATCCAAGCATAGGTCTAATTAAAATTCATGAATGTTTCATTAAAAGACTTAAAAGTTATGAAAATTTATCTTTTAGAATCAAGCTAAGGTAGGGATTAAAGAGAATCAACTCTCTTTCTTCTCTTTATAATATTAAATTATAATTAAGAAACAAATAAGATAATATATAATTTAAAATCTTATCTAAATTTTAAACAACTTAAAGTATAACTACCATTGATAAGGAATTTGAACATCCAATCATTGAAAAATCCTAACTCTAATGCCCAATTAAGACATACCACACTTGACCTAAGTGCACACATTAGAATACTAAGTCACCGATCTTTGTATTAGGTTAAGCCGATGATTGTTGTGGTGATGTATTTTATTTTTGTGATGTAATGTTTTACATTGAATGTTAGGATTATTTGTGCATAGACTGGATGTTAAGGTGATATTAGACTAATGATGTCTTCCATAGAAGATTATACTTAAGGGACTATTGTAATAATAATAAAATATAAATGTTTTTTTCTTGTAGGTTTTGGTTAAGCCCCTAAGTATGATCCATTAGGATGGACTTGGTTACCCATGGGCAGGGTGTAAGTCTAAATATATGAAATATAACTATTTGGTTTACATGCTTGTTAAGCTAATCTTTATTTTGCAGGTATAATTAGATATTCCTTTTAGAAAAATATAATTTTGTAATAGGATTAATATTTGTGCTATAGGTTTTTAGTTGAGTAGTGGTTAGAAGGCATAGATCTGGGAGACCCTATGAAGCATGAAGTAGTCCAACCCAAGAAGTGAAGATAAAACAAAAAAGAGAATTGAAGACTCCCATAGCTTTATTTTTATTATGAATTATAATCTGTGTTGTATAAGGGTAGAGCTCAGCTACTCAACTTTTTTCTATTTTGGGGTGTATGGTGGTACCGGGCTACACCAACATTTTATTTATTTATGTGATTAATGTTTGATTGTTATGTTTACATTGATTACGCAATAGAAATGGCATGCTTTTGATAAGTTCATCAACTTCTTGGGTGAGATAAGTTTCTTAAAGTGTGATTATTTTGTATGTGGCTTGTATATGATAAGCTCTTTAATAAAAATTAAATTATCTACCCCAATTTAACAACTCTAACTAAAACAATTTTATGCAACTCATAACTTCATCTTAAAGCTTAGGAAGTTAATCAAGAGAATAAAAGATTTAGTGACCCCTTATAGGCTTGAACTGTGAGGGCAGTCCCTTGTAGTGGAGAACATACTTTTTATTTTGAGGCTTCTTTAAAGCTTTTTGGCTCCATGATTGTCAAATTACAATGCTTATTAATCACTGCAAGAGATTTTATTCTTCTATGTGATGATTCTAGAGATGAGCCTACATCTAAAATTGGCTTTTATCTAGGTGCTTGAGTTGGCGATCCAGGTTGATCATTGATTTCTTTATCCTATTAGTGTGATAATGGTAGAATATTAGCACTCTTTTAAACTTTCTCTATCTTCTAGTTGTATGCAGTATCTTCATCAAATTCTACATCTTGACTGATGAAGAGCTTCTTTATTTTTAAGTTATAGGCTCCTATGCCCTTGGCATAAACCTCTCACATGTCATCTCCAATGCATGTGTAATCCCCTAGTGGATCTTTCTTCATGTCCTTGACATGAAATTCTAATCAAATCCTCTTCCCTCTCTTATGCCCTTGGTATAAAATGAGTTGTATTTCACTAAGATTGTGATTCTATCTACCTCTCGGGTTTAGGTATAGGTCATTTCCATTAGTGCTTGCAATCTTTTGTACCTTGTTGATCATTTTGGTCAACGCCAATACGTGTGGTGCGCCTTGTCAGTTACGCCACACCTATTGGGGATCCTTTTGTTGACCTCACTTTTGGAGTGAGCTCTTAATCTTCCATTTTATATTTAGGAGTCTTCTAGACACTAAGACTTCCTTAGTCATAAGACACTTCTAGCAATTAGGTGAACACCTAACCTAAGCCTAGAGACTTAGAAAGGTTAATCATTAGATTAGGTTATGCCTTAGGGATTAGGTTGATCTACCTATCCCATGACTTAAACCTAACCTATGTTCACCTTCTTAAACCACAACCAAATTCAAATCTTATCAAATCTAAACCAAAATCCAAATCTAAATTAAATGATTGATACTTATAATCAAACCAATCCAAACTCAATTGATTTTTCCTAAATCAATTCGATAATCAAATCAATTTTCCAAAATCTACAATCATACCAAAACTAAATATCAAATCCAAACCAAATCCTTCCTAAGCCATGTGATCTAATTCCATGAACTTAGTCAAATCTCCATTCAAATCCAAGTTAATTGATTTTCACATAAATCAATCATATCTTGAATCATCACCACAAATATTAATCAAATATATATTTAAATCATCAAAACTAAATCAAACCCTTCTCTAAGCCTCGTGACCTACCTTCATGAGCTTGGCCAAATTTTCCTTTAAATCACTTCAAATTCAATTGATTTTCTCATAAATCAATTATATCTTCAATCATCTCCATAAATATAAATAAAATATATATTTAAATCATCAAAACTAAATAAAACCCTTCCTAAGCCACATGATCAAACTCCATGGACTCAGCCAAATTCCTTCACTCCAAATCTTGAACTAAATTAATTTTCTCATGAATCAATCATACCTTTAATCATGTTCATAAATATAAAAGAAATCTACAATCATCAAGCTAAACCAAAATCAACCCAAGTCAAACCCAATTGATTTGAAATATCCAAATGAACTCAAACTCATCCAAACCCAAATCAATTGTAATTGAATTTATATATCAATCCTAAACCCATATATAAACTCAACTAAATCCAATTCAACTCAATATCAAGACAATTGACCTACATAGGTTCACTTGACACAAAGTGACCTAAAGGACCCATTTGAGCCAAATTTCAAGTCAACCCAAAATGGATTGAACCAAGCCATCCAAGATCTCCTATCATGATTGTTGATCATCCTAGGTTGATCAATTATCATAAATTAGGTCAAACCAAGTCAACTTGGTCATTTGACCAAGTCAACCCTCTTAACCCATATGAGCCTAAATTAGCCAAATTTTAGCCAATGCCAAATTAATTAAAACCATTAATTCATACTAGCCTAAAATCAATATTTGAACATGACTTGACCTTCAATTGAGTCAAACCAAACCCAATTGGCCCTCTTGACCCAAGTTGACCCAAATTGACCTAGAAGGACAAATTGGGTCAATTCAAAATATAAACCAAACTGATTGCAACCAATGGCTCACGTTCATTCCAAATTAATTGTTGAACTTGACCAAAGCCATAATTGAACCCAATTGATCCACTTAGCCCAAATTTACCTAAAGGGTCAAATTGGCCTAAATCAAAACCAAATCCAAATTAATTAAAACCAAAGCCTACAATAATCTTCAATTGGTCAACTAAACCCAACACACTAAAAAAATTTGGCCACTTTGGTCAAATTGGTCAACTCATTTCGACACAATTCAAATGAGCTAAAATCAAATCTAGGCAAAACTAAACCAAACCAATTGAACCAAAACATCCCAAATGATCATATGAAATTGACCCAATCATTGATTTGACCTAATTTGACCAATTGGTCAACTTGACCCAACCTAACCTAATTTGACCCATTTGAGCCAAATTGAGCCAAACCTAATTAAATAACTCAAAATCACTTGAAATTTGGGCTGGCCTAGTTTTGACTCATTTCAAATCTGCCCAAATCAAATCCAATGCCAAATGACCATTGTACCTTTAGGTCAAGGGTATCACATGAGACAAATCACCCATGTAAGTGGTCATTTCCATTCTTTGGCCACTTGGCACTCTCCCAATGATCCACCTAGGTGCCAAGAACACTGCCCAACCTAACCCAAGAGGTGGTTGGGATGGCGATGACCCATAGGGAGGTGAACTCACCTCACCTCCCCCATTGGCACATTGGAAACCCACGGATAGCCATTATCCCTCCTTGGCAGCCACCTCCACACCTTCACCCACTCAAACTGAACCAGCTCACTCCTCCCTGCCACCTATGACCCCCTGAGGTAGCCGAACGACCACTAGAAGCCAAACCCAATCATGCCATCCAATCAAGTGGATGGGGTATACTCCCCCCCCCCTTCATTCCAAGTCTAATCACTTGACATCCCAAAGCACTACTAAAGATGAGCCACCAGAGCCATTTCCCAAGATCCCTAGCTCATCCCCTCATCAAAAAAGCTCCATTCTTGTTTGTCCCAAAATAGAACATACCCATTTTAGACCCAATACATCTATTTCTCCACCAAACTCAAATTAACTTTGCACACACCTTCCCTATGCTCGTTGAGTAAGAACGAATCATCTCCCAAGCTTCTTGACCACTGGAGGTAGGACTTCGACTAATGTCAAGATCCAAATTGATGGACCTTGGTCTTTTGAGCAAACGACAAGGAACCAAAGATCATGCCGATCAATAAGGCTTCGTCTCTACTAGATGAAGCTTCCTCAATTGATTGCATTTCCAATCTTGAGCTCCAGTGAGGTATTTCTCTAAAATTAAGCTTTAGACAAAAATTGGTTGATCCTTTATGAAGAAAATTCGCATTCCATGAGATCACAGCAATTGGATCTCTTCAGATCCTCTGTATGAAGGTGTGGGATTGATCTTCAATCGATTGAGCTTGAATCAAGAGAAGGAAGATGGATGGTGTCTGTCCCCCATCGCTTGATAGATGATAGATCATGTGTCATCCATTTCGCATGATCAGAATGGACAGTCGTGATTAGATCCACTAAAATTATCTGATTTAATCTTATTAAGCTGTGGGATTAACTGTAGCCATCCGATCTTAGATCGGACAGTGGACTAGAAAGCGCGTTCGCCACCGCCACTTAGACGCTAAGTCGGATGTGGGTTAATATCTAATCCTGAGGCACCATGTGGAAAGCGTGTAGCGTCAGTAGGACACATGGGGCCGACATGATTAAGGTTTAATTATGCATAGTTAATTGGTTTTAATGGTTGTATCTTTGAAAATTCATAACAAATCATAGAAAAATTCAAAAAACTGCACATAAATACTCGTTTTAAAGGTATTTTAGAGGAAAATTTATTGAAAATATTTTTAATTAATTTTGAACAGTAAATAAAACTTAATTAAGATTTAATTAAAAAAATAATTAGCTTAATTACCCAAGTAATTGATTCCAAACTTTCTAAGATTGTTTAATGGGATGACCTCTGCCTCCCATAATTTTCTTGGGATTTGTTGCTTGGGCAATTAAAGAAATTGCTCATTTTAGCCTAATTACTCCCTTAATCAATTGAGTGATTAATTTAAATTTAATCAATAATCAAATTAATTAATTAAGCATTTTAATCATTATTGAACAGTGAGTGGGCAACGGAAATGAGATGAAGACCTCTTTCCCCATCTTTTTCTTAAGTCCATTTCGTTTAAGAGAGAAATTAATTTGAAATTAATCAAAGGTCTAATTAATTAATTAATAGATTAATTAATAAAATCAAATCATAATCACATTAGGTCTTAATTAATTAATTCATGGATAGATCTTTAGGTGTTTAATAACCTAAAGCTATAAGGAAACCATAAGAGTACTTAATTAAGTTCCTTAATTTAATTAACCATTGATTGTAAGCCAATTGCACAAAGCCCTTTTATTTCTTAGGAGCATTGTAATTTAATTTTCAATTCATGTGCATATCATGTTGGCTCATAATTATTGGGATATTTACATTAAGGTAACATAGGAAAGGGTTAATTAATGTAGTTAATGCATATTATAACTTAATTAACTCATAAAATCAACTTAATTACATTTTATCAAACCAAATTAATTAATAAATATGAGAATGGGTTAGGATTAGCAAACCTTTTTTACATTATTAAATCAAATCAAAACATGAAATTAAAAAATGGTATTAAAGAAGCTTTAGTTTACTTTAAATGGTTTTGTTTGATATGATTATCCTTAGGAAATAATTTAATTGAATGAAACCATATGTTTATATTTATTTCTTCCTTTCCAATCATGTTAAATGTTGTATGTCATTTGAAATCATGCATTCATCTTTTCAAAATTAACAAAATCAAATGATTTTCCTTTATATAAGCTTGCATGTGTTGGATTAATGTATAATATGTCTGGCTATTACACTAATAAATTCAAAATTATTTTCCAAAGTCTATAAATCAATTACATTGATTAGAGTGATAGCAGTTATGAGTACATATAGGTTTGCATGTGCTCATAGCTTAGATATGTGAAGCAAAGCTTTCTTTTCCTTAAATCATATGTAGTTTTACATGTGTTTGAATATTAATAAGTATATAGTCCAGACATCTCGGGAACATGAGGCTTTAGTTAGCCCCAAGGAGGTCATTTGATTATCTCACTTCCCTGGTTAACAATGACATGTACTTATTTGATTTCATTCCCATGTATTTCTTCACTAGGATTTGGATAGAACTTTATTTCACATATATAAATAATTTAATCAAATAAAAATATAACTTTGCATGATTCTACTTCTTTTAGTTATTTATACATCTATATGTATCTAAAAAAGCAAGTATATAGTCTGGACATCCCAGGAATACGAGGCTTTAGTTAGCCCCAAGGAGGTCATTTAATGATCTCACTTCTCTGATTAAAAATAGAACTTACTCGCTTATATCTTTTATACATATATGTGTGTATTCAATTAAGGAATTAGGGTCCTCCCTTTATACTAAAAATGCATGCATCCATATTCACCCAAGTGATTAGCATATGTTATATATAATTTAGTGCTCACTTTTTCTTATTCATGTATAGAGTTACATAGGTTTGGAATATGATTCCATCCTTATGTATTTTGGTGTTAGAATTTGAATAAAACTTTAAATTTATAGATATATATATATATCAAATAACTAAATTAAATGAAAATATAAATTTTAAAAACATATATGTACATTCATCATTTAAGTGTGCTAAAATATGTTGCGTGTATAGATAAACTTAGTATTGAATCATATGCATGTCATAAGTGATGGAAAGGAATGGTTTAATATATGTCATGTGGTAGTAGTTCAATTAAATTAATCTTAAGATGCCTTTCATATTGAATTAGGTTATTTAAAGTTAATCTAAACTTAATATTAATTAAATCATTTAATAAGTAATTCACTAAAGAGAACTAAATCAAATTAATATACTTTAGAAAGTGGCTTAAGGTAGGGATCAAAGAGGGAAATCCTATTTTTCTCTCTTTATAACACTTAGTTTCTAAGTGTAATCAAATGAAATAAAAGAAAACATAAATTAAAATTCTCAAATCAATTAAATAACTTCAAGTTAAATCAACCTTTCATGTTAAATTGAATCCTTCTAAACTTAGAAAATACAACACTAATGCCTAACAAGACTTGCCACACAAGCCTTAATACACACATTAGAATTAAGTCACCACTTCTAGCTCTAAGTTAGGATGGTGTATGATATGATGTATGTTTTATTTTATTATGTATTATTTTAGACTTGATGTTAGAGTGTATGCTTTGTAGACGAGATGATAGGCCGATATTAGCCTAATCATGTTTTCTATAGGAGATTATGCTTAAGAGATGCTTAAAAATAAATGTGAATGCTCACTTTGTAGGTTGCTTAAACCCTTAAACAAAATCTAAGTTAGGACAGGTGGGCTTGGTTAACATGTGCTGGGTGCTAAGTCTAAATTATATGTATAACTACTTGGGATTACATGTGTTTTTAGCTAACACTTATTTTGCAGGTGTAGTTAGATTTACTTTTATTATTCTTAATGTAATTTTGCACTAAGAATTAGGATTAGTGCTATGGGAGATTTGGATGAGCAATGGCTAGAAGGCTTTATCCTGGGGTGCCCTGTGACGCCTATGAAGTAAGCACATCCAAATCAACAATAAGAAGATAGAAGATATGAAGAAATGAAGAAAAGAAAACCCTCATAGCATTTAATATAATTGTAATTATTCTTTCATATTCTGGGTTGTATAAGGGTAGAGATCGACTACCCATCTTTTCTCATTTTGGGTTGTACAATAGCACCCGACCGCACCATCCTTTTATTCTTTTACAGTAGTTATAAAATTAATTGATATTTTGTTTAAATTGTGCATTAAAAATGGCATGCTTTTCCACAGTATCTTATGATTGATTCTTTCATGTGTGATTTGGATACGATAGGCTCATAAGATAAAAATAAATTTTCTACCCAACTAATCACTCATAACTAAACTTTAAACAACTCATAACCTCATCATAAAAGCCTAGGCTATAATCAAGATAATTAAAAGATTTAGCAACCCCTTATCAATATGGTTGTATGTTTCACATCATGCATGCATCTTGAATCACTCTTATGAAATGAAGGCCTCCGTTCTTACACTCATAGGGACCGCTTGACCCATGAGAGCAACCCCTACTGACGGAGCTTCACCCTATTTCTCTTTTGATGGCTAATAACTTATTTCATCATGCATTTAAGAATATAAAAATCCCAAAGCCTTTGTCAAAATAATGTATGAAAAATGAAATAAAATTTGAAAAGATTTTGCATTTGTAAATTTAAGTCACATGCTCATACCGCTCATGCTATAGTCTCTTAGGGGGTGAGTTTAGGATTTTAGTTTCTTTCAAATTAAATAACTACCCTAGCTATCTTGCAATTCATAAGACTAGACTACATAGTTTTAAAATCGTAGGAGTTAGCTAGCAGCCACTCTAAGTGATTATAAGTCCAGAAGTCAGACGAGTTTATTCTCTCTTGTGGAGGTAAACCCTAATGTCCACCTATCGCTTAGATTTAGATCGTATTTTAGCTCATACTAAAGCTCCCTAGATTTAGGATTTGAGGCATCTGTTTCCCTTGATCTATAAGCATAAATTCTCACCTCTTAGGCATCTCCACAACCTTATATTGATGGATTATAAGTCCTAACAATCTAATAAAATTCAACTCAAATAAATAAATCTCTTCACTTTTAAATATATAAAGCCCAATCATAGGATATATTGGAGTGCTCACTAAGCTTCCTAGTATCATGAGCATTTCCTACTTTCTCCCTTTGGATTCCAAAAATAAGTCTTCTCCTTGAACTTTTCCAATTGATTTTTCAAACACAACCAATCCTTTGATAGTCTAACTTTGAAATCTTTGGAGATGATAATTGTCTACTTTAATCGAGAGAATTCTTAGGAAATTTCATTTACTAAGATGTAATTAACTATAGAGGCTTGGCTCCATAAGGAACTTAAGAACTTGGTTTAATATAAACTTTGCTTTATTCATCCATATAAAGCACGAAAAATCTCTAGTATATTTGAAGACCCATCATGCCTTTAGAGTCCGTATTAGTTGATTAGGTCCATTGAAGGGTGATGCCTCTATCTTTTGAGATAGTATATCTTACCTCAATGTCATACCTGATTACTTCAATAAGTACCCCATATGATCTACATGTTGTCCCCACAACATCCAAAAAATAAACACCACAGGCATGTAAAGTTATGTGTCTTTGGGCAAATCTTAGTTTGACAAGTAAAGCATCATATTCAAATTGGTTGTTTATTAATTTGAAAGTAAACTTGACATATTGAGCTATGGTAATCATCATTAGACTTTTCAACACTATGTCGACATACATACCTTATTTGTCGGATGACTCATTTAGATATAATCATCATAATGGTTTTGAGTTAATTGGGGCATTGTGTGAACTACAGAAGTCAACGAGGAAATCTAGTTTTAATTATTATTCCAAGCGAGTATGATATATCAAACTCAATTAATTCTATTGGCTATTTCAGTAAACTTTCTGAGTGATCTGACTTAACGAATATGGATCTAAGTGGATTGTTGTTAATGATTTGGATCGAGCTTGCTTAGAAGTATGGTTGGAGTCATCATGCTGAAATAATAAGTGCGAGCATGAACTTTTCCATAATTAGATGATGTATCTCGGCACATCACAAAGATTTATGACATAGTATATGGTCCATTTCTTAACACTTTCTTCTATAACAAGAACAAAACTAACTGAGTCTACTCTAACCCATAAGTACAATAGAAAATTTTCTCCTTCCTTCAGACTTTGTACTTGAGGAGGTAATGCGAGTAAATTATTTGGGTGATAGAAAGCCTTCTCACATCTTGGAGTCCACTCGAATCTTTTTGCTATTTTAAGTAATTTTAAAAATGGTAAGCAGCGTTCTGTTACTTTGGAGATTGACCAATTGAATACGATGATTCATCCCTTAAGTCACTAATCTTCTTTTACCATCCATGGCAAAGGCATGTTGTTTATGGCTTTTACTTTATTAGAGTTGATTTTTATGCCCTCTAAAGTGATTAAGAATCTTAAAATTTTCCTTACCTTGGCCAAAGGTGCATTTCAAATAGTTGAGGTGCTTATTGTACTTCTTTAATGTGGAAAAAATCTCTTTAAGATCCTAAATGTGTTAAGAAACTTATTTTTTACCAGCTAGTCATCGACAAAAATGTCCATATTTTTTCTTTTCTAGTCTTTGAACACTCAATCTATCATTCTCTGATAGGTTTCCCCTACATTCTTGAGCCTAAATAGCATTACCCTGTAATAGTAAAGTCCTTTTTTAGTAATGAAAGACTTCTTTTCCAAGTTAGTGGGATACATTTGCTATGAACAACTTCTCACCTTCTGCCCATGTCATGGGAAGAGTGATCATCCCCTCAATTTCTCTTATTTCTCATGAAAATTTATACGACTCTCTAATACAAGTAAATTTAGAACCCGCCTAACCTCATTTAACAAACATAGATTTAAAAATCATGTTGATTGAACTCTCGATATTAATTAATTTACTCCCAAATTGATGATTGGTGATTAACGCCATCACAATGATTGCATCATTATATTGGTTGTAAATGGTGGGTTAATTATTTTTTCTAAATCATATACATGAATTATGAAGGTGAGCAGTGCATGCACCATGGTTGCCAAGTTAACGTCTCCAAACCATAGTTGTTTGAGGCTCACTCTCTTTAAGGATTCTCAATGCCCTCCAAAAATGGTGGGCACAACTCTTGAAATATGGATTATGTGCACTAAGGCTAGTTCTTACCCATTTTGGAAACTTCTTTATCCTTTCACATGGTGAATACCTTAAGCTTCCAAGCCTTAATTAGCTTGTCAACTAAGCTCCATAGTGGCGACATTCCTAAGTTTCATGCCTATGATCTTAGTAATAAGTGCAATTTTTGGAGTGATCATAGATTTGTTTAGCTTTTATAGGTGTTGGCCACTTAAAATTTTCTTTATTCTAGATGACTTCTACTAGTCGACATCTTCAATGGTGAAGCCAAGGTTGGTTGTGAACATTCGACTTATGGGTAATGAGTTAATTAGTTTTTTATTCCTCACCTATGTGTAGGTGCTTCCTCTCTAGTAAGTCATCCCCTTTTATCTGGTCTCCATGCTTGAAATCCATCTCCTAGTAATCACTCCAAGGGAAACCACTCACTAAATCCTTCTCATGAGTCGTTAACATCGGTTGACCAACTTCATTATATTTCTTAGCATTCACATGATTATTTTCCAACTCAAGTAATACAGGGGAGTGTCTTGGGTTATTGGTACCCAAGAGGGTATCTGAACTGTCCTTCTTTTAAACCTTGAGTGGGTGCATCATGGGTTACCATGTGTTCCAAGCCTTTGACTTCTAATATTTCCCTTTAGAAGCAAGTAATGAACTTTCTTTAAGGATTCTTCACGCTCCTGCCTCATTTGAACAAGTATTTGGGAATGATTCAATGGCTTATATGTGCTAATAAATAGCATTAAGAACATCCTTTTGAAATTAATGAAAGAGATTATCACTCCTACTGGTAAGTGAAAGAACCACCAGTGCGCTAGCAAATTACGTTGCGAATATCCTTCTGAAATCAGCGAATGAGGTTATAACTCTTAATGCCAGGTGTAAGAACTACTTAAGGGATGGTTCTTTGAAAGTAGTGAAAAAGAGACCACACTTCATTGCGTCATCTATATCTAGTAGAAATTTCATTGATTTAAAGTATGTTATGTGATCGGTTGGGTTTGTGCAGCCCTTATATGAGTCCATGTGCGAGATCTTAAATTTGAGTGGGGGGCGAGCTTCTGCTATTCTCATGGAGAAAGCATTGGTTGGATTCGCTTGCTGTCTTCGTGTGTTCTCTTCTTCACTTTAATAATATGACTTGTCATCCACAGTAGGAGTTCTAGAAAATTCCTCCCTCAATTGACGAGCTCAATGGGTCACTGATATTGAAGAACCTTTATTTTCTATAACCTTTGGTTGCGTATTATTGGCCTTCTTCACGATTGCTTATTATTGGCCTTCTTCATGGTTGCTTATACCAGGTATGTGATTTTATCCTCCATGACATTCAAATCTTGTTGCATGGAAAACTGCTAAGTGTTCAACCCCATGCTTTCTGAGTTATTTCATGCTACATATCCTACTTCACTTAGACATATGAAATAAAATAATACTTAAAAAAAATATTAAATTATAGGAATATTTACATACTTTCCACTCAAAACACTATTATTTTCATATATACATCTGAACTTTTAATTCAACCACCTTAAAAGCCATAATACAACAAATCTATTATTATTGTGTATTCTCGTTCAATATTATAACCCTTTATTAAAGTGTCTCCTACGAACATCTTTATTTACCCTATATGATGTCCCAACTTCCCTCCATTTGCAATTCATTCTCTTCTAGCATATAGGATATGTACAAGACCTCATTGAACACACTCCAACGTCAAAGAATTGCCTCTCAATGTTGTTTGAGAAACTCCTTTCTCTTGCTTGGATGATTTCACCTTTTTTTGCAACTAATTGACATAATAAAATGCTTTTGATGTTTTTTTCTTATTGAGTTATTTCATCCAATGAATTCTAAGTTTTGCTCAAATGGTGTTGAAAGAAACTCTAAAGATTATATTAATTTGTGTGTGTTAGCTTTAGCAACTATAGTCTCCCATTTCATGGATATATGATAATAAAAAATCCAATAGATACTACATCACATGGTATGATTTCCTTTTTATATGCATTATTTATTTAAATTTTTATAATATCTGTCACTAACTATGCAAGGAAAAAGAAGGAAGCCATATTGATGCAAAATTCAATTCGTATTAAAAAACATTTTAAGAAATAAATTGTAGTTTTTCAGTTTATGATAATAAGTGTATACCCAAGGCAGCGAGTAGGCCTAAATGAGCTAATAAGTCAAGATAAGGACACTCACATAAAGCATACTCGATGACCTAGAATAAGAACATTCTCCATAAGGAGCACCCTACAAGAAAAGATAGATCCAACACCGTGAGCTGAGAACTTAGAGTATGATAATTCAAAGGCAAGACCTAATTGTACTCACCATAATATAGTGACTAAGCTAAGGAACAATGCGACTACTTTCCTCCATCTAATTCTTACTCACATATTCGATGAATCCTACTCACTCACCACTATCAACTTAGGCGGGAATCTTTTATATTAAACTTACCATATATGATCTTTCTATGTATGGTTATTCCTTGATATTATAAAAAGGGTTCTTACAATGGGACTTTTTAGTTCTTAGTTCAAACCCATATATTTTTTATTCTCATTTTGAACATCTTGAGCAATAAAAATTATATTTTTCTTCACTTTTCCTACATTCTTATCTTCCTGCAATCAATCTTTTGGCCTAACCCTATTCTTCAAGTGTCTCAAAAGGTTCTTCCTCTATCCGCAAATAGATTTAGATTCAACGTGCTTTTAGGTGCAATGAGTGTGGATGAGAATGAGAATGAGAAGTCAAATATAAAGAGAAGTAGGGCCCTCCACACGAGATCTCACACCAAACATGGAGAAGAGCACTTAATAATTTGCAATTCAACAAGATTTATATGGCATTAAAGATAGGATCACTCGCCTAGTAAAGGTGACCATTTAAAAACATATCACGAAGAGCCCAAATCGAAGAAGAATGAAGAATCTATATGATCAGCTACTCATCGAGCTTAAAGAGAGAGAAGACAGTCATCTAAGGTTCATTGTGTCAAGCCACCCAAATTCTCTGATTCTGAATACGACTCATACGGCACTAGTGAAGAAGAAGTTGTGTTAAAGAAATAGTCACAGCCTAGCGATGCTTTCTTCATAAAGATTATAAAATCTCACCCTTCTCATAAGTTAAAAATCCCCCATCTTATATCTTACAAAGGTTGGATGGACCCCATCGACCACATAGCCTATTTCGAGTCGACCGCATCACTACTAGACTTAGATGATGTGATGAAATGCCATCTTTTCTTCACCACTTACAAAGAGACAGCCCTTAAATGGTTCTCATGCCTTCCTCTATGAGCCATTACATCATTTTTTGACTTCAATAGGATGTTCACCATGCAATTTGCAAGCTATAAAAAGTCAATAAAGAGTTATCAAGCTTTCCTACAAATGAGGCAGGAGTTTGGCGAATCCTTGAAAAAGTTTATTACTCATTTCCAACAAAAAATGTTGGAAGTCAAAAATTTAGAGCTTGCGGTCACTCAAGTAGTACTCACTCATGGTCTAAAGGAAGAACATTTTAGGTATGCCTTAGAGCTCCAACATCCAATGATGCTCACTGAACTGCTAGAGTTGGCAAACAACCATGTCAATGTTGAAGAGTACAATGAAGTGGTCCATCCAACATCGCAGACTGGGGTAAAGGACTCGTTGAACAAGCCTTTAGAGCGACTATCCAAGGAACGATATCAAAGGTATAGAGCAAATAAAAGGAGGTGACCAGAAGTACCAAGATGAGGCTTCAAAAAAATTTTTATTCACTATGTAGGTAATGACTATGCATAGCCTACTCTAGCAACTCCTCTAAGAGTGTCCATGGTAGATCTTGTAGAGGCAATCCAGAATAAAGATTATTTCAAGTGACCGCCACCTATGAAGTTTGATGGAGTACATCATCAGTTAAGGTATTGTGCTTATCACCATGATCATACCACGACATCAAAGAGTGTCACCATTTGAAAGTCTAGTGGATGAACTGACAAAGGTGAAAAAGCTCAAGGAGGTCATTAGAAGGAAAGATAAAGAGGTCATCAAAACTAGTAATGAACATGTACCCATGCATATGGTCCATATTGTAGGAGTCATACCGGCTATCTTTGAGGGGGAAGGTGAATCTTCTAAGAATGTGAGCATAAAAAGGCTATAATCTGGAGAAGTGAACTCAGTAATTATGATGTGAGCACCCTCTACTACAGTGATGCCAATAAGCTTTTTCGAAAGGGATAGACTTTCTGTTAGCAATCCCTACAACAACGTAGTTATGGTAATGGCCCTGATCATAACCTATTAGGTAGGGAGCATCCTAATCGACATGGGGAGCTTGATAAATATTATTTTTAAATCCATCTATGATAAGTTCGGCCTAGCAAACTCTAAACTTGTGGCCATTGGAGGACCACTATAAGATTTCTTGAGAAATCATAGAGAAACTGAGAGAATGATAACTCTCCCCATCGCTTTGGGTGAGGGTAAGAAGTAGTTCATGGCCATGGCTGACTTCATCGCAGTGGTAGCCCCCACTACTTATAATGCTATATTTGGTTGGCCTCTACTCAACATATTAAAAGTGGTGGTGTCAACGTATCATAAAGCCATAAAATTTTCTATATGAGGAAATGAGATTACCATAAGAGGAAACATCAACCAAACTCACACATGTTACTTAAAGGCTATTGGTAGGTTGAGTAAGGAAGAAGAAGTGTTATAGCTAGATATAGCTTGAACAAGGATCAAAGTCCTCGAGGTGATAGAGAAGAAAATCCAGTCGCATAGAGTAATGGTGAGCAAAAAGGGTTAGCTCGACTTTCTTTCCCAAAAATAAGGAAGCCCTCATTCGAACATTTATGGATAATATAAATGTGTTCGCTGGAAAACCACAGAGATGTCAGGCATTGATGCCAATATTGCTTGTCATCACTTGAATTTTCACGTAGATACGCAACCTATCAAGTATAAAATGAGAAAAATGATAGCCATACTAGCTGAGCCTATCAAGGGGAAGATCACTAAATTTCTCAAAGCTATTTTTATTAATGAGGTTTAACACCTCGAGTGGGTGCCCAATGTAGTGATGGTATCAAAGTCGGGTGGTAAGTGTAGGATGTGAATTCATTTCACTAACTTAAACTCTTCATGTTCAAAAGATGGGTATCCACTCTCTTGAATAAAAAAACTTCTGGAATCGACACTGGGATTCTCGGTGATGAATTTCCTATGTGCCCTTTCAGGATATCACCAAATCCAAATGCATTATACAAACTCTAAGAAGATGATTTTTATGACCGCTGAAGGATTATATAGCTATAGAGTTATGCCCTTTAGGCTCAAGAATATAAGGGTGACTTACCAAAGACTTGTAGAATAAATATTTAAAGAATATAAGGGAAAAATGTAGAAGTCTATGTCAATGACATGCTCATCAAAAGTAAGTCATCACTATAATATATTTGAAACCTTGAAGAGATGTTTGCCACACTCAAAAGATGCAACATGTGCCTTAACCCTTTGAAGTCTATTTTTGGTGTAGGTGCAAGAAAAGTTCTTGGGGTTCCTTATTACCCTAAATAAATAAAGGCAAACCCAGAAAAGGACTAAGCTATACTTGACATGCCCTCAGCCAAAACTGTGAAAGTAGAATAATGACTTTCTAAGCAAGTAACAGGACTAGTCTAGTTCATCTTGAAGGTTGGGAATTGATGCTCACCATTTTTCAAAGTTCTCATCGTAGCAAAAAAGTTTGAGTGCACCTTGGATTTTGAAAAGCCTTTAATGATTTGAGGACCCAACTTGCATCTCCTCCTTCATTATAGAGCCCAAAGGAGGGAGAAGTCCTATTACTATACCCAGGAGTGGGAGAATATTTGATCGGCTCAGCCTTAATTAGAGAAGAAGGCTAAAAAAATAATTGCCAATCTATTATGTCAAAAAATCTTTGAGAATTTCTGAGTTGAACTACCTGCTAATGACAATATTAGCACCTGCATTCATTAACTCAGCCAAGTGACTATAACCTCATTTCCAAGCAAACTCCATACAAGTCATCACTGATAATCTGCTTAAGTTTGTGCTCGCCAAGCTCGATCATTAAGGAAGATCGCTTAAGTGGTCAGTAAAATTGATCAAGTTCAATATATCCTACTCATCTGAAATCGTAATTAAAGCCCAAGCACTAGTTAATTTTCTAGTGGACTTCAGCAACTCATTGTATATTCCTATCAATCTTAAGCCTTTATGGTGATTATATGTTGATGGTTATTCTAGCGAACTAACTATGAGAGCAAGTATTATAATTAAGAGCCTAGCAAGGATCACCATCACACAATCAGTTAAATTTAGCTTCCAAGTGATAAATAATCAGATCGAATATGAAGCTTTACTCACCGGACTAAGATTTATTAGAGGACTTTAAGCGACACATGTGGCAGCTTACTCAAACTCACAGCTCATGGTAAGATAAGAATATGAATGAGTATGAAGTCTAATAAGTGATGAAATAAAGTATAAAAAAATAAGAATAAGATCGAGACATCTCTAGAGAAGATAACCATTTAGCTAACTTGTTATCAGACTGCTAGACTATAATCATCCAATAATGAAATAGAAGAGTGATGGTAGATCATGACTCACCATGTGTTTCGACAATAAGAACTACTTGTATATTTGGGAAATTAGAGAAATGACAAAAGGACTTGAGGAGGTTCAAGATCATAGCAACATAATATATTGATAGAAGGAGAACTATTCTGAAGTTTGGTAACCTCAATCAACCTTAAATGTTTGAGAGTGGTGGAACATAGAAAAGTCCTGGAGAAAATACATTCTGGTGAGTGTGGTAGTCACTTAGAAGGGAGGACAGTCGCCAACAAAAGTTTAAGATAAGGGTACTTCTAGCCTACACTGAGAAGGACACTAAAGAATTTGAGAGTAGATGCATACCATGCCAAAAATTTACAACACTTCAACAATAGCCATCATAACCTTTGTGACCTAGTACTAATCATTATGGGAAAAAATTATAACACTATATAGATTTTAGAATTTTTTATTTACGTAATCAAATTTGTCATTAAAGAATAAATATATTATCTTGAAAGATAAATATGTTATCTTATAATATATTTTATTATTTAAATAAGGACTCCTAAGGTTAATGGGTCTTTTAATATTCCAGATATTTTTCCCTTAAACTACATGGAAAAATACAATAAGGTTTATTTTATACTAGGATCGTAGTTTCCTACAAGGACAAGCCCCTATAGTTAATTACATCTTAGGAATGATGATTTTTTCCTAAGAATACTCTTAATTCAAAAAATAAGCTCTTATTTCTATGGATTTGAAAGTTGGTTCAAAAGGATGGTTAAATTAGAATTTCAAAAGGAAACACTTCAAAGGGGGGAGAGTTCTTTTCGAGGCCAACTAGTATAAAGTAAGAAATGCATATAGATACTGGAATGCCCAGCATGTATTTCAACTATCCCGCCATTAGGCTTTATATTTTTGATGTTGAATTTTTGAGATTTTGATTGATATTTTATTTAAAAACTAGGACTTAGATACTAGTAATACAAGACTATGAAAATGCTTAGGGTTGAAAACTTATTCTTAGAAGGATGTTTCAAAATCTAAGTCTATAAGTACTTTTAACACAAGTCAGAGGCTCAACCTAATTCAACTTTAGGAATAATTGACTCTTTATCTCACTTGAGGAAATAAACTTATCCAGGACTCTTTTGGACTAATTACCCGCCTAAAAGGGCTTCTGGCTAACAACCCCTAAGCAAATTTTTTAAATCCATGATGTTGGTCTCATGTATGTAAGATGGCTGGGCTATTACATTTTAGGAAACAATCTAGGAACCTAAGCTCACTCCCTAATCCCTAGGATCATGTTAGGTATGATATGCACATAATTAATGCAACAATTTTTAGCTTTTAAACATTTTGATGCATAATTCATTTAAGGCCTTTGGGTCTGTAATTTATGCCTATAATGATATGTAGTTAGAAGCGATCATGGGCCAAATAAAAATAAGAAGGCATACTTTCCCAAGAAGGTGGTCATCCTCAAAGGTCAAATGCCCCTTATGTGCAATGGGTTAAGCGTCAAATTCAAGGATTTCGAACAATATCCTAACATGGTTCATAAAAGCTATCTATTTCTAGTTGCTTTTAAGTTGCACCTAAGGATTTAATTTATGTGTAAAGTTTTAAATTTATTTATTTTTGTTCAAGTTATTTAGATTTAAGTTGGGTAAAAAAAAAATTTTTTTCTAATAGCCTAACATCCAAGCATTCATCACAAAAAAACAACACAGAAAGTAACCTTAAAAAGTAGGTGATTTATATTATGCACCTAAAATAAATCACACCAATTTAATTAATAAGAACCCGGCCAGTGCGGTTGTGTGCCATTATACACCCCTGAAGAAAGTGAAAAATGGACAGTCGAGCTCTGCTCTTATACAGCCTGGCCTAAATCTAAAAGTCTAGATCTATGGGGGTCTTCTTTCAAGATCATCTCCTTCTTCAGGAACCTCCATGAGCTTCACAAAGAACCTCTACAACCATTTACTGGTAGGGTCAGCTCCTGCTATTCCTAGATCCCATAGATCATAACCTAATTCTAAGCTCAAATTACATTTAAAATTCTAAAAATAAAAATTTATAAACCATACAAAACAAACATTAGAAAATACAAGCAGCGCTCTTACAGTTATATTTGTAAACATACAAGCTTAGCATTAATTGCTTCCCAAGACTAACCTCTCCTATTGGGTTATTCTTAGGGACTTAAGTATATTTGCAAAAAAAATAACATTTACATATTTTTCTTAATTATTGCAATCTCTTTTAGCATTCCCCCTTATAGAAAACAATGTTAATGTCTTATCATCCAAACTAACATGCAAACAATCCTAGCAATCTAGTCTAAAATAGAACACCTTAAAATAAATATATATATTTCTCATCATATAATAGAACATCATAGATTGACCTAACCTAAATCTAAAGTCAGTAACCAAATAATCTAGTGTGTGAAGGAGGGGTTTATGTGGTAAGACTTTGCTAGGCATTTTAAGTTCAAGTATTAATTTAGGTTTTCAAAGTTTGGTTTAATTTGATTTTGAGATTTTTTAACTTTTCATAATTTCATTTCTTAGGTATGTGGCATTATTAAACAAGAAATTTGAAGTATCAACACCTCCTTTGGACTAGTAGCCTTGCAATCTCGGGTGTCTAGACTATATATCATATGTTTGTTAATTCTGAAAAAACTTTGTTATTATTCTTTTAATTTCTTTTATTCTTAAAATTCGCTCAATTTCCCATTGGGTGCTTCTAATTTAAGTAATTTAGTTGATTTATGATTTCATTTTCACATTTAAATTTCATTTTATGTTAAAGTGGAATTTAAATTATCAAGAATGAAGAATAAAATCAATTCTACTTTGGGTGGAACCTATTGTATTCAACATCCTAAATCCTAATGAGATCTTCATTCTAAGGGTCAAGCTAAAACCTTAGATACCTTTAAATTCATTTGAGTTAGATTTGATTTGATTTAATTAATATTTTAATTTTATTTAAAATTTTGATTAAGATTCATTCTTCTTTTCATTTCACTTAATTTAATTAAATATTTCTTGATTTGGTTTATAATTTTTATTTATAATCTCTTATTAAGATAAAATATATTTCTTTAAATCTTAATTAGGAATTTAACATTTGTTTATTATGCTTTAGTTTGACTTAGTTTACATTTCAAGTTAGATTTTAACTCATTTATATTTGATGTTGTTCATTTTATGTTTTATAGCCTAATTTCATAGTTAATCTTTTTAAATTTGATTCATTATTCATTTAATTTTATTTATTTTATTTAATTTCAGTTATTTTATTAATATTATAGATTTGAACAAGTTGATTTGATTTATTTCTCTTTTATGTTGTGTATGTTATAATTTACTTTATCCATGTTTAATTTCATATTCTTTTCCATTAAGTTAAATATTCAATTGATTTTTATTTGTATATTTTAATTATTTGATTTTCTTTTGTTTCATTCATTCATGTTGTAAGTTTAACTTTAAGTTATGATTTCATTTATTCATTTATGTTTATTAGAAAAATTGATTCAATTGATCTTAATTAATCCTTGAAAATCTTAATTTCATCATTTAGATAATGTATTTTCTTATGTGTTTTAAATTATTGTTTTAAAATTAAGCTTAATGAAATATTACATGTTAAAATTTAGTTCAGTTCATTATGATGGAGTTTTTTTTACTCGTCTTAAATTAAAAAGACTAAAAAATTGATTGACTTTGGGCACCCAACTCGAACCTAGGCTATTTTAATTCCTTAACTTTTCCTACATCTAACTAACTTAATGAGTCATTTTGTTTTTCATTCCTCTTTTATTCTATAGTTAGGATTATGTTATTCATTAGTTTAGAGGTTTCATTATATTAATGAATTTCTTGTTTCAATGTAAAGTTTAGAGGTTGCTTAATGCTGAATTCCAATTATTTAATTGAATATAGCAATTTAAGTTTTAATTAAATTCTATATCTTAAATTTTCTCATTAAACTTTAAACCTTAAATACTTTATAAATTGAGTTATTTAACTTTAGAGACTTAGGGAATTTTTCTTAAGTGTTCAAATGTTAGTGAAAGTGAGTAAAATTGATTTTATAAATTTATGTAATTTTAATAATTTTCTAATTTAAAATTTTCACTTAAATTAACCTATAGATTAAGAATTTGATAACTTCCAATCCAGAGATCATTTGCCTCTGAAATTTATATAGCATTTGGGGTTCCTTTCCAATTTAAGTTCTCTAAAATTTCACTTTGATCAGATGCATAATTGGGACTAATTAAAGTTTATATTATTTTACTAAAACTCAAATTAAGCCTAAATAAAAAAAAAATAATTAGGACTTTTAATTTTTCTACATTCTCTCTTGAAGATGGGTCTATTTATTATGATTTTAAAAGTTTAGACTATTTAAGTTAATTAACAAATTTGAATGGACGGTGGAGATTATGTCTCCCTCAATGATGATGAGAACCAAGCATCATCTGCTTTTCATGACTAATCACTGATGAACTATGTAATGAAATCTCAAAATTTTGATTGTGAAATGATAAGGGTATGATTTAGAATGGGTATATATAGCTTAATCAATCTTAGGATCTACTTCACCTCATAAACGACCGACATCAAATACAAAGGAGGTCAGTTCTGACTATACCTCACTGGCGTAGGGTCTCGGCGGTGATTTGTGTTTCAAAAACACTTAAAGAAGTAAAATAAAGCCCTTAGAGGAAGAAACGAGATTTACCTCCCTCTGGATTGACGTGGAGATGGATGTTCACCATGACTCAGCTGAGTTTGGTGTTGGGGGCAATTGAGAAAGTTTGGGAGGAAGGGGAAGATCTAGTTAGATTCAATTTTGCTTGGAGAAGGTGATGGAGTCAAACAAAAGTGCTAATTCGATCTCCTCTTCCCTTTTTAAGTTTGGCCAAAAGCTCTCTCATTGGATTTCAATGGAGGATATCGACCATAGGGAATTGAACTCCAAATGATGGAGTTGAAGATGGTGAGAATGTCAGACATTCCTTTTGAATTCCTCGGAGCAACTGAAATTGAACACACAGAAGAAATCTTGGGTCTTGAGGAAGGCATAGGCACGGTTCGACCTTTTCCCCTCCTATG
Organism: Cymbidium sinense; assembly: GCA_021442155.1. NCBI lineage: Eukaryota > Viridiplantae > Streptophyta > Magnoliopsida > Asparagales > Orchidaceae > Cymbidium > Cymbidium sinense. The sequence goes on along the minus strand of CM038221.1, from coordinate 106,338,977 downwards.
GCATATTCCATTCCTCTTAGGTTGATTTGGACATTCTTAACATGCTTAATCTTGGTAGCCATTCACTTAAACTCATCTTAGGATTAGTTTAGTTGTGTTCTAAGGTGATTAGCTCAAGTTCATCTTCAAATACTATGAATTATGCCACTTAGGAATTTTCTCTTTTGACTTAGCATAGCTTCTTCCATTTCATGGATTGATGCTAGACTTAAGCTTCAATTATATTCATTTAGTCATTTATAAGTTTCCCAATTAATGGGCTTCATGAAATTTGGAGTTTGTTATTTGCTTTTTTAAACAATTAACCCATTGTGACTTAAATGGATTTGGTTAAATCTAATTGAGTCAAATGACCTTCTTGACTCAATCATATTGTATTTAGGTTTCAATTGTGTTAATCCAAGTGTTTGGGATGATTTAGGTGATTCAATTTCATTTCTTTTGGATTTAAAACTCACTTTCGCTAGGTCAAATGTTCACATTATTCAAATTAAACCCAATAATTTGTTAATTTATGTTTAATAATGAATTTTAAATAAATTTAAATACTTAATTTGAATTGATTCCAATTTAACTTGGACTTGAATTCAATAAGATCCATTTAAGCCCATTTAGATAAAATGATCTAATTAGCCAAATTAAGGCCTTATTAGATTTAGATTCATTTGATTCATGTTTAAACATGTTTATTTTAATATTTGAAACCTTTCGAATGATTTAATTTGGTCAAATTTTGGTGGACTGACCTACCCGCATAAGTCAATCCTATGTCCAATGGCTAACTCCCTTTGACCTTCATTTGGATTTGACTCCATTTATGTTCAGTGTTACAGAAGCAAAATGTTTATTACACAATATCATGGCACTAAATCTTAACACCGCAACGCCACCTTCTCAGGTGATAGAGTCAAAATGTTAAGTCTATAGCGATGCAATGTCATCTTTAAAGCACTGAGGTAAACTGGAATGGGTGACTAGCACCTAAGCATTGCATGTATAGTGTTGTGACGCTGGTCATAAATTAAAAAATCGAAAGGCCAATGCCTCGATGCTGTAGAAACAACACTGCGACGCTAGGTCCACTCTATAAATAGGACTCCTAAGCTGTGAATTTTTCATTTTAAAGCCTTGGTTCTTTTGGAAGTCTTTGCCATCTTTCTCTTCTCATCTTTTATTCATTTCATGATAGTGATTATGCCAATCAAGTACTTTTAGAAGGGTAATAAGGGCAGTTTTGGGTGACAATAATCGATTTGTCAATGTGAAAGTGAAGGAGAGGTATTAGCACAACATCATCCATAAGCATCTCATTATGGAGAGGAGTTTTTACAATCTAGATAAGCACAAAAAGAATTATCAAAGTGAAGGTTTGGAGAAGTTGGCCTACGATAACATATCTTGCATTTTCCCCATGGTGTGGGAGCTTTTATCTAATGCAAAGGTGTAGCAGAATAATAGAGTTCTGTATGAGCGAAACGAGTGAGTTTTAATAGTACTACAATTAATGCATATTACAATATACAAGATGTTGTATGTGATCAATATATTTTCTAATATAATGATTATCTTGATTTTGATGAAATCCTTAGTTTTCTCACTATTAGAAATGCAAATGTTCAGCATAAATGGCAAAAAGAAAAGATAATCAACTTTCTTGCCACTAACTTGACTACCGAGGCTAAAGCTTGGCATTATTTTATATTCTCTAAGCTGATACCCATGGCTAATATTAGTGAGGATTCAAAAGGGCTTTTCTATAGATGTAGGAAATATTATTTATAATTCAAATTATAATATGATAAAGGATAATACTACTATTGGATTTGGTCATCCTTTCCTCATTTATGCTTTGTGTGTTGCGGTCGGTGCATCAAGAAACCCAGTCAAAGGGGTATTGTGCTAGCCAAAAAAGCACTTATTAATATTTATTATCATTAATTATGTAACCGACTAGAACTGAAGAGCATGTCAGACATTGATGGAGCATCGCGATGCTCTAACGCAGTGTTAAACCATTGCCATTTGAATGGCTTCTTAATTGGGACCTTGGCACGAGTCAATCCATTTATATTATTCTTATAGCATCTCAGATCTCAACACTATGATACTGGGTTTACAATGCTGAAGCACAATAGCGTGAGGTTAACACCGCTGAAGCACAATCCTTTCTAATTTTGAAACTCATGTTCCTACCTGACAGTGCTGAGGCATCGTCTCACTTGCACCGAGGTGTTAACCTTTAGGCATTGAAGTGCCAACTTTTCTATGATGGTGTACACCTAGCATTGTGGCCCTTCTTCTAAAGCTTCGAGGTGCGATAACATAAAAAATTGAATAAAAAACCCATATATTCACCATGCGAGCACCCTAATGACATTTCAAGGGATGTAAGCCCAATCTCTACATTAGCCATGCTAACTTATAAATTATATTGGCCTTCCAAAAGATATAAGTCCAACCTATATATTCACCATGCGAACACTATAATGAAATTTTAAGGGATGTAAGCCTAATCTCTATGTTCACCATGTGAACTTCTAAAATATACTGTCCTTCCAAGAGATACAAGTCCAATCTATATTTTTTCCATGCGAACACCATAATGGCCTTTCAAGGGATGTAAGTCTAACCCATGCATTCATCGTGCGAATACCCTAATGACATTCAAATGGAAGTAAGCCCTACATATGTCTGAGACGAGGTAACCCATGGATAAAAATATAAATTTAGTTTATCCTTAATTCACTAAACACCTACACAACACCTCTAGTATACTTAGGATATATGAGATGAGGTAACCCATGGCTGCTAATCAAACTCCCTGGACATTATGGCTAATGGCCCTTTAATGTTAGTATATTAGAATAATGACAATCTCGGGATGATGGAATCATGGGATCTTGATTGGGACTACCCTCCCATTTCTTTTAGATAGTAAATCATATCACACATCTAGACACTAATTCATATCAGAGAGATATTTCTATTTCCAACATTAATTAAGAGTGTGCTCTTACTATAGTAAGAGGGGTAATTAACTATTAATGTTTGCATTCATAGGAAGTAGAACACATATTTAAATAAACCCTAGCTAATGTTAAAGGAAATTTTGTTGAATATATATATATATATTAATCTACCTCATGAAGAGCGAACTCCTCGAACATCTTACAAAGATGGCATGGAGCTTTATAGAGGGAGTTTTTCCTGAGCGAATAGATTACTTCTCTTTCTATCTCTGGTTGAAAAATATTAAAATATACGATGTCATCATAGATTTAAAAAATGGGTCATATTCTTCTTTAAAAGATTAGGTTTCTAAAACCTAATAGAATCTAGCTTCAAATCTATAATCATGTGTGAAATTTTTATGGCTAACCTAACAAATTTAATGATTGTCAAGTTGGGAGAGGAATCTACTATTAGATTCCCACAAGTCTTGATCAATGTCAGATCTGCTTGAGCCACTCTCCAGTTCAAGACAATCTCTAAGGTCATACAATCTGTACCAGCTGGACCTATGACCACCATCACTGAAGGCACCAAAATGGCGAAGGCATTCAAGAGGCTACTAGGCAAAGGAAAAAGACCAAATGTAAAATCCCCAACAAGCCCAGGAAACTAAGCACCAAGGCTGCACTCAATCTAAGAAAGAACTCAACTTCTAAGATGGGTTTTATCTTTTATCGACTATTAAGAACAACTCTGATAGTGCCTATTTAAGAGAAGATGGTTATTCAGCCTAAACTAAAAAATGTCATTATTGATTCACTTAATAATCTGTTTGAAGATCCTATCATCCCATAAGGTACTGCCTTTGCTCTCAAGCAGTGATAACCATGAAGAATCTTTCTCAGGTGTCAAATGTTCATGAGAGCTAGAAGAAGGTATAATGCTTCTTGTAGAGCTATTGGATTACCTGCAAACTGAACAACAGTACGAACCACTAATAGAAGAAAACATGCCCACTAATAATAATTTCGAGCAGCAATGATTTTTCAAGAGAAAAAGCTCTAAAGGAACTATAAGGAAGTCTTTCTGGGATGAACATATACATCCCATGTCATAGAATCAACCACAGAAAGAGAAGACCATCTCCTCCAAAATTTATAATGTTCTGAAGTTTGTTAAAAGAAAAAAAAAATTCAAAGAAGGATTATCAGCTTGGTGAGCCACGTCATCAACCCAACAAGTTCCTACTCTAAGAGAGGTGGTAATATTGAAAAATATCATGTCTGCCTTAAGCATAACTCAAGACCTAGGGGTTTAATGTTTGGTGAACACCAACAATGAACCCTTCATTACAAAAGTACTAGGTGGTCAGTTGTTGGAAGGTCCCGACAACCTCCACAAAAAAGGGAATATCGTTCATCTCATCTTAATCTATTCGATGAACACTGGAGTGTGACATCTAGGATGTGCTCCTAGAGATCCACCACTAGTTGGTCCCAATCAGTTTGGGTAGATAAAAAACACCCAAGTCATTAAAAATGAGATAACTCAATATGAGCGAACTCAACCATATGATGAAAAAGCTGAATTGCTATCATCAACTGGAAATGCCAATCTAAAAATAGTTGTCCAAAAGATGATGATGCGATCAATTAACTCTTCTAAGAAGATAATGATTCCCTAATTGATGAAGAGCAACAAGCTCACAGCCTCCAAAATATCCACTGCATAGAAGTCAAGGTTGTTCGCATTGTCGATACACATTTATGAAATAAAAATGTGGTACCTGAACATCCAAATGAGGAACAACATCATAAAGGCCTGTTGACCTCACTTTTGGAGTGAGGACTCAATCTTCCCATCTTAGATTTAGGAGTCTTCTAAACACTAAGACTTCCTTAGTCACAAGACACTTTTAGCAATTAAGTAAACACTTAACCTAAACCTAGAGACTTAGAAGGGTTAACCATAGGATTAGGTTATGCCTTAGAGATTAGGATGACCTATCTACCCCATGACTCAAACCCAACCTATGCTCACCTTCTTAAGCCATCACCAAATTCAATTCATATCAAAGCCAAATCCAAATCCCAATCAAATGATTGAAATATATAATCAAATCCAAACTTAAAATCCTTCTTAAGCCCTATGATTTTATCTCATGGACTTAGCCAAATCTCCTTCCAAATCAATCTAGGTTCAATTGAGTTTCGCAAAAATCAATTCAACCTTTCAATCAATTTATCAAATTTAATTTAAATCCAAATATCAATACCAAATCCCAAATCAAATCGACCCAATTTAAATCAAATCAATTTTAGCCTAAGTCCTATGATTTTATCTTATGAAATTAGCCAAAATCTCGTTAACCAAACTCAAATGATTTTCTCAAAGACCAATTCAACCCTTCAATCAATTTACCAAAATCTACAATAAAACTCAACTCGAAATCAAACCCAAAACCAAAATCAAATCAAATCAAACTCTACCTAAGTCACATGATCAACCCCATGGACTTAGCCAATTCTCAATCCAAATCTAGCCAAATTCAATTGATTTTCTCATGATCAATTCATATCTTCAGTCATCTTTCCAAATACAAATCAAATATACATTCAATTGATCACAACCCAAAACAAAAATCAAATCAAAATCCAAACATAAGCCACATGATTTATCCCATGGACTTAGCCAAATTTTAATCCAAATCAAGCTAAATTCAATTAATTTTCTCATGATCAATTCAAATCTTCAATCCTCATCCTTAATATAAATCAAACCTAATCAAATCTATAATAAAACTTAATCATACTCAATCAACCAAACCATAATCAAATTCAAATCAAAATCCTTCCTAAGCCATATAAACCAATCCCATGGACTTAGCCAAATTTCCATTCAATTCAAACCAAATTCAATTGATTTTCTCATGAATCAATTATATCTTCAATCACCATCCCAAATATAAATCAGACTTACATTCATCAACCGAAGGACCTAACCCCTTTGGCTTGAGATATTCAAATGAAGAAAAACCCATTTGAACCCAAATCAATTACAATTAAAGCTATATATCAATCCCAAATCCATATATAAATTCAACTAAACTCAAATCAAGCCAAAATCAACCCAACTAAACCCAATAGGCTCACTTGACCCAAAGTGACTTAAAAGACCTATTTGAGCCAAATTCCAATCCAACCTAAATTGAATTGAATCAACATAACCATAACCTCATATGATGATTGATGGTCACCCTAGGTTGATCAATTATCATAAATTAGGTCAAACCAAACTAACTTGGCCATTTGACCAAGTCAACAAGCTTAATCAAACTAGCCAAATCTCAACTCAAGCCAAATTGATTGAAACCATTGATTCACACCAACCTATGATCAATGATTGAACATGACTTGACCATAAATTGAGCCAAACCTAACCCAATTGACCCTTTGACCCAAGTTAACCTAATTTGACCTAAAAGACCAAATTATGTCAAATCATGATCTAACCCAAATTGATTTCAACCAATAGCTCAAGTTCATTCCAAATTGATTATTGAACTTGACCAAAGCCATAATTGAACCCAGTTTGACCAATTGGTCAACCTAACCCATTTAGCCCAAATTGACCTAAAGGGTCAAATTGGCCTAAATCCAAATATAATCAAAATTGATTCAAACCAAAGTCTACAATCATCTTCAATTAACCAATTGAACATGAATCAACCCATAACCTAAGCCAATTTGACCAATTAGGTCAAATTGGTCAACTTGACCCATTTGACCAACATGAACCCAAATAAGCCAAATTGACTCAAACCAATTGAACCAAAATACTTCAAATCATCATTTTAACTTGACCTAAGCCTTGGTTTGACCCAATTTGACCAATTGGTCAACCTAACCCAACCTAGCCTAATCTGACCTATAAGGGTCAAATTGAGCCAAATCCAACCGAGCCAAAGCCCATTGAAACTTGACCCAACCCATCGTAAACCCACCTTGGGTCAGCCCAAAACTAACCCAAACCTGAATTAGGCTCAACCCAAGGTAATCCCCCTTGGATTCACCCCCTCACATGGGTTTTAGCCCAAAATGGCAAGTCAACTCCCCTCCTCTTTCCTTGGCAGCCCTCCACTGCCCAAATGTGAACCTCACCTATGCACCTAGCCTGACCCAAGTGGGCTAGGTCAATCATGGACCAAGGGGAGGTGAGTTAACTCACCTCCCCACACTAGCCAAATCCATTAGACCCAAGGAGGAGGGCAGCCACCTTGAGCCACCAGCCAAGCATCCCACCCCCAGAGGTGACACTGCACCACTCGCCCCTAACAGCAGTTGAACGACCAAAAATTGGGCTCCAATCCCATCTATCTGATCCAAGGGAGGGGGGATATACCCCCACCCCCCACCCCCCCTCATTTCAATCCAAATTAAACACACACTCTCTCGGAAAGCTTCCTAAGGTCATTTTGAAAGACCTAAATCCCTCTTTGAGCCTCCCCATTGCTAAAAAGCTTGAAATCGAAATAGGGCAACCTCACCTCTGACCCAACTCCACCTAGACTTAACCAAATCCAAATTCCATTCACCCACACCTTCCCTAGCCTCATAGAACAAGAACAAGTCTCCTCCCAACCTTCCAAGCCACTAAAAGTGCGAGTTCAATCGACACCAACCTCCACAATGATGGTTCATGGTCCACCAAGCAAACAAGAACAAATTGGCATGCGTACTGACCAACAGAGCTTTGTCTATACTAGATGAAGCTTCCTCAATCGATTCCCCATCGGTCTTGAACTCTGGTGAGGTAATTCCATGAAACCGACCTCCTAGTAAAAATTGGTTAGAACTTTTTGAAGAAAAGTTGCATTTCACATGATCTTAGCCATTGGATCCATTCAAATCCTTCATGTGAAGGTGTAGAATCCATTTGGTGTTGATTCAAGCTCGGGTGAGCTTGGATCGAGCAACGAAAGGCAAACGGTGTCCATCTCCCATCGTTCGTGAGATGATGGATCACGCACCGTTTGTTCTGCATGATTGGAACGGATGGCCATGATTATTCCCTACATTTAATATGATTTTATCCCTTAAGAAACTATAGGTTTGACCTATGCCATCCCATCCAAGATCGAACGGTGGAGATGAAAGTGCATCCACCGCCAACCATGTTAGAGTTGAGTCAGATGCGCTTAAGTGACCAATCTCACGGTGCCACGTGGAAAGTGCTCCACGTCAGCGACCTGCATGGTGCTGATGGGATTAAGCTTAATTAAGAGCTAATTAATGTATTTAATGGCTAAAACTTCCAAAATTTATAAAAAATCATAGAAAAATAAAAAATAAATAAATAAATACTTATTTTAAAGGTATTTTAGAGGAGAATCATTTAAAATTAATCTTGATTAATTTTAAATAGTGATTACTACTTAATTTGAGTTTAATTAAAACATAATTAGCTTAATTACTCCTTACTTACTCAAGTAATTGATTCCAAACTTTCTGTGGTGGTTTAATGGGATAACCTCTACCTCCCATAATTTTCTTGGGATTAATTTCTTAGGTAATTAGGGAAATTATTCATTTAATCCTTAATTACTCTCTCCATTAATTAAATGGTTAACTAACCCCCTAATCATGCAATAAATTAATTAATTAAGCTTGTTAATCACTGTTGAATACTGAATTGGCAAAGGAAATGGGATGAGAACCTCTTTCCTATTTTTTTTTCTAAGTACATTTCATTTGAAAGGAAATTGATTGAAATGAATTAATTAAAGGTTTAATTAATCAATTTAAAATCATAATAACATCAGATCTTGATTAATTAAATCATGGGTAGATCTTTAGGTGTTTAATAACCTAAAGGTACTTAAGAAAATTATGGTTAAACCCCCTGTGTGGGGAAACCATAAGAGTACTTAATTAAGCTCCTTAATCTAATTAATTATCAATTATGAGCCAATTGCATTAGGCCCATTTATTTCCTAAGATCATTGCAAATTTACTTTCCATTCATATGCATATCATGTTGGCTCATAATTGTCTGGTTAGTTACATTAAGGTAACATAGGTAAGGGTGATTAATTGATTTAAATAAGGATCCAACTTAATTAATTCATAAAATCTACCTAATTACTTTTTCATAGACCAAATCAAATTAATAATGTGGGAATGGGTTTGAAATAGTAAATGATAAATTTCTCCTTTTCTTTAAATTAAATCAAAATCCTAAACTAAATCAATAAAGAAGCTTTGGTTTATTTTAAATAATTTTATTTGATTTGATTGTCCTTAGGAGTTAATTTGGTTGAATGAATCATATCCTTATATTTGATTATTTCCTTTCTTATCATGATCAATGTTGTATGTCATTTGATTTCAAGCATCCATCTCTTTTCAAAATTAATCAAATCAAATGAAATTTCATTTATGTAAAGCTTGCATGTGTTGATTTAACTTAATATATATGTCTGGCTATTATCACTATTAAATCCAAATGTATTTTTCTAAAGTTTATAAATGAATAATAATATGTGTAGTGACGATAATTATAAACACATAAAAGGTGCATGTGCCTATAGCTTAAGTGTATGAAATGAAGCTCTCTTTCTTTTATGCATATGTTAATTTACATGAGTTTGAATGGTAATGGGTATAAAGTCTAGACATCCCAGGAATATGAGGCTTTAGTTAGCCCCAAGGAGGTCATTTGATTACCTCACTTTTTTGGTTAACAAAAGCATGTATCCATTTGATTTCATTCTTATGTATTTTAACATTAGAATTTGGATAGGGCTTTAAATCATATATTTAAATAATTCAATTAAAGAAAATATAATCTTTTGCATGATTTTTGTTCTCTTAGTTATGCATACACTCATGTGTATTTAAACAAGCAAGTATATAGTCTGGACATCCTGGGAATATGATGCTTTAGCTAGCCCAAGAAGGTCATTTGATTACTTCACTTCCCTGATTAACAATGACACGTACTTGTTTAGGTATTTATACATGTGTATGTATATGTGATTAAGGAATGGAAATCCCCTTTTATATTAAAATTCCATGCATCCATGATTGGCTAAGTGCTTGAATTAATTAATCATGCGATTTGGAGCCTTCTTTCTTATGTTCATGTATACAAGTTTACATATGTTTGAATGCAAATGGGTATATAGTCTGGACATCCCGGGAGTACGAGGCTTTAGCTAGCCCTAAGGAGGCCATTTGCTTACCTCACTTCCCTGGTTAACAATGGCACATACTTGTTTATTTCTTTATACATGTGTATGTATATGTGATTAAAGAATGGAAATCCCCTTTTATATTAAAATTGCATGCATCCATGATTGGTTAAGTGATTAAATTAATTAATCATGCAATTTGGAGCCTTCTTTTTTATGTTCATGTATACAAGTTTACATATGTTTGAATGCAAATGGGTATATAGTCTAGACATCCCGGGAATATAAGGCTTTAGCTAGCTCCAAGGAGGTCATTTGATTACCTCTCCCTAGTTAATAATGGCACACACCTATTTAATTTCAACCCTATGTATTTTTGTATAAGAATTTGGATAGAGCTTTAAAATTACATGTATTGAATAATTCAATCAAATGAAAATATAAACTTCAAATATCCATATACATTCATCATCTAAGTGTGCTAAACTATGTTGTGTGTATAGATACACTTAAGATAAAATCATGTGCATATTATACGTGATGGGAAGGAAGAATTTGATATATGGCATGTGGTAGTAATTTAATTAGATTAATCTTAAGATACCTTTCATATTAAATAAAATTATTTGAAGTGAGCCTAAACTTAGGATTAATTAAAAGATTGTTTAATAAGTTATTCACTAAAGATAACTAAATCAAATCAATATACTTTAGAAAGTGGTTTAAGGTAAGAATGAAAGAGCGAAATCCTCTTTCCTCTCTTTATAAAACTTAGACATTAAGTGTAAATCAAATGAAGCAAAATAAAATACAAATTAAAATTCACAAATCCATTAAACAACTTCAAATGAAACCCACCATCATGTTTACTTGAATAGTTTCCAAACTTAGAAAATTATAACCCAAATGCTTAGTAAGACATACCACACCAAGACTTAACACACGCATTAGAATTAAGTCACCACTTCTAGCTCTATGTTAGGACGATGTATGATGTAGTGTATGCTCATGATTTATTATTTTAGATTAGATGTTAGGGTGTATGATTCATAGACTAGATATTTGGCTACTCTTAGCCTAATCTCATTTCCTGTAGGGATCGTGCTTAAGGGGATTCTTAAAGATAAATATAAATATTTTCTTTGTAGGTTGCTTAAACCCCTAAGCATAAATCTAAGTTAGGACAGGTGGGCTTGGTTACCCATATGCAGAGTGTTAAGTCCAAATTATATATAACTGCTTGGGATTGTATGTGTGTTTAGCTAACCTCTATTTTGTAGATGTAGTTAGATTTACTTTTTTCATATAAGTGTAATTTTGTAATTATGATTAGTGCTATGGGGGTTTAGGATGAGCATTAGCCAAAAGGCTTTGTCCTGGCGTGCCATGTGATGTCTTCAAGCAAACCAAATCAAATAAGGGAAGACATGAAAAAATAAAGAATGAAGGCCCTCATAGCATTTATTCTTCTATAAATTGTAATTATTCTTTCATATTTCAGGTTGTATAAGGGCAGAGCTCAGCTACCCATCTTTTTCTTTTTGGGATGTACGGCGGTACCCGACTGCACCAACTTGTTATTCTTTTATGTTACTTATAAAATTGTTTAATGATTTATTTAGTTTGTGCATTAGAAATGGCATGCTTTTCTTAGTTCCTTAAATGATTGATGTTTTAATGTGTGGCCTAGATACGATAGGCTCTTAAGATAAGAATAAATTTTCTACCCAACTAATCACTCATAACCAAATTTTAAATAACTCATAATCTCATTATAAAGTCTAAGCCATAAATATGATAATTAAAATATTTAGCAACCTTTTAGTTGTATGGTTGTATGTTTCACATTATGCATATCATCTTGAATCACTCTTACAAAATGAGGGGCTCTGTTCTTACACACATAGGGACTGCTTGACCCATGAGAGCAACCCCTACTGACGGATCTTCGCCCTCTATCTTTTGATTTGGCCAATAACTTATTTCATCATGCATTTAGGCATATAAAAATTTCAAAGCCTTTGTCAAAATGATATGTCAAAAATGAAATAAAATTTTAAAATATTTTGCATTTATAGGTTAAGTCATGTGCTCATATCACTCATGCTCTAGTATCTTAGGGAGTGGGTTTAGAAGTTTAATTTCTTTCAAATAACTACCCTAGCTATCTTCCAATTCATAAGACAGGACTACATGGTTTTAAAATCATAGGAGGAGTTAGCTGGCGGCCACTCCAGGCAGTTGTAAGTCCAAAAGTCAAACTGGTTTACTCTCTCTTGTGGAGGCAAACCCTTATGTCCACCTATTGCTTAGATTTAAGTCGTGCTTTAGATCTTACTAAAGTCCGTAGATTTAGGATCCGAGGTAACTATTTTCTTCAAGCTACAAGCATAAATTCTCACCTCTTAGGTATTTTCTCAACCTTATGTTGGTGAATTATAAGCCCTAGCAATCTAATAAAATTTAACTCAAATAAATAAATCTCTTCACTTTCAAATATATAAAGCCCAATCATATGATAGATTGGAATGGTCACTAGGCTTCCTAGTATCATGAGCATTTCCTACTTCCTCCCATTGGATTCCAAAAAAAGTCTTCTCCTTGAACTTTTCCACTTGATTTTCCAAACATAACCAATCCTTAGATAATCTAACCTTAAAATCTTTGGAGATGATAATTGTCTACTTTAATCGAGAGTATTCTTAAAAAATTTCATTTCTTAAGATGTAATTAACTATGGAGGCTTTCCTCCATAGGGAACTTAAGAACCTGATTTAATACAAATCCTACTTTATTCATCCATGTAAAGCAGGAGAAAAATCTCAGGTATATTCGAAGACCCATCATGCCTTAGGAGTCCTTATTAGGTGACTAGGCCCATTATAGGGTGATTCGTCTATCTTTTGAGATAGTATATCATATCTTAATATCGCACCGATCACTTCAATAAGTACCCCTTGTGATTTGCATGGTGTCCCCCACATCCAAAAATAAACACCATAAGACCTGAATTACTAAGTGCTCGAAGGAGAAACTCAAGTAGAAATTAAAGAAGCTAAAGAACTAATTGATTTTATAATGTGGTTACAAGATAGATAGGTTCTCAGCTCTAAAGAATAGATTGAAAAATTAGACAACTTAATAATCATGTCAATGAGATGAGTAAGCTAATGAAAGAACTATTTGGTCAGCTCAACTTAATAGTAATTACAACATAGTAAGCACCTTTGAGAAATCCTCTAGAGATGACCAACCCAACAGTTGAAATTGGGGGTATGCAAAATGCTCAACAAGAAGCTAATGTTATCACTAAATCCCAAGTGGAAGTTCTCATCAACCAAAAGTTAAAGTAGTCATCGCTTTAGAGACTGTTGAACAACTAGTTAGGAAAGGCCGACCAAACTCAGCTAAATATGACCAAGTACAATATCCTAAAAGGTACATCGTGCCACAATTCAACACCATTTAGGAGATGGAAAATCCACAGTAGAATTTAGCCCAATTCAAAGCTACTTGTGGAAACATTGGGGGAAATGATGCCCTACCACTACGATAATTTATTAGTAGTCTTACCAACACAGCTTTTGAATGGTATGCTAAGTTACCCAAATGACTTAGTGAAAAGCTTTGCCAAGTTGGAAATAATCTTTGTCAATAGGTTTACACGAACAACTAAGAAGGTGGTGATCATAAACCTCACTCTAGATAAAAGAAGAAAAGACGAGAGTATCAGTACGTCCTAGATCTAGTCAAACCGTCAGATTTAAACCCCTTAAGGAAAGTGAGATTTAATCAGTACCATTCGATTTGTGATCAGACAGTCCAAATTAATCTCGCGTATCCCACTTAATAATGTGGGATCCATGTGGATCCTACATGGACAAACCACACACATCCACATGTAAAGCAACACCATGAGGTGCAAATCATTTAAAAGGAAAATTTTATTTTTGGAATTTAAAAATTATAAAATGGTCCAGAACTTTAAAAATTCATTTAAAATAAAATACTCAGCCAAAAAATATAAATCAGTGATCTATGAATTCATCTCGATGAGGAGAATCAATAAAACCTAAAAATCTCCAATTTTTAATTCATATTTTTGACTTAATTTGAGTTTAAATGAAACAAAAATAAATAAACTCAAACCATTCATGCAATAAATTTGAAACCTTGAGAAATTGAAATTAAGGTTAAAACACACCTTAGATAAATTTTCATGATTTATTGCAAAGTAAATCAATAGATATGCAAATTTTAATCATAAACTACTATTTTAATAAAATAAATTAATATTAAATTAAAAAAACCATGGAAAATTATAAAATTAATCTGAATCATCAAAGTAAACCTTAATGAATCTAAACATGTCATTAGAACTCTCTGATTTTAATAAACCCTAAAATAATCTAATTTCTTAATTAATTGAATTAAATAATTTAATTAGTTGATTTCAATTTAAAAATACATAATAAATCAACCAAAACTCCAAAAATTCTAAATAAACCCTATATGAATTTATATTCTAGAAGAAAATAACCCAAAATTAATTTCACCTAATTTAGGCTTAATTCAAATTTTATTGAAATAATTAAAACCCTAATTAGTCATAAATTACACACTTAATTATGATAAAACTTTAGGGAACTTAAACTAGTAAGGAACCCCACTTGCCATAAAAATTCAAAGGTCAAATTACCTCTAGATTTGAAGTTGTTGAATTTCTAATCTTTAGGTCGATATAAATAAAATAATAAATCAAGAAATTACAAAAATTATAAAATTAATAAAATCAACTTAAAACTTTTTATTAACATCAAAACACTTAAGAAAAAATTTTTAACTCTCTGAAGTTAAGAAATTTAATTAATTATATACGTAGGGTTTAATGAAATAATTAAGAACATAAAATTTAATCAAACCTTAGGTTAATAATTTATTAAATTCATAATAAATCAATTAATCAATTGAAATACAAAACTCTGAATTTTATACCCAAATATAAAATTCATTAAATGCTTTAAATCCATTTGGGTCAATGAATAACATAATCCTAAATATAAATGAAAGGGATTAATCAAATCATTTAAACTTAAATAACTTAAAAGTTTGAAATGGCCTAGATTAGGTTTGATGCCGAAAGTAACCTATGCTTACTAAGTCATGAATTGATAAATAAACTTTTTCCTTAAGAGATTGAATTAATTAATAAAATCCTAACATATAATGTAATTAAAACTTTTTAACTAAGAGTGAATTAAAACATCAACCTAAATGAATTAAATTGATTCATTCAAACTAATAAACATAAACAATAATAAACCTAAACATTAACGAAATAAAATCAATTGAAATTCAAATAAATCAAGTAATTAAAATTCAAAATAATCAAGATACATAATCAAGTTAACTCATCCAAATTCATAAATATTAATGAAATGAATAAGTAAGATCAAATCAAATGAACATTTAATTAAATGAAAGGAAACATAAGATTAAATATAAAGCTAGGTTATAAAAATAAATAACATAAAACATAAATGAATGAAATCATTTGATAATCAAGATTTAAAAGAATATCTTAAATTTTAATAAACCAAACTAAAGAAACATTAATCAAATCAAAAGAAATGAAATAAGAATGAAATCTTTAAATCTTAATAAGGTTTGATTACATAAACTCTAAACTTTAAAAAGAAGATTAAAATATTAATCAAATCAACCTCAAATTAAAATAAATCACTTAAATGAATTCAAAAAATCTAATTAAATAAGGATATTAGCTTGACCTTCTAGAATGGATGAAAGTCTATTTTATTAGGATTTAGGATATTGAATAGAAAGGGTTTCACCCAAAATGGGACATACTTCATTCTTCATTCTTTAAAACCTAAATCCCACCTTAATATAAAAATAAACTTAAAATATAAATAAATCTATAAATCAATTAAGTCACAGAAATTGAAACAGCCTAATGGTAAGCTAAACAAACTTTGAAAACCAAATCAAAACATGAACCTAAAATGCCTAGTATAGTCATACCACACAAACCTATTTTCACACACATTAGATTATTAGGTCACCGAGTATAGAATTAGGTTAGGTCAATGTTCTATGATATTTTGTTGTGTGATGTGAAATATTTTCTTTTTATTTTATGGTGTACTATTTTAGACTAGATGACTAGAATTATTTTCATGCTAGTCTGAATGGTAGGATGTTCTTTTAGGCTAAACTTATTTTCTACAGGGGGTTGTGCTGAAAGGGGCTGCCATAATAAAAATATATAAATATTAGTTGCTTGCATTTATGCTTAAGTCCCTAAGCATAGCCTAATATGACAAGTGGGCTTGGCAAGTAATTGATGCTAAGACTGTATATTTGCATTATAACTATTGATGTGCTATATGTATTTACTAACACTTATTTTACGGGATTTAGGAATTTATTTTTAGAATTTTAAATGTAATTTGAGCCTATAATAAGACTAGGATCTATGGGATCTAGAAATAGCAGGAGCTGACCCTACTAGTGCATAGTCTCAGTGGTCTCCTATGAAGCCCATGAAGGTCTTTGAAGAAGGTAAGGATCCTGGAAGAAGACCACCATAGGTCAAACTTTTAGTTTTAGGTTGGGTTGTATAAGGGCAGAGCTTGGCTGCCCATTTTTTGCTTTCTTCTAGGGTGTACAATAGTATCGAGCTACATTAGTCTGTTTTAATTAAATTGGTTTGATTTATTTTGGGCACACAATAGAAATAACCTATTTTTTTAGGTTTTATCTATGGTGCATTTTTGTGATGAAATGCTTGGAACATTAGGCTCTAAGGAAAATTAAATTTTCTATACCATCTAAATCTAAATAAATTGAATATAAAAATAAAAAAAATCATAACCTCGCATAAATTAAAGACCTTGGAGCAACTTAAAATAAAATAGAAATAATTAGCTTTTATGAAATATGATAGAATATTATTCATTCTCCTCGAATTGGGCACTTCACCCATTACACATAAGGGGGCATCAGGCCTTTAAGGATGACCACCCTTCTTAAGGGAAGTGTACCTTCTCTTTTGATTTGGCCCATGATTATTTCTAACTGTATATCATTATTGGTATGAATTGCATACCCCATCCTTAAAATAAATTGTGAGTCAAAATTATAAAAGATGAAACTTATTGCATTAGTTAAATGCATATCATACCCAACATTATTTTAGAGTTGGAGAGTGAGTTTAGGTTCTTAGATTCATTCCTAAAATATAGCAGCCCAGCCATCTTACATAACATGAAGGCTGAAATCATGGATTTAAAAGAACTTAGATGGTGTTAGATGGCAACCCCTTCAAAGCAGGTTGTATGTCTAGAAGAGTCATGGATGGGTTCATTTTTCCTCAAATGAGAGAAAGAATCGATAATTCCCATTGAGTTTTTAACTTGTGTTAGGAGCATTCATAGACTTAGGTTTTGAAATATCCTTTTGGAGTAAGTCTTCAACTCCTAGGCATTTCTGTAGTCTTGTGTTATCAAAATTTAAGTCCTATATTTCTAATAAAATGGCAACTCAGAATCTCAATAACTTTAATTTTAAAAATATAAAGCTCAATAACATGATAGTTGAAATGCTTACCTGGCTTCCCAGTATTTAAAAGTATTTCCTACTTATTCACTATTAGCTTCTGAAAACAACTCTTCCTCCTTGAAGCATTTCTTTTTGAATTTTCAACTAACCATCCTTTTAAGATTAGCTTTGAAATCCATAGAAATAAAAATCTATTTATTTAATCAAGAGTATTCTTAGGAAGAGATTCTTCATTTCTAAGATGTAATTAACTATTCATGAAGGGTTATGAGATGCACACCAATCTAGTCCAAAAATTAAAATTAAAATCAAACTAATGGATATTACTAGCCCAGCATGGTTCAAGACAATATTGAGAATGCCAAAAGATCTCACAAATGTCAAATACATGCATACACTTTACATTTATCTCCTACTGTCTTACATCCAATATTGGCATCATAGCTATTTGAGAATTGGAGAACTAATATAATCGTTCCAACTGACCATCCATCATCTAGAGGACATCACTTCATTTCGGCTACCACTGATTACTTCTCAAAATGGGTAGAAGAAATTCCCTTAAAAGAAGTTAAAGCCAAAATGATAATGAAATTCTTTCAACGCTATATCAGTTACTGATTTAGAGTACCTTGACAAATTATAACAGATAATGGCACTTCCTTCATGAATATCAAAATCTATCATTTCATTAAGAAATATAAGAGGTTGGTGGTAGTCTTCAATATATAATCCAAGAGTCAATGGTCTCATAGAGGCAATCAACAAAATATTGGTCAAACTCCTTAAGAAAATTTTCTATAAAAATTAAAGAGAATGACACGATAAGTTAATGGAGGCCTTATAGAAATATCACACCACATATAAAATAGCCACATAGGAAACACCATACTCGTTGGTCTTCGGGATAGAGACCATACTTCCTCTCGAAGTGAAATCTCCTACACTCCATATTGTTGTCCTAAATAGACTAACCATTGAGGAGAATGTTTTGGTATGACTCAAAGAACTTGAAGCTCTAGATGATCATCTACAGGCTCAACAAAACCAAGAAACATATGAATCAAAGATGCCATGAGCTCATGATTATATAGTTCATCCAAGAAGCTTCAAAACAAGTGAACTACTGCTGGTGTGCAAAAGGCCTATCATTCCTCATCACTGGTTGGTGGAAAGTTTGGAATAAATTAGGAAGGACCTTACATTATCAAAAAAAAGTATATGAAGGGGGAGCTTATCAACTCCTTGATACAAAAGGTGTAAGGCATATGTCCCTCTAAATAGACAATATCTCAAAAGATATTATACATAACTTTTGAAGTTGTTATGCCTTATAAACACAAGAGTCAAAATTGACTCAAAATCAATCATCTAAAATAATAAAATATTATCAGCATTTGAGATCAAGAAGAATACTTTCAACCCAAAGAAATTCCTCTATCAAGAGGGGGCAGTTTTATATTTCTTATAAAGCAAAGAAAATTCTTCATCAAAAAGAAATCTCATCAATCGAAGGGATCTTAGATCTATCATGTCCAAAGGGACTAGATCTAAACCTAAAACTTAGGTCTATCATGTCCAAAGGGACTAAAACTAATTCTAAAATTAGATCTATCATGTCCATAGGGACCTGATCTAAACCTAAATTAGATCTATCATGTCCAAAAGGACTGGATCTAAATTTAAATTTAGATATATCATGTCCCAAAGGACTCGATCTAAGTCTAAACTTATATAAAATATGTCCAAAGGGATCAAATCTAAGTTTAAATACACCAAACATGCCCAAAAGGGGGTTCAGTTTAAATATAAATATAAATGCAACACATTTAAAATGAACTAAATCTAAATACAAAATTGAATTCACGCAAAATGACAATGTTATAAAAGTCTAGAAGACTAAAAAAAGGCTCACAAGCATAACTCACTAATAAATTTAGATAGTATTACCTTTTATGATTTATATGCTTCTATTATTCAGATTTATAGTAATGTTTACTTGGACAAGGCCAAATGATATTTCTTCTTCTGAGCCCACTCAAGAGTAGATATAGGCTGCTATTGAAGCTCATGATCTATATTGTTCAGTTAGATTATAAGATTATTTATTATGACATCAAGACATATTAATGGATAGAGATATTTACAAAGATTCATTTACTTGATCATCATATATTTCACTCCTTAATTCACAGCTTTCATCAGGGCATGATCCTTCCAATTGGGTGATTAATTTATAGCTAAGGCATTATCATGATGTTCCTTTAGAGAAAGTTGAAGATCACTTTAGTTTTGAGGATCATGATGTACTTTAGCTAGCAATAGATAGTGCTCCTTTTGCAGGTGCAATCAAATTTTTGTGTTATCACATATTACATTATGAGGCAAAAGATTGGGACCCAAAGTCAGTGTTTAGTACACCACTACAGCTGTTAGTGGCTACACATATTGGGCATGCCATCATTTATAGATGTGTGGTGATATTCTCAGGAGAGCTGGTATATATCAAGTAGTTTATGCATCACTTTTTGACTACAGTCATCTCACCTTTACTTGGATCTATGCCATAGTAGAATATTAGGAATATGAACATTAATACTTGTTGGATTGGTCTACACGAGATGACAATTGTCTTGATAGATATGCAAGATATAGCAGGTCACTCTATTTTAGGCATTCCCTATGAGGAGTGCATCCCTTCATATCATGTACTCTTTCAACGTCATTTGGTTGTCCAGTAGAGAAGAGGAAGTCATGTATATCCTTCTAGCCTTCATCATGTTCTTGCTCACTATTAGATTATTCAGAGAATAAAAATCAAGCCATAAATGATGGGGCACCATCTCTTGATATATGATCTAAGAGCTTTCTCCATCCAGCAACACGTTCACTTTATTTTGCACGTCTAAATGATCCCTTTAATATTAGCTCTCATGCATCTAAAAGTCTTTCAGTGCTAGATTTAAGCCTGAGAAAGGATCCAATTCCCAATGCATTCTTGCAAGAGACATTGACTATGAGCTATCCTTAGTGAATTTTATTACCACATGATTATGCTATTTCATCTTCCCGAGTCATAACTGACTCTTTCGTCCATCCACTCTTTTGATGGCTAGTTTACTTGCTCATGGAGAGAAAATTATACTAACACTCACAACTTTAGCCTACCTATACCATGGACTAAGCAGAGTTAGCACCCTAATTGACTCACAACACTATGATATAGAGGCTCCTTGACATTACTTACACAGATAGATTCATGTACATATTTTTGAAGCTTTCAGCTACCCTGAGACACTCCATACTTTAGAGAGTAGCATTTTCCTCTCATTTTATAGCTAAGTAGAGCCACGATTACTTTGGATAGAGATTATATCTGAACTTTAATGTTTTCTCCATCACGCATTACAAATCATTTTCAGATTGTTTATAGATCATCCTTTCATAGCTTTCTTGTTTAGATCCTGGGGCAGATATTTGTATAATTCATTACTAATATAGGTTCACTCTTATTATCCAAGTCAATATATAGATACATCATAGAATATCTCAATGGGCTGAGACCTACTTGACTTTGTTATCACTACGATGAGTTCGTGATATTAGAGGGATATAATCCAAACATGGTGGCTAGGTAATATGGCTTCACTCAGGCTACGTCCATATAGAGACTACTATAGATATTGGATATAACAAATACTTGTTCCGTAGGGATGCTCCCACTTTCTGTTCATTTAGTAGCAGCTTCTATAGCATGGGTTTTCTTATATCTCCTAGGGACTGGTTACAGTTTCTGTGTGGCTCAACAAGAGGCTAGCATAAGAGTTAGTCACATGTGGTTACTATAGATCTATCATACCTTATCTTTCTTCTTAGTGCTGGGCATTCATATACACAGTTGCAGAGTTCAAAAAATAAGGCTAACACGACATTTGCATTCTCCTCGACATGTAACTATGATCCTAAGAGGTCATCAAATGGACAAGATAGTAGTAGGAAGTGACAACAAGAAACTTCACCAATTCTTGAGAAAGTTGATAGAGATATTCATAGCCCTCTACCATATAGTTATGGTATGAGGGTAGTAAGGACAACTGATTCTACTTATCCTCCTTCTCCACCAGTCGAGATTGAGTCACCAGTAAGACAAATAGGGAGTGATGTCACCTTGGTGTTATCAACAGATGCCAATGCGGCTTCCCCAATTTCTACTAAGCCTATCAATGGAGACCATGTACATACTAGGAAGGATCCATATACACAAGGATATAACACTTTGATTACTAGTCATGAGCCACTCTTATCAGATTCAACTTGGGTGATAGTGAGCATCACCCAAGATGACTCCTTACATGTTGACTCCTGTGTAAAGAGTCACCCCATTCTTAGTTCAAAAAATATAGCTTAGAGGCAATCACTTGATCTAAAGATCTCATCCTTTGTTTCCTAGATATGTTCTAGGCCTTTAGTTTTACTACACTCTCTTCAAAGAGCCTATATTATATAGTGACAACACTTCATCACCTTTTTTTGAGTATTGACTTAAAAGTCTTACCTATATTTTCTAACTTTTGAGTGGAAGCGGACTCTCTATTAAATTTGTTGATTATACACCTTGTGTATCTCACCGTTTGATTTAATGATAACAAATCTTGTGTAATAAGAATTAATTATCTTTTTGCATAATAAATTATTCACATTAATCATTATGAATGTCATTCTTAATTTAGAATTATATTTATGATAAATAAATATTTTTTATACTACTAATCAAGTTAAATCCAAGTGTGTAGGAAAATTCTTTAACTCCGCATTCTTTAGTCAATTCAAGATGCTAAAGCTATTGGACATGAACTGGTGAGAATTTTTTTAGGATTAACTATATTAATGCAAATGAAAAGCTTAGTAAAATAAAATAAATCATTCATTCATTCATTTCAAAATAATCTATTTGAGAATTATTCATAAATTCTATATTTCATATTTATAATTATTCTTCAAATTATTCATTTTGGATAACGTGAACTAAATGCTTAAACTTTGTTCCATCTATTGTGCTTTCATGCAACTTAAATTAAGTTCACATTTCATTAAATTATTGTCATGTTTAGGCATGTTAATTATTCATTTATTCAATTTATGAATCTAAATTAACCAAACATTATTCAAGGTATTATTTTTCTCTCTCTTGTTGTCCTAATTTTCTCTCTCCTATCCTATCTCTCATCCTAAACTTTTTGGCCAAATTTTTTTCAAGATTATTTGCTAAATAAAGTTTTTGATAGTTATTCAAATTATTTCCATAATTATCCCATATTTTTTGAAATTTAAAAATTCATTTTTTTTAATCTTTAATTTGAATTATTTTTGAATTCAAATTGAATATTCCTTTGATTACATATGCAAATTTGAGCTCTCCCCTTTATGGAGTGTTACGTGGCTGATCTTATGCTACTCTACTTGAACTAATTTCGATTTATTTGAGTTTATTTGAGTTAATTCAAATTCAATTAAAATAAGCCATGAAATTATCCTCTTTCCTTTTATATAACTTCTATTTTTGGAAACTTTTCATGGCCAACTATACCCTTAATTATATTCAAATTAATCTCATGATAAATACTAATTTGAATTCTCCTAAGATCTGATTCATCATCATTTAATTTGAATTGAGTGCATTAAATTAAATTTAATCTATTTTAGGAAAGTAGCTTGGCTAGATTTTAATAATTTCTTGGATTTAATTTAAATGTTCTACAATTATATCTCTCTCCTTCATTCAATCAAGATGAATTGATTAAATATTCCATGATATTGTATTGAATACTAATTGAATCCCATCATGGAAACTTCCTTTTGGCCAACTCTATATCAAATTTAAATTAATCAAAATTTAAATTATTCCCTTTTTAACTTGGGCAATTAATTGTGTCCTCACTTGTTTGGTAATAATTCAAACTCTTCTCTCCTCTCTCTCTCTCTCTCTCTCTCTCTCTCTCTCTCTCTCTCTCTCTCTCTCTCTCTCTCTTCATTAAGCATTAACTTCTTCATCACATTAGAAATCAGGTCATATGATGAATTGATCTAATTTAAATCTCTTTCCAAATTAATTTTTCCTCCATATCCCCTTTTTATCGATTTTCTTCATCATGCTAAATTAATTTAATTTATTTGATTCAAATTAAATCACTTACTAATTAAACTTTCCCTCTTCCTAGTAGTGGACTAAATTTCTCTTATACAAATTAACTTTCAAATTGATTGTTAACTAAACCAACCTTTCATATTAAATTCCCTCTTATTTCTCTTTGGCTGATTATTTATCTCATGAAATTTATTTTTATTTTTATTAGTTTATGTTTAAATTAATTCTAAATCAGTTTCTCTTCTATTTTTTCTTCTCTTGGCCAAACCTCATGACCCCTTGTCATATAAATAATGTTCCTTAGACTGAGTTAAACTCTCTTGGAAAAATCTCTCTTAGAAAAACTCTTTCTTGGCCGAATTTTTGCAAAACCTTTAGAGATCTCTTCTTGGTGAATCAAGTGCTAATTTCTTCATTATTTTTACCATCCTCCAATCTACAAGTGAGTGTCTTGAGGATTGCACAAAAGAACTTGGAGGATTGGTGTATTTCTTTGTGGTCGAAAGCTTAATAAGGTGCTTTCATTTTATTTTGTGAGTTTGCATGCTAAGTGACCTTGTTCTCCTTCTTGGCTTGAGTTTCTTAAGCATTTGTTCAATTTATTTTGTGCTTAAATTATCTATTTCTATACTTTATCAAGTTGGCTGAAAGCTTCATCGTTGATGAATTAAAGTGTATTATTACAAATTATTTTCTCTTCATTATTCTTAAATGTTCTAAAGAGAGATTATTATCTTTATGATTATTTCATTTAAAATACTTATTAGTAACAAGTTTTATTACTTCTAAATCATCACATCTTTTGCATAAATAATAATTTCTTTAAAAAGAGATTTCATTTGAGTTTATGTGATTTAAGATTTCATTTTCATTTGATCTTTTGAAAAACTCTAAGTCTCTTTCTAACAAGTGATTGATTCAAGTTTCAAATCATTATTGTGATATATTTCAAATCATAAATTAAATCACCTTGATCTCAAGTTATCATATTCACATCAAATATTTTAAATATTCATTTACATATATATATATATATATATATATATATATATATATATATATATATATATATATAAAGTTAAATTATTGTTCAAACTTAAATATCAATTAAAGTGAGCTATCTTTCATTCATTTGAATTCACTTGCCTTAATATTGTTATAGTTGGGTTGTGAGAATAAATTTATTTTAAAATTGATTGTTAGATTCTTCTTTCTCCTTTTTTTACTTTATTGTTGGGTTGTACTAGCTATTAAGGAAAGTACGTTGTTGGGTTATACTTGCCCATTAAGGAAAGTATGTTCTTGGATTATACTTGCCCGTTAAGGAAAGTATGGTGTTGGATTATACTTGCCTATTGTTGACCTCACTTTTCGGAGTGAGATCTCAACTTCCTCATCATATATCTAGGACTCTTGTTGACACTAAGAGCTCCTTAGTCTTAAGACACTTCTAGTGATTAGGTGAACACTTAACCTAAGCCAAGAGACTTAGAAGGGTTAGCCATAGGAATAGGTTATGCCTTAGGAATTTAAGGAGACATGCCTACCCTATACCCTTAAACACAATCACTGCTTCCTTCTTTCAAACCAAACCTCAAATTCAATCCCAAGATCATAAATCCAATCCAAATCAAATGATTGAAACCCATGATTAAATTCAAATTCCAAATCTCTTCCTAAGCCCTTTGATTTTATCTTATGGACTTAGCCTTAACCATATTCAAATCAACCCCAATTCAATTCATTTTCTCAAATATCAAATTTAATCTCAAATCAAATCCCAACCCAAATTTTAAATCAAATCCAACTCCAAATGATTGAAACCCATGAATAAATTCAAACTCCAAAATCTCTTCCTAAGCCATATGAACTACCTTCATATGCTTAGCCAAAACCTCCTTCAAACTAAATCAAATTTGGTTGATTTCTTTATAAATCAATCATTTCTTCATTTATATTCACAAATATAAATGTAATCTAAACTCAAACCATTCAAATCAAACCAAAACTAAATCAAACCAAATCAATTCCTTAGTTCAACCCTTTTGGCCTACATCCCTCAACTTGGTCAAATTTGCTTCCAAAACACTCCAAACCCAAGTGATTTTCTCATGAACCATTTATATTTTCATTTATATTCACAAATATAAATGAAATATAAATCCAAGTGGCCAAAACCAAACCGAAATCAAATCAAATTTTCAATTTTATCCTTTTTAGCCAAATTCTTGAACTTGGCTAAATGACACCCAAATCAACTCAAAACCCATGGATTTCTTCATGATTCAATCATTCCTTCAATCACATACACAAATATAAATATAAACTACAATTATCAAACCAAACTCAAGTCAACCCAAGTCAAGCCCATGTTGACCCCTTTTGACTTAAAATTGTCATATGAACCAAAACCCATATGGCTTCAAACCACTTACAAATGGATTTATATTTTCATCCTAAGTCCATATATGAGTTCAATAAACTTGAACCAAGCTAAAACCAAACTAATTGACCCATTTAGGTCTATTTGACCCATAGTGACCTAAGAGACTCTTTTGACCCAAGTTCTAATCCAACACAAATTGGATTGAACTAAGCCCATCCAAACCTCACATCATGATCAAAAATCATCCTAGGGTGATCAATTATCTTGAATTGGGTCTAACCAAGTCAATTTTGGTCCTCTGACCAAGTCAACCATTAGTCCAAATAAAATCCAAACTAGCCAAAACCCACCATATACCAAATTGATTGAAACTTTTGATTCTAACCCATTCATAATCAATGATTGAACATGACCAAACCCTTAATTAAGCCAAACCAAGTCTAATTTACCATTTGACCCAAGTTGACCTAAATTGGCCTCCAAAATGGGCCAAATCATGATTTAACCCAAATTGATTGCAACCAATGGCTCAAGTTCATTCCAAATCATTTGTTGAACTTGACCAAAGTCATGATTGAGCTCAATTTGACCAATTGGTCAACTTGACCCAACCTAGCCCAAATTGACCTAAAGGGTCAAATTGACCAAAATTCAAATTAAACCCAAATTAAACCAAACCAAAGCCTACAATCATTTTCAATTAACCAATTGAACTCAACACTAACCCAATTTGGTCAAATTGGTCAAATTGGTCAACTTAGCCCATTTGACCTATTTGAATCCAAATGAGCCAAAATCAAACCTAAGCCAAATTAATCAAAACCAATTGAACCAAAACATCCCAAATCATCATATAAACCTAACCCAAGTCTTGGTTTGACCCAATTTGACCAATTGTTCAACCCAACCCAACCTAACCCAAATGAACCCATTTTGACCAAATTAAGCCAAATCACCCAAAACCAACCTATGGAACCCTACCCAAAGTAACCTTAGGTCAGCCCCAAGACATCCCAAGTCCAACCTATAAGAGCCATGGACAGCCTCTCTTTACATTGGATTCTTACCTTAAATGGAAAAGTATAGTTTGCCTCCCTATGGCAGCCATCAACTTAATAATAAGGTATTCCTAAACATCCTAGCCCTACCTAAGCCATCCAAGCACTTGCCATGGACCAAGAGATGCAAGCCAAGTTACTCCCTCTCATGGTCGAACCTAATGGATGTAAGGAAGGAAATCAACATACAATCTACCTACATCAAGCTTCAAGACTCTTACCACCACTTCCCCCACTCTTGGCTTGCCATGTGGAGTCGAGGGCGATAGCTCTGATAGGCTGACGGTGGTGAATCAGTGGATTTTTCGGAGCCAATCTCGTTCATCCATCATGTGCAATTGAGGGGTATACCCCCTCAATTCGAGCAGAAAATAATGCCAATTGCTTTGTGTGAGGTCCTAAGACAATTTTTAAACTCCTCAGAGCCATTCCAAGCACTCCACAAGTTCCTTCAATCAACATTCCTCTTCCACAAGTAAAGCCAAAATAGGACACCACCTTTCCGATCAATACTCTCCCTCCACTTGATCAAACCCAAATTCCTTGCACCAACACCATCCTATTACTTCATCAAAGCCAACTAAATCATTCCCAAGCCTTCCCGAGTGTCGGAGATAGGAGGTCGACCAAGACCGATTGCCCAATAGGAGGAGTTTGGGCATGGGAGCAACTTACTTCAAAACAAGCTCGAAGCTTCTTAACAGGGCCTCACCCCAATTAGGGAAAGCTACCTTCGTCGATCCATCGCCGGACATTAGCTCCGGTGAGGTAATTTTGCAAAACCGATCCTTATATAAAAAGTAGATTGGTCTTTTGAGAAGGGAATTTGAATGTCATTCATTTTTACCATTAGATGTGTTGCTCTCCTTCTTATCAAGGTGTGGGATCAATTTGATCCCAATCTGAGCTTGGGTGAGCTCGGATCGAATGGGGAAAGATGGACGGCATCTGTCTTTCATCGCTCACAAAGGAGAAAGATCACGGGCCATCCGTTCCGCGTGATCAGAATGGATGAATGTGATTAAATCACGTTAGATCCTCTATTTAATCCTTTGAAATCATGGATTGAATCATGGTCGTCCAATCTTTAGATCGAAGGGTCCACGATAAATTGCATCCACGACCATCTGAGTCAGCCTTTGGATGTGATAACTTAAATAGCTAATCCGATCGCACCACGTGGAAAGCGCGTCGCATCAGCCGCCATGTGATCCGATGGGATTAAGGCTTTAATTAGGCCTAATTAATCCATTCTTAATACTAAAACTTTTAAAAAAACATAACTAATCTTAGAAAAAATCAAAAAATACAAACTTAGGCTCATTTTAAAGATATTTTAGAGTAGAATCTAGGAAAATTATTTTTTTAACTGTGATTTTGGATTAATTAAGGTTTAATTAAAAATTTAAGTAGCTTAATTACTCCTTAATTAATCACCCAATTAATCTCAAATTTTTAATGGATGTTTAGGGGGATGACCTCTGCCTTCCCTATTTTTTGGGATTTTGTTAGGTACTTAATTCAGGAAATCAATTGATTAAGCCTTAATCACTCTCTGAATTTAATTAATAATAATTAGTAATGAATAATGGTTGAATTACTTATTTAAGCCTAATTACCTCTGTTGAACAGTAAGGGAGCTTAGGGAATGTGATTAGGGTCTTTTCCTAATTCATTTCCTAGGTTTTCTTTACTTTTTGAAATTAAATTAATTAAATGATTAGTAAGGTAATTAATTGTTAAATTAATTAGTTAATCTCCAAGATAAAATCAGAGCCTAAGTGATCAAATATGACACATAGGGATTGAGGTTAAGGCCTCTTTCTTGATCTCTTTCCTTAAGTTAATTCCATTTCATTAATTGAAAATGCTTAATGCTTAATTAAATGGGTTAATGAGCTCCACTTCACATCTAATCACCTTTAATCAATCTTGGGTAGCTCTTTGGGTGTTCATAACCTAAAGAGAGAGCTAAGGAAATTATGGTTAGCTCACGTGTGTGAGAAAATCATAAAAATAATTAAGTGAGAACCCTTAAGCTTAATTAACTATTAATCATAAGCCAATTGCATTAGGCCCCTTTCATTTCATAGGAGCATTATAAATTTACTTTTCATGTGGTTGCATATCATATTGGCTCATTATTAATTAGTTAGTTAACTTAAGGTGTTGTAAGTAAAGGTTAATTAATTGACTTAATTCATACCCTAACCTAATTAAGACATAAAATCAACCTAATTATCCTTCATTAAACCAAATTAACTCACATAGAGGGAATGGGATTAGGATTAGTAAACCTCTTTCACTTTCCTTAACTCAAATCAAACATAAATATGAAATGACATTAAAGTACTTTGGTTTGTTTTAAATAATCTTATTTAGTTTGATTATCCTTGGGACTTAGTTGATTTGAATGAAATCACATGCTTGTGTTGTTTTATTTCTTTCCAATCATGCCAAATGTTGTATGTCATATGATTCATGCATCTATCTCTTTTAAAATTAATTAAATAAAATGATTTCTTTTATGTTAAATTGCATGTGTTGATTTAAATTGAAAATATGTGTGGCTAGTATCACTATTTAATCTTAAATATATATTTTCAAAAGTCTATTAATGAATGAATAAACATATATATTGTAAATTTAGTTATATATACAAAGGAAATGCAAGTGAATATAAATTTGGTGTATGAAATAAAGTCTCTTCTTTACATTCATGTGTTGATTTGCATAAGTAAGAATGTTACCAGTATATTAGTATGGATATCCCAGGGACGCACGGCTTTAAGTAGCCCTAAATAGGTTCCTACCTCATTCCCTTGGTGTAGAACAATGGCGTCGTGCCTATTTGATTTCATTCTTATGCATTTGGACATTAGAATATAAATAGAGCTTTAATTCATTTATACAAAATAAATTAATCAAATAAAAATACAATTTTTGCATGGCTTTCTATTCTTGTAGTTGTTTGTACATCCACATTATCATTAAAATGAAAACATTAAGTAAAATTTGGAAATGATTAAACCATTTAAAGTGAAATCACCCTTTATGATTAAATATCTTTCATACTTAGGAAATCTTAACTCTAAAGCCTAGCTAGGATATACCACACAAGCCTTAACACGCACATTAGAATACGTAACCCTTTCTAGCTTTCTATTAGGGCGGTGCATAGTTTGATGTATGTTTTGTTTTGGGATGTAATGTTGTAGACTGGATGTTAGGGTGTATGTGTGTAGACTGAATGTTAGGCTGTGATTAGCCTAATCATATTTTATGCGGGAGGTTATGCTTAAAGGGGTACATAAAATATATATAAATATTTTTTTAGTGCAAGTTGCTTAACCCATAAGCATAATCTACATTAGGACAGGTGGGCTTGGTTACCCATGTGTATGATGCTAAGTCTAAATTATTCATATAACTGCTTGAGTTCTATGGTGTGTTTAGCTAACACTTATTTTATAGGTGTAATTAGATTTACTTTTCTTATTTTTAATATAATTTTTTAGGAATTAGGATTAGTGCTATGGGGGCTTAGGATAAACATTGGTTACAAGACCAAGTCTTATGTACCATGTGATCCATGGAGCTTTACTAACCAAATGAAAAGGAAATGGAGGGAAGAAGGAGCTTTGAAGATTTGAAGACCCCACCACCACCACCACCACCCCATAGCTCCCATTCATTTATTGTAATTAAAATTTTTCTTTCATATACTGAGTTGTATAAAGGTAGAGCTAGGCTACCCACTTTCTTTCCAGGTTGTACGGTGATTCCCAATCACAATGGCCTCTTATTCTTTCACGATAAATATATAAATTATTTGATGATTTGTTTATATTATGCAATAGAAATAGCATATCTTTTCATTATTTATTTATGATTGATGGTTTAATGTGTGGCCTGGATGTGATTAGGCTCTACCCTAATAACAACTCATAACTAAATTTTCTAAAATAACTCATAACCTCACATAAAGCCTAGGCATTAAATCAAGATAATAAAATATTTAGCAACCCCTTAGCTCGATGTTGTATGCTTAATATCATGCATGTAATTTTATTTCACTCTTGTTAAGAGATGGTTTCCATCTTTTCCAGATAGAAAATGGGCTTAACCTTTGAGAGCCTATGATGGAAAAACACCTCTTTCTCTTTTGATTTAGCCTAAAACCAACTTCATCATACATTTAGGCATATAAAATCTTATAGCTTGTGTCAAAATAAATAGTCAAAAATTAAATAGAATTTGATAAAATTTATATTAGACTAAGTCATTATTCATACCACTCATGCTCTAGTCTCTTAAGGAGTGGGTTTAAGGATTTAGTTTCTTTTTTAAATAATAACAACCTAGCCATCTTGCAAAAGCATATGACTTGACCACATGGTTTTAAATTATAGGAGGAGTTAGCTGGCTGACACTCCAAGAGGTTATAAGTCTAGCAGTCGGGTGATTTATTCTCTCTTATGGAGATAAAAAATATACCCACTTTCGCCTTAGATTTAGGTCGTGCTTTGGCCCTCGCTAAAGCTCCCTAGATTTAAGATCCGAGGTTGTTATTTTTCTTTAGGCTACAAGCATAAATCCTCACCTCTTAAGCCTTTCCACAATCTTGTATTGTGAGATTATAAGTCCTAGATTTCTAATAAAATTTCAACTCAAACATACAATTCCCCTCAATTTCAAATATATAAAGCCCAACCATAGGATAATCTGGGATGTTCACAAGGTTTCCTAGTATCATGAGTATCCTCTACTCATCTCCCCTTTATTTTGATAATAAGTCTTTCCTTTCAATTTATCCCATTTAATGTTCCAAATATAACTAATTTATTGATAGTCCTATTTTTAAATTCTTTGGAGACAATAATTGCCTACTTTAATCGATAGTTTTCCTAAGGAACTCACCTTCCTTAGGATGTAATTAACTATGGGAGCTTGCCCCTATAGGAAACTTTAGAACCTGTTTTAAATAAACCCTACTTTATTCATCCATATAAAGTAGGGAAAACATCTATGGTACATTCGAAGACCCATCATTCCTTAGGAGTCTTTATTAGGTGATTAGGTCCATCGTAGGGTAGTGATGTCTATCTTTTGATATAGTGCACTATTTCTTGATGTCATACCCGATCACCACAATAAGTACATCCTCAGATCTGCATGGTGTCTCCCCCCCCCCCCTATACACACACATGACACATGGAAACTGAAAATAAATACCACAAATTTTTATGGCAACACCACTAGGGATGGTTCCTCTCTCCATCTCTAGTAAACAATTATTAAATCTAAGCATCGATAGAGGACTTGTATTTCATATGAGTTCAAGAATATCTTTCCTTCTATTGGAACTTGGCTTATTTCATTCTTAAGCAAAGCTAGCCAACATCCTCTAGGTTTTAGGACCTCAATCCTTTTAGGTCCTAGAACCCCTGTTGGGTTTCCCAATAGGTGAAAAAAATAAAATTAACTCATGAAAGGAAATGACAAAAATTTAGAACCTCCTTACCACTCGCTTGGTGAGGCAAGGTTCATCTTAACAATTAAGAAACTAAAATATTTTGCAAAATACCACTTTCCAAAAGCACCTCTTTCAAAACTCACAAATAATTTTGCACAAAAATTTTCAAAAAGCACAAAACTCATGCAACCAAACCCCATCTAACAATCCTCATGATTGTTGCATGGAGGTTCTTTTCAAAAGCATATTTTTGAAAATGACCATATTCATTCAACATACCCAAAATTTTTGAATGAAGAGTCAAACTTCAAATAATACCATAGCATAAAATTGAAACTCCACTTAACATATTTCATGTATAGCCAAGTTGGAGTTTCCATCTTTTCAAAGAGCACATTTTTGAAAATAACCATACTCATTCAACATACTCAAAATTATTGAATGAGGAATCCATTTTTCAAATAAAATCATTGCATAAAATTGAAACTTCACTTAACATATTTCACATATGTTAGAATTGAAGCTTTTGAGCAAATCATGCCATATTTTATTCCCACTTAAAATACCAAATTTGTTAAGTAAGAATCTCTTTTTTTAAATAAAATACAAATTTAACTTTCACTTAACATACCCAATTTATTAAGTGAGGGTCTCATTTTCAAAATATAAATTTGACCTCTACTTAACATACTGAATTGTTAAGTGAAGATCTCATTTTCAAAACATGTATTTGGCTTTCACTTAACATTCCCAATTTATTAAGTGAGGGTCTCATTTTCAAAATATAAATTTGGAGTCCACTTAACATACCAAATTTGTTAAGTGAAGGTCTTATTTTCAAAATATAAATTTGGCTTTCACTTAACATACCCAATTTGTTAAGTGAGAACCTCATTTTCAAAATACAAACTTGACCTCCACTTAACGTACCAAATTTATTAAGTGAGGGTCTCATTTTCAAAACATGCATTTGGCTTTCACTTAAGATACCTAATTTGATAAGTGAGCGTCTCATCTTTAAAAAATAAATTTGACTTCCACTTAACATACCAAATTTGTTAAGTGAGGGTCTCATTTTCAAAACATACATTTGGCTTTCACTTAACATACTCCATTTGTTAAGTGAGAGTCTCATTTTCAAAACATATAAAATTGGCTTTCACTTAACATACCAAATTTGGTATGTTAAGTGAGGGTCTCATTTTTAAAACAAAAATTTAGGCTTTCACTTATCATACCCAATTTGTTAAGTAGAAGTCTCATTTCCATAGCATAAATTTGGCTTCCACTTAACATATTCAATTTGTTGAGTGAGAGTTTCATTTTCAAGATATGAACTTGACTTTCACTTAACAAACCCAATTTGTTAAGTGAGGGTCTTATTTTAAAAAACAAAATACAAATTTTGCTTTCACTTAACATACCCAATTTGTTAAGTGAGAGTCTCATCTTCAAAACATATATTTATTTTCACTTAACATACCAAATTTGTTAAGTGAGAATCATATTTTCAAATCATGTCATTTTGATTCCCACTTAACATACCAAATTTGTTAAGTGAGAATCATATTTTCAAACTATATTACATTTGGTTCTCTCTTAACATGCCAAATTTGTTAAGTGGGAATCCCACTCTCAAACATACATTTGGTTTCACTTAGCATACCAAATTTGTTAAGTGAGAATCATATCTTCAAATCATATCACATTTGGTTCTTACTTAACATACCAAATTTGTTAAGTGGAGAACCACATTTTCAAATCAATCATACACATGATCAATCAACACAAGCAAAGATTTTTCATAAAATTTCCAATACATACAATCACAACCTTTCCTTAGCATACCTAAATTTCCTAAGAAAAGTTTTTCAAAATAAAAAAAAAAATTTCAAACAAGATTTAACACAAATGTCTTCAAATAACTGAACCCCACCCAACCTACCTAAATTGGTTGAGTATGGGTTCTAAATTAAAATCAAAATGACAAAAACTCTCCTCACCATATCAAAATCTTTCCAATGAACCCCACTTAACATATTTGAATTGTTGAGTGCGGGTTCAAAACTCCAAATCTCTATTAATCTCTTAGGACAAATATTAAAGCAGATATCTGACTCAAGTTACATTTCAACACATGCAAAGATACAGTGCAGACCAGTCAGTGTAGTTTATTTTTACAGTCAGTATACAAGGCCTCCTAGAAGTTCATCTTCACCATTCCGTTTGGGTTGGATTTGGCATTGGATCAGGCCAACCTCCCTCAGACTGACTCCACCCACTTGGTTTTCTTCAGCCAAGGATTTGAGGGAGCACGCATTACTTGTGAGGGGGCGACCCTCACTACTATCAGTCGAGATGAGGTGGCTGGCTAGAAACCAGTCATCCCCTTCTGATACTAAGTATCCTTCCTTAAAGAGGAAGGCAATTAAGGTTCCACCAGTCAGTTCAGTTCCCATGCAGTCAATTGCTCCTACAGTCGCTCAGGTGCATACTAGCACCTCCTCATTGGTCCCCTCTAAGGGGAAGGCTATCTTGACTTCAGAGATAGTCTCCCCACCTTCGAGGTAGGATCTAGTTCTCACACTACCCAACTCAGCCGCACACAGCACCACAACAAAAGCTGCAAGATCAAGCAGCATCATGAGCGTGCAAACCGAGAGATAGACATAGCATCCCAAGTCACTGATGAGGGATCTCCCCATGAAACCTCTCCACTTCTTAGTGGTAGTAGGTTTCAACCCCTCTCGACATCAGATGGAGAGGAAGACTATAGGAGGATAGCTGCATCGCCTCCACCGCCCGCATACCATGAGGTTTCGACTAGGGATAGGAGGAGGCCCTATGCAGGTCTATGGATGGTACTATGCTAGGTTAGCAGAGCCCATTGATGCTCAAAGTCCAGCACACTATTTGACTTAAGGTCGATCATCCCTAAAAGTGTTTCCAAGAAGATTCGCAGGGATAGAGCATCAGAGGCTAGAGTAGCAGCTCGGTCAAAAAGTAGGGAGCAATGGAGGTTTGTCAGGTAATCAATGGCCTCCGATCTAGTTGGTTTCCCTAGCCATCGGGCCATTAGGGCTGATAGGATTGACGGCATAATGTTGATGGGTACCACCAGCCATAGGAAGAAACCCCAGCAAGGGCGGAGCTCATGTCATCTCCACCATCCACTCGTCGGCCACCATCACCAGTTCAGATCCCACCATCCACCATTCCCACAAAGGCACAGAAGATAGCATCTGGGGAGAAGAAATCCTCTTTGGTGATTTGGCTACGGCCTAAGGATCTCACTCTATCTACTCCATCAACTGCGATGAGGATGAATTCCCCTACTCGACCTCCTACTTCAGTCTTGGTGAAGGAGTGACGACCCCGCAGCATCATGGTCGCACCACCACCACCACCACCATCAAAGATAGTGATAGCAGCATTATTAGAGTGGGAGGGAGATAGTTCTACAATTCCCATGGAAGTGGACCCCCCAAAGACAGCACTCCATCGATAGTGGGTAATCATGAGCATGTATCTTCTAGTGAGCATAATCCTCCCAGAGATAGCACTCCAGTGGCAAGCAGTGTTAGATGTATTTCTGTCAGTGACCATAGCCCTACTACTGGTCAGCCGTGATTATTTGTGCTGGCTCGATTAGATCTTTCTTTAGATGAGATTGTAGCAGCCTACTTTATCGAGAAGAAGGAACTCTTAAGTAGTGATCGCACAAATTCCGAGGATGAGAGCGCAGCATTTGATCCTCATGAGGATGACCTTCTTGAGGATTCGACTGAAGTTCACATGGTCAATACTAGGAGCTCCCTCTAGAAAGACTAGCAGAGCCATGAAGGTATTGTAATTGAAGAGGATGACGTCGTCCATTCAACTCAACACCTCCTCCACTAGCTTAGGTAGAGGGATGATCATATTAACAAAATGGGGAAAAAGATTGAGGAGTTGATGGCAGTGGTTTCAGCATTACAAAATTTAGCCCTGGTCTCATAGCCTTCTCTTATAGAAGCTGATAGAGCAAAGTTGGCACATACCTCAAATCATCCTAGGTGCATTCCCGTAGAGTAAGATAGTGGTAGATTGCATAGGAAGGTGGTGGATAGCACCTCTATGCATGAGAAGGATATCAACCAGTTGGTAGAGCAGCATGTGAAGGATGTGTTGGCACAAGCCCTAGGTGGCTCGTCTATTCCAAAGTGTAGACCATACCAAGAGGAGTTCAATGTAGTCCAATATCTTAAGGGCTTTGTACCTCCTTCCTTTAACATTTTTGATGATAATAGGAACCCTTGCCAACATATCTCATATTTCAGCGCCAACTGCTGCAACGCCGGAGGTAATGACACCCCTTCTTTTTAGATTATTTGTTAGTAGTCTAGCGGATGTCACATTTGATTGGTATGCCGAATTGTCCAAGAGTTCACTAAATATATTTGCTGAGTTGGAGCATCTCTTCATCAAGAGGTTTGTTGGAGCTCATCAAAGGGTTACTGTAGGCGATCTTATTGTAACGACAAAGTTCCAATGAGTCCTTTATTGATTACATTCTCAGGTGGTGAAACCTGAGCATGAAATGTGAACCACAGTTGTCTGAATAACACGACATTAAGATTCTTCTGAAGAACATCCATGGCCCAGTTGCTTTCATGCTCAAAGGTTTTACAATCAAAACCTTTGAGAAATTAATTAACAAGGTGGTTAGTCTACAAGAAGAGGCCAAACAGTTGCCTTTCAAGGACCAGTCAGCTAAGCCCAGACCTCATAAGGCATTTGAGAAAAAAAATGAGGTGCTGTCATGCGATTGACAAGCGGTTGTTAAATTGGTTATATATGCCTCGAGCTCAACAATCTACTCTTCCACCACCTCAGCCATCATACTGGCCACCTTAATTGCCACAGTGGATGCCACTGTTGCCTCCTCATTAGCATCATCAACATTCCTACGCCACCGGTAGCTATTACCTACTCTTGCGATGAATAAAGCCTTATTCATTCAAGAGGGAGGTAGTCAGGAAGATCTTTAAGAATCTCTTAAACAAAATCTGATTTCCAATTACCAGAGCCTAAGAGGCTAGAGGAAGTGGGCAAGAGTCATGATCCAAACTATTGCCCCTACCACAGCATGTTAGGCCATGCCTTAGAAGATTATATTACCTTTAAGGACTGGCTTGAGCGTAGCTTCAAGTCAGGTGCCATTGTCATCCCCAAGGAATACCTATTAGAACAACCTTCTATTTTTGTTAGCGTAATCCTTGGGGATACATGCGATCCTCTTAAGATAAAGGAAGGTTGGGAGATCACCCTATCATGAATCTCTAAGAAAATTATTTCTAAGATCAGAAAGTTACCCTTATAGGTGCCTAAAGTATCTCAAACCTCTGACATTAAGGAAGGTTTGCAAGTTGCTAAGAATAACTTTAGGGAGGTAGAAGTACAGCAGCAGCGGTGACAACCTCCACTTACCCGGGATAACATAGTAGCGCAACCATCGATCGATTTCAGCACTCCTTCCACATTTACGTTCCTCTAGCCGACTCTTTTCTAGCGTACAATGTATTAGAGGGGTGCCAAATCTCTCACTCTGTATACTTTACTTTATTTCCATTTTGTACCTCCATCCTAATCTAAGAAGTCAATGAAGAAAGCTAATTCCACTTACATCTTCTCCACTTTTGATGGTCTTGATGATTTTATCCCTATAGAAAGCTCTCTAAGTATTAATAACTATAACAATTTCGATCAACTCCTTTTTGATTCAAAAATGGATTTCCCATTTTTGAATCATTCAGGTTCACCCATTGAGACTGATTTGGAGTCATCTGACTTCAATGATCCTATAGGAGAAGCTGTAGGTGAACCTATTGAGCGGGTAAAACTTTCCACTAAATCACCTAATGAAGTCACTGACGTTAACCTTCGTAGTGAAAAAGTTCTACCTCCTATGATAGCACCTCAGGATAAGGGTAAACAAGTCATTAATTCTAGCGATCAAGTAGCCCCTCCATAGAATGCTCCACCTATAGATATGCTTGTGGAGGACCAACCCAGAGTTGACTACAATGTCCTCGCTCACTTGAGAAAGTTGCTAGCTAAGCTAAGCATATATGATGCCCTTGTCTTATCCAAAGAGATGAGGAAGTCATTGACCAAAGCCCTTCTCGATCCAGAAATATGCTTAGCTTAGCTGGTGACTATTGGAGAAAAGGCATGTTACTTAAGAGAAGCCTGTAGAATCACATTCACCGATGAAGACCTTCTTTTGGGGACAATCGAGCACAACCATTCCGTCTACATCACAGTGGACATGGGCAGATTCAGACTCTTCATGGTATTAGTTAATCTAGGTGCATCAGTGAATATTATGAGTTTAAAGACCCTTGTCTATCTGAGGATTGACATCTCCAAACTTCGAGGAGATCAGATGATGTTGAGAGGATTCAATGAGCAAGGTGAAAGGGCTTTAGGCTCCATCATGTTGCCATTAGAGATAGATGACTGGAAAATAGAAGATAAGCTTTACATAATTGATTCAGATACATCTTTTACTACTTTGCTCGATAGGCCTTGGATACATGGTTACAACACGGTTCCATCCTCCTTACATCAGTGCATCAAATTTTGAAGAGGTAGAATCGAGTATTGTGTCAAAGGAGACTTAAAGACATTTTCAGTTAGAGAGGTTGAGATATATGAGAATGCAGCCTACTATCCTCCTCCAAATCAAAAAGTCTATTCTCATGAACTTGGTGAAAGTTTAAAAACAAAAGAAAAAGAAACAAAAGAAAAAGAAAAAGAAGAAATGAAAAATGAAAAAGAAAGTGAAAAAGAAAAAGAGAATGAAAATGCAAGTGAGCGAGAATTAGACACTGAGGAAGAAGTAGAGTCTGAGTTAGATTCCACCCATAGTTTGTTCCTTGGGGTCCCTTTGAAGGTGACATTTGAGCTAGAAAGCGATGAAGATCAGGCCTCCAAGCAAAGCATGAATGTATCTAAATCATTATTATGTAGAACAGTCAGACAGTAGTTGGGAACCTTAGCTCTAACCTCACTTTCTTCCCAGAAAGTTGAAGGTTTAGTAGTTAAAGAGGCCCCTAAGTAATCCACAGATGTCAAGCCAAAGAGATTTTTGTTGAGAGCATCATCCTCAAGTTAAGAAGCTAATGTAAAACCTAAGGATGATTCATATAAAGATTTAATACAATTTTCTTTTGATTGGTAATCACCTTGTGTTCTTAATTTAGCAAAGAAGGAATTAATCCCACATACTTGGTCTAAGCACAAGTTAGATTACTTTGAAAGGTTATAGGATAACCAAAGTAGACATCCTCAATCAAGACCAGGACTGGGATTCAGCACAGTGAGTCCAGTCGATGATGACAATCATTGCCTAGTTATCACCACTCATTTGGGGTCTCATATGTTCTTTTAAAATCATGCTAACTCTTATGAGAAGATCAAGGCTATCTTAGAAATGCCATCGCCTAAAAGTCTAACTCAACTTAGATTATTTCAAGGGTGGTTGGTGTATCTAAGATGCTTGATTTCCAACCTATTAGGAAGATACTAGCCATTCTTAGCACTTGTCAAAAAGTACGCTAAGTTTAAGTGGGATGATAACTACCAGCATGCTTTCAAAGACATCAAGCACTACCTGATGACGCTACCAGTTCTAACAGCCCCTATCCTGGGAAAACCATTGATCTTATATGTCACTGCATTTGATGACTCCCTTGATGCTTTGTTAGCTCAAACTAATGATGAAGGAAAAGAGAATGCACTCTAATACCTTAGTCGTCATCTAATCCCTGCCAAGGTAAACTACCCACCTATTAAAAAGCATTACCTAACTTAAATCTTTGCATCTCAAAAGCTACGGCATTATATGTTTTCTCGTAACGTGAATCTGATCCCTAGGATCAATCCACTGTAATACCTCATGACATGGCCGATGTTAGCCGGGT
Organism: Cymbidium sinense; assembly: GCA_021442155.1. Taxonomy (NCBI): domain Eukaryota; kingdom Viridiplantae; phylum Streptophyta; class Magnoliopsida; order Asparagales; family Orchidaceae; genus Cymbidium; species Cymbidium sinense. Next base: position 106,298,220 of record CM038221.1, on the reverse strand, counting down.
GGTTGGCGCGTTGGTCCATGATTCTATTGTAGTTTAATATCACACTTGTACCCCTCCGTGCAGTGAAAGGACAAGCACTAGTGAATTTCTTGGTAGCACACCCACTACCTGTTGAATCTCCACTTAGTGATGACCTCTCTGATGAACAGATCATGAACTTAGGGGACACTAGCATTCGCCGTTGGGAGATGTATTTTGATGGTGTAGCTTCCTTTCAAAAAGGAGAAGAACCATGATCTACTCTTCCATGAAAGATAAGGGTAGGAATAGTTCTCTTAACTCTAGACTGTGATGTGATGAGATTCTCATATTATCTATCCAATCCATGCACCAACAAAGAAGTCGAATATGAGGCTCTGATTGTTGGTCTGGAGTTAGTCATTTCACTATGCATCCAGAGCCTCAACATCTTCGAGGATTCTCAACTAATTATCAATCAAATTGCTGGGTTCTACAAAGTTCTGAAGCTTAAGCTCCATCATTACCACAAGTATACCATGGAGTTATTAGATCAAATCCCAGAGGTTACCATCTACAAGATTCCTCGAGGAGAAAATGCAGTAGCGGATGCATTGACCAAGCTTGCCAAAGAGTTGGCATGTTTGGAAGATGAGTCTATATCAATAAGGGTTCAAAATAGACAAGTCTTATCCCTTATTGATGCTGAACTCATCAAGAGACTCTCTTGAAGGGGAGGTTGTCATTGCCAAAGAGGATGACGAGTTAAATTAGAGGCAACCATTAATGGATTATCTAAATACAGGCAAACTACCTCAAGGATAGTCATTAGCCCATCAGGTGAAGCAGAGAGCTCTCTCATACGCTCTCATGGATGGCACCTTATACCAGCGATCTTATGATCATATATGGTTATATTGTTTGTACAAACATGAAGCCTATAAGATCATGATCGAGGTACACTCAAGTTTATGTGGAGCGCATCAATCCTGTCCGAAGATGAAAGCCAAGATCAATATACTATGATACTACTAACCTTCGATGATCACAGACTGCATGGACATATCTAAGAGATGCCATCAATGTCAGGTACACGGTGTGGTCTTACACCAACCACCCAACATTCTACAGCCAACATTGGCCTCATGGTCATTTGAGTGTTGGGGTACTGACATAGTGGGTCCTATCGATCCTCCTTCTTCCAAGGGTCATCGATTCATTCTAGCTGTCACTGCCTACTTTTCAAAGTGGTTAGAGGTGATCCCACTCAGATAGATCACAGCTCGACATGTGCTCCAGTTCTTCAGAAACCATATAGTATATAGGTTCGGGGTGCCTCAATAAATTATATCTGAAAATGGTATTGCATTCAAAAGCACTAAAATTAACAGCTTTGTCCAGAGGCACAGCATAGATTGGAGATATTCCACCATCTATTACCTGAGGGCAAATGGCTTAGCAGAAGCCTTCAACAAAACTCTCATCCATATATTAAAGACACTCAGCGACAAGCGATAGTGACATGGCGTTAGTTGAAGCCTTGGCTTGGCATCTGAGGACTCCAACTTAATCTACCCCATTGTCCTTAGTGTATGGGTCTGAAGCAATTCTACCTTTAGAAGTCTAACTCTCATCATTAAGGATAACTGTGGGTAAAAAGATAACAATGGAATAGAACTGCCAAGTTACAGTTAGAAGAGCTCGAAGGTCTGAAGGAAAGATTCCTCCGGGCATGCTAGAATCTCAAGTTGTATAAAGCCAAGATGATTCAAGCTCATAACAAGTTGGTCCACCCTAGAGCTTTTCAAGTGGGAGAGCTTATTTTAGTTCTAAGGAGACCAATTATTGCCATTCAAAATATGGGAGGCAAGCTTGAACCCACATAGGAAGGCCCCTTCGCCATAAAAAAGGCTTACCAAGGAGGATCATATCAGCTTATAATTATAAGGGAGAGCGTCCTATGCTTCCAATCAATGGGCTCTACCTGAAGAAATATTACCCATAAATCTTGTTTGAAAATAATTATCAATCAAATTTCTTTCATTTCAAATACCATCTCTTCATATTAGTTAGAAATATCTTTGCATGCGAAGTTGCCATGATGTGTTTAGGATGGGTATAAGGAACCCGAGCAGCATCCTATCCTTTAGCGACACAACACCAACACAAACTACACATAACCACATATAAAGCAAACACATATCTTTTGTCTTGGGCGATTTTGATGTAGGAGCATGCCCCCTATGGCACTCACTCATTAGCTACTCTAGGTCGGGCTGACATGCTACCCTGCTAGTGTATCACCCCAGTGGTCCCTCATTCAGAAAGTTGTAAGTCTGCTATACTTTCTTTTCTGATTTGACCGCTGCACACTGATGATCACCTTGTTAGTTTGGTAGGCCTCACTGCACAGCCAGTAAGCTACCTGTTGTTGACTTCATTTAAGAAGATATAAGTCTACACGCTTTCTTCTTGAACTAGCCATCATACATTAATTGGGTTGAGCATATTTGAGGATTAGGGTAAGTCCCCCAGTGGCTCCTCTCTCTCACTACTTCAAGGGTCAGTCCTTACGGACTCCCACTTGTAGTCTCCATAGGTCGATGACATCTGCAGAAGATAGACTATCGATCGATTCTGTCTTAGGAAGATGTAAGTCTACACGCCTTCATTCTAGACTGATTGTTGCACACTTATAAGCACCTTAGGTTGGTCGGTGTTCGCCATGCTAACAGCGACCCACCCGGAGGATACACCACTCTCGATAATTGTAAGACTGCTACGCTTTCTCTTTAAGTTGGCCACCGTATACCTATAGGCTTTCTTTCACAGGTTCTGGATAAAACCCCTAGCGGCACCTCCCTTGTGGATGCTCTATTTGGATCACGTCCTTAGCGACCCCATTTAGACACTACCCTAGTTACTCTTGGATTGGATAGTCCCCCTTTCCTAGTAGCCACCCCTGTGGTTAAAGAATTTGTCTTCTGATATCTGATTCTCCCTTAGTCGATATAGGACTAGATATGAGCCACTTCTCGGTGTGGTCCCTGCACAGCGGTTCAAGCAAACATAACAATATATATATATATATATATATATATATATATATATATATATATATATATATATATAACCTCAGTGTACCTTTTCCCAAGAGCATCTTTAAAATGTCGAAAACTCCCTATAGGAAATTGTCTGACTACTTTTGAGTTGAGATAGGTCCCTGGGTAGGCACTCTCTCAGTAGTTTCCCTTAGGTCGAGTTCGACTTGTTCTACCACCAACAAGTTACCCTGACAGTCGTCCTTGCTTTAGAAGATATAAGTGTATTAAACATTCTTTCCAGCACGATCGTCACACACCAACGGGCAGCCTTAGGTCGGGTTCGATTTGTTATGCTATCAAACAATCACCCCAATGGTTCCTTATTCAAAAAGTTGTAAGTCTATAAGCTAACGATCATGAAAAGCACCCTTAAGGTTGGTTACCTCATGGTAGTAGACTATTCCTTTGGATTTGTAAACCTAAGATAGGACTAGGCTAATATTAGTCCCTTCTCAGTGGATCCATCGCACACCTACAGGGTCCATCTTAAATTTTAAATTAAATTGATTATGACTATTCTTGAGTCAATGTGAGTCCACAATGGCATTCGCTCAAATAGTCGCCCAAGGTTGGGTTCGATTTATTGTGCTATCAATCGATCACCCTAGTGGTTCCTTGTTTAGGAAATTATAAGTCTACAAGCTTTCTTCCTGACTTGACCATTGTACACTGAAAGGAATCCCCTAGGTTGGTTAGCTCTACCTGAAGGCTGGTTGACTACCCCTCTCGATTTATAAATCTAAAATAGGTCTAGGCTGATATTAACTCCTTCTTAGTAGATTCATCGTACACCGGCAGGGTTCATTTCATCAAATTCACAATCCTCCCTCCAGGGGAGTCCAAATTCAAATCCATTTTTATCCCTAGCATATTTTAGCTCATATCTCCAGCATATGTGCCCTCAAAAACCACATCACATCCTCTCCCTGGCAAAACCCTCATAAAATCAAATCAAATCAAACCCCTATCCCTAGCGGATAATCTAAACTTGCTTCTCTAGTGTAAGGTTCATGCACTCATCCACAATGGATCTTTTCTCCCCAAATCATATCAAACTCAACTCTTATCCTTCATGGATAATCTGAACCTGCTTCCCTAGTTGAAGGTTCACATACCTGATCCCTCGGTGGATTATTCCTTCCTCTCTTATGCCCTTGACATAAGTTGAGTTGCATTGCGCTAAGATCGTGATTCTACCTACCTCTCGAGTTTTGGTATAGATCATTTTCGTTAGTGTTTACAATCCTTAGAATGTTGTTGATCATCTCGATCAACACCACGTGCGGTGTGCCTAGTCAGTTACACCACACCTATTGGGTGCCCTTTGTTGACCTCACTTTTGGGAGTGATCTCTCAACATCCCCAACATAGATCTAGGACTCTTGTAGACACTAAGAGCTCCTTAGTCTTAAGACACTTCTAGTGATTAGGTGAACACTTAACCTAAGCCTAGAGACTTAGAAGGGATAGCCATAAGAATAGGTTATGCCTTAGGGATTTAGGGGGACTTGCCTACCCTATAGCCTTAAACCAAATCATTGCTTCCTTCTTTCAAACCAAACCTCAAATTCAATCCCAAGATCATAAATACAATCCAAATCAAACGACTGAAACCCATGATTAAATTCAAATTCCAAATCCCTTCCTAAGCCCTTTGATTTTATCTTATGGACTTAGCCTTAACCAAATTCAAATCAACCCCAATTCAATTGATTTTCTCAAATATCAAATTCAATCTCAAATCAAATCCCAACCCAAATTCCAAATCAAATCCAACTCCAAATGATTGAAACCCATGATTAAATTCAAACTCTAAAATCTCTTCTTAAGCCATATGAACTACCTTCATATGCTTAGCCAAAACCTCCTTCAAACCAAATCAAATTTGGTTGATTTTTTTATAAATCAATCATTTCTTCATTTATATTCATAAATATAAATGAAATCTAAACTCAAACCATTCAAATCAAACCAAAACTAAATCAAACTAAACTAATTCCCTACTTAATCCCTTTTCGCCTACATCCTTCAACTTGGTAAAATTTTCTTCCAAATCACTCCAAACCCAAGTGATTTTATCATGAACCATTTATATTTTCATTTATATTCACAAATATAAATAAAATATAAATCTAAGTGGCCAAAACCAAACTCAAATCAAATCAAATTCTCAATTTTAGCATTTTTAGCCAAATTCTTGAACTTGGCTAAATGACACCCAAATCAACTCAAAACCCTTAGATTCAATCATCCCTTCAATCACGTGCCCTAATATAAATATAAATTACAATTATCAAACCAAACACAAGTCAACCCAAGTCAAGCCCATGTTGACCCTTTTGACTTGAAATTATCATATGAACCAAAAACCCATATGGCTTCAAACCACTTGCAAATGGATTTATATTTCCATCGTAAGTCCATATGTGAGTTCAACTAAACTTGAACCAAGCTAAAACCAAACCAAGTAACCCATTTAGGTCTACTTGACCCAAAGTGACCTAAGAGACCCTTTTAATCCAAGTTATAATCCAACCCAAATTGGCTTGAACAAAACCAATCCAAACCTCATATCATGATCAACAATCATCCTAAGGTGATCAACTACCTTGAATTGGGTCGAACTAAGTCAACTTGGTCCTTTGACCAAGTCAACCTTTTACTTTATACCATCTATTGATTCAATCCCATTCATAATCAATGACCAAACCATTAATTGAGCCAAACCAAGTCCAATTGACCATTTGACCCAAGTTGACCCAAATTGGCATAAATACCCAAAATCAGTCAAATCATGATTTAACCCAAATTGATTACAACCACTGGCTCAAGTTCATTCCAAATCATTTATTGAACTTGACCAAAGCCATGATTGAGCTCAATTTGACCAATTGGTCAACTTGACCCAACCTAGCCAAAATTGACCTAAAGGGTTAATTTGACCAAAATTCAAATTAAACCCAAATTAAACTAAATAAAAGCCTACAATCATTTTCAATTAACCAATTGAACTGGACTCAACACCTAACCCAACCTAATTTGGTCAATTGGTCAATTGGTCAAATTGGTCAACTTATACCATTAGACCTATTTGAAATCCAAATGAGCCAAAATCAAACCTAAGCCAAATTAATCAAAACCAATTAAACCAAAACATCCCAAATCAACATATGAATCTAACCCAAGTCTTAGTTTGACCTAATTTGACTAATTGGTCAACCCAGCCCAACCTAACTCAAATGAACCCATTTTGACCAAATTAAGGCAAATCACCTAAAATGAACCTATGGAAGCTTGGTGGCTGACCTAACCTGACCCAAAGTAACCTTAGCTTAGCTCGAAGACAGCCCAAGTCCATGTAGGACCCATTCCAAGAGGATTAACCTATGGACACCCTCTATTTACATTAGATTCTTATCTTAAATGGCAAAGTCCACTTTGCCTCCCCATGGCAACCATCAAACTTCCTAGTAAGGCATTCTTAAGACATCCTAGCCCAACTTAAGCCATCCTAGCACTTTCCATGGACCAAGAGATGCAAGCCAAGTCACTCCCTCTCATGGTCGAACCCAATGGATGCGAGGAAGGAATTCTGCATACAATCTCCCTACATCAAGCCTTGAGACTCCTGCCACCACTTCCCCCACTCTTAGCGGGCCACATGGAGCTGAGGGAGACAGCTCTGGTATCTAATGATGACAAATTGATGGATTTTTTGGAGCCAATTTCATTCGTCCATCATGTGCAACTAAGAGGTATACCCCCTCAATTTGAGCGGAAAACGATACCAATTGCTTTGTGTGAGTTCTAAGGCAATTTCAAAATTCCTCAGAGCTATTCCAAGCACTCCCCGAGCCCCCTCAATCAGCATTCCTCTTCCCCAAGAAAAGTCAAAATAGGACACCACCTTCCCGATCAGTACTCTCCCTCAACTTGATCAAACTCAAACTGCTTGCACCCACACCATCCTCTTACTTCATCGAAGCCAACTGAATCAACCCCAATCCTTCCCGAGCATCAGAGATAAGAGTTTGACCAAGACTGATTGCCAAATAGGAGGAGTTTGGCCTTGGGAGCAACTCACTTTAAATCAAGCCCAAAGTTTCTCAACAGGGACTCACCTCAACTAGTCGAAGCTACCTCCGTCGATCCACTACCGGACATTAGTCTCAGTGAGGTAATTTTGCAAAACTAAGCCTTGTATAAAAAGTAGGTTGGTCTTTTGTAAAGAGAATTCGAATGTCATGCATTTTTTACAGTTAGATGTGTTTCTCTCCTTCTTCTCAAGGTGTGAAATCAATTTGATCCCAATCTGAGCTCGGGGTGAGCTCGGATCGAATGGGGAAAGACGGACGACGTCCATCTTTCATCGCTCGTAAAGGAGAAAGATCACGGGTCATCTATTCCACATGATTGGAACAAATGGTTGTGATTAAATCACGTTAGATCCTCTGATTAATCTTTCGAAATTATGAATCGAATCGTGATCGTTGATCTTAGAGCGAATGGTCCACGGGAAAGCGCATTCGTCGCCATTCGATTCAGCCTCCTAATGTGACAACTTAAATAGCCAATCCCCTCATGCCATGTGAAAAATGTGTCGTGTCAGTGCGCCGTGTCAGCCACCACATGGCCCAACGAGATTAAGGCTTTAATTGGGCCTAATTAATCTATTTTTAAGCCAGAAACTTCTAAAAATCATAACTAATCTTACAAAAATGCAAAAAATACAAACTTACCCTCATTTTACAGAAATTTCAGAGAAGAATCTAGAAACATTATTATTAATTAATTTTAAATAGTGATTTTAGTTTAATTAAGATTTATTTAAAAATTTAATTAGTTTAATTACTTCTTAATTAATCACCCAATTAATCTCAAATTTTCTATGCATGTTTAATGGGATGACCTTTGCCTCCCCTATTTTTCTGGGATTTTGTTTGGTGCTTAATTAGAGAAATCAATTGATTAAGCCTTAATCACTCTCTTAATTTAATTAATGATAATTAGGGAATGAATAGTGGCTTAATTAATTTTTTAAGCTTAATTACCTCTGTTGAAAAGTAAGGGAGCATACGGAATCTGATTGGGGTATTTTTCCTAATTCATTTCTTAGGTTTTCTTTACTTTTTGAAATTAAATTAATTAAATGATTAGTGAGGTAATTAATTGCTTAATTAATTAGTTAATCTCCAATAAAATTAGAGCATAAGTGAGCAAATATGGGACTTAAGGATTGAGATTAAGGCCTCTTCTTTTATCTTTTTCCTTAAGTTAATTCCATTTCATTAATTGAAAATGCTTAATGCTTAATCAAATGGGTTAATGAGCTTAATTAACTCAACTTAAAATTCATTTCACATCTAATCACCTTTAATCAATCTTGGGTAGCTCTTTGGGTGTTCAATAACCTAAAGAGAGAGCTAATAAAATTATGGTTAGCTCACTTGTGTGAGAAAATCAACAAAGTAATTAAGTGAGACCCCTTAAGCTTAATTAACTGTTAATCATAAGCTAATTGCATTAGGCCCCTTTCATTTCTTAGGAGCATTGCAAATTTACTTTTCATGTGGTTGCATATCAAATTGGCTCATTATTAATTAGTTAGTTAACTTAAGGTGATGTGAGTAAGGGATAATTAATTGACTTAATTCATACCCTAATCTAATTAAGACATAAAATCAACCTAATTATCCTTCATTAAACCAAATTAACTCACATATGGGGAATGAGATTAGGATTAGCAAACCTCTTTCACTTTCCTTAACTCAAATCAAATATAAAGATGAAATGACATTAAAGAACTTTGATTTATTTTAAATAATCTTATTTAGTTTGATTTTCCTTAGGACTTAGTTGATTTGAATGAAATCACAAGCTTGTGTTGTTTTATTTCTTTTCAATCATATTAAATATTGTATGTCATATGATTCATGCATCCATCTCTTTCAAAATTAATTAAATAAAATGATTTCTTTTATGTCAAATTGCATGTGTTAAATTAAATTAGAAATATGTGTAGCTAATATCACTATTAAATCTTAAGTATATATTTTCAAAAATCTATTAATGAATGAATATACATATTTATACATACATAACATATATATATATATATATATATATATATATATATATATATATATATATATATATATATATATATATATATATATATATATATATATATATAATTTAGTTATATACATAGGAAATGCAAGTGAATATAAATTTTGTGTATAAAATAAAGTCTCTTCTTTACATTCATGCCTTAATGTTAGCGATATATTTGTTTGGACATCCCAGGGATGCACGGCTTTAAGTAGCCCTAAGGAGGTTCCTACATCGTTCCCTTGGTGTAGAACAATGGCGACGTACTTGCTTGATTTCATTCTTATGTATTTGGACATTAGAATCTCGATAGAGCTTTAATTCATTTATACAAAATAAATTAATCAAATCAAAATACAATTTTTGCATGGCTTTTCTATTCTTGTAGTTGTTTATGCATCCACATGTATCTATGGATAGTGGTATATTCATCTGGACATTCCAGGGATGCACAACTTTAAGTAGCCCCAAGGAGGTTCCTACCTTGTTCCCTTGGTGTAGAACAGTGGCATCGTACTTGCTTAAAACTTTTATACATGTGGATGTGTACTTAGCTAATAAATGAAAACCCCTTTTTTCTATTCAAAAGACATGCATTCATACTTTGCTTAATTGGTTGAGTTGAGTAGTCATGTAATTTAAGGTTCTTTCCTTATGCTTTTGTATAGGAATTTAGATAAGGCTTTAAATCAATATGACAAAATCATTCAACCAAATGAAATATTAATTCCAAATACATTTGCTCACATTCATCATCTAAGTGTGCTGAGATATAAATTACATGTATAACTATGCTTAGGCTTGAATCATGTGCATGATATACATGATGGAAAGAAATGAATAAGCATGTGTTCTGTGATAGTAATTTATTTCAACTAACCTTAAGATGTCATTCTCATTGAATGAGTTTATTTAAAGTGAACTTGAACTTAGGACTAATTAAAACATATAATTAGCCATTCACTAAAGGGAATTGACTAATTAACTTACTTTAGATGTGACTTAAGGTAGGGATAAAAGAGAGAGATCCTCTCTTTCTTTCCCTTCATAACACTTAGTTGTTAAGTGTAGGTCAAATGAAATAAAAAAAAACATTAAGTAAATTTTGCAAATTGATTAAACCATTTAAAGTGAAGTAAAGCCTAGCTAAGATATACCACACAAGTCTTAACACACACATTAGATTAAGTCACCACTTCTAGCTTTATGTTAGGGTGGTGCATGGTTTGATGTATGTTTTCTTTTTTGATGTAATTCTATAGACTGGATGTTAGGGTGTATGTGCGTAGACTAAATGTTAGGCCATGATTACCCTAATCATATTTTATGTAGGAGATTATGCTTAAAGGGGTACTTAAAATAAATATAAATATTTTTTTTGTTGTCCAGGTTGCTTAACCCTTAAGCATAATCTACATTAGGATATGTGGACTTGGTTACCCATGTATAGGGTGATAAGTCCAAATTATCCATATAACTACTTGGGTTATATGGTGTGTTTAGCTAACACTTATTTTGTAGGTGTAGTTAGATTTACTTTTTCTATTTTTAATATAATTTTGCATTAGAAATTAGGATTACTGCTATGAGAGCTTAAGATAAACATTGGTTACCAGATGTACCATGTGATCCTATTGAGCCTGCCCAACCAAATGAAAGAAGAAAATGGAGGGATGAAGGAGCTCTAAAGATTTGAAGAACCCTCCCCAATAGCTCCCATCCATTTGTTGTAATTAAAATTATTCTTTCATATCTGGGTTGTACAAGGTGAGCTTGGCTACCCACTTTTCTTGCACGGCGCACTCAAATGGTCTCTTATTCTTTCATGATAGATATATAAATTGTGTGATGATTTGTTTATATTATGTAATAGAAATATCATATCTTTTCATTGTTTATTTATGATTGATGATTTAATGTGTGGCTTGGATGCGATTAGGCTTCTATGATAAAAATAAATTTTCTACCCCAATAACAACTCATAATTAAATTTCCTAAAATAACTCATAACCTCACATAAAGCCTAGGCATTAAATCAAGATAATAAAATATTTAGCAATCCCTTAGCTGGATGTTGTATGCTCAATATCATGCATATCATTTTATTTCACTCTTGTTAAGAGAGGGTTCTCATCTTTGTCATATAGAAAATTGGCTTAACCTTTAAGAGCCTATGATGGAAAAAAAACACCTCTTTCTCATTTGATTTAGCCCATAACCAACTTCATCATACATTTAGGCATATAAATCCTATAGCTAATGTTAAAATAAAGAGTCAAAAATCAAATAGAATTTGATAAAATTTGAATTATACTAAGTCATTATTCATACCACTCTTATTCGAGTCTCTTAGGGAGTGGGTTTAAGGACTTTAGTTTTTTTTTCTAAATAATAACAACATAGACATCTTGCAAAAGCATATGACTTGACCACATGGTTTTAAATCGTAGGAGGAGTTAGTTGGCTGCCACTCCAGGTGGTTATAAGTCTAGCAGTTGGGTGGTTTATTCTCTCTTGTAGAGGTAAACAATGTACCCACTTTTACCTTAGATTTAGGTCATGCTTTAGCTCTCACTAAAGCTCCCTAAATTTAGGATCCAAGGTTGTTATTTCTATTTGGGGCTACAAGCATAAATCCTCATCTCTTAGACATTTCCACAATCTTGTATAGTAGGATTATAAGTCCTAGATTTCTAATAAAATTTCAACTCAAATATATAATTCCCCTCAATTTCAAATATATAAAGACCAACCATAGGATACTCTAGGATGTTCACTAGGCTTCCTAGCATCATGAGTATCCCCTACTCATCTCCGCTTGATTTCGATAATAAGTCTTTCCTTTCGATCTATCCCATTTTATCTTCTAAATATAACCAATTTATTGATAGGCCTATCTTTAAATTCTTTGGAGACAATAATTACTTACTTAAATCGAGAGTTTTCCTAAGAAACTCACCTTCCTTAGGATGTAATTAACTATGGGGGCTTGCCCTCATAGGGAACTATAGAACCCGGTTTAAATAAACCCTATTTTATTCATCTACGTAAAGTAGGGGAAAAATCTCTGGTATATTCGAAGACCCATCATGCCTTAGGAGTCTTTATTAGGTGATTAGGTCCATCATAGAATAGTGATGTCTATCTTTCGAGATAGTACACTATTCCTTGATATCATACCCGATCACCTCAATAAGTACATCCTCAGATCTATGTGGTGTCTCCCCCCTATACACACACATGACACATGGAAATCAAAAATAAACACCACACTCGTGAAGGAGAGTATGGGAGATTTGTTGTAATCTCATTTTGACTTAGTGAATTCTTAGCTTGGGTTGTTGGGCATGGACATAGACCAGATTATGCTGCTACATTAGCTCTTGAAACATGAGAGCAATAGCTTTAAGAGTCCTTGTGTAGAGATGTTGAGTTTGGTTTATTCTCATTATGCAGTACTTATCATGTGATTTTGTCAGATACACTCACTACTATAAAGACTTTACTTATCACTTCTTCACATCAAGTCTCCCTAGCTCGTTAAGATCTCGAGCATAGCTCTAGAGCCTTGAGATCATACTAGAGAGAAATTTTTAAAGTAGAAATCGAGCTTCTTGATATATCTACTAAATTGAAAGAGTTATAGCATAAGAGATAATTCCTATTTGGAGATGAGATCTATGGTGAGACAAGCTGTCATAGCTATAGAAGAAGATTGCTCACAAATGGACACTCAAGTGTCTGAACTTGAGCAAACTCAATCTTCACTAGTCTATGATCATGAAGTCTCCTTGCAGCATCTCCATAATGCTCGAGATAAATAGGCTACTATGGCTTATATAGCTCACAGCTTCTATCCATATTAAATAGATTCAGACTAATTACTTGTAGCTAAAGCTTCTTTTATATCTTTATCTCTTTGTTATTACATGATATATGAATATTATGATTAGAGACTTTTATAATGATATATTCTCTCGCCTTCTTTATGTTATTCCATATAATCATTGATAGATAGATAATTAAACAATGAATGCACGATGTTTAATCGACATGACACATTTATTGAGGGGCAATATATATATATATATATATATATATATATATATATATATATATATATATATATAAGAAAATCCTAACTCTAATATCGTGACATCGTAGATCCAGTGCCTAGGCGCTGGTTCATAATAATAATAAAATGAATGAACATCCTGACTCCAGCACCGCGGCATCACAAACTCAAATCCTAAGTGCTAGTTCCATTGCTCCTAAGTTTAAGGAGCTCAAAAAACACTAACCTCTGCCATGAACAGTCATTCCCCTCGATGATAATAGCTCGAGGGAAAAGTGAGAGCGGTTTTGGAGGAGTGGGAGTAGTTATTTGAAGAGTGGGAATGGTTTTGGAGGAGTGGGAGTAGTTATTCAGAGAGCGAAAATGGTTGAGATCTAACCCATATAAAAAGAAGCGGGCTAAGCTTCTTCTTCTTCTTTCATTTTTCTGCCCACACTCTCTTCCCTCTCTCTGTTATGGATTCCATTATAAGTGCCTCCCTGTTGCACGATTTTTTCCTTATGCAAGGCATGATTCAAGGTAAAACTCTGAATGAAAAGTATCTTTTATATGATTCCTCACTCTACAAAAAAATCTCAAAGAATTCTTTTGTTGATCTTGGATCTGGAGCCAAATAAAGATACTCCCTCTATCTATCTTGAATCCAGAGCAAGGAAGAAGAACATGGTTGTTGTGTTAAGTACAAAATTTTAGCCATTGCCAAGATGAAATGCTGCCAAAATCAAGATTAAATTGGACTCTAACTCACTAAAACACAAATTTAAAAGTTCAAGACCTTCATCACTAAACTTCATTCTAGTGTGTGATGAAGAAATTCTCCCTCTATCGATCTTGGATTTAGAATAAGGGAAAAGAGTGTATTTTATACTAAAATAATTTAAAAACTAGCATTGCTAAGTCATTATGCTACCAAAATTTTAAAAAAAACATCAAATCATATAGGAAAATAACCCTAAAGAGAAGTCTTCTAACTCACGGCACCGCATCATGAGGTTGTACTCTCGAGATTTTGAACCTTAGCGCTCTACATTATAGCACCGCAGCATTAAATCTTGACACCGCGACACTGTCATCTTAGGTTACAAAAGCAAAATTTCCATTACACAGTGTTGTGACACTAAATCTTGGCACCGCAGCACTACCTTCTCAGGTGATAGAGTCAAAATGTCAAGTCTATAGCATCGCGGTGTTGTCTTTAAAGCACCAAGGTGCTCTATCAACCTTTGCAGCATGTACGCACTACCTCATACAATTGTTTTAAGCCTAAGTCCCATTAGCCAAACCATAAATGTTATAACAAAATATAAAATATGAAATGCAAATATTTTAATTACAAAATAAAATTTATTATAAAATTTTATAAATGGAATAAAAAAAAGAGAAACTAGCCTAAAAATCATAGTCATCCTTCTTCTCCTCTTCTTCTTCTACTGGCTCTTACAGGGTGCTAACATAAGGTTAGCAGTGAGGTGTTGTAGAAAAAAAACTCTATTTGATCTATTGTTAAAGGTATAATTATCAAACATTTGAATGAGTGCAAAATTGAACTCGTTCATGTAAGAAAACTATTGTTGTTACTGACCCATATGGTAATCAAATTTCTTCTCCAATTCCTGTTGTCGCTTACTACTTTCGCCCACCCTTCACTTTAATTTTGAGACTTCTCCTCCAATATCTTATAGTTACTCAATTAATGTCTTAGAGGATTTGAATTTAGACTGAGGAGCACGTGAGCTTTCTCCTACTTCCATTTTCTATCCAAATCCTTCAATCATTCGTTTAGTCGTGGAAGCCATTTGTATAAAGACTTCTTCATCTGGGTAATCTTTCTTACATTTATAGTAAAGCTCTTTTAAATCAAAAAATCCAAAATGACCCTATCCATAGTTTTCTCACTGATTTTACAAGTGAGTATCAGCTTGGCGGAAATAAAATCATGCAAAGCTTTAGCCTCGATAGTTAAGCTGGCAATAGGAAAGTTGATAATTTTTTCCTCTCACCATTTTCACTGAACATTTGCATTTTTAATAGTGAGAAAACTAAGGATTCCATTGAAATGAGAATGATTATTGTAATTGAAAAGATATTAATCATATACAACTGTTGACTTGATGATAAAAAACACATGTTTAAATGTTACTAATCAAGTTAAATTTAAATGTGCAGAAACAATTCTTAAGCTCATGGTTCTTCAATTAAATCAAATTGCTAGAGCTACTAGACATGGACGAGGTGGAAATTTTTCTAAGAATTACTATATTAAGGCAAATGAAAAGCTCACTAAATTAAAATAAATGATTCATTCATTTTTAGATTCATCATTTTAAATTTACTTATATTTTTTATATTATAATTATTCATTAAGTTATTCATTTTGGATAGTATGAACTAAATGCATGAAAAAAGTTCCATTAAATGTGTGTTCAAGAAGGATAAATTATGTTTAAACTTTGTTAAAACATTTCCATGCCATTCATAATATTTATTCAGATTTTTAGTGCATGAAAATTGAATTATCCTAAAATTATCCTTTTCCCTTATTCTCTCTCCTATTATCATTTTCATCTTAACATTATTTTGGCTGAATTGTTTAATGTATTTTGTGTAATAAAATGTGTGAAGTTCATTCAAAACATTTTCATATTATATTCCCTCATTTTTCATATTTTAAAAATTCATTTAATTCAAACTTCTTTATGCACGACATATACTTGCTAAATCAATTCAATTTTTTTATGGAATATATTGAATGTCACAAACATGATTAGTTATGATTATTTGGAGCCTAATTAATTTATTATAAGTTATTTTTAAATTTAAATTCAAATCAGCCCTTTTTTTCAAAATAATTCCTTTTTTAATTTGATCTATTTTAGGAAAGTTTTAGGTGGCCGACTACTTTGTTTTAAATTTAATACATTTATATAGTATTTAAACATTTAATAAGTATATAATACAATCAGCCTTGATTTAAATTGATTCATGCATTATTTTGAGTATTTTCTATTTTAGGAAACCCTTTGGCTGAAACTATTAAAGTGATTTTCCATGGATTTATTTTATTCAAAACTCCATCCTTCATGTTAAAATCTCCTTGGCCAAATTTCTTATGGGATCTCCTTTATCTTTAGCCATGAATCACATAGCAAATGTTCCATATTGGGTTGAAACAAATTTGTAAATGAGCCTATTGAAGATATCCTTGGCTGATCCTTATTCCTTTGAATTTGAAATTCAGATTTATGTCAAATAAATTTCCCTCTCATTGGAATAGTTTTTGGCCGACCCTAGACTCCTCCCTCACCTATTTAAAAGTTTGTTTCAACTTAAAAAAAGGTTTCAAAAAGCTAATATTCTCTCTTGCTCTCTTGCTCGTCTTCTCCACCTTTGTCGATCCTTACTGAAGTAAATACTTGGAGATTTTTGGTGATTCAAGTGCAAGCATTCCTCATCATTCTTCTCTTTCCATTATAATTTTATTTGGCATGAAGATTGACTGGTAAAAGTGAAGGTTTGGTGAGTTTCCCCCTTGGCTGAAAGCATCATAGCATTGGTCAAGAATTTCTATGGTGCTAAGTTCTTATACTTCTTTTATTTCTTCTTAGCTTTGAACTTTACAAGGTTATTTAAATTATCTTGAGTTCATTCACCTTATAACCTTTAGCTCTTATTTGGTGAAGAACAAACATAAGAAGATCAATTTGTTTTAGACTTAACTACTTGATAATTCTTTGGTTTCTTGTTTGGCCTAAAGCTAACATAAGAAGATCAATTTATTTTGTGTTTAATCATTGGATAATCCTTTTATTTCTTTTTTTGGCTGAAGTCTCTTTCAAATATTTTTAATTATCTAGTGCTTAATTATTTGAATATCATTGTTTATCATTTAGGCTTAAAGTTTCATATAGGTTGGTTAAATTTGATTGTGCTTAACATCTTATCTCATTTCATATTCTATTTGGTCGACCACTCTACCTCTTGCATAAATCATTTTTTGCTTGTTGATTACTTATCTTCAATTAGTTTATGTATATGTTATGTGATAGCTTTCTTGTGGTATCATTCAAACCTTTATTCAAGTGATTGTTTAGTTATTCCAATTGCATATACATTTATCATTTGAATAAAAGTTAGCTTGTGTGAGAAAGAATTCAAAGTAAAGTTTTGGTGATTGCATTTAGTTTCATTTTAAAGTCATTCAAGAAAATCATTTAAAATTTTTAAAGTTCATTCAAGTAATATTAAGTTATTTAATAGCATTAAATATTTGACTGAAGATCTTATTTTAATTTTATTTAAAGTTAAAGTGAGCTCTCTTTTCTTTAATATTCAATAGCCTTAATATTAGTATAAATTGGGCTGTGAGTGCAAAAACATTTTAAAATTGAGAGTTAAACTTGTATCTTTCTCTTTGCATTATCTTAATTTCTTGTTGGGTTGTACTGGCCCGTCAAGAAAAGTACATGTTGGGTTGTACTTGCCCATTAAGGAGAGTAGGTGTTGGGCTATACTTTCCCGTGAAGGAGAGTATGGGAGATTTGTTATAATCTCAACTTTGGTTTAGTAAATTCTTAGCCTGTATGGCTAGGCGTGGACGTAGGCCCGCTTTTAGGGTTTGGCTGAACCATGCAAAAATCTCTTTGTTCTCTTTATTTACTTTTTTGTTACATTTTTTGTTGCTTCATATCACTAAAGCATTATTATTAAATATTTAAGTCTTTTACAAAAGATAAAATTAAATTTTTTGAAATTTATTTTTAAAATAAAAATCACCCTCGGCCCCTTTTATGGGTGTTATAACTAAGTAACAACAACATCTTATAAATTGTAATATGAATTATCAAAACTCATCAGTTTCCCTCATACAAAAACTCTGTTATTCTAGTTCTCCATCGTGTTGGCAAAAAACTCCCACACTATAAGGACGATGCAAAATATGTTGTCATATGTCGATTTCTCCCATGCTCACACATTAATGATTCTCTCTACGCCCACCTAGATTGTAGGAACTCATCTCTAGAATGAGATGCTTATGATGAGGGCATGCTGATACCTCTCTTTCATTTCCACACTGATGAATCGACTATCATTGCCCAAAATTGCCCTCTTCTTACCCTTCTAGAAGTACTTGATCGACATATTTATTGTCTTAAAATGAGTAAAAGTTGAGAAGAGAAATTGGGCAAGGACTTCCAAAAAGAACCAAGATTTTAAAATGAAGAATTTGTAGCCTATGGGTCCTATTTATATACTGAACCTGGCACCACAGCGCTGAGGTGCTAGCCTCTAAGTTTCTGAGATTTAGGACTAGCACCACAGTGCTCTACATGCGGTGCTGGTCACCCAGTCAAGATGGTTATTGTGAACTTATTAATATTTATTATCATTAATTTCATAATTGACAAGAACTAAAAAGAATGTCAGACATTGATGGAGCACCGCGATGCTGTGACGAAGTACCACGGCATTGATCAAAAGTTATGTCATTTGTTGTTAAATGTGCCTGCCAGTTTGTTGCCCATTGAACGACATTTTGACTTACACCGCGGAACCTCTTTGGTCGTGCCTTAGCACCAATCAACCTATTTATATTATTCTTATGGTGTCTCGGCACTACAACACTAGGTTTATAGCCCTAGAGTGCTACCCTCTCTGATTTTGAGACTTATGTTTCTACCTAATGGCATTGAGGCACTATCTCACTTGTGCCTAGGCCCTGAGCTTCAAGAACCAAAATTCCAACTTCTTGGCCTCATGATGTTGTACACCTAGCGTTGCGGTGCTTCTTTTATAGTACTGAGGTGCGGTAACCCCAAAAAATTAAATAAAAAACCCATGTATTTGTTATGCAAGCACCCTAATAGCATTCTAAGGGATGTAAGTCCAATCTCTATGTTCCTTTTGTGAACTTCTAAATATACTAGCCTTCTAAGGGATGTAAGTCAAATCTATATGTTATTTATGTGAACACCATAATGGCATTCCAAGGGATGTAAGCCCAATCTCTATGTTCACCATGAGAACTTCTAAACTATATTGGTCATCCAAGGGATGAAAATCCAATCTATTTATTTTCCATGCGAACACCATAATGGCCTTCCAAGAGATGTAAGTCCAACCCATGCATTCACCATGTGAATACTCTGACATCATTCTAATGGATGTAAGGCCTACATATGTCTGTAACGTAGACTTCATTGAATTATTGGATAAACTTATAAAGTTAGTTTACTTTTAATTCATTAAACACATACACAACACCTCTAGTCTACTTGGGATATATAAGATGAACCAACCCATGGTTGTTAATCAAACTCCCTAGACATTACATCTAATAGCCCTCTAATGTTGGTATATTAGAATAATGATAGTCACAAGATGATAAAACTATGGGATCTTGATCAGGACTACCCATTTCTTTTAGATAGTCATTCACATCACACCTCCAAACACTGATTCATATTAAAGAGATATGACTATTCCAACCATAATCGAGAGTACTCTCTTACTACAGTAAGAGGAGTAATTAACTATAAATGCTTGCATTTATAGGAAGTAAAACTCAGACCTAAATAAACCCACCTAGCAGAATATTAGGGAAAATTTTGATTATATATATATATATATATATATATATTAATGGACCTCATGAAGAATGAACTCCTCTCCTCAAACATCCTACAAAGATGGCGTGGAGATTTGTAGAGGGTGTTTTTCCTAAGCGAATAACGAAAATCAACCCATTCATTCAAAAATACTCACTGAAGAATGAATCAAGTCATTATTCAGAAAAGTATAATCGATTAGAAATGTATTTGTAACTTTTATGTCATAATGTATTTTATAATTAAGCGAATAAGATACATATGTCCTACTCGCTAAAAATAATTAAGATAAGAGGTTAAATCTTGTTACAAAAATGGAGGAAAGAATATATTAGCTTGAACTACCCTCGTCATCATTGTCTGAGTCTAAAAGTGCAAGCATGTTCAGAGAAGTTCAGGAACTAAGCATCTAGGTGGCCATGTTTCACTAATTTAGCGATCACAAAATCAGTACCATCATTAAACTTCTAATGTAAGACCACTTGGTACTCATTAGAATTGAGAAACTAGGTGAACTTGGCTTCTCTCCTCTAAAACTCTTCAATCTGATGAGAGAGCTCCTCCTCCAACTCCCTCTTCGCTTTCATGAGGCGAGTAAGCTCCATGATCACCCTCTCTTTCTCCTCCTCCTAGGGAGCCACCTCAGCCTTTAGATCCTTGTGTTGGGCTTCGAGAGTGGCCATTAACTTATTTGTTTGCGCCAGCTGGGTAGTGAAGGCCTCCTTCCTCTTTCCCAAAACTCTTGTGACACACCTCCCAAGTCAGCAAGTGCTAGCCGAGAATTCGGGAGGTCACCCAAGAGTTTGTTAAGATTATAGAGGAGCCTAACTCGTAGGCTTCATGGGTGGGATTGTGCAAGTTTAGATAATTATCCTCTAAGCCTTCCCCCCTCTTCTTTCTCCACAGCAGACTCGTTGCTCTGATGGCGACTGCAAGGAGTTAAGCTTGCCACTCACTTTTTGGACTTCTTGGGAGTGGTGCTCAGCCCGACCTTATTAGTGGCCTCTATAGAAGTCGTACTCAATTCACCCTCCTCTTCCTCCTCACCGACTTCAAGAAAAGTTGGTTCCTCACCGCCACCCACTCATTCGTCAATCTAATGCTCGCCTTCCATAATGAATTGGAGCACTTCAAGGCTGAGACCGGGGAAAGTAGGAGTTATCCCTCCCCAAAGCACACAAAGAAAAAAAAATTAGAACAAGACTCCAAAGATATAAAGGAATCAACGAGTAGAAAGGAAAAGAAATTCATCAAGTTTGACGGAAACATGATCAAAGCGAAGGTAGATAGAAACATTCAGGGTGTGACCCTATAACTTCTCCATCGCCTCCAACACATGTACACTCAGCTTGCCAAGCATGGTGGAATTGCTCAACTGGTAAGGGAGGGGAACGGTCAACACAGGCCACTAAGTCGCACTCTTCATGAACAGAAGCTATGAGCTTCACTTTTGTACCTTATTCAAAAGAACATGAATCTTCAATAGAGTTGTTTAAAATTGCACGATCTCATCCTAGCAACCATTCACCACAAACAAGTAATGGAAGAGATCCATACTCCACGGAATGCCTTCTTTCTATAGGAATATGATGAAGGATGTGATGCTTGCCACTAAGTTAAGTAGAACTTGGGCAAGCACTACTCCAAAGAAGTCATAAATGTCTATCCACTCACATGGAAGGAAAAGTTGAAATCCATTTCTAAAGTGAGTGAGAAAAATGCATAGCTTTGGCATCCTCACATAATTAAAACATTTGGTCCTCTCAGCCACTCGCACAATGAAGTTTTAATTTCCACCATAATACCTGAAAAATACTAAGGTCACGGTGAAGGGATCCAACTCAGGGACCTCCTTCAGCTAAGTCTAGTGGAGTTGTACTCACTGATAATGAAATGATGATTAAGATTTGCTCGTAAAGAAGTTTTACCATGACTCATGGAGAGCATTAAAAGTTCCAATCAATTTAGCTAAAAAAGAGTAATTAGTAACGACATTCAATGAAGAAATGGTTACCCAAATCCCATGGATATCTCAAACGATATATGCTATTGGAAAACAATTAATGCTTAATAGTAGAAAACCAAATTGTACTCGCAAGTAGAAAAATATGAAAATATTTATTTTTATCCATGGACAAAAAGGTACAACACACTCACTATAACCATAAATATATTAAAATTTTTAGTAATTTTATTACAAAATTTGTGTGTCAGTATTCGACGAGTTTGCCTTTCTTGCACATTAGTCAAAAAAAAAAATTCACACCAAAAAGGAGAAATGAAGTACTGCGTAACTTGAAGAAGTTCTATAACAGCAATATCTCAACCCTCATAATCATGAAGTTGCATTGGTACTCAACCTCTAAGGGCAATTGTAGCTTTGACTCTAGCTCCAACTATGCTCGCAGCTCGCCCATGTCCCGCTGAGATGAATCTAAGGACTCTCTCAAGAAGGAGACCTCCCCTCGTAGAGTCTCGATCATAGGGGAGTCCGTGACTACTCATGATTTCTCCATATTGTTCTCTGGTCAATAGGTAGACTTGCCCTTCACAGACTCGCTACTATCTCTATAAGTAGAGGAGGGGAAGCCAACCAACATTTCCTTGATGTCGATGAAAGTCAAGCTAGTCTCAGTGATAGGAACATCGATGGTCGCATCAGACATATGAGAGATATCCACCAAATCCACCTGTGACATCAATGGGGTCATTGGAAAAGCTGGAGTCACCGCTAGTTGATGAGAAAGGAATTCATAAAAAATAAAAAAATAGCTTCAATAAGAGGATTTGTTATAGGTCCAACCTTTAGAAAGAGAAGCCACATTTCGAGTAAATGGAATTTCTATATACTCAAAAAATGGCCCAACAAATCTCCTATTGAAAGGTGAAGTAATGTGGTGGTTATATTTGGAGTCGTAGGGATACCATGCAGATCTTAGGGGGTACTTATTGAAATGATCAAGTATGACATCAAGGAATGATGTACTATCTCGAAAGGTGAAAACATCACCATATAATGGACTCAAACATCTAATAATAACTCCTAAGATAGATGGGTCTACATATACTAGATATTTTTTTCCTACTTCACATGAAAAAAGTAAAGTAGGATTTATTTATATTGTGTTCTTAAGTTCCTTATAGAGGCAAGCCCTCGTAGTTAATTACATCTTAAGAAATAAAGATTTCTTAAGAATAATCTCAATTAACTTAGTCAATTATTATCTCTAAAAGATTTCAAAGCATAACATTAAAGGATCGATGGTTATTAAAAAATAAAGTGGGAAGACTTAAAATAAGAAGAGTTTCTAACAGATTCCAAAGAAGAATGATTAAGAAGCACTCAAGATAATATGAAGCCAAGTGAGCGCTTCAGTCTATTCTATAGTGTGCCTTTATATTTGTAGAGTTGTAAAATTATATTTATTTAAGTTAATATTTTATTAGAAAGCTAAGACTTAAATTCTAATAACACAAGGTTATAAAAATACCTAAGAGATGAGGACTTACACTTATAGTCAATGAGAAATAAGCAGGCTCTGAACCTATATCTAAAGTTCCCTAGCATAAGCTAAGTGCTCAACTTAAATCTACTTGGAGAAGTGAGATATATTAGTTTACTTCCACTAGAGAGAGTGAATTAATCTTGATTCTTCTGGATTTACAATTGTTTAAAGTGACTGCCAACTAATACCTCCTATGATTCAAAATCATGTGGGATGGTCTTATATAAATGCAAGATGGCTAGACTATTATTTATTAGAAATGAATCTAGAATCCTGAACTCACTCCCTAAGAGACTAGATTATGGCTGGTCTAAAAATCCATGACTTAGACTAATGCGATAAAATTTATGAATTTTTATTTCATTTAAACTCAGGATTAGGAGAATTTATGCCTAAATGCATGATGAAATTAGGTTATGAGCTAAATCAGTAAGAATAGGTATTCTCCACAATAAAGGAATGTCCTCATAGGTCAAGCCTTCTCTCTTGACATGTAAAAATGGAAATCCTCTATTTGCAAGAAAGAAGTAATATGCATACATGATATTATAACATACAACCATATAGTTAAGAGATTGCTAAATCTTTTATTTCTTTCATTAAATGCTTATGCTTTAAAATGAGGTTATGAGTTATTGAAATTTAGTTAGAGTTATTTAGTTGGAGTAGAAAATTTAGTTTTCTAAAGAACCTATCACATCTAGACCATACAACAAATAATCAAGCTTTAAGATACCTATAAAAAGCATGTCATTTTATTACATAATCAAAGTAAACACTCAAACAAACATCATTCAATTGAAAGAATAAAATGCCTATATGATTAAGTACAGATGCTGTACACTCTAGAAAAAAAAAATTGGGTAGCCAAACTCTACTCTTATATAGCCTAGAATACAATTAAATTATTAATGAAAAAAAGTTATGAGGGTCTTCAATTCAACATTTTTAACTTCACCTTCACTTAATGAATTTAAGCACTCCAGGCATCATAAAGCCTCCTAGGTCTAAATCTTATAGCCACTGCCCATCCTAAACTCCATAGCTCTAATCTTAAGCCTATTACAAATATTATATTTTATGAAAAAAATAAAAATCTAACTATACCCATAAAATAGAAGTTAGCTCAACACACATTCATACTAAGCAGTTATATATATGCCACTTAAAAATTTCACACTTTGAAGCATGAATAAATTAATGAATTCTTTTTATTAAAGTTTAGCATAGGGCATAAATATATGATGCATGAATTTAAAAAAAAAAGTTAATTCAATTATTCTTTATATATATGCATACACATTATTATATTAAATTTACACAAGTATGTGCTATTGTTGAACCAAAGAAATGAGGTAATCAAAGAACCACTTATGACTACTTAAAGTCTAGTGCTCCCAGGATATCCAGGCTAAATATTTGTTAATTCATACACATATGCACATGCATATAGGTATAAGGATGAAAATATGAATATTTTAAGATGTCTAAATATGTAAATGAAAATAATTTAACCTTGCTATGTATTTCACTACAAATCTCAAGGTACATATCATTGTTATACCAAGAGTATGAGGCATCAAGATCTCATTCGGACCAGTAGTCTTGCGACCTCTGATTTCTAAACTATACACCTTTCAAAATTATAGTTCATATATATAGGATTAAATTCAAATTTTAATTAGTTTATATTTAGACTAATACAAATTTTAATTTATTAAAGAAAATAATTTAAGATTTATTAGTGATAATAACCACATTATTAATCCAAAACATGTAATTAATTGAAATCTTTTATGTATTTTTGAAATATGAATGCATGAAGCATATGAAATGCAAATTTATAAATAATTGAAGTAAAATAATTAAACATCGCCAAATAACATATTTGAAATCATTAATTCCTAGGTCATTCATAAAAAAAAAATCAAACTTATGCCTAATCAATTTAATTAAGAAATGATTTTGAAATTTGAGTTATTTATTCTTAATGAGAAGATAAAATACTTAACCCACTTCTGTCCATTAAGTGATTTAAAAGTGATTTAGCTTATTTTTATGAATTAATTAAGATTAATTAATTATTTAGTCAATTAAGCCCAAAATAGCCCAAACATTCAATTAGACCCTAAATGTTAGCCTAAAAATTATGAGAAAATTACTGAATATGTATAAACATGAAATAAATATGTTCTAAAAGTTTTAAAGCAATTGGGCCTATACTTAGGAGTTAATTGAAGAAATAGGAAAAACCCAAAATCATCAATTGCACTCAAAATATCCTAAACCAATTGAGGATTTTAATTTCATTAAAAACCTCTTTATTAGTTGAGTACGAAGAGGACTCGGTCAAATTTTTAGAGAACTGTGCTAATTACTATAAATTTTCTAAGCCCAGATGTAATTAATGATTTAATTAATTAATTAAAGCCCCTTTAAGGTAATTCTGATAAATAATTAGGACTATAGGTCCTAATATTTCTCTGGTCACCAATATTGTTTTAAAGCATAATTGGACTCCCATGATTAATCTCATAGTTTTTAATTTTTTATTTATTTATTAAATGCATAAAATAGCCATTTTGGATTTTAAAATTTGGGTTTTCTAAATTACCCACCCAATTAAATTGAAATAATTATGAAAGGTAGAAGACATCCCATGAGACAATCACCCCAAATTTCAAGCCAATTAGCCAAGTAATTATGGTTTAATTACACTAATTAATATATACTTTAAATCCAAATTAATCATTATTTATTTAATAAGAATTGAGGCTTTTATTATTCTTAGATTCTCCTCTACATAAGCTTTCTAAAATGGGTTTATTTATATTTTTTTAGATTTTCTATATTCAGTTAGGATTTTTAGAAGTTATGATCATTTCAATAAAATTTTAAACATATTTAATCGATTTACACAATCAGTGTCACATTAGTGCTGATGCAATAATGCTTTCTACGTGGCATCGCATGGTTGACTATTTAAAACTTCCTGCGTGGCAGCTAACTCAGCAATGGCGGATGCGCTATCGTCTTGACTATTAGATCTGATGTGGATTAAAAGGGATTAAATTAAAAATTTTAGCGTAATTAATCATGATCATCTATTCTAATTACGAGGAACGGACAGTGGATGATCCATCGTCGACCTTCGGTGAGAGACAAACATTGTTCATTTATCGTTGCTCAATTTGAGCTCGTCGAAGCTTGTGTGATGGCAAAATTGAATCCAAAATGATCAGGTGACCAATCTAAAGGGATCCTATGTTTGGATTAATGCCAAATGCACACTTATTTTAAAAAGGACCAAAAATCTTATGTTTTTCTAAAGTTCACCA
Organism: Cymbidium sinense; assembly: GCA_021442155.1. Classification (NCBI taxonomy): domain Eukaryota; kingdom Viridiplantae; phylum Streptophyta; class Magnoliopsida; order Asparagales; family Orchidaceae; genus Cymbidium; species Cymbidium sinense. Next base: position 106,271,523 of record CM038221.1, on the reverse strand, counting down.
GAATTTACCTCGTCGAAGTTAAAGATTGATAGTCCAACATGTGAAGTAGCTTCTTTTTGAAGAGGTGAAGCTCTACTGAAGAAGTTATGAGATGCCTCCTCATCGATCATTCTGTGGACTAAGCCCCATCACGATCCTCGTTAGAGTTTGTCTTAGAGTGGCTTCCGGTGCTCGAATCGAGTAGTTCTCGATTCATTTTGACTGGCTGGAGCTAGGGGAAGGTAATGGGTAAAGTTAATTTAAGTTTGACAGAGATTTAGTAGAGTTGGGTGTGAGGAAAGCTCAGGCTGATGGAGGAGTTTACTCAGTGGTAGTGGGGGTGCTTAAGAGGCTTTGGGAACATGGGGGACTAAAGGTCAGCTTGTGAGAAGAGTGTGTGCTCAATTTGAATGGGAGAGGTGTATATCCTCTTCTCCATATGAACCAACTAAAATGGTTAGTTTAGGTCATGGCAGTGGCCGACCAGTGGGGGTGGTTAGAAATGATAAAGAACTAGTGAGATGGATGTCCCCTAGAGGCTGAAGAGGTTTGGTGGCCTGAGGTGAAGTGGACTTGTCATGGGGGCTAAACCAAGGGCCAACCAATGTGAGGGTGACCTCTCCTAGGTCAATGGCTGAGCCTAATAGTTTTAGGTCAAGTCTAGTCACCATGGGGAGCTCAAGGCATGCTAACGTGATTGTCTAAGTCAAAATAAGGGGTTGGAACTTACTATTTTGGATTTTGCCCTATTTGGGTGGCTTAGCTCACTTGGTTTGTCTTGAACTTAGTTCACTATGGGTTGGGTCTACTTCGGCAGGTTAAAGGGGAAATAAGAATGAGTCATGCCAAGTATGATTGGGTTTAGCTCAATTTGGCCCATATAGGTCAATTTGGGTTCAAATAGATTATGTTAAATAATTGACCAAATTGAGTCAAGAGAGTTATTGGGATAAGTTTAAATGATAATTCATAACTCATTGGTGTAATCAATTTGATTTAATTTGGATTAAATTTGAATTTGGCTCACATAGGTTCAAATGGGTCAAATGGGCTAAGTTGACAAATTTGGTCAAAGTAGCCAAATTGGGTTAGATGAGGAGTTGAGTCATGTTTGATTGATTATTTGAAAGTGATCAGAGGCTTTGATTTGGATTGATTTTGGTTGAATTGAATTTTGGTTCAATTTAACATTTTAGGTCAAATTAGGGGCTAAATGGGTCAATTGAGTTAGGTTGACCATATTGACTTTAATTGATGATTGAGAAGTGTTCAATAATCAGTTTAGGAATGATTAAAGATATTGGTTCAATCTAATTTGGCATAGATCAAGTTTTGGGTCAATTTGATCCTTTAGGTCAATTAGGTCAACTTAAGTCAAATGGCCAAATTGGCTCAATTGGATTTAATTGATTGCAATTTAGTGTTTGGTCATGAATAATAATAATAATTTTTGGATTAATTGGATGAAGTGATTTTTGGGTTGAATTCAAATTTAACTCAATTGGCCTTTTAACTCAAATTGGGTCAAGTGGGTCAATTAGCTTGATTGGGTTAATTGGGGTCAATTGAGAGTTAAGATATGTTTAATGATTAAATTGAAAGTGATTAATAGCTTTGATTAAATCAAATTTAGATAGGATTGATTTTTGACTCAATTTGGACCTTTAGGCCAGATTGGGTTAATTGAGTTAGGTTGGTCAATTGATCAAATTGGATTGATTAGAGTTAATTGAAATGTTCAATTAAGCGATTGGAATGATCATGCAGCTTGGATTATTTCAATTTGGCCTAAATCAAGTTGAATGAGATTTTGTCCCTATAGAGTTCAATTGGGTCAACTAGGTTAAGGGCCTATTTGGTTCAATTTTATTTAATTAATTGCAATTAAGGTTCAATCAAGTTCAATAAAGGTTCAAAGAAGTTTGGGCGAGTTCAATTTCAATTGAATTGGATTGATTTTGGGTTTATCCTTTTTAAGCCCAAATTGGGTTAACTTTTTTGCTAGGCTGAATTGAACCCTAATAGGTCGAATTAAGTTTGAAATCATTTGGTTCGGTCAAGGTTTGATTTATAATTAATAGGTTTCAATTTGAGAATTTGATCTGGTATAAAGGTTGATTTGGGTTTGGGATAGGTGGGCCCTACCTAACTTAGGCCAGGGTTTAATCTTAAGGTTAATCCCTATGAGTATTCTAGACTTAGTATTAGGGCCCACTTAGCCACTAAAAGTTTCTTAGTTCTAGGGAAACCTTAGTGCCTAGATCGGATCCTAGGTCTAAGGAGATGATCATTAACCTCACTTCAAAAGTGAGGTCAATAAGCAGCTCTACAAAGTTAGCTTAACCGGTGGAGGAAATGACCTGGTGTGCTGATGAGTCTAGCTCGCCATCTCCTACTATAGCCTAAAAGTTGTATACACTCAATAGCAACTAGAGAAAAAAAAGTAAGAGATCTAGATAAAAGAGACTTGCAGTATGTGATAATAGATAAACTCATCTTAGTGAGATACACCTCCACATCCACCTTCTTAATAGCTGGCCCAACCGATCGGCTCACCATCTCCTTTCTATGTTGAATCAAAGGTGCATCCACCCTTTCATTCTTTTCTTCAATAAGTGTTGCCTATGACTCACTCACCACAATAGCCTGCTATTTAGATAGGCGAGTGCTTGATTCTCCTCGCAGGTCAGAAGGAATAGTCTTGTGATGGTCGCTAGGATCAGAGTAGTTGAAATGCTCGCTTCAGCTATAGAAATGGCGATGATCTCTTTTGATTCCTTTGCTTTCTTAGCCTTTTTGTGAAGGCCTGGCCATAGGACTACGAATCGATGTCGTTGTGAGGCCTCTTTATGTCTATGACGATTATTTTTCAATATGTTTTGAAAAGTTGATTCTTGGGAGACAAAATGTCTAATAGAGTATATAACAGATGAATGTTGAGTGCGTAAAAGAAGAAAGAAAAGATTCATTTATGGCCTCTAGATTGTTGAAAAATCAGATTAGTCCAAAGGTAATGTTACCTCTCAATAATTACATGAATTTTCTTAAATCATTAAATATTTAACATCTAAGCATTTTTATTCTTTTGTCCTTTTTGTGAGGCACCTCTATAAGGAGAAGAATAATCGGGGAGCTAATTGTATACCCAAAGCAGTGGGTAGGCCTAAATGACACTATACGTTAAAACGAGGACACTCGCATAAAGGATACGAGATGACCCAAAATAAGAATACTCATAAGAAGGAGCACCCGACAAGGGAAGATAGATCCAATCTCGTGAGTTGAGAACTTAGAGTATGATAATTCAAAGGAAAGATCTAACTTTACTTACTGGCATTCAATCGACTAGGCTGAGGAATAATGAAACTACTCTCCTCACATACTTGATGAATCCTACTCGCTCACCACCATTAGCTTAGGTGGGAATATTTTCTGTTAAATTTATCTTATATGATCTTTTTATGTATGAATATCCCTTGATATTATAAAAGGGGTATAACTTTCTTGCAGGGTGATTTTTTAGCTCTTAGTTCAGACTCTTATATTCTGTACTTGCATTTTGAACATCTTAAACAATAAAGATGATGTTCTCTTCACTTTTCCTACTTTTCTGTTTTCTTGCTATCAATCTTTTTGTCTAACACTATTTCTCAGATATCTCAGAAGGTTCTTCCTTTATATGTGGACAGATTTGAATTCAATAATAAGGGCCGACATGTTACACTCAACTTCGAAATAATAAGAAAAAAGAAAATGTTAGGTGAGTTATGAGCGTATTTGATATGACACACATTATTACTGAGTTCGTGAAGATATATGAATATAAATTATAAAGTTGTCAAGTTTAGTAGTTGCAAGGAATGATGATAAAAGGAGGAAGGGGCATTGTTAATTGAAAAGAATGGATGGCAACAAAATGCTTGATGATGATAGATTTGATGTATTAGAGCATTTAAGATAGTATATAAGTTAAAAGTTTTGGATATTAGATACGAAAATAATAGAGTTTTGTGTGGTAAGTAAGTAAATTTCCATAAATTAAATAGGTATAAACATGAACCCTTTCTTGCCCTCACATGCTTCGTGTTGGTCAAGTTTAATCACCGAGTGGCTAAAAAAGCAGTGATCTCTAGCATAAACCACCCACTGGAGGATAACATTCCTTTATTGTTCTGACTACTCTCGACCTCGTTTCACTCAGCTCGGTCGACCTATTCAACTCCCTATGATTCCGACATCAATACACCCTTTTGTTACCCTCATACCCTTTACTTTTCTCATTCAAATCTTCGAACACTTTAAAGCATCAGTTACTATTTTCAATCTCCACACCTTCGAGTACAATCAAAATAGATGAATGCTGAATGCGTAAAAGAAGAAAGAAAAATATCCACTTATAGCCTATAGTGCATTGAAAAATCATATCAGTCCAAGGGTAATATGACCTCTAAATAATTACATGAATTTTCTTAGATCATTAAATATTTAACATTTAATCATTTTTATTCTTTTATCCTTTTTATGAGGTACCTCTATAAGGAGAAGAAGAATCGGGGAGCTAAATGTATACCAAAGGTAGTGGGTAGGCCTAAAGCAGCCTGTAAGTCAAGACAATAACACTCGCATAAAGTACTCAATGACCCAGAATAAAGACACTCGTTAGAAGGAGCATCCGATAAGGGAAGATAGATCCGATCCCGTGAGTTGAGAACTTAAAGTATGATAATTCAGAAGCAAATCTAATTCTACTCGCTGGCATCTAGCAACTAGGCTGAGGAATAATGTGACTACTCTACTTTGTCTCATTCTTACTCGCATACTTGATGAATCCTACTCGCTCACCACCATTAGCTTCATCGAGAATATTTTGTGTTAACTTTATCTTATATAATCTTTCTGTGTATGAATATCCTTTGATGTTATAAAAGAGGTATCTCTTTCTTATGGGGGCGATTTTTTTAGCTCTTAGTTCAGACCCCTATATTTTGTACTCGCATTTTGAATATTTTAAATAATAAGATTATGTTTTCTTCAATTTTCCTACTTTTCTATTTTTTTGCTATCATTCTTTTTGTCTAACACTATTTCTCAGGTATCTCATAAGGTTATTCCTTTATTTGTGGACATATTTGAATTCAATAATAAGGGCTGACATGTTCGGTCAACTTCGAAATAATAAGAAAGAAGAAAATTTTAGGTGAGTCATGAGCATATTTATCATGTCACGCATTATTATTGACTTCGTGAAGATATATGTGTAGAAATTATAAAGCTATCGAGTTTAGTGGTGGCAAGGAATGATGATAAAAGGACAAAGGGGCTTTGTTAATTGAGAAGAACTGATGGTAACAAAATACTTGATGATGACAAATTTGATGTATCAGAGCATTTAAGATGGGTTATAAGTAAATTAGAAGTTTTAGATATTACATATGAAAATAATAGTGTTTTGTGTGGCATGTAGGTAAATTTCCATAAATTAAATAGGTTTAAACATGAACCCTTCCCTGCCCTCACACATTTCGTGTTGGTCAAATTCAATCATCAATGGCTAAAAAGTTGTGATCTTTAGCATAAACCACCCATATGAGCACAACATTTCTTTATTGTTCCGCATGCTCTCGACCTTATTTCACTCAGCTTGGCCGACCTATTCAAGTCCCTACGACGCCGATGCCGGTACGCCCTTATGTTATCCTCATATCTTTTACTTTTCTCATTCAAATCTTCAAACACTTTTAAGGCATATGCTGCTATTGTCAATCTCTAGATTTTCGAGTACAATGGAAGCAAATGAATGCTCAATGCGTAAAATAAGAATGAAAAGAACCATTTATAACTTCTAGAGCGTTAAAATCATACCAGTCCAAAGTTAATGTGACCTCTCAATAAATTATATGAATTTTCTTAGATCATTAAATGTTTAACATCTAATAATTTTTTCTTTTTTTATCCTTTTTGTGATGTACCTCTATAAGGAGAAGAAGAATCAGGGAGCTAAATGTATACCTAAGGCAACGGGTAGGCTTAAATGAGTCTGTAAGTCAAGACAATGACATTAGCATAAAGGGTCCTCAATGACTTAAAATAAGAACACTCATTAGAAGGAGCACCCGACATGAGAAGATAGATCTGTTCCTGCGATCTTAGAACATAGAGTATGATAATTCTAAGGTAAGATCTAACTCTACTTGCTAGCATCTAGCGGCTAGGCTGAGGAATAATGCTACTACTCTCATTCGTTTCATTCTTATTCGCATACTTGATGAATCCTACTCATTCATCACCATTAGCTTAGGTGGGAATATTTTATGTTAACTTTATCTTATATAATTTTTCTATATATGGTTATGCCTTGATATTATAGAATGGGTATTTCTTTTTTACGAGGGGACTTTTTAGTTCTTAGTTCAGACCCTTATATTCTATGCTCACATTTTGAACATCTTAAACAATAAAGATTATGTTTTCTACAATTTTCCTACTTTCTTTTTTTCTTGCTATCAATCTTTTTATCTAATACTGTTTCTCATATATCTCAAGGTTCTTTTTTTATTTGTGGACATATTTAAATTCAATAATAATAATTGACATGTTGCAATCAACTTCAATATAATAAGAAAGAAGAAATGTTAGGTGAGTCGTGAGTTTATTTGTGATGTCACGTAGTATTAGTGACTTTGTGAAGATATATGAGCAAAAATTATAATGCTATCGAGTTTAGCAGTTGCAAGGAATGATGATAAAAGGAGGAAGGATTATAATGCTATCGAGTTTAGCAGTTGCAAGGAATGATGATAAAAGGAGGAAGGGGATTTGTTAACTGAGAAGAATGGATGGTAACAAAATGATGATAGATTTGATGTATTAGAGCATTTAAGATTGTGTATAAGCAAATTAAAAGTTTTAGATATTAGATAAAAATAATAAAGTTTTGTGTGACATGTACGTAAATTTTCATAAATTAAATAGGTATAAACATCATCCCTTTCCTTGCCCTCACACGTTTCGTGTTGGTCAAGTTCAATCATAAAGCCGCGACCTCTAGCATAAGCCACCCACCGGAGTACAGCATTCCCTTATTGTTCCGCTTGCTCTCGACCTCGTTTCGCTCAGCTCGGCCGACCTGTTCAACTCCCTGTGAACTCCCTGTGACGCCGATGTCGGTATGCGCTTCTATTACCCTCATATCCTTTACTTTTCCCATTCAAATCTTCGAACACTTTAAGGCATTAAGGCATCTGCTGCTGTTGTCAATCTCCAGATCTTCGAGTACAATGGAAGCGCTTTGGTGGCGATGGTGGGGAAAAACTGCTTTGCTATTGCTAGCGATCGGCGCCTCGGCGTCCAGCTCCAGACCATCGCCACGGATTTTAGGAGGATTTATAAGATACATGACAAACTATACATCGGCCTTTCCGGCCTTGCTACTGACGCACAAACCCTGTAAGAAAAAATCTCACTGCATGGTTGTTTGGATTCGACATTTGTTTTCTAGTTTGTATTCTGATATCATATTTGTTCTTTCTTCTCGGAATATTAGGTATCAAAGACTGGTCTTTCGGCACAAACTGTATCAGCTTCGCGAGGAGAGGGATATGAAGCCGGAGACTTTCGCTAGTCTCGTATCCGCCCTACTATATGAGAAAAGGTAGAATTCAATGTTCGAATAAACCCAGATGGCTATCGATTGAGATCTTCATTTGTTCTGAAGGTGTTACAATGTTCTAGTTGTCTTGCAAGCAGAGTACTGGCATAAACAAAAATGAGTTTGTGAACTTTTGAATCCCTTAATCTGTCAGAGTTTTGTTAGCTAATGAATCTTATGAAAAACTGAGAGTGAGTCATGAGGTAAGGAAGAGCAATCAAACAATGATTAGTTTAAATAGTTCAACAAAATGCTAATTTCTCCCTTTCAATTAATTTGTTAGTCCGTAAGTACTTTACTAGTTATTATTCCTAATTGTAGTCTAACTAATCTATAATTAGTCCAATTAAACACTGATTGGTCCAACTAAAGGTTAATGAACCAGAATTACTATAATGATTCATTACTCCCTGTTAAATGTCTAGTATTAATTACTTATTAGTTATTAATCTCTAATTAGCACCTAATAAATCCTTGATTAGTCCAATCAAACACCTAACTGAATTATTTCAACTAAACACTTATCCCTAATCATTATTATAATTATGAAATATCCAATTAATGTCTAAGTAGCTTGTAATTTCTCTCATACTTATTAATTACTAACTAAATCCTAATTAATCTTAAATGATCATGCAACTTATTAGTTAATTAAAACACTCATCATCATTGCAATCATCATCATCATTAACCCTTTCACAGCTATTTGGGCCAGCTAATGAAGTGTGAAATATAATACTATTTAACTTAGTAAGTCCACTTTAACAACTGGCTAAATTATTAATCTTAAAATACTCCAATAGTTTTATTATCTAATTAAAGCTTAATGAAACCTTTAATAGCTTAAGCTAACTTTCAGTAAATATTTAATTTCTACATTTTCTTATATATCTACTGATTTCTATGATGATCCTTAGAAAGCCATATGAGTTAAGCTAAGCTTTTAAGCGTGGTTAAGCCAGTTATTTGATAAAAAGAAAAAAAAAGTTGTTACTTGCCAAGATAAGCAGAGAAAATTTTTTGATTCCCATTTTGACACACTCATTTAGTTAAAATAAAGTTTCATAATGCATAATTTGGCATGAATTATCATTAATAAATATCATTTAAAAATTAACTAATTAAAATTATTATAAAAATGTTCAAGTATGCTAGAATTATCAATAAAAAACCTTATTAATTGTATTTGATTTATTATTATTAGTAATTAAGTGATTAATTAATTATTTCATTCTTAACATTCTTAAGTGATTGATTATCTATCTTATGCTTATGTATCATAAGTATTTATATTAATTTTCTTACAGTAGTACTTTTATATTATGAACAGTCAAGTGATTAATTAATTAATACTTGTTTACTTAAGTTAGCTTAATATAATGCAACGTTAATTATTTTAATAAAAAATGTAATTACTTATTAATAACTTGAAATAAATAATCAATTAATGATTTCTGGTTAAGTATATGCTTATTATTTTTTCCATAATCATTTAGGTTTAAGCTAACATTTTTGTAAGCTTAGAGTCAAGCTTTTGGTTTGTTTGGGATAAAAGAGGAGTTTTGTCTTAGGATACGCTAAGTGCACATGCATTTATTTCTTAATTCCTTAACCAAAGTCAAAACAATTGTCTAGGATTAAACATACTGGCAACCTGAGAGTTTCTTAGATTACAATAATTTGGATTAAGTAATTAGAAGTTTAATAGGATTAAGACTGTTTGCTTGCATCACTTTAAAACTGGTTTTTTTGATCCATTCTCAATTCATTCTGCAATCCAGACTTACATTTTGAGAAGTTTTAATATTTTCCGCCTTCTTGACTTTGGAGTATGATTGGGCATAATAGGAGAGCAGGATATATTTTTCTTCATCTATGATAGCTTGGAATGGACCATACTCTGTGTGGTTCAAAACCTCCCTCATTTCTTCTTAAGTGATTTTGTATGCTACTTCATAGAATAGGACTCTTTAATGAATGTTATGTTGGTGCTAATGAATCCTTTGTTGGCATTAGCTTTGATGTGAAGTAACCTTTAGTGGTTTGATACTATTCCAATATCTTCTTAAGAGTGTTTTTGTTGAAGTCAGCATCTAAACCCATGGAACTTTTTTCTTTTTAGCATGTGAGCTTCCCAAGTAAATTTTCACTCTATTTTAAATATTCTGACCGACAAACTAGGTTGAACATCATTGTACAGGTCACACTAATCAAAATATGGTGATAACTTTAGAAATCAGCCTCGGACAAACTTACTATCTTGCTATATTTTTTTCCTTAACTTTTTAAGGAACAAGGAAAGAAGGCCCAAAATACTTATGCTCAATATATGTGCACATTATTATTGATAGAATTTTTTTTTATAGAATGTTGAGCATGCTAATTCCAGTAATTATTCCCATGATAAAGATAAATCAAGAACTACATACCTTCTTAAGTGATGTCATGTCTGTTTGCATGACAACTTATTTGCCTTAAATATTTCTTTATTTAAGTTCTAACTGAAACATGGTTTTGAACTGCATGTATATGTTAATGTTTAATGTCAGAGTCTTGTTGTGCCTACCCATGTGAAGTGCTAACCATGCAATCACTTGGGCGTGCTCCAACAAAGGTTAGGCCATGCACTTTTTTTGCTCAAGGTCCATTGGGTCTTGTTGGTAGCATGAGCCAACTACATCACGACACACTCACACTGGTCAGACTGCATGGTTGTGTACGGCGTTAACTTTAATAACATGATGTGGCATGTCATCTACTTTAAATGCTTGATCCCTTATTTCAACACCATATATGATTTTAAGTTGAATTACATTTTCTTATACTAGTTTGGTTGTCACATTAATTACGTGTTATGTCATTGTTTTGCTGGACCATTGTATGCAGTACTGGTTTTACCAAGTTCTTCAAGGTAATGATGAAATATTTTTGATTAGAGGATGCTTGAAGATGGGCATACATGGTTATAAGCTCTTCTATTTTAAAATGTTCAAGCACTTGCATATTTAATATTTTCACAGGGTTCTGGTAGTTATACTTGACTTAAAACAGATGACACTGTCCTGAAAATCAAAACATTATGACCTCTGGTTTGCATTATTAGACACGGGATAATCTCATCATTGGAGTGCCATGAAATATGAATAGTACATTTTGACATGTTATTTGGTATGTTTTTTAACACAAGTTATACCGATGAAATGAAGTAGAGATGGTTACATTGGTATTTGATTTTGCAATTAGTTATTATGGAGTAGAGGTGCCTGTGAGTTCCCTTGTTATGGGAAATCAAATGCCAATGTAACCATCTCTACTTCATTTCATCGGTATAACTTGTGTTAAAAAAGATAATGGTTTGTCAAAAAAAAAAAAAAATCTTTTAGAAGAAAACTATAATAGATATATCAAAATTCTAATCAAAATATGAACTATATCGGTGTCAATATTAAAAATTATTTTTTTCATATTGTATTTTTATTTTTTTTAAATTTTTTTGCATATTCCACTTATCTCAATAGATGAAATATCTTATTTTAGCTTTAGAATATGCCATGTATGTATGTTTATGTTCATCAGTCATCATAAGGTTGTGGATTGTATCGAACTTGTATCATAGGGTTGAAATCTAAATGGAATGCTATATTTTGAAGACTTTTTTGCCTCAATAAGGGATCACTTATGTTGCCCTACCTATATAGGTCATTATAAATATATCATTTTGAGGATTTTTTTACCTCCATATGAGTTCATATTTGTCACTTTACTTTTACAACTTAAAATATATTAGCTTGAAGACCCTTTTACTTTTATATAGTCTCACCTTTGTAGCCGTACATATATAGGTTATAATAAAGATATCATCATCAACTTATCTACATATATGACCTTTCTCAAGATCATTTACTTTTCATTATTAAACATTTAATCATATATATCAATCATCTTCAACATGCAACTCAATTATCTACATCAACCTATAGTTAACAAGGGTAAATTGTCTTTCTTTAAAAATGCAACTTTTTAATAACATGTTAAGATATTTATAATGCTTTAAATGAATGCTTTTCGCAATTTGGAATGATACATATTCTTTTAATCATAAGTGGTAGAACATAATTGTGCACTTTATACTACTTGTGGCTTAAATCTATTTCAAAATGACTTTTAAAATTTATTTATTTTCTTCAATTTGATCACTCTTTAAGCAAGCCACAAAGCCTTTAAACCTCATCCTTTGTGGAGATAGTCATGAAAAATAAGATTTCTCACTAAAAACTAGGCTTTTTTTTCCTTCCCCTCACCTTCATTTGGGCTAGCTCTCTATTTGTCATCCTAAAGCTTATGAGTTTTAGGAAATGGAATATATATATATATATATGTATGTATATTTGTATGTATGTATGTATGTATATATGTATGTATGTATGTATGTATGTATGTATGTATGTAGGGGTGTCAATTTGGGTTGTCAATTTCAGTCCCAAAATTGACTCGACCTAAGTAGAGAAATTGACTCCTTTTTTAAACGGATTAAAAACCTCCACCCGAATCCAACCCACTTTCAACCTGATTGACCCGAACACATCTTGAATGATCTATTTATACATGCATTCTAAGTTAAAATTGAGTCAAATTCGAGTTCGTGGTTAAAAAATCTGGTCAGTTTTGAGGTTCATGAGTTAAAATAAAGTCAAATTCGAGTTGATGGGTCAAAATCAAGTTGGCATGTCAACTTGAACCCTATCCGAAATATTAAACTGATCAATTTCTTGAACCCGATTCTTACCCAAAAATTAATTGAATCAACTTGAACCTAAATTTTTCGAGTCAGGTCAAACCCCTATATGTATTCTTTTTAAGTCCTAACCATTGCAGTCATTGTTTTCTAATTAACAAGTGCATGCCATTGCTAGAGGAATGGCTAGAATGAATATTGCATTAGTTTGTGATATAATAATATAAAATTAAAACATAGGCTAAGTCAATTGTCTAATAAATTGATTTATAATAACTAATAAATGTACAATTGCATATGCACATCTATATGTATTTAAATAATCAGTATATAACATAGAATTTTATGAAAATAATTTTGATCATTTATGTGAGGTGTGAAATAGGATATAAATTTTTTGAGAAATTTACATACATATCACACAATTTTTATGGATTTGAATATCTTTGATATTTACAAAATAACACTTTCAATGCATAAAATGGTGCATTTCACTCTAAAAAAATAATGATGGTGTTATTTTAGATGTGATTATAAAGATTTTGGTTTTTTTTACGTAAATATGAAAGTTTAGGTGCTAGATATGTAAATATATAATAATCATGTGCTATGTATGTAAATGCCCCAAAATTTTTTGGTCTTTTTACTTTTTTGCCTTTTAAAAATTTTGACCATTACGTGCCTGATGTGAAATAATGCATATGGTAGATTGAGCTTAGTATTGGTTTAGTAGAAATAGGGGTTAAAGTGAGGAGTGTGCTTGATAGTCTCTGCCACTTTTGGAGATGATATATAATAGGCATTGTTGAATAAGCAATGCATGACATGAATATGATAGGTCATTGAAATCCTATGTATTGTTGCTCTATTTTCCAATTGAAAGTCTTGGAAAACTCAATAGTTCACACATGAGGGCTTTCACTTGTATAAAAAACTTACAAGGTCATGAAATGTTATTACTTAATTCATGATTGTGTGCATAAAAATTAGAATGTGGTGATGGCCAGTGAGAGATAATTGTTGTACCATAACCTATCATGGTTAGATCTTACTAAGGTGGAGCACTGAATAATAACTTTGAGGTTAGTGCCTTTAAATAAAGAAAATATATTATTGCCATAGTTAATGTTTGACAATAGTAATTTTGTGATGTTTAAATTTTCCTTTTGAATATTTGTATATGTTTCCTCCTCCAGTATATTATGGAAATGACTGTTTGAAGGCGAATAAGTGGAGGACTGACCTCTCTGAGAGGATCTCTTCTTCTTGCTCTTAAGAAAACTTGATAGTGTAAGTGTTGAAGCATCATACAGATATAAATGTAGGAGTGTAGATCACCAGATTTATAAGAGGTTTGAGATTGTTAGGGCTTGGGGCTATGTAGGATGTGAATTTAATGAAAAATAGTGAATGATGGGTATGAAAAATGAAAACTAATGAAGGCAAGAAAGTTGAGTAGAGAGATGTGTTGAGAATGTGAGTAAAGACGTGTTGTAGAAGGTTAGTTTTGAGTGAGAAATTACTTAAGACTGTGTTTGAGGAACCTAAGAAGCCTTTGAAATCTAAGGTTGCTATTCTCATGGCCTGGAGGTCTCTTAAGTCAAAAGAGTTAAGGTTAAGGATGTCATCCATGAATTGTATCTCTATTTTAAAAATTTAATCCTAGGCTGCATGTGCGCATGTGTGGATAGCTCTAGCCAAGGAAATAGTTTAATAAAAATTAATTTATAATTTATTTTCTTGGATTACACAATATGATCATAATGTAAAACCTGAAATAAAGTAGCTATAAGCAAATAATTATATGTAATTATAATAATTTAATTTAATTGGTATATTTACCGAATATAATTAAAGTAAATATCAAATTATTCACATCACATATGGCATGAAATCATCAAATAACACGCCTAATTGTCTCCTGAAGTCACATATCAATTAAAGGCTCGGTAAATATGTCAGAGAGCTGATGTTTCATTTTAATAAAATTCATTTATATGTCTCATTTAGTGACTTAATTTCTAATGAATTATATCTAAATACAGCATGCTTACTCTTAGAATATTGAATAAGAATTTTTTTTTTGTCAAATTGATATCATTTATGTTTGTCACATTTGATAGGTATGTTTTCTAGGTGAATACTTTAGTCTTCTAATTTTTTGCTTTATTCATAACATTTAAGCAACACAAGTCCTTATGGCCATATATTCAATCTCTATAGTTGACAAAATGATAGAATTTTGTTTTTTACTTGGCTGAAGTTAAGGATTGAGCTACAAACTAACAAGTTCTGGGAGAACATCAAATAACCTAATTAGATCACTTGAATGTATGTTCTTAGGATACCACAAACCTGGTTATGGTGCCCAATGATATACTTAAATATACACTTAATTTCCACTATGTCTGAATCTTTAATATTAGCCTGAAGGAATGCATATTTACATATACTAAACCTAGTATCATCTTTTCCAGGCGTACCAAAGATTCAATCATTTCTTTATGAAATTTAAAATTTGTCGATTTTCCTATTGATTAGTTGAGGGGCTTATGGGGCTTGAATTTTCACGCCTTTTCCATTTTTATTCTATTTAGTTCAATCTCTCTGTTAAACCTCTTAATGAGTGTCCACATACATATATACATATATATCTATGTACATACACACACACACACACACTAACACTAAACTCTCTCTCTCTCTCTCTTTCTATTATATATATATATATATATATATATATCTATATATATATATATGCATGTATTTATATATGTATATGTATATATATATATAATATATGTATGTATATGTATGTATATATATGCACAAACATGGGTATATACATACATATATTATCCACAAGACATGGTTGCTGAGCTAAAATTGAAGTTTATTAAGCTTTAAAGCTTTCTTATGTTTATTATTATTATTTTTTATTTTTTAGTTTTTTGATTAAACGTATGCCACACTTAGGTCAATTATTAGTATGATCATCAAAAAATGTTCTTATCATCAAAATAAACTAGAGGTCCAAATTGGGCTCATGGGACAACATTTTTTCTCGAAGTTAACATGATCATTCTTGGTCAAAAGGATTGATCTTACATGATACGAATTTAAAGGAAATCTGGGAAAGAATTAGATTGTGATTCTTTTTTCAGATTTTTCAGTCATATATAGTGTTCCTATCCTGTTATTGATTACTATTTTGTAGTTGTACTGTGGATAACATAAAGTAGCAGACCCTAGGGTTTTATTTGGCTAAGCGGTGTGGATTTGTGGTTTTCTTTCCATTCAATTATTTGAAATGTCCATGAACTTGGGCAAGGGTGGCCAATAGCAGGGCATGACCCCTGGCACCATCCCAAGCACGGCCTAACCTATGGTCGTTGGTCGCTTTTTTTTGCTTTTTGTATATGGCTGTGGTCGCTTCGTTTCTGTTTAAATCACTTCTTTCATTTGGTTTAAAAATTGTTAATTGCTTGTTCTTTTTCACCCTTGCAGATTTGGCCCATATTTTTGCCAACCAGTAATTGCGGGATTGGGAGATGACAACAAACCTTTTATTTGTACCATGGATTCTATTGGTGCCAAGTATGCCTTCCTACTAAGCTTTTAAATGGCTAAATCATACTGTCAAATCGAGTAATTTGACAAAGATTATTTTTGTTTTGTTGTTTTAATAATATAAACCTTGCTAGCTTTTACCAATCCGTTGGATATTCTGCTGCTTCTTCTGTTATGCAAATGTTTGTTCTGTAGAGATATTATTTTGCTGCTCTCTCTCTCTCTCTCTCTCTCTCTCTCTCTCTCTCTCTCTCTATATATATATATATATATATATATATATATACTTTTTGGATTTCCATATGCTGACCTCTTTGAAGTAAAAAAAAGATGAAATCATCCCTTCACTTGCGGGGTGTGTACTGTGTGGTTCCAACTTGTTGAAACTGCACATGAAGAACTTAATGATACTTTAAATCAACAAATCAATAAGAGGTTATGAACCTTTGCAGGAAAGCAAAGGAGAACATCTGAATCAGTTTTTTTGTCAGTTTTGGATAGAGAACTGTATCTAAGCTTACATTCTTGCTCAAACTGACTTCCTTTTGCATTTGCAAAGTTGTCTTTTAATTATAGGAAATCCGAAAAAAGTTAGGTCTCATTATTTTGTTTTATGTCAGGGAATTTAGCCCCATGAATGAAGTGTAAAAATTTATCACATGAGATTTTCTCAGATCAAATTTATTCAGATTTTTGTTTTGAGGTACAGATGAGGATTTGATTCCTTTTACATTAATCCAGGATGTATATTTGGGAATTGAATTCCCCATTTGCTGATAGTGCTATAGGTCAAAGCCTGAGCCTTATGGATGGCCTAGTTGAAAAAAGTGTATTCGTGCATGGAGCATCCACTAATGCAGGGCCTATGGAGAGTTTGTGCGCAACATTAACATTATATTTACAGAGATTATTTTTATCTAAAATTTGTGTCCTCCAAAATAAACTAGAGGGAGCTTAATCGCTTCACCGCCCTATATGGTATCAATTGCTATGACTCGAGAATATGTTGGTGGTTTAGTTTAAATGCTATTTAATTTTTTTTTTCCTAAAAATGACCTTGGCGTAGTTGGCTTGTTGGGCAGTTGTTTCTTACTAATTTTTTTAAATTTTTTTTGCTCAAGCTGCTCAATTTGCTAGCTGGTTCTATTTCACATTGGTCCACCACTTTGGTTTTTTGACATTTATGTCCATGACATCATATGTTTTGTAAGATTGACTTGAAATGTTTAAATTACCCTCTAAGAATAAATCTTCTATTGATGTTATGGTTTATTTTATGAAAGATGTCTTATTATGAGTGTTAGTCCTCTTTTATTTGGTGTTCAGTACATTCTGTTTTTCTCCTTTCATAAATAGGCTTCTTATTGAATAAATACATTTGTCTTTTTTCTGAACATGACATTGAATGGTAGTCCTCTTTTATTCAGTGTTTGTTCACGACATTCTATTTTTTGCCTACTTATTAATCTCAAGTTAAAGTTTAAATACCCAACATCGATTATTAGTTTTAGATTTTAAGATGAAAATAAATCAAATTGTTAGGATTAGATGAGCTTAAAACACTAATAAAATATTTTAAAGCTGAGCTTAGAATTTGGGATGTTATAGGAAAAATATTATGTGGGAAAAAGTAGCAGTGAATTTAAGTAAGTTCTAAAAAATGTTTGGAGAAAAGAAAAAACTCTTAATAAAAATAGTTGGTGGCATGAATGGAATGTAAGAAAAGATAAAAAATAAGAAGTGTTGTGATAAAACTTGGTATATGATGCAAAAAATTTAGATTTTAGTGATTTATACAATAGATTAGATACCGAAGAAGGTGAAAAATGTATGTATAAATTAGCTAATCAAAGAGATAGAAGTAAAAATCTAGCTCAAGTGAGGTGTATTAATGATGAAAATCATAAAGTGCTTTTCTTAAAAAAGGATATTGAAAATAGGTAGATGAGGAATTTTGATAAATTTTTCAATGAAGGATCTGAAAATATGATTGATTTTATCAACCTTAATACCGAACGAAAGAGAATTTTGTTTTATCATCATTATTAGTAAATGTTAGAAGTTTTAAAGAAAATAAAATGTGGAAAAACAGTAAGACTTGATGATATTGTAATAGAAGTATTGAAATGTTTAGGAGATTAAAATTTCTTTTACAAATTTTTTTAATATTATTTTAAAGACTAAAAGATGAGATGAGTGAAAGAAAGAGTTTGTTGGTTCCTATTTAAGAATAAAGGTGATGCAGGGAATTATAGAGATTAAGTTAATGTGTCATACATTAAAATTATGGGAGAGAAATCGAAAGGACAAAGTTTCTGATACAAAGTTTCTCAGTTTAGTTTCATGCCAAGTAGGTCTACTATGGATGCTATGCATTTGTTAATAGGTTTGATGGAGAAGTATAGAGAAAGTAAGGAGGATGTACATATGATATTTATTGATTTAGAGAAAGCTTATGTTAAAGTTTCAAGAGATGTTCTTTGGAGAGTTCTAGAAAAGAAATGAGTTAATATATGTTATATTCAAGTCATTAAGGATATGTATACTAGAGCTGTTACTTGTGTACAAACACAAGGAGGATTGACAAAATATTTTCCTATTTCAGTTGGATTACATCAAGAATCAGCTTTAAGCCCTCATTTTTTTTCTTTAGTTATGGATGTTCTTACTAGGCATATATAGGAAGATGTACCTTGGTGTATACTTTTTGTTGATGACATTCTTCTTGTTGATAAGATTAGAGAGGGGTCCAAGAGAACCTTGAATTATGGAGTTCAACCTTAGAGTCTACAGGTTTTCGTTTAAGTAGATATAAAATTGAATATATGGAGTATATTTTTAGTTGTAGAAGTTATAGTGATAGTGTTGTGATATTAGGTGAACAAGTTATTAAAAAGAGTGAGTGATTCAGATATTTAGGCTCTATTGTTCAAAATGATGGTGAAATAGATGGAGATGTTATTAGTAGAATTCAAGTTGGATGGTTGAAGTGGAGGAATACATTTGGCTTTGTGTGATAGAAAAGTTAAACTTGAGGAAAATTTTATAAGATGGTGGTAAGATGATTTATGTGCGAGAATGTTGGCGAAGCAGACTAAGTTAAGTGTTGCAGAGATGAGGATGCTAAGGTGGATGAGTGGCTTTACTCTTAGAGATAAAATGCGAAATGAGTATGTTCGGAAAAAGTTCTAGGTGACGGATAAGATTAGAGAGAGTGCCTTAGATGGTTTGGCCACATAAAATTGTCGAGTCGATACTATGAGTAGATGCATTATATTTTTATGTTAAGAAATGTAGAGGTATACCTAAAAGACATGGTTAAGATGTATAAAAAAATGACCTTAGTATACTTGAATTAAATGAGAATTTGACACATAATATGACATAATGGAGACGAAGGATTCATGTAACCAACCCCACTTAGTGGGATAAAGGCTTGTTGTTGTTGTCATTATTGTTATTAATCTCAAGTTAACCTTGTTCTTCGTTCACAACCTTACCTCACATCTTAGGTGGTGGTGTAAATGAGTCAAGTCAAGCTCGAGTTACCTTTAGCTTGAGCTTGACTTTAATTAATTAATCGAGTTGAAGCTCGAGCTCAAGTCTACGAGTTTGAATTGGCTCATTTATTATGAAAGATCAATATTAATTTTAATTCAAATATTTATTGTAATAAAATAATAAAATAAATAAGAAATGAGATGATAAATAATAAGAAATCATTTAAGATAAGGAAGTTAGCTATAATTAAATTTTTTTTAATAGTTTTGTAGTTAACTCCTGAATTCTAACATATTTTAAATATATTTTATATTAACATTTTTAATGAGTTTGCACCCAATTTAATGACTCGAGTAAGTATTGGTTCAAGCTTTGCTCTTTATCTCATTGAATTCTAACATATTTTAAATATATTTTATATTAACATTTTTAATGAGTTTGCACCCAATTTAATGACTCGAGTAAGGATTGGTTCAAGCTTTGCTCTTTATCTCATTAAGTTTGGCTCACGAGTCATTATCAAGTTGAGTCCGAGCCGACTAATGAGCGTGCTTGACTTAGTTACACCCTAGTCTTAACTCTCTTTAGTGCTCTTGTTCGCTTACTCTATTTTCTATCTTGATGATTAAATTGTATTTGTATGTGATCACTTGCTTACTCTACTTTTCTCTTTTGTGCTTTGCTTGCTTGCATTGATCACTCTTATGTTTCCCGTGTGCTCTTGTGCTCTAGTCTCCTTTACATTGCTTCCCTCCCCATTACTTTGTTTCCCATGCGATTGTGCGTCTATGTTTCTTGCCTTAGATTAGGCTGTAAACTTGCTTGTATTTTCTCCTTCTATTGATGTTACTTCCATCATTCATTTTTCTCATTGACCATACTTGTTATTTAGGGCAGGAATCTTCTCTACAATGATCTAATTTCTCTATTTTCTCAATCTCATATGCTCATGGTTTCTTAGGATGCGTTTAGGACAATTTTCTGGCTGCTTTGTTTTTCAAAAAGCAACTATAGTTGTATTTGACTACCAACTTTTTAACTGCTTTTCAGAAAGTTTTGTGGTGAAAAGTTGCTTTTGAGAACTAGAGCTATGAGAGTGTTGTGGTTGTTAGACGGTTGCTGTTTGAATTTTTCAAAAATAAAATATTTGATCTTTTCAAAAAATTGCTTTCACTATAACAGCTATCCCAAACGGACCATTAGTTTGCTCTAAATGATTCAAACTACTCCACCATCGGTATGACAATCAAATTCAATGATACCAATTACCTATTGTGGTCGAAGGCATTTTGTTTTTTGTTGATTCCCATGACAAACTCTCTCACCTTGATGCTTCTTCACCAACTTATGATGACACTATTGAGATCTTCAAATGGAAAGCATATGATTATGCTGTTTTCATTTGGATGCTCCATAATTATGTTTCATGGACCTTTTATGGCCTTCGCAATTATGCTTCATGAGATTGACATGGCAAAGAGGTTTTTTGAGCTCTATTTAATTCTAGAAAAGTAACATTTTCTGGGGATACACACTGTAATATGTTTGTTTTTTGTGGAATATTATGAATTATCCATCCATAATTATTATGGTACCCCCACAGAGTAAGTGAGATGAGTTTTCAATAGAGGCTTCTTACTTATCCTAAAACCTCACAATAACAAATGAGGAGTTTCTAGTTGTTCATGTAGATGGTTTGATTGCCACCATCATATTCATCTATAAAATCATATGCTTAAGTGCATAACTAAAAGATGAGGCATAAAATTATGATATCATTTTATATTGTAAAAAATCTCCGAATATCATTTAGAGCTTTATTTTTAAGAATAATATTGAAGCCATTTATTTCTAGTTAAAGCTGTTGAGCCTTCAACTAAGCATAACTAATTTATATTTTTCATTTTATTTCTTGGTATTAAAATTTCAACTTAGAATCATAAAAGTTTGATTATGCATGGTTGTTGATCTTTCCATAATTGGTGTACCCAAAACCTCATAAGTTAATATGTGTTGTTGTTGTAATGATTTTATCTCTCATACTCCATATGGTCAAAATATCTACTATTCTAATTAAAATTTTTATTAAATAAATCTTAAAACTATTGAATTTATTTTAAAATAAATATAATATGAAATTTATATTATTTTACTATATTATTACTCTTAAATTAAATTTAATGATTTTAAAATTATTCTAATTGAAATTCAATAAAATTATTTAATCAAATTTTTTTTTTTTATATTTGTTCATATGGCTTGATTTTTCTTGTGGACAAGCATCTAAAGCATGCATTAGAATGGAATTAAGGCTTCTAAAGCTAATGTCATCTTAAGTCAATAAGATGTAGAATTGGGGGGTGTATATAACTAAATATAGAAATTTTTAGAAGTGATAATGAGGCAAATATATTTAAAGATGATCTAGAATAATTTTTTACTAACAAAAAATTTACATGTAAATCAAACTATTGATATATATGTATGTACATATATATACATATATATGATCAATTATAATGATATCATCATTTTAGATTGTAAAAGATAAGACAATCATATGCATAAGTGCATAACAAACATAGAATTTATATTGATGATATATATATATTCTTCGTTAGACTAGTATAATATAACTCTACCATAGTTTATATACATATTCTTTTTTTTTTTGAATATTTCACATATAGCTCTTCAGCTCATACTTATAATCAAGGCTGAAAATATATGAACTTAAAGCTCTAGTCACTCTTTGACATATATGCATTCGTTATGGTAAAGAGATAAATGGAGATATATCTTGAGTCAAGGAGTATCTTATTGGGTCTTTTAATGCATCTGAAAGAAGAAATATTAACAATTATAAGAAAGTGCTATCAGATGTAAGAGATGAGTTACTTTGTTATCAATGTGTAAAAAATTAGAATTTATAAGAGAACATTTGTATCATGTTTTGGATCAGGAAGTATTAATCTATTTAAAATGAAAGGATAAATGGATCATTTCTTGTTTAAAGAACTAGAAAAGAAGTTGTAAGAAGGAAATCAAAAATGAGATAAATAAGAATCAAAGAAAATGGAGATTAGACATTGATATGTTGGCAGAATTTCAAGTAACTCCACACCAGGAGTTTCGTTAGAGAAGCTGGGGCTACAGTAGTTGTTGAATTTGGACTTAAAGATAAAATTGTACAATACATAGCTAGATAGTTCTATCAAGCATGAATCTTTTTCAATTCAATGATGTTGGAGAGTTTTGATCATATAGTAAAGGTAATTGCACAATATGGACTAGGCCTTCGACCTTCATTCTTATCATGAGTTCTATTTGAAAAATAATTGCAAGTGACAATAAAGGATGTAGAAGATCATAAAAAAATTTAGCAAGAGTAGGGGTGCACTCTTATATTTGATCGGTGGACTGATCATAAAGATTGACCTATAATTAATTTTTTGGTTAATTCGCCGTCAAACATTGTATTCTTAGAAGCAATTAATGCTTTTGAATATGCAAAAACTATATTGAAACTCTTTGAACTGTTAGATGCACAAATTGAAAAGATTGAAGAAAAGAGTGTGTTTTAAGTTATTGCAGATAACCACCTTAGTTATATTCTTGTAGGTTAGTAATTTATAGTATTTATAATTATAGAATATCAATACATCTTATATTTATATAGGCCAAATGGTTATGGAGAAAAAGACGTGCTAGAAATTATGTGCAGCTCACTGCATTGATTTGATGTTAGAGGATATTGAGAAGATAATTGAAGTTAAAAAATGCTATTAAGGAAGTTTTAGGGTTAATTAGTTTTTTATATACAATCATGGACTTGTTCTTAGCGTGATGAGAAAATATATTGATGGTGCGGAACTAGTGAGATCAGACATCATACATTTTGTAACTTCATTTCTTATTCTTGCAAGCATACATAAGTAAAATGAAAATTTAAGGCATATGTTTGTTTGTGAAGATTGAAATAAGTTTAGATTTAGTGATGATTATAAAGTGAAAATGC
This sequence comes from Cymbidium sinense, assembly GCA_021442155.1. NCBI lineage: Eukaryota > Viridiplantae > Streptophyta > Magnoliopsida > Asparagales > Orchidaceae > Cymbidium > Cymbidium sinense. The sequence continues at coordinate 106,248,072 of CM038221.1, read as the reverse complement.
TAAGGAGTTCATTCTTAAGACTAGATTTTGGAATGACGTGTCTTACATTTTGAAGGTTTAAATTCAATTATGAAGATGTCAAGATTAATAGATGGAGTGGCTTGCAATGAGTTATATTTATGATGCAATACACTGAGCCAATGATGCAATTAGTGGTGCTTTTAGAGGAGATGAAAAGAAGTACAATCAAAATTTTTATATCACTGATTATTAATGGAGATGTCAGTCTTGACAACCATTGTATCAAGCTAGATGCTATCTTATTCTCGAGTTATTTTATGAGAATAAGTTTAAGATACAATTAGAAGAACAATCGATGGAAGGTGTATGTTCAGTTGTTAGCAGAATTGTTGGAGATCCAAATGTAACAATGGCCATAGATCAAGAACTTTTTATTTCTAATCATGCTAATGGCCTATTTGCAATTGAGTACATCATTTGCAATAGAGATAAGAAATCTTCAGATATGATTTATTAATGTTTCTATATAATTCTGAATCTTTAATTGATTAAAACTTTTTTTTAATGTTATGTTATAATTGTAATACAATAAAGTGGTGAGAAATGTATAGTGCATCAGCTCCAACTTTACAAAAGTTTGCCATCAAGATTTTAATATTGACTTGTAGTGGGTGTGAGAGGAATTGGAGTGTTTTTGAGCATAAACATATTAATAATTCATATATTTTGCGGTTTAATTAATTACCAAATTGAAGGATTAATTTGGTTACTATTTGATCGAGAATCGTTAGTCTTTTGTGTGTGAATGAATGAAAATGAGAAGAAGGTAAGGTTTATTATCTACTTCTTTTATTTTGTTATTAGAAAATGTTCGATATTCATTATTTCTACTCTTTAATTCTTTCAAAAAAATGTTGATTACGATTAAATAGTCAAGAGACCAAATTGGTCCTCTTGTTTAATCTAGGACTAAATTAGTCCTTCATAAATAGTTGAGGGACTAATTTAGTCCTAAACCCTATTTTGTGCATTTATTAAGATTTTTATTTTTTATAGATTTATATTAAAAAGAGAAATTGATCAGGCCAAAAGTGTTTAAATGATTTGGTTTTTATTAAGTACAATTTAGCTTTAAACAGAAGGTTTAATTTGATAGATGTTATTAATCTAATTAGTTTGGATTCAATTAATGAAATTTGTGAGTGGTTGATTGGACAAATGTCGAAGGCTGGTGAGTAACATTTTTGGTGTTGAAGTTCTTACTTGGAGACAAAATGAAGAGGCACCAAAAAAAAGTTGATTGAAGGTAGTTTATAAAATTTAATAGGTCAAAACGAAAAGGGAAATTATCCACGATGAGGGTTAGTTCATCTTGAGCTATATTTATTCCTGTTGTGTAAGAGAAAAAAGATGAAATTGATTCACAGGAGAAAGGAGAAGAAGAAGAAGAAGAAGAAGATAATTCCATACTTGAAGGAAAGAGATAATGTGAATGAAAGAAATGATGATGACTATTGAATTTCTTTATCTTGTTTTATAAAACTTGTGATTTTAGTAGTTTATTTATGCTTTAAAACTTAGTTATTGTTTTGACTTATGAGTTTTTTTATGTAATATTCAAGTTTTAAATTATTACAACAAACTATTATAACTTGTTAGAAATCTTAATTTGCAGCTTCATCAAAGTTTGTCTTCAAGTTAGTTATGTTCATCACTTTATCATATTACGTTTATTCTATATCACTTTTTAAATCTAGTAAATATTTTATATTTTATAATTGTTAATAAATGTATCAATATATTTATAGCCTTATTTTATATCATATTTTAAATCATCTAGTAAATAATTCACTTTGAAGAAAAAATAAACTCTTACGCATTGCACTACGCTCCATGCTTTGAAAACACTAATCTTTTCATACTTGTTTTTGATAAGTTTGCTCTTCCTATGGGGCATCATGGTAGTTATGAAGGTTAGGTAGTTGTGAATTGTGGTTTCGGCAGAGGAGGTTGTTCCAATCTCTCTCTCTCTCTCTATACTAATTATCCTTTGGGCCAAATTTTGATGTCCTCCCATTACCCAACTTAAATTTGTATGTATGTGTATATATATATATATACATGTACATATACATATACATGTATATATACATGTACATATACATGTATATATACATGTACATATACATGAATATATACATGTACATATACATGTACATATGTGCGTTCTTCGACTCAAACGAAAGCCATTTTATCTCTTAAGTGTAAAGCCAGTCATCCACCTAAGCATCTTCATCTCTAGAACACTTAATTTTATGCTTCATCTACTCAAACGAAAGCCTTTAGACTCTAATGTTGACTTCCGTAATTCATGTTTTTATTGAACTCCCTCTCTATTCTTATTAACAAGAAGAGTATCATCAATAAAAAGCATACACCTAGGTGCATAACTAAAGCAAAAAGATATGGGCTTCAAGCCGATTTTGGTGTAATCCATTTGAAATAGGAAAATACTTGGTTAATCCTTCTTGTGTTTGAACACAAGTGACAGCTCTAGTATACGTATCCTTAATGATTTGAATATAAGCAATATTAACTCTCTTCTTTTCTAAAACTCTCCAAAGCACTTCTCTTGGAACTTTATCATATGCTTTATCTAAATCAACAAATATCATATTTAGAACCTTATTCTCTCTATAATTCTCCGTCAAACCTCTCAATAAATGTATAGCATCCATAATAGATAATAGACATACTCAACATAATTCTAAACTTGTTTTGAGAAACTTTTGTATCACATTGTAATTTGTGCTCATTTACTCTCTCCCATAATTTTAATATATGACACATGAACTTAATGTCTCTATAATTTGTACACTTTATGCATCACCTTTAAATTGGAACTAACAATCTTTTTATTCACTCATTTGATATCTTCTTAGTTTTTAAAATAATATTAAAAAGATTCATAAATCAAGAAATTTTTTGATCTCCTAATCATTTCTACACTTTTATTGGAATATCATGAGGTCCTACTGCTTTTTCGCACTTAATTTTCTTTAAGATCTCTCTAACCTCAATTTTATTAATACAATGATAAAAACAAAAATAAAAATGAAAGGTGATTAGTGAGTTATTTAAGTAATATATTTTAAAATAAAACAGATTAGTTAGTTTAAATTTTTTATGCATTGTACTTTTAAAACTGCAATTTATTGTTTATGTTGCATGTGTTGGACATGCGTGTTCATTAATTTTTTTAATTTTTTACATTGGACTAGTAGATGGCATGTAGTGTGTTGAACATATGCTAGGCATATGTTGATCAAGTTTACATGTCCAATGTGTCTCATTTTATTATTATGAAGTGTTGGCGCATTATAACTTATCATCGATGGTTCTCTTACACTCCCTCTCTCTTTATTTGATATGCTTTATGTTCCCAAGATTTTTGTTAATTTACAATCATCTTATTATCTAATTAATTCTCATAACTTCTATGTGACCTTTTACCATTCTCATTGTTTTTTAACAAATCTCAGTACGAGGAAGATGATTAGTGGTAGTGTTGAAGTTGGAGAATTTGTTATCTAATGTGGATTTTTTCATCATTCGATCTTCTCGATTTAATTTTAATTGTGATGCTTATGAGCTTGGAAAATATCACCGTCTTTTCTATTTTGTTGGAGTCCCAATAGTGCACCATTATAGTTGGTTCATTTTGATATTTGGGGCTTTAATCCCAATCCTTCCAATTTAGGTTTTAGATTTTTTGTTTCTTTCATTGTTGATCCATTTTGTGTCATTTAGTATATTTGTTGAAATACATGTTTGAGGTTTTATCTTTCTTTCACATTTTTTTATCAAGAAATAATGATTACATTTTCTATTATGATTAAAATTAGAATATTTTGAGTTTATAATGCTCTTTAATATATACACATTCTTAATTTTACTCCTTTATTATGGTGTCATTTGTCAAACATCATTTCTTTATACATGTCAACAAAATGAGGTTATTGAATGAAAGCATCTTGACCTACTCAATGGTGCTTGTGTTTTGATGTTTCATATGAATGTTCTTCATCATTTCTAAGGTGTTCCATTTCAATTGCATGTTATCTTATAAATTGTCTCCCCTATAATGTTCTTGGGGGGATATCTACCTTTTCTATTATATATCTTATGAATTTCATTTTTCTCTCCATTCTATTTGTGGGTGTCTGCTTTCCACATGTGATATACTGTCAACTCAGGTCATCTCATCTGATGTATCCTTCTAGGTTACTCTAATTCTTACAAAGGTTATCATTATATAATTCACTTGCGAGACACATCTCTATTTATATAGATATGACATTTCATGAGTATTCACCCTATTATTCCACCCCTTTATCCCCAACCCTTTGCCTCTTCAATTGTATGCTTGATGGCCTTTCTCGTACAATCTATCAACATTATTCCTATTAGTTGAGCATCATTTCCTAATGTGTTAACTGATATACACTTGTGAATTTCCATTCAGAAAAGGAAACAATTATGCATTGGCTATTCTATTCAATCTTATATATTCTTTGATTGTCTTTTTCTTATTTTTTCATATTTTGATGTGTCTTTTTCTTATTTTTTTGATATTTTGATGTGTCTTTGTCCCTAATTTCTATTCGCAAGACGTAGCCTCAATGGAAATAATCTATGGATACTAAAGTGGTTGCACTATTCAATCAACATATATCGGATCTTATGTCTTTTTCCTCTGGCATTAAATTTTATTACCATCAATGCCATTCTGATGAACTTGTTGACATAAAGCTTAATTGATTGTTGAAGTAACTCAAGGTTACTGATCGATTATGTTGATACTTTCTCTCTAGTTGGCATACGATAAGCTATCATTCCTCATTTTAGGGGTATATGACAATCAAATCTTAAAATGCAGGTTATTTACCCACATGTGCAAGACTTAAAATTTCAGCATTTCACAATGTAGATCTAAATAATGTTAAGGACACCACTTTCCAAACCATAAATGAGAGCTATTAAAATTTAAAATTAGGTGAACATGTTAATGAACATATAAGAACACAAAGGACAAAATAGGTCAATCATGTTAAAGAATCTCATCAAAGAATTTTTAGGTTTGATGAACAAATTCAAAAATAAAATCACATTCACATAAAACAACAAATGTGAGCAAAAAAGACCTACAAAAATCATGAAAATTGATTCCGACCTTGAAGAAGCCCATGGATGGGGTCCGAAGAGCTCTTGAATATGAGGATACTCTGCAAATGATAAGGCTAAACCATTCCAGTGGCTCGCCATTGATGAAGAAATTCCTTCACTTTCCGTATTTGAATAAGTATACTTGAATTAAATGAGAATTTGACATATAATAGGACACAATGGAGAAGAAGGATTCATGTAACCGACCCCACATAGTGGGATAAAGACTTTTTGTTGTTGTTGTTGTTGTTGTTGTTGCCGTATTGAATAAGTAGGAGAGCCTTTCGTTTTTGACTTTTCTTTCAAAAATGATAGGGTGAGGGAGAGAGATAATCCGAAGCTTTGAAAATGAGATTTGAATGAAGCAGAGTCACTTGTGGGTAGATGTTTTCTTGCGTGAGATGTGAGATTGGGTAAGGGGAAAGGGTGGTACTCAAGGTCTTGCACCACCGTTCGGAGCTGCAACTTTTACGAAACCGTCGTTCTAAACCCATGCTCTAGACAAAACTAACAGTGCATTTCACATAGCATCGTTTGTGAACGTCTCCCCAAATGCAGCCTTAATTTTGTTTGATGTTTGTTATTTGCTACCATAAAAAAGATTGATCACCGCTTCAAATGAACTTTAGTAATACCTTTTTTTATGCTGATCCTTTTAGCTATTTATATGTAGTAACCTCTAGGGTTTGTTGTGATGGGGGGATCAAAGTCTGTAACCTTAGCAAGGCTTTTAATGGGCTAAAACAAAGCCTTCGTTCATAGTTTGAAAAGTTGTGTAAAGTTTAGGTTGAGGTTGGTCTTCATAGTTGCATCTTCGATCACTTTTTCTTTAGTAGACAAGCTTGCTTAAAGTTTGTTATCTGACAATCTATATTGATGACATTCTTTTTACAAGGAGTGATCAATAATAAGTAATTGAGGTCGAATAGTACCTTCAAATTTTTTTTTTTTTGATAAATGATTTGGGCCATCTTAAATATTTTTTCATTATTTCCGCTTGTTTAAAATTGTGCAATAAAATACCTGTCTTAAAACCCGTTTCAATGCTTTTTTGAAAAAATCGCAATGAGGTTTACATCTTATTGGTGTTATGTGAGGCTTATGCCTCACATTATGTGAGGTCCGCCTCAATTTTTGTGAAGCGTGCGCTTTTAATTCTAGGTTTAAAAAATTAAATATAAATTTTAATTGTTAAAATAAGACATCCTAACACTTATACAGTTGCTCTCAAGACAGAAATTATGTAAGTGCGTCTCCTCTTGTGCCCTCTCCGTTCCTCATGCCCAATACTGGTCATCACCATCGCCATATTTACTTGTGATATTCTTTGATATTATATAATTAGGGTAAAGGAGAAAAACTTATTATTTTAAACTTATTTTGAATTGTTGTCATTAGTTTTACTTTGATATTTTATGTTTCTTTGATATTAATATCACATTTCTTGTTTTATGATTTGATGTCAAGATATTAATATGTTACTTAATGCTTTGTGTACTTTATTACTTCCTACTATGTTAGGATGTTATTTTATGTTATATTTTAATATGATAATAAATTAAGATATTTCTTGTTTTATACTTTAATGTATGTATAATACTTCTTACTCTGTAATTTATTGATTCTGAGGATTACGCCTCACTTCAGACGAAAAACGCTTCAATACTTGATTGCACAATGTTAAACTTTGCTATCTAAACAAAATTCGTGTTTCACCATCCTGATAAAAATATGCTACTAATCTCTTAAAGGAAACTCATCTTTTAGGTTGCAAACTTGCTGATACTCTTCATAATATAATGGAGAAGAATTATTTGAAGAAGTTTTTTGTTAACATAGATTGTTGGTAAGTAGATATCTTTATTGTCACTAAATTTAATCTCTCTTTTGTCTTGAGGATTTAAGTCAGAACATGCAAGATCTCAAACAAGAATATTGGAAAGCTATTATTCATATCCTTAAGTATGCTAAGAGGTTCTTAGGGAAGAGAATCCTTCACATTAAGAATGATCATCTTAATGTGGAGGCTTTCTTTGATGTTAACTATATTGGAAAAATTCACATTAGTATTCTATATTTGCTATTGCTAACTTGCATGAAAAGTTAAAAAATAAAATAATAATAATAATAAAAGATTTTCATGTCCATGTTAAGTGCGGAGGCAGAATATAATGCCATGACACACTCTACGTGTAAGATGATGTGGGTCACAACACTTCTAGAGAAATTTGATATTTTGACTACAAAACTCATGATCTATATTGTGACAATTCTCTACCCAATTCAATGTTCCTTGAAAGAACCAAACATATTGAGATTGGTTGTCACTTTATCTGAGATGTTGTGCTGCCCTTGAAGTTTTTTTATCGTGTTTCATGTGAGAATAACATGCACATACATTCACCAAACTTTTGAGTTATTTAGTTTTCTAAAATGTGTAACAAGCTAGAGTTATCTTATACATATACTTTAGCTTGAGCAAGAGTATCATCTTATATTTAATCATAGGAAAGTTATATTATTGTGGTTAATGGTCCTTATTTATTTTATAATTCTTCTGAACATTGCATTCTTTTACCTATTGCTTGACCTTGATGATGTGCTTCTCAGCACGGGCATTGGCAATGTCTTGCAACTCCTCCCATTGCGAGCATTTGATCTAGATTTTGGTATTTCAATTGTCTTGAAGGATTGTTGCATGCTTTTGTTCTTTAGATACTCGTGTAAACAACACATTCTTAATCTGTGGATCAAAGTTAAGGTCTGCTTCTGCAACATCATTGGCGGCCTTAATTCTTTGAGAGAGGTTCAGAACAACAGCAGAGAAAAAAAAAATGCTGAGGTGGAGGAGAGTGATGGCGACACAGAACATGGTGGAAATGGTGCTTGTTATTAGTAATTCATCATCAAGTCACGTGAAGTATCTGGTGTTGACGTTAATGGCAAGACTGACAAAGTCAGCCTTTAGTGTCCCAAACAAGGTGACAAATTTGATGTGTAATGGTGCTTGAACTATGTAATCCTACATCTGTTTCACCCAAATTATTATGATGTCAGTATTATTGTCTAAAACAGAACAGTGGAATTAACCCTTGACAATGTTTATTTTATCTGCAAAGACACTTTTTTTAAGTTATTCCTGTATAATAAACCATATTGTACAGCTATCAGTCTTCACTAACTCGATATTGTTGAATCTTTATTATTGCCTTACTTCAATGTTTCCTTCTTACTTTTCCGTGGATGAATCTAAATCGCCGTTATAATATCCTTTTCATGCTTATGAGTTGATTCACTTCTTTCATGCAGAGAACTTGCGAAGGACTTCGTTGTTGCTGGAACGGCATCCGAGTCACTTTATGGTGCTTGTGAGTCCATGTGCAAGCCTGACATGGTCAGTTAACTTTCTTGATTGAATGGTCGGCATAATTGACAACTACGACCGATTCTTTAAGTATTAGCCTTGCCTTCCAAAAATTCAGACTAGCAACTTTTCTAATAAAAAAGAGTATAATTTTTATAAAAAAATTTGTTAATGTAAGTGCTTTTGGTCTGTAGAACTAGAGCTAGGATTATACCAGCTTGCATTCATGCTTTCATTTTTTTTTAATTTTTTTTTTAAGTTTGGAAGATTCACATATATACTGCACAATTCCTATGTAGTTTTTGCATCTAACACCTAAAGTTTTTTGTGTAAATTTCTAGCACTTTACCTATACATGAAAATGTGTATTCACTTTTAAAAAGGTAATAATATAGGTATTTTTGATGATGTTAAAGATTTGAGTGTTATGCATATAAATATTAAAATTTAGATATTACATATGTAAATATATAAAATTAGGTGGTATGTATGTAAATTCCCTTTTTATTTTTTTGATGGATTTAAACCTTTGACGCTCATTGGAGAAAGGTAGTACCACTCAATTGTTGTCAGCAGATTTAGCTTGAGTTCTATAGAATCAACAGAAGCGATCCCTGGGGACCGTGTACTGGCTAATGGAAAGAAATGTCTAAAGTGGGCACACCTATTATTTTTTTTTACTTTACGAGAAATAGAACTCAGCTCCCATCTACTAATAGACTTTAAAAAGGGTGATCTTTATAGCAGAAAGTTTAGCTTAAAACTATTTGTTTCATTACTTTTCTTAAAAATTTGTTATTTTTTTTATTGTTTTAGTTCTCTTGCATATTTTGATACCCTTTCATTATGCATCATGGTGCTCAAGGAACCTGAGGAACTTTTTGAGACTATTTCACAAGCATTGCTAGCATCTGTGGATCGTGATTGTTTAAGTGGATGGGGTGGCCATGTCCTGCTTGTGTAAGTGCATTTGATTATTTTGTTAAACTGTTGTGATTTTGTCTTTTTGATTTAGTTTTTGACGCATATAATTTATATAAAGCTGTGCTTGCTATAATGATCTTTATTGGTATGTCACTGGCCCGTAGAAGACTTTCTAGAGAATAACAATGCTGGAGTTTTTCTGTGATTTTTTTATCAACTTACAAAGTAATCATAACTTGCTAGGAAAAGTGCCATCAGAGTAAGCAAGCAATTCTTTTGACAACATCGTATGGTAAAAACATATTTGATTTATGGTTTATGTAAATTCTGTAAATTTCGGAACATGCTCCTCTAGTTACACATTGAGATGATGATCTACAATATATGAACTAGTAAAAATGTACATGCCTTAACTGCATTGCATCAATATATTATGAAAAATATTTTCTTGCTTGTAAAAGTTTAGGTTTTATTCAAAGGTTTGAAGGCTTCTAAGTTTTGCAAGTGAAATTTTTAAAAATTTTTATTTATGTCAAAGTTTGGTTTTGCTGAAGTTCTGACTGAATATTGATTGCATTATAACTTAAATACTTAATATTTAAAATAATGTTTTATGCATTACAATATTTTTTTACATATAAAATTAAAAACAATATATTTATATACAGATATTTATGATTTTATTATGAATTAAAGATCATATTGATATTTATTAAATTTATATTATAAAATAAATTATAAGTTGTCTAAAAATTTAAATTTTGATATATATATATATATATATATATATATATATATATATATATATATATATATATTTATTTATTTATTTATTTATATATATATATTTGATTTGGTAGTATGATTAAATATTTAATGGCTAAAATACCTAATTTTCTATTCACAATAAATTGTGAACAAATTGTGAAAACAAAAGAGCTTATTAGTTAAAGTATTAATTTAACATAGTAAAAATAATGAAAAAAACGTAATTAATACATTTTTTTGAATTATAAAAATATAAATAATGCTTAAAAATTTATTTAAGTATGTGTATCAAAATAAAATTATAAACTGATAAAATTTTATTAGAAGGTAAAGTTTAATCTGTGTAAATTATTTAAATTAAATAAATTCTAGTATTTATAATTATTTATTAGTTCAAATTATTTTTAATTTGATATCAGAAGAAAATTCTAAAGGTGAAATAAAAATCTAAATGTTCAAAATAATACAAAACTTGTTTAAGGGATGCAAAATACTGACTAAGATTGAAATAAAACAAAACCTTATATTTAAATATTATATATATATATATTCTTATTAAGGTTTGATTAAAATTCTGATTTTAATTTTTAATGAATTTTGAATGTAAAACTTTTTTCAAAAAATATTGCCTGTAATGTAAAATAAATTAGTTAATAAATATTTAAAGCATTGCTATATGCATTAAAATACTTTTTGGATAAAATTAAAAATGATATAAGTATATAAAAAATTTTATGACTTTATTATGCATCACATATTATTTTAATATTTAGTTGAATTCCCATAATAAAATAAATTATAAATTATTTAAAAATTAAACTTAAAAATGTATAAATGAATGTATAATTAAAATAATTTAAAAATAAAATGTACAAAAAAATTGATCTAAAATAAAATAACTAAGACGTAGTAGAAATATAATAACTTAAAAATAAAAAAGGGAAAAAAAAATATTTAGTGGAGTTCTAATGCTGAAATAGTTTGGTTTATTATACCAAAATGATACTACTGTTATATTAAGCTCCATAAGATTTCTACATATAGTACAACTCTAAATGATAAGTGATGTCAAAATTTTCTAACATTGTGATTTATTCTTGGTAATCTCATGACTCTTTGTATACTTTATATATGCATGATTTTCTTATAGTGCATCAACAAAATTAATTTTATTTTATTCTTGAATTGTTGCTTTTAGAATTTAATATAGGAATTTAATATTGGTGGAGGTTGATGATTGATTGCGTTTAATTTTTAAAGTTGAACTCTATGATCATATGTTGGTAGAAATACATGACACTTTTTAAGCGTCTGAGCAAACACAAATACACTTTTTAATATATATGTGTGTGTCTATATATATAATGCCCTATGTTTTTTTTGTTTTTTTGGCTTGCTCGATTTTAATCTTCAATCATAGCTTTTAGACATCAACCATTGATTTATCTTAAAAATTCCCCAACTTGATCTCAGTGTCATTGACTAGCCATCGCTAACCTCCTTGAGGACCTTTATATGCAACCACCAAAAGTATACCTTCTTGATAGACATTTACAAGCTTATCAAGTCGAGGACCAGCTTATGCAACTCAATTGCTTCTTTACATTCACTAACTAATAGCTTTAGTAGCTCATTGATGATATCAACAACCTGCCTCCCATTGGTTATATGGGCCTCCTGAATGCTAATTAACAGATTGTTGGCCAACTCAGTGGTATCCGTTAAGCGATGTCTTTCTATTGCCATTGTTTGTTGCTAATCAAGAACCTATCATCACCTCAATAGAGAAGTTCAATCACCCGTAGCTACTTGAGAAGCCATGCTATTAGCCGCCATCAAGAACGGACATTACTTCTCCTTTTATTTGATAAGATAATAGGATAATAATTAATGAGGATAAAATGATCCAAATATAATTGTAAATAGATAAAAATAAAATGGAAAGTTGACTATCTATGCCTTATAATAGATGTAATTGATTAAATATTCTCATTGTTTGTTTTCTCAAAGAAATATTTGTAATGAAATTATTTTTAATGAGGAAAAATTTGTATTTTTTGACTGCCCATTACAGTTGCAAGCCATTTAAAATTTTTTCAAACCATTGTTTGAACTAGGATTCAAATTGAGAGAAGGCCTATAGAGTGATATTTTTTGCACAGGGGATTGAAGCCAAGGGTTTGTAATGGGATTGTCGGCGTGAGGAGAGTGTTTGCATTGGGGCTTGTTGGGGAAGCCATCAATGGGATTGGCATGTGTGAAGGAGAAGAAGAATTTGAATGAGCTCATTGGGGGAAGCATTGATAGAATCGATGCTTGTGGAGTAGAGGTGTTCACACATGAGCTTGTTAGGGGGAGGGCATTGATCAGACTAGCATTTGCTAAGGATAAGAGTAGTTTGCCCACTAAGTCATTAGGTGAAAGCTTCGACGAGATTGGTGCGTGTGCGGGGGAGAGAATGATTAAGGGTTTCAGCCAAGTTTGAACTAGGTTCAAATCAAGTTTAAACTTGGTTTAATCAAAGATTTGAATAAGGCTCGAATTTGAATTAGTTTGAATCAACTTTGAAGGACTTCGAATTTTATACAATGTTCACGAATACAAGAGATATCCCTCATTATTTTATTCAAAATGAATTTTCATGCATATTTTTCCAAGAAAGCAAACGACAGGGATATTTATCTATTTATGTGTATTATGAGGCATAGGCCGTCTATGACTTGTTTTTAAAATAAATAAAAATGGGAACGTAATATGTATATGAGGTTAAGATAACATGATAAAAAACTAAATAGCATCTTAGATGGGGTTTGGATTACATTGATAGATAATTAAGGGTTTAAATTCTTTTTGTTAATGTCGTGGCCTGTAATTTTTAAAATAAAAGGTTTTGATTTTAAGGGGAATCCAGGAGGGTGTTCTTAAGTCATCACAAAAATTAACCTCCTTTATAGTCACTGACGATTTCTCCAGTAGAGTCACACCATAGGCAACTTGATTACTTCCTAGCACTCATTAACCATTATTTTCAGAAATCCATTGGTTTGAGTGCCGCTGTATACATACCATTAATTAATGTTAGTCACCTGACCCACCTCATTGGTCTCCTTTAAGCCATACTTATCAATGATATGTCATCACCATAGTTAAGAAGTCTAGGTCTCTTATCAGTGATATGTCATCACCATAGTTAAAAAGTCCAATCATTGGACTCTTGTGCTCACCATCAGCTAATTGAGGGGTCATGTTACTAGTCACCTTATAGGAATTGAGAAGTTCCATGTAGCCAAACCCATTGTTTCGATTTCCTTATATAAGAAAAGATGATGAGATAATAATAAATTTGGATTTAGTTGAACAATTTTTTTTGAGATATGGTGGCTTGAAATTAACAGCATGATTTTGGACTTGAAATCTATCTAGAAAATTCAGATTTTATCCATGATCTTATCTAATGAACCTGCTGAATTCAAATCTAAGGAAAATTTTGTCTATGCAACTAATAATCTTCCATTGGAAGCTATACGTACGTTGCTAGATCTTTACATTTATATCCCCCCGATCTTATCTCATTTTTTTATCTATTGCGTAAGAATATCATAGCTAGAGAGCGTGTCATGCAATGGCCACTTACTATCAGGATGAGGTGTTGGATTTTTTTTTTTAGAAAATAAACCAATATTTTTTGGTGGATCCATCAGTCAAGGTGACATGATTTTGCAGGCCAATAGGGATGATGTCTAGTGGTCAGTATATGTAAGCTCCAATTTTTAATTATTGGGTTCCCATTCGATTTTTGGAAAACTAAACTTTTTTCTTACTTGTTAAAAATAATCCGCCAAAACTTGAATCTAGACTTCAAATTTGGAAGCTTTTGTTTTGAATGTAGAATTCTCCTCATCTCTTTATTACTCATGTCTCATCTTTTGATGCCATGTGTATGAGTCGGTATTTCACTTTTTATTTGTTCTCATAATTCTGATATTTGAAGTTGTATACAAGGTGTAATTTTGACATGATACAAGGTGTAATTTTGACAATCATGTCTATCACTATAACGTGCTTGATTAACTTTTATGTGTTAGTGTAGAAGGTTGAGATATATTCTTTTGTATTAATTTGTCCAACTGAGATTAGATACCTCTTCAGTTTGGAGTATTTTTTATTTTGTGAAACTTCCATCTATTCCCATTTGTAGTTTGATTTAAATAACCATCTCACATAATGCACCAGAGCTCATCGTTAGTTCGATGAACTTTCTTGTAATTTTTAATAGAATCATTAGACATTAGTTCTTTATGCGGAGTAGAATGAAAAGTCGCAATCTTGAGTCCATTATATTGGATTCAATGTTATTGCCATATTAAGGATTAGTGCATGTAGTTCTCTTATTTGGTAACATTCATATTTTCTTTATTATGAGTTAATTTTTTTCACTTTTCTTTTGTAGGCAGTCTCTTTTTGTATGCCAGTTCCTCATTGATAGCATGTGCGACTGCAATCTTCAGATATATCTTTTGAGATGTGGATATTCACATTGTTAGCATATGCTGTTGTGTCCCTTGCAGTTCACCTTTGAGATTTGGATATCTCTCTATTGTTCCTTGTGGTTCCCTGCCTTTTAAGATTCAATGCAAAAATGAAGCTTTAGCCTGAATCTTTGTCTTTGAATTTTCTCGAATGGGTTTAAGTCTTGGGTTAGATCCTTAGGTCACAGATTCAATTTACACATGCATGAAATAATAATTACATACAGCTCCTTTTTTCCTTTTTTCCTTCAAATGCCACAACTAGATCTCTCTCTCACATAACAAATTCAGCCGTTGCTGTTTTATTCTCTTTTTATAAGATAATACAGTGGGCAATAACAAATCAGAATTCAGTTAAACAAATTCATCTGAGATTGTTGTGGCTAGAAATTAGCAATAAGGTTTTGAACAAAATTTTGAACTCTAAATATATGCAGTAAATTCAGATAATGCCCATGATCTCATCCAATAAACCTTGGAATTCAACTCTGAGGAAGTTTACCACTAAACTAACAGTTCTCATGGTTTTTGTTTGTTTTAGTTGTTTTCTGTTGCTTTCATTTATTTAGATGAGACATTCTCGCATAGTTGATTTAGCGACAACTTGCCAAAGAGATTGCTACTTCTCATGATTATGGGCATCTAGTCGTGGCATCTAGTCGTGGCAACCCAAGCACATGTGGAAGCGTTTTGGCCGATGATAATTTTTTACCCTTTTCCTTATGTTTTTTTTAAAGAGACTCTCAAGTTAGCCAAATTGCACCATCCACATAATGTATTTTCATGGGATTTTGTTTGTGGGCTTAGAAAGTGATGTCTATTTTTTTTTTGTTTTGCAGAAGTTATTTTTTTATTATTTTTTAAGGTTAGCTTGGGATAGCTTCTTCAGTGTTTTTTTTGGAAGGAAAAACAGTTCATGAAAATTAATGTCTGTTTACTTGATAGTTTTTTCACAACTTTTTTAAAATTTCATTTTTAAAAATTTATTTTTGGGAAAACATTTCTGAAAAAATAAAAATATAAAATCAGTTTTTAGTCTATCTATTCACTGAAGTGAGATGACCTAAAACTAACACCAAAATCTAACTTCCTAATGCTAATTTGGTGGTTGCACACTGGAGTTGTAAACCTTCATACAACATGCGACGGAAACCTTGCCCTAGTTGAACTAAGGTCCTACAATTTTTCAATTAAGAACTCTCGAGCGTGGAAAGAGCTCTTCGTGACAAATGCGCCTTTTGGTAAGTTATTGCAAGTTGTAAAATGACTTATTAATGGCTCAATTGAGGGTAGAAGTCTTGACCTTTGTTTACTTTCGACAAGTTGAATTGAACAAATATGGCAAAATCGATGGACTATGGATATGACACTGCGAGGATCAAAGTTGAGACTCCTTGTTCATTATCAAAATTGATCAAAAAATCTTCTTATGGCAAAATAGACTGTGTTGATGCTTCTAGAACGTTGAAATTGACTAAGAAAAGTTTCTCGCATCATCAGATGGTTGCTCGATGGAGGGGACGAGCTATTGAATGCTATTTTGCGCATGTCGGAGCCAGAGGGCTTCGACAAATTTATTTAGTAGGACCCTCCACAATCAATTCGACTAAGTCTGTGCTAGTGTCGAGCGAGCAGATGCGATGTCGTGCGATTTGAAGCTCAAGTCGCCTAGATTGACATCGAAATTATCTAAACAACCTCCAATCGTGAAATAGATTGTGTCGTTGCATCTAGAATGTCAGAATTACTTAAAATAGACACCAATATTGTCTAGGATCTTAACACGAGAAATTTCGTCAAAATCGTAAATCCATGCAAATCAAAACTGTTAGACTGCCATTCTCTATCCCCTGATACATCCTATCACCCGTAAAGCCCATACCTGCCACGTTGCCCTCCCTCTCCTCTCAATCAAAGCCGCACGAACTCGCTCTCATGTCCTTGTTTCTCATTGCTTACTACCATTTTCGCATGACCGAGACGCACAACAACCTTGCCTGATCCCTCTCTCGTGTTTATCAGCTGCCACATGAGCCTCCTTGCTTCCTCTCATGCCCGCCCTCTCTATTGCATAGGTTGAGCCTAGCAGCCTGACCTCGATTACCACTCGCTCTCGCATGACCATCCCTCTCATGTGACCATCTGTTGAACCCAACAGTCTTGTTCTCCCACCAAACCACATGCACTAGTCGAATGGCCTGGTCTTCTGTCTCTCATTGTTTCCACGAACAAGCCACTGATCAGCCTCCTTTACCTTTCCCCTTCGATTCCCACACTGTCGACGATCTTAGCCCGTCGATTGACTCCACTTAGCTCTGATTTCACTAGCCCCGACTCTATCTCCCTGTCATTCTCTCTCAACCTCTCTCACTAACACACACTCTCTCTTCCTTTCTCTCTCTAAACTGAGAGATTTTTCTCGATCTCTCTAAAATCAGAGAGAGATCTCCCTTTCCCTCTCTAAACAGAGAGATTTCTCTCCACCTCTTTTTAGAGAAATTAGTGACAAAAAAATATAGAGAGAGAAAAAGCTCCTCTCTTTTTGCCTTGCATTGCCTCGAAACTTATGCTATTTGTTGTTGTATGTCACCTCGATTTGTGCAAAGGTGAAAATATGAAAATGCCTAAAAATCATTAAAGTACCCATGCATGTTGTTCCATTGTGGCGGGGAAACTTATAAAATTAAGTACTTGTGTTTGCTATTTCAACGTAGTGAGGAATCCTATGTATTCATTCTTACAGGTACCTGAAGGCTTATGAGAGCCTTTAGGTGAGTAGGGTTGAAGATA
Source organism: Cymbidium sinense (assembly GCA_021442155.1). NCBI lineage: Eukaryota > Viridiplantae > Streptophyta > Magnoliopsida > Asparagales > Orchidaceae > Cymbidium > Cymbidium sinense. Next base: position 106,230,510 of record CM038221.1, on the reverse strand, counting down.
TGAGATTGAGGTGTTGCAAAACACCATTCATACACATCTTTTAGATGAGTCAGCATACCCAACATAACCAATGCAGCCCCTTTCACGAGGACAATGTTAAAATGCTACTGAAATGTTGCTAGAATTTTCAGTGGGGACTTAAACTGAATAAAATGAAATGACTATTGGACATAAGTTTTGAATTAAATCAAAGTTAAGTTGAGCATATGAAATTTCAAAGTCCTAAGATGAAAATTAATTTGCAAAAAAAATCAAATTTAAATGGCACTTATAGATGGCTCAACAACTCATTAATGAACTTGAAAATGAGTTGTTCAATGAGTAATGAGATTATCACAATTTATGTCAGAGGTGCATAATGTGATCTTAATTAGACAATTAAATTTGAAGAGTTTACATGGGGATTGATGGCTCACTTAGGAGCAAGAACATAGATTGACTATTCACCAAATGAATATAGATGCAGCCACTCAGAGAACATTTGGATTGTTATATCTTACGTTTGAATATAACATTGAAGTACAATGGATTTGCTGTACACTTGAATGCTCATCTTCAAACAAGAATGAAACCCAAATGAATTCACAAAAAACATACAATGAAGCTAAGTAGCTTGCCAATGGGCATAATCAAAATTTTTCAATGATCATTTGAATTATATCACATGCTTCATTGAATGGATTGAAAGATTTCAAAAGAAACAAGAACAAAGTTTAAAATGAATCCTTGCATAAATTCTAAAGCAATCATTCATTCAACTAAAAAATTTCAAAATATGTATGAACACTTGAATTAAATGAATTTATTGCATAGATTTCAAAATAATCTCATATGTTATTTAGGTACTTCAAAACTTGGGTAAGCTTTCAAATGAATTTGTTAAATGAGTTAAATGTTTGTACGCATTAAAAGATGATCTCATTTTCAATCTCATTGCATTGAAATGCGCATAAAAAGACTTAAATAATTGTGATTTTGCATGTACTTCAAGTCAACTTTACAATCAAATTAAATGCCTCGATATTCATGCTAGCAATTTAAATTATGATACGTGCTACGATGTAATCACATGTTTAAATAACAACAAAGTAGAGGCAAATGTATTTGAAATTATAAAATTTGAATCACACATTTTGAATACAACATACTTTAGTAAACTATAAAATTTGAATGCTTTTAAATGATGCACATGAATTACAAGACAAGCGTAAGTTCAATCAAACATCTCAAAAGACATGCAATTGTATCAAGCAAATGCATTAAAGTAAGTTGATGCATCATACCATCATACCAAGATTCATGCAAGCATTCTTGGAATCACTTGCATGATCCTCGACACATCCTAAATGCTTAGTTCTCATGGTTGATAATGTTGCGCGAGTTTACTTAAAAAATGAATTTAGAATGCCTGCATATATTTTGACTAGTGTGCTATGCAGATTGAAATTAAAGTTAATCTAAGCCAACTCTTGTCTTGGGAGTGGCGCATGTATATCAAATGATCAATAAATATCTTCATAAAAATTTGCTTTTAATGTTAAACTCAAAACCATTAATTATGCATATTATAGAGATCATAAGTCCTAATTGATTGGTCTGATTCTCTTCCTTATAAGGATTGGAGTTGACAGGACTAATCACAAAATTAAATGATCATTCTTACATTGAAAATTCTATTTTATATTTGCATAGGATCATAAATAATATTAATAAAGAAATTTTATATTCAAATATAAACCCCTAACATCTTGTTGAAGATATGATTACATATTCATAGGCTCGATCCTTTGGTGACAAACAAGTGGAGTTAACAAAATCTAAAATCCAAATGAAGGCTGTGTTATTCGGAGACTTCAACTAGAGAAATTATTAATATTAAAATTTTCAAAATGCTAATGTTAAATCACTTCAATCCTAAATTATTGAAATACAAATTATAGTCTCAATCCTTTATGTCTAAGCTAGAGTTGACAATGTCATAGAGTGATTAATCTTTAAGTAAATTTTAAATTACTATATATTATAGACTTAATTATCTACAAGCTTACAAGCAAAGTTGATAAGATCTAAATAACCCTAATGATGACTGTGTTGAATAGAGTCTTTAATTAGATGGAGAGATCACTATCAAATTATATTTGAAATTCAATATCAAATTGATGAAAGTTTAAATTTAACAAAATCTGAAGAATGCAAAAATACTAAATTTAAGATGTTCAAATGAAATCAATTATCTAAGCTTAACACTAAAATTGATCCACTCATTTAAAACTATTTGTTGGGGTGATAATTTTAAAAAATTCTAGTTTACAAAAGAGCCAATATCAATTGTATTTTTATATTCACACTCAACAAATCTTACGCTAGTAAGGATATGACCTGCATCCTTTGTCCGCATAGTTTTGATAGTTTGTCGTTAATTGACTATTATTTTACAGGTCGTGATTGTAGCCATCTTTACCGATAGCTGCTTTGCCTGAACTTATGAACCATAGGACGCATTTGATAAGGTACAAAGCTCTATGGCAGCTAGGGTGGACTTAAAATTATCCTTTAGAGAAACAACCACCCCAGGTCTATATGATCTCTTTGGAAGAACCAACTCATGATTGCTGATAAGGATCTTTCGATTAGGTTGGGTCAACTATTTCTTCTGACTAAGTGGATTAGGGACCACGAAAGCTCAAGATGATGAAATTATAAGATCTTGATTAGGTGCATCATCATTTCCCTCAATCATATGCTTTAAGTGTCAATGATGATGAATTTCATAAATTTTAAAACTCCATTTGTTGCTATTATATGCTAAGCAATTAGCAATCTAACGACTAGCCTTAATTGAAAGTTTTTTCTTGTCACTAGAAAGTCTAATTAACTATGTGTTTGTGCCCATAGGAAACTTGGAACCAAATATAAAATCCCTTATCAAATGAGGGCGAAATCTCTAGGCAGTGCTTTATTTATTTACAAGCGAAAATCATCAGTCTTTTGAAAATTCTAGCGACATTAAATCTATACTCTCTTTCATTGAGAGGCTTGACACGAATTTTCAAAGCTCACAAATTCTAACAACTCTGTTGGGGACATGTTTTTATTTTCATCTTTAACTAGTCAAATTTAAGCTATAGTAGCAGAGAAGTGTAATAAAATCTAAATGTAATAAACTTAAATTTATCTTGAGTACAGTTCTTGGTTATGCAAACCTCTATATAGAACATGCTTTTTGTTATAATATTTTATTTTTGTTGTACTTCTATATTTTGAAAATGTGGGGTGAGATATCATGATTACGAAACCGCGTCTTTTATTCGAAAAGAGTGGATCTTCATATCACTTCTTTTGTCGTGAAGCTGGGTGGAGTACCAATATTCGCCTAGCTAAGGATGTGATTAATACTGGAGATACATGAGCTATCATCTAATTCTGAAGTATATACTTTCCAATTGTTATTGTTATAGTTATTGATTCACTTGCTCATGTTGCAATTGCTCGAGTCCATTTTGGAAGGTCCTACTTTGTTGAAGCTCTTGCACGTTGTGCATGATAGCCCGTGTAACAACCAACCCCTCTCGAAAGAGGACTTCAGTCGTTGAAATACTTGGCTAATTTGAAGCCTTGGTAATAAAAAGAATCGTCTCTGGGCAAACGACATACTTGGTGCCTCAAAGCGCAACCATTCTGCCAACTGAACCCTTCGCACTAGGGAGAGAGAACACTGAAGCTTGCTCATCATGAAGCAAATTAACCGGGATATAAGGAAGAAGAAATATTGAATTGAGGGCTCAACAAATATTACCTGAATAGACCATTGAACAATCAACATTGTTGCTAGAAGCGATATTCCTATTCACAACAAATTTGAAAATTCAAAATGGGTGAAAATGAATAGCTCTACTGGCGAGGTGAAATAATCTTCTTAAGTTTAGCAATATTAAGTTTCAACATAACAAAGGAGAGAGCTCGAAATTTTATTTGCCAAGGTACACAAAGTTCTCAAAGTGGCTAAGAAAAGAGGTTTAATGAAAAGAAAATTTCATAAGCCAATAGTGATTGAGAACATTGAAGTTCCATTAAGAAGGTTGTCATTTCTTGTGTTGACTAGTCACCAAATCAAACAAGTCCTGTGCGGCGAGCATCAGAGTGTGACATTTAGATCTCGAGTTCAAGAATTTGTTACCGAAAGGTCCCGATAGAAAAAGAAATGGATTTGGAGACGAATGCCCCAAGAAGTGTTTCTAAAAAAGTACAAAGAGATTTACCGTAATAAAATCCTATAAGAATGAGTCCCCATAGGAAGGTCTCAATTGATGAGCCTTATGTTGGTTGACACCCTGAAATCTTTCGGGGAATCTCATCACCAATTAGCTTCAAGCCCCCTTAATAAATCTTATGAGCTTATAAACATTGAGGTGGTTGTCCTTTGATATTTAACATTTCAGATGAGACAAGTTAATGGTGCACAGCTTCAATGAAAAAGAGTAAAAAATTTTGAGGTCTTTCATCTGACTACTCAGATTTGGAGTGCTATATATGGAGAGGCTAAATTTTACATTGAAGATGCAATACATCATCTAGGGTTCCATTGGTTCTTCTTCGGCTCAAGAGTATGAAATAATTTCCTCCACTTTGCATTAGTGCTTGAAGTCTCTAAGAGATGGAGAGGAGCTAAAGATGCTTGCAACATTTAACTGTATGTAGCCCATGCAGTCAAAATTCCCTTCCAAAGAAATTCAAGAACTTTCCACCAGAAGAGCTTGATGTTTATTTATCTACAAATAAAATTCATCTATCTTCTAAAAGTTTTGCAGATATAAATCTAATTATTTTTTTCATCGAGAGGCTGGGTGCGAATTTTTAGAGCCCAAGAGGCATAAAGCAAACTTAGCAGTGACACAAAGGAAAACTGGAGCTTAAATCTATGAAAGAATATTTCTATTCATAGTCTACATATTCTGAGTCCTTAACTAGAGATGTAATGGTCCAAGATTTTTTTTTCCCATAAGCTTAATTGTTTTATTGATTCTTTCTGATATTTTTTCCACGTTTTGTTTATTTTTTCGTTGTCTGTTGCAGGACACCAACTGAAGTGCAGGAGAGGACCCTAAAAGGAAGAATGGACTAGACTTGATTAATCTGTGGATTAAGGAATACAAACGGTTAATTTTCTTGCATACTCTGTTTTAAAATGATTTGCCACAATACTTCTCTGAGCTGCAAGAATGCAGCTATTTATCTGGCGTTCCTTTTATAGAGTACAATAACAATTTTCTGTTCTTGAGGGATTCATTTTGTACTGCAACTGTCTTTTGAATTGTTATGCATCGAGTTATTGCTTTTTCTTTTTCTCCTGTTCTTTTATCAACATGATAACTTCTAATGTCCAGTGTGCTGAGTTAGATTGCTTTAGCAGAAGGGAAATGCTAGAACCAGGGTGAAATAGTGCTGATAGTACAGGCAAAAAGAGTCCAAAAAACTGACCCGGTCTAGTTTTTTTTTGAAATAAATCTTTTAATTATTGTCGTTTTAGCATTTCCCTTAGCAAAAAGACTAGTGGTCTGAGAAAACTTTCCCATTGAAGTACTTGTAGTTATAATATGTTTAGTGTTGAGCTGAGCCTCCTTTACATAAAATGGCCTTTGAAGGAAATCTTGCTTGCTTTCGAGACTTGGTATTATTACTGATACAATGAATTCACACATTTTCAGTCCCATAATTGGATTTTAGTGCCATATCAATATTTTCTTTTTTTCGTACGTCGATCTTTGCATAGAAGAGTGCTTTATTATTCCCTTTATACCATTTTGATATGTCCGACTTCGGGGTTTTGTCAATTTTGATGTAAGATCCTATAGCAAGTTGAATGGATTTAGTTCAATCTTCGAAGGGATAACAAAGGCTTGTGGTTAAATAAATTAAATATTATTAAATAGTGACATAAGGTCAGGTGTATTATACAATTTAAGTTTATTTATTTATTTATTATTAAGTTTAAGTTGAATTTGAACATAATCTGACTTTAAAAATTTTATTCAAATTTGTTTTTTAATTTTCTAATTCAATTTGAGTTTTAAATTAGGATAGATAGATAGATATATATATATTAAAAATTTAAATATGTAACTTAAATTACTAGGTAATTAGGTTTATAGAGCTTAAGAAAAAGTGATATAATTCAACAGGTTTTATTTAAGTTATTTGGTGAAGTTTAATTATTAATATAAAAAGGTTTTAAATTTATTTAATTAACTATTTATTTGATATTTTTGTTTTATATATGCATTTAAAAAGATTAATATAATAATATAAAATTATGTTATTAAATAAAAAATAAGTATTTAAATGAGTATTTTATTTTATTTTTATGGAATTATTTATTTAAAAACAAATGAGCTAATGGACATATATAAACAATTCAATATTCAAATTTATTTATTTATAAGATGAATTTTTAAAATGTTGTATAAATTTATTCAATTATATAAATTAATAAATACAAATTGATATTTTACAAATACGTATTGTTTCATTCATCAATTAAACTTGTTAGTGTACATCCTTTAAATTTGTGAGTTGCAATTTCTTGAGGTTGTCTTGAGTTGACGACTTTCTTGAGTACTTAAGCTAAGTTTATTTTTAACTCACTTTATGGAAATAGTCATTAAATTTGAATAAATATTTTGAGTTTTTTAAAACAAATTAATTAAAAATAGATATTTATTTGATCATAAAATAAAGTAAATATTTAATATGTTAATTTTAAAGAAATTAATTTTTTAATTTTTTTTTAAATAATATGAGTTTAACATGAGTTGAATTCAAGTGAAATAAAATTTGGATGAGAATTAGCATATGTATATTTAAAGCTTGTTCAAATTTTACTTGTTTACATCCCTATTTGCAACTTTTTTCAGAGAAGTTGCCTTCTTATCTTATTGACCCATGGTTGAGAAATTACCTTCTTATAAGTCCAATGATTAATAGTTTTTTTTTTTTTTTTTGATATTTAAGCAAATTTAATCATAAATTTATACACATAATGCATATGCAAAAATTTAAACCCAAGATTTCTTAGTTGAAAGTTAAAATTCTCAATCAATAGGTTAAAATATCTTGCACATTTAATATCAATATCAAGTATTGCATATTTGACCTTATTTAATGTTAATAAATAGTTAGTTATACTTTCTTTTTCTTAAGAAAGTGTGAAAAATATAATATCTAGACATTGATATGATGCACTTGATCCTTTATCTTTTGGCAGTGTTAGAATCAAGAGATGATTAAGAGGATCAATAATCATTTCTAAATTTTTATTAAATTCTTTGATATTATATAATACTCTAATTATTTTTCCCCTCAAACTTAAATTCTTCATAATAATTTATTAATTTATAAAGTTAATTATCACACATACAACAGTTTCATCCATCTTCAAAATTTAAATGAAATGAGATGATATTATTTATTTAAGAGGGTGAATTTATTTTATGAAAAATGAGATACAAATATTCTAGATATGTGGATGTTTTGTTATAAAAAGAATACTATTATAGTAAAGTATTATTATAAAATTAATATTTTTATAACTATTTTAGATGCAAGCTTTAAGAGGTTAATAACATATTTAAAGAATATGTTGCAAAACTATTAATTCATAATTTAGAATTAGATCCTTAATATAGGTATCGATCAATCAAAATTTAATGATATTTGTTAACAAATAACTAAATTTTATTTTGAAAATTTCACGAATATAGGAACACTAAAAAAAATTCAATTAGAATATTTTTAAATTAAAGCTCATTGAAATCAATATTTAAAAATATCTTTATAGTTTCTAATTTATGTCAAATATCAGCTAAGAAAAAAAAAATCAATTGTATATCCTCTTATTGATCGAATGATTAGATTCATAATGATGTTGTATATTTCGACCACAACAATTGAATATGTATATTTTATAATGAAGATTATTATGACAAGATTATTAAATAAAATAAAAAATAGTTTTCTTTTGAACTTATTGATAATATATACTGAGAAAAATATTATAATGTATTTTGATGTAAATCATTGATTGATAAATTCCAACTAGAGAAGAAGTGTTATACAATTTAAAATGATTAATTATAATGGCTAGATTAAAAAGATTTTTTACTTATAAGTTATTTTTAGCTTTTTTTTAATTTCCTTTATTTGTTATTTTTTTATTTATTTTGATTTAAAAATAAATTTAATTTTTATTTATTTTTATTATTTTTTAATTTCACCACCCCCACTCTTTAAATTTTTGTTTTGCCATTGCTCTTTGATAAAATTTTACTGAAATGACACATCACTCAAAATATCTCCTTAAGTTGATTGTTGATGAACTACTATATTTGAAAGGTCTTTCTAATGGAGCCCTAGGTGACAATTATATAAACTCTAAGTATGTCCACTTATTGGGGTTACTCATTGAAGACAATGTAGTTGCATGGTATACACAACATACAATATGATGAAAGGGTTTTATATTTTAATGCTAGGAGATTCTTATTAAATCTCTGATAGATATAATCTTCTCGTAGAGACATAATCTCATTTTAAGTGGTTATAAAGCTACATTGTATATGGAATTATATGATTATGACACCCAACAATGTGATGCACATCTTAAGGGTTACACACTTTGATATTATGCTAAGAATTATAATGTTTTAGAATTTGAAACTTTGAGGAGCATAAAATTTTGATCTTAGAATATGTTCAATATCTCATAGTCGGTATAAAATTTTTTCCTTCTCCCACAACTTTATTTTGAAGTGAATTTTACGACTATTCTTTAGCCTTAATCAAGCTTTTTATTCGATATTTCTTCCTACACTTACCGTCCTGTGGGGAAAACAATAGCCATCCATATATTATACCATCAAGTTCATATACAAAAACCTTCTAGACCATTTTATTAGATGATGACTTTATTGCTTATGTTTACAAGATTAAAAAACTTATAACTTATAGGTACTATGTAATATCTCAACTTATATTGAATCATCACGGTTGTTGATTACTCACCAACATCATGTTTAGGAATTGCACTACCCATAGAAATCATCATAAAAGCTACATGCTAACTTCATTGTCCATGGATTGTGTTATTCAATACTACTTGTTAATGTTGCCAACTAATACATTATTACCAAGGTCTCCCATATTATTATGTGCTGGATGGCTTGTTAAATAATTCTCCAGTCTATCAAATGAAATATTAAACACTTTCTCCAACTTATTATCTCATTAATGGGTTGTGTCAATTAGCTGACTACTCCCATGAAATCATTTTGGTGTTACCTTAGATGAGTCAACTTGATAAGCCTTAACATGCTATTTTTTGCATTATATTGCCTATATTTGTTGTAAGAATCACTTTCAGATCTATCTTAGAGTGTTTCAGTAAATATTATAAAATATGCTAATAGAGAAACTTTTTTTTTAATGTAATAAATTTCTATGATATGTCATATAATATATCATATCTTATTTTATATTATGTTTGTAATGCTAAAATAGAGGTTTCAAATATTTATTAATTTTCTTATTGCAAAGTAATGCATGTTCTCAGTTTATTTCTTTATATAAAATTAATTGATGTTGTTTTACATGTTATATATAATTACTCTATGATGACTTATGTGCTTTTGATTAATGAGTAGGCTCATAGAATTAATTTTTTATTTTAAAAATTATTTACTAAAATTAACTTGAAAAAAAAGAATTACATGGGTTATTTTCTTAGTCAATATTTTAAATCAAATTATCTTCCCCAACTATGTATAACAACTTAAATGGTTATTTAGTGTTTGGCTAATTAGTAATAGTTGATTGACCTATTTCATATCATTTCCCTTTAAGGCTTGTTAAGATTAAAAATTAAAACTCATTAAAATTAGGTCTCTAAATGCTATAATAATCACATGGATCAATTTTATATGAGCTCCCTTACATAATTAAAATTTAATAATATTAATTTTTAAAATTTTCCTTTTTAAGTCTAGTGACATTCTTAATCTAGACACAAAGTTATACCAATTATTGGCTTCTTTAGTTTATACTGGTAAAGTTGTAAGCCCTTTGGTAAATATCTTCCCTAATAAGTGGGAGAGTGACACTATTTAGCTTATTTTGACATTATAATTTAGAATTTTATAGATAGTTGAGTTAGTTGTTTGTATAAGAATTATTAGTCTAATAAATGCATTCTTCTTCTAGTGATTGAGGAGCTAGCCACTTTTCATTTATTTATGAGATAAGTACTTATGTGGTATTTTCAGACTCTATGTTATGATTGTTCCCTCTTGTGAAGTTAGAGTTCCATTGGTTCATAACTTTTCCTAAGTTAGGAAATCTCAAACTGAGCATCTTTTCATGTGCATCCTCCCAACACATCTTATTGAGTTGAATTTACAATTTCTCATATTAATAACAAACATCCATTGATCCTTTATTTAATAATAAAATCCCTTAATATCCATTTTATCTATTAGGACTCCTTTTAATCAAGATGTTATAAGTTTCACCCATAAGCTCTCTGAACATCAAGATGATAAATCCCTTAATGGGTCCTATGCATAATGTTCACTGAGATATGTGATTCCATATTTACATTAGCTCTTTAAGGTTATTAGTGGTAAATATTTGCAACTAGGTTAGATTATCATCCTATATGTGTTTTTTTAGAAGAATTACTACTATTTAAGTTTCATCATCTCCTAGATAAGATTATCATACAATGCCTTGCTTTTCTTCAGACTGGATATCAGCCAATGTCTTATGTCTTTGGAATGGACATTCACTATATGTATTTTATATTTTCTCTCCAACTAGGTTATCACTCCATGTTTGATATCTTTTGGTACGGGTTATCATCCCATAAGCTCTATTCCATCCTTTAGGCTAGATTATCACTTCAAGAGTCTCGTCATGTCTTGATATCAAGTTGTAACCCCTTGTCTTATATCTTTGGAATGGGTTATAACCCCATGACTTGTATCTCTTAAGCAAGATTATAATCTTACACATCCTATTATATCCCTTGGATAAGTTTTCACCTCCGTAATTGCCATCAAAATTTTGAACTAGGCCATCAACTCATATTTTATGCCTTGGGCTGGTATCATTGCATATTTAATATCTCTTAATTGGGTTATTCCTGAGATATATGACTTCATATTTACACTATCTCTTTAAATTTATTAGTTGTAAATATTTGCAACTCGATTAGATTATCTTCCCATATGTTCTATTATGTTCTTTGGAAGGATTACCACCATTTAAGTTTCATCATACTTTGGATAGGATTATCACATAATATCTTATCTTTCTTAGGGTAGGCTATTTCCTCTTAAGTCTTATTATAACTATAGATTGACTATCAACCCATGTCTTTTATTTTTGGAATGGGATTTCACTATATGTACTATATCGTTTCTCTCCAATTGGGTTAGCACTTCATGTTTGTTACCTTTTGGTATGGGTTATCATCCCATAAGTTATATTCTATCATTTAAACTAGATTATCACTTCATGAGTCTCATCATGTCTTGACATTGAGTTATAACCCCCTTATCTTATATCTTTGGAATGGGTGACTTGCATCTCTTAAGCAAGATTATAACCTTATATGTCTTATTATATGCCTTAGATTAAGTTTTGCCTCCACAAATCCCATCAAAATTTTGAACTAGGTCATCAACTCATATTTTACAACTTTCGGTTAGTATCATTGCATATTCAATATCTCTTAATTAGGTTATCATCTAATGTGTTATCTCTCAAATTAAGTTTTCATCCCAAAGTGACTTTATGTACTTTGGGATGGATTATTAACCCATGAGAATCGTATTATATTCAAATTAGGTTATCACTCCATGTTAAATATATCTCAAGTTTACTTATCATCTTAAGCAATATCTCTATCAAGCTAGGTTATTACTCTATATTGTACATCTCGTGAGTTTGGTTATCACCTCATATCTTAATGCTTTCTTAAGCAAGGTTATTATAGTTGTCCCTTATCTCTTTGTTATAAAGTAAGTGCATTCAACCCATCTTATGGCTCCATACTTTATGAAACCCATGGATACAACAATTAGCCCACTACCATATGATGCTAATTTTTGTAATAATGGATGGATATTTTTAGAGGAGTCTCCTATTAATGTCACACTCAGCATACAATCCCTTAAATAACCTTATTTAGAGCTGAATGATGTCTTTGAGAAAATTCTTAAGCATTTTGATTAAGATGTAATTAATTATAAAAGATTTATTCAACATGAAAAATCTTTGTCTTCCATGCTTCTTAATAGTATCTTCTAAAAGTCTAAAGACTAAGAAGGAAATAAACCAAAGCATGAGTGCATAAGCTCTTTTGAATCCATAAGATGCTTAAATTTAATTGGAATTTAAAAGAGGAAAAATTTATAAAGTAGTAAATTAAGAAAAAAAAAGGATACTCCTTATTATATGAGATCCAAAAAATTTCTTTATTTAATAAAAAACAATGTAATAATTATATTTTACTCATGAATATTAATAAAAAAAATAAAGTGATTAATATATATCATCTTGTCACTTTATTAGTTAAAATTTTATCTCCAATTTTTTGGAAATCATTTTGATTTGTGGAAGACAAATATTGTCACTTGTTTACCTCACTTTTGGAGTGACTTCTCAACTCCCTCATCATATATCTAGGACTCTTGTAGATACTAAGAGCTCTTTAGTTTTAAGACGCTCCTAGTGATTAGGTGAACACTTAACCTAAGCCTAGAGACTTAGAAGGGTTAGCCATAGGAATAAGTTATGCCTTAGGGACTTAGAAAACTTGCCTACCTTATGGCCTAAACCTAATATATGCTTTTCTTCTCAAACCAAATCTCAAATTCAAATTCAAATTCCAATTCCAATTCATAAATCAAATTCCAAGTCAAATGATTCAATCCCATGATTAAATCCAAATGCCAAGACCCTTCCTAAGCCCTTTGATTTCATCTTATGTACTTAGCCTTAACCAAACTCAAATCAACCCCAATTCAATTGATTTTTCTCAAATATCAATTCAATCTCAAATCAAAGTCCAAATCATAAATCAATTCCAAACCAAACAAATCAATCTCAAATCAAATCCAAGGTCAAATTTCCCTCTAAAGTCTTATGAACTACTCTCATAAGCTTAGCTAAATATCAATCTAAATTATCCCAAACTCAATTGATTTCTTTATAAATTAATTGTTACTTCATTTATATTAACAAATATAAATGAAATCCAACTTCAAATGATTCAATCCCATGATCAAATCCAAAATCAACCAAATTTTCTTCTAAGCCCTTTTGACCTACATCCATGAGCTTGGCCAAATTTGATTCCAAAATCACTCCAAACTCAAGTGATTTTCTCTTGAATCATTTATATATTCATTTATATTCCCAAATATAAATAAAATATAAATTTAAATAGCCAAAACTAAATCCAAATTCAAACCAAAATCTAATTTGTACCCTTTAAGTCAATTTCTTGGGCTTGTTCAAATCTTATTCAAACTAACTCAAAATCCACGGGTTTCTTCATGGATCAATCACGCCTTCAATCACTCATCCAAACATAAACATAATCTACAATCATCAAGCCAAATCAAGTCAACTTAAATCAAACCCAAGTTAGCCTTTTTTGACTTGAAAATTTCAAATGAACCAAAATCTAATTCAATTCAAATCAAAGTGAATTAAGTCAATCCCAACTTCATGTCATGATTGTTGATCATCCTAGGTTAATCAATTATCATGAATTAGGTCAAACCAAGTCAACCTAACCTGTTGACCAAGTCAACCCTTTAACCCATATGAACTCAAACTAGCCAAATTGTAACCTAAACCAAATTGATTGTAGCCAATGGCTCAAGTTCATTCTAAATTGATTATTGAATATGACCAAAGCCTTAATTGAGCCCAATTTGACCAATTGGTCAACCTAACCCAACTTAGCCCAAATTGACCTTAAGGGTCAAATCAACTTAAAACCCAATCAAATCCAAATTGAGCTTAACCAAAGCCTATAATATATTCCAAATGATCAACCAAACCCTAAATAAGCCATGATTTAATCCAATTTGGTCAATTGGGTCAAATTGGTCAACTTAGCCCAAATTGACCTAAAAGATCAAATTGGCCAAAATCCAAATTAAATCTAAATTAAACTAAATTGATTGAAACCAATTGAACCAATATACTCCAAATGATCATTTGAACTTGACCCAACCCTTGGTTTGACCCAATTTGACCGATTGGTCAACCTAACCCATTTTGACCTAATTTAGCCCAAATGGGTCAAATTGACCCAAATTAAACCAAATGAACTCCAAATAACCTGAAATTTGGTCCAACTCACTTTTAACTCATTTAAAATCTACTCAAATCAAATTCAATGCCAAATGATTACTTTCCCTTAGGTCAAAGGCATCCCATGAGAAAAGACACTTGCCCAAATGGTCATTTCTCTTTGTTGGTTACTTGACACTCATCCATTGGTCCATCTAGGCACCCAAGACACTGATCATCTGACCCAAGAGGTGGTTGGGGAAGCCATGACTCATGGAGAGGTGAATTCACCTCACATCTCCCATTAGAATACTTGGCATGAAGGACTTCCACCTCCCCTTGTTAGGACACCCATTTGTCCTTCATGGCAGCCTCTTTCCATGCCTTAGCCAGCCAAAAATGAGCCACCTAGGATGATTCTTTTCCATTCCCAACCACCCCAAGCCAAATGACACTTATTTGGAGCCAAAAATAAAAAAAAAAAGTGAGGAGATTTTTGGCCACATTTAAAACTAGAAAATTAGAGACACCAAAACTCCTTATATTCCCCTCATTTTCATCCCCTAGAGCTCTCAAACTAACCAACAATCATTCCCACTTGATTTTTGAGAAAAAGCTAACAAAATTAAGTGGATTTCGGTGAGGAAGTGGCGACTACTAGTAGATACATCATTCTGGAGTGAAGTCGAAGGTCTAGGCTCATTCCAAGGCTTCTTCCTCTACTCAAGAGGGTGCTTGGATCATCATCGCTGCTGAAAACCATCCTTGGTGAAGTAATTCTCAAGAACCGTAGTAGGCCTTAGGATTTATTATTTTGTGACAATTTTCATGCGATTCTAGGAATTTTCTTAGAAAACTCCTGCATTTTTCATTATATTTAGTCCCAATATAAAAATAGTAGTTTTTTTGGTGTGAATCAATGCGAAAATGAGCCCATTCGAGCAAGATTTCATTTAGATTTAACAAAAATCCAAAAAAAACTATCGATTTACTGTTCATAGGGCTATTTTTGCCACCTAGAGAACAGTAGCCATCTGATCCAACATTCAGGGGATCGGACGGCCCAGATCGTGTGGTAAATCCTTCAATTTTGGCCTTTAGATTGTGATTCAGATCTGACCATTCGATCCGCGATCGGATGGTTCGATCTAGATCACGCGTCGCCATCCCCCTTCCTATTGGCATAGCGCGCATCGCGTGCTAGTGTGATCCACGCAAAGTGCATCCAATCACATGGCATCACATGGCATCGTTGATGTCGACCGCGTTTCGTCGACTATGTTAAGTAGGAATTTAAGTATTTTCTAATTTTAAAAATTATTTAAATCACTTGAAACTTCAAAAATTCATAGAAACTAAAATACTTAATGAAAAATTACAAATAAGGGATTGTTGGATTTTTTTTCTTTTCGAGAAAAATCCAATGAATCTAAAATCCACAAATTTCATTAAATATTTTGAGCTTAATTTGAGTTTTCATAAAAATTAAATTTCATTAATTAAACTAAAAATAAACATCAAATTAAGTTGAAATTTTCAGGAATTAAAACTGAAGTTAAAATACACCTATCATAAACATTTCAAGTCAAAAGGATTTCTGGATTGAAAGATATTGCATTCTGAAGTTCAAATGGTAAAAATAAAATGGACTATAAAAATCATAAAAAATCACTTAAATCAACTGAAACTTTGAAACATCATAACAAATCATAGAAAAATCATAAAAATATAAATAAATACTCATTTTAAAGGTATTTTAGAGGAGATTGATTTAAAATTAATTATAATTAATTTCAAATAGTAATTAAGGCTTAATTTAGGTTTAAGTAAAAACATAATTAGCTTACTTATTCCCTAATTACCCAACTAATTAATCTCAAAGTTGTTGAGGTTGATTAATGGGATGACCCCTACCTCCCATAATTTTATTAGGATTAATTGCTTGGTTAATTATGAAAATTGGTTGCCTTAGCTTTAATTATTTTCTTAATTAATTAGGTGATTGATTAACATGCTAATCAGCAAGAAACCTTTAATTAAACTTTCTAATCATTATATAGTAGTGGATAGACATGGGGATTGAGATTGGGGCCTCTTTCCCATTCTTTTCTTTAAGTTCATTTCGCTTGACTTGAAACTAATTAATTTGGGACTAATTGATGGTTTGATTCATTAATTAAAGATAGCTTAATTAACCAAATTAAAATCATAGCTATTCCAAAACTCATCTAATTAACTCTTGGGTAGCTCTTTGTGTGTTCAATAACCTAAATAAAGAGCTAATGAAATTATGATTAGCTCACATGTATGAGAAAACCATAAGAATAGGTAAGCGAGCTTCTTAAGCTTAATTAATTAGTAATTATGAGCTAATTGGATTAGACCCCTTTCAGTTCATAGGAGCATTGCTATTTACTTTTATTTGTGGTTGCATATCATATTAGCTCATAATTTTTTAATTAATTACCTTAAGGTGACATAGGTAAGGGTTAATTAATTGATTTAATCCATGCTTAACTTAATCAATCTATAAAATCAACCTAATTGCTTTTCAATGAATCAAATTAACTCACACATATGGAAATGGAATTAGGACCAGGAAACCTCTTTCAAATTTCATAAATCAAATCAAACATGACATCAAAAATAACTTTAAGAAACTTTGGATTATTTTTAATAGGATTGTTTAATGTAATTGTCCTTAGGAATTAGATGGATTGAATGAGATTGTATGCTTGTATTTCTTTACTTCTTTTCAATCATATTAAAATATTGTATGCCACTTGTAGTCATGCATTCATTCCTTTTAAAAATTAATTAACTAAAAAATGATTTTCTTTATGTCAAATTTGCATGTGTTAACTTAACTAAAAATATGTGTGACTATTATCACTACTAAATCTCAAACATATTTTCAAAAACTTCTTAATGAATAAGAATATGTGTTGTGACTTTGGTTATATATATATGAAGTGCATGTGAATATAAACTTAGTATATGAAGTGAAGTTTTTTTTCTTATATTCATATGTTGATTTGCAT
Source organism: Cymbidium sinense (assembly GCA_021442155.1). Classification (NCBI taxonomy): domain Eukaryota; kingdom Viridiplantae; phylum Streptophyta; class Magnoliopsida; order Asparagales; family Orchidaceae; genus Cymbidium; species Cymbidium sinense. The sequence continues at coordinate 106,213,111 of CM038221.1, read as the reverse complement.
AAGTAAGAATGTTAGTAGATATATTAGTCTGGACATCCCAGAGACACACGACTTTAAGTAGCCCTAAGGAGGTTCCTACCTCACTCCTTTGGTGCAGAACAATGGCGTCGTACTTGCTTGATTTCATTCTTATGCATCTTTGACATTAGAATTAGATAAAGCTTTAATTCATTTACACAAATAAATCAATTAAATTGAATCCAACTTTTGTATAGTTTTCATTTTTATAATTGCTTGCACATTCACATATATATAAGAATAGTGGGTATATTAGTCTGGACATCCTAGGGATGCACGGCTTTAAATATCCCTAAGGAGGTTTCTATCTCACTCACTTGGTGCGAAATAATAGCACCATACCTACTTAAAATTCTTACATATATATATATATATATATATGTATGTATGTGTGTGTGTGTGTGTGTGTGTGTGTATGTGTGATACAACTAGTGGATGAAAACCATAATTTAATCAAATCAATTCTACTCTGCATGATTCCCATTCTTATAGTTGCTTATACATCTATATATATTTGAGGATAGCAGGTATATTAGTCTGGAAATCCCAGGGATGCACAACTTTAAGTAGCCCTAAGGAGCTCTCAACTTTCATATCATAGATCTAGGACTCTCATAGACACTAAGAGTTTTTTAGTCTTAAGACACTTCTAGTGATTAGGTGAATATTTAACCTAACCTTAGAGACTTAGAAGAGTTAGCCATAGGGATAGGTTGTGCTTTAGAGATTTAGGAAGACTGCTTACCCTATAGTCCAAACCAAATACTTGCTTCCTTCTTCCAAATCAAATCTCAAATTTATATCCAAATTCCAAAATCAAATCCAACTATCAAATAATTGAAACCCATGATTAAATTCAAACTCCAAATCTCTTCCTAAGCCCTTTGATATTATCTTATGGACTTAGCCTTAACCAAATTCAAATCAACCCCAATCCAATTGATTTTATCAATTATCAAATTCAATCAAATTCCAAATCATAAATCAAATCCAAATGATTGAAACCTAAATCAAATCAAATTCTCGATTTTAGCCCTTTTAGCCAAATTCTTGAACTTGGGTAAATGATACCCAAATCAACTCAAAACCCATGAATTTCTTCATGATTCAATCACTTCTTCAATCATTGTTCCAATTATAAACATAAACTAAAATTATTAAATCAAATCCAAGTCAACGCAAGTCAAACCCAACCTAACCCATTTGACTTGAAATACTCAAATGAGCCAAAACTCATTTGAACCTAAACCAATTGCAATTGATTTTATATGTCAATATCAAATCCATATATAAACTCAACTAAATCAAAGCAAACTCAAAATCAAGCCAACTAAATCCAATTGGCTCACTTGACCCAAAGTGGCCAATTTGACCCACATGAACTAAAATCCAATTCAATTAAAATCAAAGTGAATTAAGCCAATCCAAACTTCATGTCATGATTATTGATCATCCTAGGTTAATCAATTATCATGAATTGGGTCAAACCAAATCAACCTTTTAACTCATATGAACCCAAACTATCCAAATTACAACATAAATTAAATTGATTGCAACTAATGGCTCAAGTGCACCCGAAATTGATTATTGAACTTGACCAAAGCCTCAATTAAGCCCAATTTGACCAATTGGTCAACCTAACCTAACTTAGCCCAATTTGATCTTAAAAGTAAAATCAACTTAAAACCCAATCAAATCCAAATTGAACTTAACCAAAGCCTATAATATATTCCAAATGATCAACCAAACCCAAACCAAGTCATGATTCAAGCCAATTTGGTTAATTGGCTCATATTGGTCAACTTAGCCCAAATTGACCTAAAAGATCAAATTGACCAAAATCCAAATTAAACCAAATTGATTGAAACCAATTGAACCAATATACTCTAAATGATCATTTGAACTTGACTCAACCCTTGGTTTGACCATCCAATTTGACCAATTGGTCAACCTAATATGTTTTGACCCAATTTGGCCCAAGTGGGTCAAATTGGCTCAATCAAACTCACTTTTGACTCATTTCAAATCTGTTAAAATCAAATTCAATGCTAAATGAGCATTTTGCCCTTGGGTCAAGGGCATCCCATGAGAAAAGACACTCACTTAAATGATCATTTCTCTTCCTTGATCACCTGACACTCATCCATTGGTCCACATAGGCACTAAGGACACTAATTATATGACCCAATAGGTGATTGGGGCAGCCATGATTCATGGGGAGGTGAATTCTCCTCACCTCTCCCATTGGAACACTTGGCATGAAGGACTCCCATCTCCCCTTGCTAAGACACCCATTTGTCCTTCATGGTAGCCAATTTCCATACCTTAGCCAATCAAAATGAGTCACATAGGATGATTCCTTTGCATTTCCAACCACCCCAAGCCAAATGACAACACTTTGGAGCCAAAAATTCAACAAAAAGGTAGATTTTTGGCCACATTCAGACCAAGAGAGTTAGAAGTAGTAAAACTCATTCTATTACTCTCATTTTCATCCCTTAGAGTTCCCAAACCAATCATCAATCATTCTTACTTGAGTTTGGGGTGACAAACACAAAAAATAAGTAGATTTTGACAAGAAAGTGGTGACGATTGGAGAACGCATCATCCAGAGTGAAAGCGAAGATCTAGGCTCATTCAAGTCTTCCCCCACTCAAAAGCATGCTCGGATTATCACTGCCACTGAAACCATTCCCGGTGAGGTAATCTTCAAAAATTTGTAGCCGACCTTAGGATTTTTTATATTTTTGTGACATTTTCATGCAATTTTAGGATTTTCTCTTAGAAATCCATTGCATTCTTTACTATATGCAATTCAAATATGAAATAGAAGTTTTTTGGTGTGAATCGCCATAAAAATGAGGCCATTCGAGCAAAAATTCATTAAGATTTCACATTTTTTTTCATTATTTTTTGTCGATTTCATCGGTCAGTGCACAACAGCTGTCCGATCCCATGTGTTGGGGATCGGATGGCTCAAATTGCATCGACTGCATCTTTCGACCCTAGATCACGCGGATCGCCTTGATTCGTGGATCGATTGATGTCCATCATGATCTGACGGTCAGATTGACTGCATCACGCTCCCTCCCACTCAAGCATTTTTCCGCTCACCTGCCATGTTGCCACGTCGGCATTGTACGTGATGCTTTAAGTGGAAAAATCCAAATTTTCTTATTTTAAAAATTACTTAAATCACTTGAAACTTTAAAAATTTATAAAAAATTAAAGACTTAATGAAAAATTGCAAACAGGCTCGTTGGATTCTTCTTTCCGAGAGGAGTCCAACAAACCCAAAATTATAAAATTTTACTAAATTTTTTGAGCTTAATTTGAGTTTTAGGAAAAATCAAATTTCATTAATTAAACCAATAATACATATGAGATTAAGTTGAAATTCTCAGAGAATAAAATTGAAGTTAAAATACACCAACCATAAAAATTTAAAGTCAAAAGGATCTTTGGATTAGAAGATATTGAATTTTAAATTTCAAATGATTTATTTTAATAAAAATACATTAATAGACTTCATAAAAATCACTTAAATTAACTGAAACTTCCTAAATTCATAACTAATTGTAGAAAATACAATAAATACAAACTTTGGTTATTTTAAAGATATTGTAGAGTAGAATCTAGGAAATTTATTATTAATTGATTTTAAACAGTAAATTTAGCTTAATTATGGTTTAATTAGAAATATAATTAGCCTAATTACTCCCTAATTAACCATTAAATTAATCTCAAAATTTTTGTGTATATTTATGGGGATGACTTCCGCCTCCCCTATTTTTCTGTGATTTTATTGGTTGATTAATTAGGGAAACCAATATTAAATCTTAATCACTTTTTTAATGTAATTAGTGATAGTTAAGCAAATGAACAGTAAATTAATCAATCAATTAAGCTTGTTAACCTCTGTTAATGGTGATGGAGTCTAGGGAAATGGATTGGGACTCCCTCTTCCAATCTTTTCTTTAAATCTTCTCTAATCCCTTAAGTAATTAATTACTTAATACCCCTTAATTAATTAATTAATAAGATTAATCAAAAATTCAATTCATAACCTGAACTTTAATTAATTAATTGAGGAGATTTAGAGATTGAGATTTAGGCTCCCTTCTTTGTCTCTTTCTCTAAGCCTATCTCATTTTTGATTGGTTAAGGTTAATTAAGGTTTAATTAGTTAATTAATGAACTTAATTAATTTAGTTGAACCCAATGCCTCTAATCTAATCTTGGGTAGCTCTTTGGGCATTCAATAACCCAAAGTGAGAGATGAAAAAATTATGGTTAGCTCATATGTGTGAGAAAACCATAAAAGTAGTTAAGTGAGATCCCTTAAGCTTAATTAATTATTAATAATGAGCCAATTGCATTAGGCCCCTTTCATTTCTTAGGAGCATTGCAAATTTACTTTCCATGTGGTTGTATATCATGTTGGCTCATTATTAATTAGTTAATTAACTTAAGATGATGTATATAAGGGTTAATTAATCCATTTAATCTATACCCAAACCTAATTAAATCATAAAATTGACTTAATTACTCTTCCTTAAACCAAAATTAACCCACACATGGGAAATGGGGATTAGGACCTGCAAACTTCTCTCACTTCTTTTAACTCAAATCAAACTCAAAATGAAATGACATTAAAGAAACTTTGAGTTATTCTAAGTGGCTTTATTTAGTATGATTGTCCTTAAGACTTAATTGGATTTGAATGAAATCTCACACTTGTGTTATTTTACTTCTTTCCACTCATGTTAAATGTTGCTTGCATATGTAATCATGCATTCATTTATTTTAAAATTAATTAATAAAATAGTTTCTTTTATGTCAAATTGCATGTTGATTTAAATTAAATAGGTGTGGCTATTATCACTACTAAATCAAATGTTATTTTCAAAAACCTATAAATCAATTACTATAAATGAAGTGATGTCAATACTTATAAGCTTACATGTGTTGATAATATAAGACATGTAACATGAAGTCCTCTTTCCTCATCTTATATGAATTTATATAGGATTTGCAAATGTATAGTTCATTTGAAAAGAACACAACATTTGGCTAAATCTATTCCTATACATCTCCATGATAAGACTTAGGAAGGATTTCAAATTACATATATAAATCATATTAACTAAATTAAACATAATTTCTTGCATTATTTCTTATTCTTATGGTCTTTTTGTACATTCATATGTATTTGAGAAAAGTGGTATATTAGTCTGGACATCCCGGGATTGCGAGACTTTAAGTAAGCCTAAGTAGGTCTTATACCTTACGCCTCTAGCATAGAAAATAATGGCGTCGTACTCACTTAAAACTCTTATACATGTGTATGTGTGATGTGGCCAATAAGTAAGGATCATAAACCACATAACCAAATTAAACATAATTCCTTGTATGATTTCTTACTATTGTGGTTCTTTTTGTACATTCATATGTATTTGATAAAAATGGTATATTAGTCTGGATATCTCGGGGCTATGAGGCTTTAAGTAGCCATAAGTAGATCTTGTACCTTACATCCCTGGTGTAGAAAATAATGGCATTGTATTCACTTAAAATTCTTATACATGTGTATGTGTGATGTGGTCAATGAATAAGAATCACAAATTAAGTAAATAAAATATAACTTTTGCATGGATTTTCTTATCCCTATAGTTGTTCATACATCTACATGTATCTAAGAAAGTGGTATATTAGTTTGGACATCCCGGGGCTGCGAGACTTTAAGTAGTCCTAAGTAGGTCTTGTACCTTATGCCCCTGGTGTAGAAAATAATGGCACTATACTCACTTATAAATTTTATACATGTGAATGTATGTAATAATGGATGAAAAATCCTCTTTTCTATTAAAAGGCATGCATTCATAATTCAATTCAAATGAAATATTTAAATTTCAAACATGCTTCTTTGCATTCATCATTCAAGTGTGCTAAGATATATTGTATGTATAGTATGCTTAGGATTTATTCATATGCATGATATACATGATGGAAAGAAATGAATGAACATGTGTTATGTGATAGTAATTCATTCTAATTAATCTTAAGATGTCTTCTTTCTTATTGAATAAGGTCATTTAGAGTGAACCTAAACTAGATTAATTAAAACATATAATAAGCCATTCACTAAAGGAAATTGATTAATTAACTTGCTTTAGAAGTGACTTAAGGTAGGATGAAAGAGAGATTTCTTCTTTCTTCTTTATAACACTTAGTTGTTAAGTGTAAGCCATATGAAACAAAAAAGAAAATAATAAGTAAAACTTTCAAATTAAATTAACAACTTAAAGAAAATCACCCTTTATAAATTAAATCCTCACACTTAGCAAATTACAACTCTAAAGCCTAGTTAGGACATACACAAAGCTTTAATTCACACATTTAGACTAAGTCACATTTAGCTTTATGTTAGGGTATGTGGTTTGATGTATGTTATTTTGTATGTATTATTTTATGTGGTAGTGGTATGTCTGATGTTAGCCTATATTAGCCTAATCATATGTGGTGCTTAAGCTATCATAATAAAATATAAATGCTTTTGATGCATGTTCTTAGCCCCTAAGCATAACCCAGAGTGGGCTTGGTTACCCATGTGGGTGCTAAGTCCAAATTATTCATATAACTACTTGGGTTGTATGGTGTTTAGCTAATATTTATTTGTGTGTAGCTAGATTTACTTTCTTTCTTTTAATGTAATTTTATATTAGGATTAGAATGAGTGTTATGGGAGATTAGGATGAGCATTAGTTATAAGACCAAATTTTATGTACCATGTGATGCCTTTGGAGCAACCATTTTCAAATCGAGCCAAAAAGAAGAAATAAATGAAATAAATCAAAATGATGAAATGAAACTAAAGAAATGAAGAAATGAAGAGTGAAGAATGAAGACCCCCATATCATTCATCATTTGTAATTATTCTTTTGTAATCTAGGTTGTATAAGGGTAGGGCTCGACTACCCATATTTCTTTTAGTTGTATGCACTGCATGCATCCTTTTTTATTCTTTTGATAGCTTTATAAAATTATTTGATGATTTTTTAGCTTGTGCATTAGAAAAGCATGCCTTTTCATAGTTTATTTATGATTGATGATTGTTGTATGGCTGATGCGATTAGAATTTTTGGATAAAAATAAATTTTCTATCCCAACTAATAACTCATAACTAAACTTTTAAAATAACTCATAACCTCATATAAAGCTTACATTTTAAATCAAGATAATAAAATATTTAGCAACCCTTAATGGATGTTGTTAATATCATGCATATCCATCTGTTTTCACTCTTGTTAAGAGAGGGCTTCCATCTTTCCGGATAGAATGGGCTTAACCTTTAAGAGCCTATGATGGAAGAACACCTTTTCCTTTTGATTTGGCCCATAATCAATTTCTCATGCATTTAGGCATACAAAATCCCATAGTGTCAAAATAAATTAGTCCAAAATTAAATAAATTTGATAAAATTTGCATTAGATTTAATTCATTATTTATACTCCTGATGCTCTAGTCTCTTAGGGAGTGGGTTTAAGGACTTAACCACTTTTCTAAATAATAACAACCTAGCCATCTTGCAAAAAAATATAAGACTTGCCTATATGGTTTTGAATTGTAGGAGGAGTTAGTCACCACTCTGCTTATAAGTTCAAGAGTAGTGGTTTACTCTCTTATGGAGGTAAACCATATACCCATTTTCACTTCCTTAGATTTAGGTCATGCTTTGGTCTCCAAAGCTCCCTAGATTTAGGATTGAGGTTGATGTTTTCCTATACAAGCATAAATCCTCACCTCTTAGCATTTTCACAATCTTGTATTGTGGAAATTATAAGTCCTAGATTTCTAATAAAATTTCAACTCAAATAAATAAATCTCCTCAAATTTCAAATATATAAAGCCCAACCATAGATAGATTGGAGTGCTCACTAGGTTTCCTAGTATCATGAGCACTCATCTCCTTTGCATAAATAACTCTCCTTTGATCCATCCGACTTGATTTTCTAAAATACAACCAATCCTTTGATAGTCCTATCTTTAAATTCTTTGGAGACAACAATCGCCTATTTTAATTGAGAGTATTCTTAAAGGATTCACTTTCCTTAAGATTTAATAAACTATGGAGGCTTGCCTCCATTAACGAACCTAGTTTAAATAAACCCTGCTTTACTTGTCTATGTAAAATAGGGAAAAATATCTAGTATATTCGAAGACCCATCATGCCTTAGGGGTCCTTATTAGGTGATTAGGTCCATCGTAGGGTAGTGAATTCTATCTCTTGAGATAGTACACTATTCCTTAATATGTCCAATCACCTCAATAAGTACATCCTCGTGGTGGTGTCCCCTCACATACACACACACACAAATAAATTCAAAAAATAAACACATAGATTTTTCTGACTCAGGGATGGTTCCTCTCTCCATCTCTAGAGATTGTTGTCTCCAAGCATCGATAGTGGACTTGCATTTTATGTGAGTCCAAGAGCTATCTTCCTTCCATTGGCACTTAGCTTATTTCATTCTTAAGCAAAGTTAGCCAACATCCTTTAGTTTTAGGACCTCACTCAGTCTCCCCTATTGGGTTCCCAATAGGTGAAAATAAAATTTATCAATGAAGGAGAGATAATAAAAATTTAGAACCTCCTTACCACTAGCTTGGGTGAGGTTCATCATAAAATTTAAGAAAATAATTCTTTCACAAAATGATGCTTTCTAAAAGCACCTTTTTTTTGAAATAGCCACCTTCATTCAACATACTCAAATTTGTGGAATGAAGATTTTATTTTCAAATCAAAACATAAAATTGAAATTCCACTCAACATATTTCACATATGCTACAGTGGAAGTTTCTCTCTTTCAAAATCATGAAAACACATACATGTTATCAGAACATATCATTAAAATCTATTTAACATACTTAAGATTTGTTAAATAAATTTCACCTCTATTTTGGAATCTTATTTGACATTCCATATTTTTCAAACAAAGAATTCCCCTTTCTTTCTAAAAAGAAAAAGAGCACATCAAATACATTTGATCCCCACTTAACATGTCAAAGTTGTTAAGTGAGAATCTCATTTTCAAATACATTTGATTCCCACTTAACATGTCAAAGTTGTTAAGTGAGAATCTTATTTTCATGTGCATTTGATTTCCACTTAAACATATCAAAGTTGTTATGTGAGAATCTCATTTTCATGTGCATTTGATTCCCACTTAACATGTCAAGGTTGTTAAGTGAGAATCATATTTTCATGTCACATTGGATTCCCACTTAACATATCAAAGTTGTTAAGTAAGAATCTTATTTTCATGTCATATTTGATTACACTTAACATATCAAAGTTGTTAAGTGAGAATCTCACTTTCATAATTCCCACTTACCATATTAAAATTGTTAAGTGAGAATCTCATTTCCATGACACATTTGGCTTTCACTTAACATGTCAAACTTGCTAAGTGAGAGTCTTATTTTCATAAATCATATTTGATTCCACTTAACATATCAAATTTGTTAAGTGAGAATCTCATTTTAATGACATATTTGGCTCCCCACTTAACACACCAAATTTGTTATGTGAGGACCTCATTTTCATGTCACATTTGACCTCCACTTAACATATCAAATTTATTAAGTGGGAGTCCCATTTTCAAAACATAAATCAATCAAATTTGGACTTCCACTTAACATACCAAATTTGTTAAGTGAGAGTCCCATTGTCAAAGAAAAGCAAAACACAAATCATATCACACTGGGGTCTCCACTTAACATATCAAATTTGTTGAGTGGGAGTCCCATTTTCAAAATATAAATCACATAACATTTGGACTTTCAGTTAACATACTAAATTTGTTAAGTGAGAGTCCCATTTTCAAAGAAAAGTAAAACATACATCAATCACACTTGGATTTTCACTTAACATACCAAATTTGTTAAGTGAAAGTCTCATTTTCAAAAATAAATGAAACACATGTGGCTTCTACTTGACATATCAAATTTGTTAAATAAGAAGCTCCATTTTAAAATCAACATTTCACACATCACAAGCAAAGACATTTTATAAAAAAATTGAAACAAACAATCACAATCCTTCTTAGCATACTCAAATTTGCTAAGTAGTGGTTCTTTCAAATCATCAATATTTTCAAACAGGATAAACAAAATATAAATGTCTCCAAGAAAATCCCTCCTCAAATTTTTGAACCCCACCCAACCTATCTAAATCGGTTGAGTATGGGTCCTAAAACCAAAATAAAATAGCAAAGACTCTCCTCATCACATCAAAATCTCTCCACTGAATCGTACTTAACATATTTAAATTGTTGAGTGTGGGTTCAGGACTCCAAATTCTTATGATTCTCTTGGGATGAATATTAAAGTAGAAACTTGACTCAAGTTACATTTCAATGCATGCAAAGATACAATTCATATCAGTTAGTGCAGTCTTTAATCAGTACACATGGCTTCACAGAAGTTTGTTTTTACTTTCCCTTTCGGGATGGATTTAGCCTTGGATCGGGCCAACCTCCTAGAGATCAACTCCACCCACCTAGTTTTCTTTGATCGAGGATTTGAGGGAGCTCGTGTTACTTGTGAGGGGGAAACCCTCTACTGTCATTAAGAATGAGGTGACTGGGCAGAGGCCAATCATTCACATCGACATGCCCTCCGATTCTGAGTATCCTCCACTGGAAAGGAAAGTTGTAGTCATACTCGCACCCCATCCTGAGATAGTTTTAGCATCTGTCCATCTAGCTATCCATACCATTGCTTAAGCGAGAGCTACTACCTCCTCTTTGGTTACCTCGAAGGGGAAGGTTATCTTAGCTTATGAGATAGTCTTCTCTACTTATGAGGTAAGTACTAGCTCCCACTCTGCCTTGTTCACTCGTACTCAATGCTGAAACAAAAATCGCAAGATTAAGCGTGAGCACGAGCAAACAGCTAGAGAGCTTGAGGCTATATCTTACATAGTCGAGGAGGGTTCTCCCCTAGAGGTCTCCCCACTTCTAACCTACAACAAGTTCCACCCCCTCTCAGCATCAGACATAGAGAAAGATTATAGGAGGATTGTTGTTTCTCCTCCACCAACAGTATACTATGAGACACCGGGTAGGGAGCATAGGAGGCCCTATGCCAGACTTAAGACTGTCTTACACCAGGTTGGTAGAGCACGTGGACGCTCAGAGTCCGATACCTTATTTGATGTGTGATCATTGATCCCTAGGAGTATTAGGGGTCAAATCCATAGGGAGAGAGCCACGAAGGCTCAAGCATCTACTCATATAGATAGGAGAGAATGATGGAGATACGCCATACTGCCGAAAGCTTCCACTTTGATAGATTTTCTTGATCATCCCCTTGTCAGGGCCGATTATTCTGGATAGGATTATTCTTACTGGCACTACCCATCGTAGGCAGAGATCTTCGGTCGAGGGATAATCAGTGTTGCCTTCACACTGCTCCCCTCATCGTCCACCCTTTCCTGTGCAGCTCTCAGCCTCCACCACTCTTGCCAAGATCCAGAAGCCACCATCCAGAGAAAGACCAGCCCTTTTGGTGATCTGGCTATGGCCAAAGGATCCTTCTCCCTCCATTCCACCTATTGAGGTGAGATCGAGCTCTCCTACTCGACTCTCTACCTTAGCCGTGGTTCGGCAGGAGCTGTGACCCCGCAATGTCATGGTCACACCACCACCACCACCACCATCAGAGCCAGTAGTAATGATAGTTTCACAGGGTGAAGGTGACAGTGTTACAGTCCCATGGTAGTAGATCTCCCTAGGGACACCACTCCATCGACGAGCAGTCATGAGCATATCTCTTATAGTGAGCATGACTTTCCCAGGGCTAGTACTCTAGTGATGTAGTGTTAGATGCATTTTGGTCAATGATCACAGTCCCTCCACTAGTCAACCCCGAGTATTTATGCCAGCATGTTTAGATCATTCTTTGAATGAGATCGTGGCCGATTACTTTACTGAGAAGAGGAAACTCTTAGGAAGGCAGTGATGACACAGATTCTGAGGATGAGCGGGAAGCATTTGATCTTAATAAGGATGACCTTCTTGAGTATTCGACTGAGGTTCATATGGTTGATACTAGGAGCTCACTTCAGAGAGATCAGCATAGTCAGGAAGGTGTTGTGGTTTAAATGTCGATCATTCAACCCAACACCTCTATCAACAGATTAAATAAAAAGATGATCAAATCAACTGGATGGAGAAGAGGATGGAAGACTTGTTATTAGCCCTCCATGCACTTCAGAATCAAACTTCAGACCCATATCACATACCAATAGAGGTAGATCATCCTAAGTTAGCACATATTCTAGATCAGCCCAAGAGCACTTCTCCAGTAGACTAGGATAGTGGTAGCTTGCATAGGAAGGTGGTGGACAACACCTCCATGCAATAGAAAGATATCAAAGTATGGTGGAACAACAAGTGAAAGATGCATTAGTACAAGCCTGAGGTGGCTCATCGTTCCAAAAGGTAAACCCTACCCAGAGGAATTTGATATTTTCCAATATCAGAAGGGTTTTGTGCCTCATTTCTTCAAAATCTTTAATAACAGTGGGAACCCTTGGCAGCACATAGCATATTTCAGGGCCAGATGTTGCAATGCTGGTGGCAGTGATGCACTCTTATTCTTCCTCTTCGTCAATAGCTTGATAGGCATTGCATTTGATTGATACGCTGAACTACTCAATGGTTTAGTAAAGACATTTATTGAGTTGGAGCAACTCTTTATTAAAAGATTTATTGGAGCTCAACAAAGCATAGCTGTGGGCGATCTTGTTGTAGTACAACAACACCCCGGTGAGTCCCTTATTGATTACATTCTTAGATGACACAATTTAAGTATGAAATACAAACCATGGTTATTTGAACAACATGCCATTGAAATTCTACTCAAGAATATTCATGGCCTAGTCGCCTTCATGCTTAAAGGGTTTACCATTTAGACATTTGAGAAATTAATCAACGAGTCAGCTAGTCTATAAGGAGAGGTCAAACAATTACCTTTCCAAGATCGAAGCCAAGATCTGAAGGCATTTAAGAAGCCAAGAGTAGCTATAAGTTGATAAGGAAACAACCAGTGCGTCTAGTAGGTCTCGAGCTCGCCAGCCTCCTCTTCCACCACCTTTACCACCACCTCTACTTCAAACCCGCCACTCTCCTATCAACTTCACCAGCATCCCACCATTATCATTTAATTCTTATCGATAAATTGAATAAACCATATTCATTCAAGATGGAGGTAGTCGGAAGATCTTTAAGAATCTCTTAAAGAAGCTGATTCTGGAGCCTAGAGGGAAGAGAAAGTGGCAAGAGTCATGATCCAAAATTGCCCTACCAGCAGACATGTCTTACCTTTAAGGACTGGCTTGAGCATAGCTATAAGTCGAGTGTCATTGTCATCCCTAAGGAATATCTACTAGAACAACCCTCTAGTTTCGTTAGGATAATCCTTGGGGATACAAGCAATCTTCTTAAGATAGAGGAAGGTTGTGATATCTCCCTATCTTGAATCTCCAAGAAAATCATCTCTGAGATCAAAAAATTATCTTTACAGGTGCTTGAGGTAGCTTAAACCTCCAACTCCAAAGAAGATTTGCAAGTTGCTAAAGATAACTTGAAAGAGGTGACAACCCAAAGAAAAGCAGCACCACATTACTTGCTGGATAGTATACAAACACCATCCAGTCCAAGACTCCATCCATTATTGCAGCTACTACTTCTTCCTCCACTAGCTCCTCTTCTCCCAGTAAGAGCGTTGTATCAACGGACAAGGGCACTAAACTTTTTTACTACGCTTACTTTTTTAGACTTCTATCATGTACCTCCATCTAAGAAGAAATCAATGAAGAAAGCATTCACTTACATCTTGTCCACTTCTGATACTCTAGATTTTATTCCTCTCGAAAACTCTCCAAGTCTACAAAATAATGATAATAACTCTAGTTCAGATCATTCCTCTTATGATTTATAAATGGATTTTCCATTCGTAAATGATTCAGGTTCATCTATTGAGATTGATTTGGAGTCATCTGACTTCAATGATCCCAAAGCTATAGGTGAATCTGATGAGCAGGTAGAACTTTCCACTAAACCATCTCAAGAAGTCACTAAAGTCAACCTCCGTAGTGGCAAAGTTCTACCTACTAGGGTAGCACTTGAGGATAAGAGTAAGCATGTCATTGGTTTAATGATCAAGAAAACCCTCCACAGGATGCTCCACCTATCGATATGCTTATGGAGGACTAGCCCAGAGTTGACTATAATGTCTTCACTCACCTAAGAAAGTTGCCAACTAAACTAAGCATATATGATGCCCTTGTTTTATCCAAAGAGATGAGAGAGTCATTGATCAAAGCCCTTCTTGATCTAAAAATATGCTTAACTCAGCTGACTACTATTAGAGAGAAGGCATGCTAATCAAGAGAAGCTCGTGGAGTTACATTCACCGATGAGGACCTTCTATTAGGGACAATAGAGCACAACCATCTCCTCTACATCACAGTGGACATGGGCAGATTCAGACTCGCCTGGGTATTAGTTGATCCAGGTGCATCAGTGAACATTATGAGTCTAAAGACCCTTGCCTATTTGAGAATCGACATCTCTAAACTATGGAAATTAGATGATATTGAGAGGATTCAATGAACAAGTGATGGTGCCATTGGAGATAGATGACTAGAAGATAGAAGTCAAATTGTACATAATCAATTCAAATACATCTCTCACTGCTTTGCTCAGTAGGCCTTGATACATGGAAATAATATAGTTCCATCCTCTTTATATCAGTGCATCAAATTTAGAAGAGGTGGAATCGAGTATTGTGTTAAAGGAGAATTGAAGCCATTCTTAGTTAGAGAGGTCGAGATATATGAGGACGCAACCTACTATCTTCCTCCAAATCAAAAAAATCTATTCTCATGAACTTGGTGAATATTCAAAAATAAAAGAAACAGAAACAAAAGAAAAATAAGAAAAAGAAAAGAAAAAAAAAGAAAAGAAGAAAGAAAAAGAAAATGAAAATGCAAGTGAGCGAGAATCAAACACCGAGGAAGAAGTAGAGCCAAATATTGGATTCCACCTACAGTTCATTTCTCCATACGAACACATGAGTAGGATGACTCGACCCCCACCAGATAGAGGATGAGGCAGATCTAGGGATAGTTCCAGAGGTTGAAGACCTCCTCCTTATTGGCTACCCAATAGGAGTTATGTTCTAACTTACAAGAATACCCCCGCTATCCACATAGACTTAGAATCTAGTTCAAAGGATGAATCTCATGTGATTAGCATGCTAATCAACCCCTCTCAATGGGTCCCTTTGGAGGTGATATTCGAGCCAGACAGTGATGAAGACCAGGCCTCCAAGCAAAGCATGAATATATCTAAATCACTATTATGTAGAATAGTTAGACAGCAGTTGGGAACCTTAGCTCTAACCTCACTTTGTTCTTAGAAAGTTGAAGGTTTAGTAGTTAATGAGGCCCCTAAGTAATCCACATATGTCAAGCCAAAGAGATTTTTGTTGGGAGCATCGTCCTCAAGTTAAGAAGCCTATGTAGAACTTGAGGATGATTCATATAAAGATTTAATATAATTGCCTTTTGATTGGTATTCACCTTGTGTTCTTAACTTAGCAAAGAAGGGATTAATCCACATACTTGGTCTAAATATAGGTCAAATTACTTTGAAAGGTTATGGGACAACCAAAGCAGATATTCTCAATCAAGATCGAGACTAGGATTTGACACAGTGGGTCCAGTCAATGATGAAAACCATTGCCTAGTCATCACAATCAATATGGGGTCTGATAGGTTCTTCTCAAATTATGCTAACTCTGATGAGGAGGTATGTTTAGAAACTTTAAATGACCCAAATGAGCTTGAAGTCAAAGAGGCACTGTCAGAGTTCGAAGAAGAGATCAGATCAACCATTGATGAACTCAAAGAAATTAACTTGGGAATAAAATAAGATCCATGCCTGACGTATATCAGTTACTTGCTGAATGAAGAAGAAACTAATGACTTTGTTAGGCTATTAGCTGAGTTTAAGGGATGCTTCACATGGAGTTATAAAAAAATGTTTGGTCTATCTCCAAGCATAGCAACCCACAAACTAGCAATATAACCTAATGATAACCCTATCAAGCAAGCTCTTAGACTCATGCGGTTAGACATTGAACAACAGGTCACTTCTAAAATCAAGAAATTGATCAATGCTGGCTTTATCAAGGAAGAAAAATATCCTACATGGTTAGCCAGTGTCATCCCAGTTAAGAAAAAGAATGGACAAATTCACATATGAGTTGATTTTAGGGATCTAAATAAGGCATGTCCTAAGAATGAATTTTTATTTCCTATACTAGAATTGATGGTGGACATTGCCTCATCTCATGCAGTATTTTCCTTTATGGATGGGTCATCTGGCTACAACCAAATCAAGATGTCCTCCGAAGATGAAAAAAATTACTTTTTGAACCCGGATTAGAATCTATTATTATAAGGTCACGGCTTTCGACCTTAAAAATGTCGGCTATATACCAGCGGGCCATGACTCGGATCTTCAACGAACTCATTCATCATCAAGTTGAATGCTATGTTAATGATCTAGTAGTCAAAGAAAAGAAAAGGAAGACCATCTCTTCAACTTGAGAGTAGTTTTCGAACGGTTAAGATAATTTAACCTCAGAATGAATCCCTAGAAGTATGCATTCGGAGCAGCTTCAGGAAAATTCCTTGGGTTTGTTATCCAATATTGGGGAATAGAGATCGATTCGGAGAAGATCAAGGCTATCTTAGAAATGCCACCCCCTAAAAGTTTAACTCAACTCAGGTCATTTCAAGTGAGGTTGGCGTATTTAAGACGCTTCATATCCAACCTATCAGGAAGATGCCAACCATTCTCAACACTTATCAAAAAGGATGCCAAATTTAAGTGGGATGATAAGTGCAAGCATGCCTTTGAAGACATCAAGCACTACCAGATGATGCCGCTAGTTCTAGTAGCCCCTATCACGGGCAAGCAGTTGATCCTATACACCGTTGGATTAGATGACTCCCTTGGCACTTTGTTGGCTCAAACCAATGACGAAGCGAAAGAAAATGCTCTCTACCACGTTAGTCGATGTCTAATTCCTACTGAAGCAAACTACCCACTTATTAAAAAGCATTGCATAGCTTTAATCTTTGCATCCCAAAAGCTATGACACTACATGCTTTCTCATAAGGTAAATCTAATCTCCAGGATCAATCCACTACAATATCTCATGACACAGATGACGCTATCCAGACGATTGGCGCATTGGTCCATGATTTTATCATAGTTTGATATCATATTTGTACCCCTCTATGCTCTAAAAGGACATGCACTTATAGATTTCTTAACAACAAACTCACTTCTTGTTGATTCCCAGCTTAGTGATGACCTCCCGATGAATAAATCATGAACTTAAGGGATACTAGCATTCATCACATTTTGATTTCTTTCAAAAAAGGAGAAGAACCACGATCTACTCTTCACCTAACTCCGGACCATGATGTGATGATATTTTTATATCATCTGTCTAACCCATATACCAACAATGAAGTCGAATATGAGTCTCTAATTGTTCATCTAGAATTAGTCATTACACTATGCACCAAGAATATTAACATTTTTGAGGATTCTCAGCTCATCATCAACCAAATCGCTGGGTCCTATAAAATTCTAAAGCCTAAGCTCTATCATTACCAAAAGTACACTATGGAGTTGTTGGCCTAAATCCCAGAGGTTACCATCTATAAGATTCACCGAGAGAGAACGAAGTAGTAGATAGAATAACCAAGCTTGCCAAAGAGTTGGCATGTCCGGAAGATGAGTCCATTCCAATAAGGGTCCAAAATAGATAAGTCTTATCCCTTGTTGATGCTGATTTAATCAAGAGATTCTTTCTTGAAGGGGAGATTGCCACTGCTAAAAAGGATGGGGAGTCAGATTGGAGGCAACATTCATGGATTATATACATACTGGAAAGCTACCTCAAGCGAAATCACTGGCACACCAGGTGAAGCAGAGAGCCCTTTCCTATGCTCTCGTAGACAGCACCTTGTACCGGGGGTCTTTCGATCATATGTGGTTACGTTGTCTGGATAAACATGAAGCCCATAGGATCATGACTGAGGTACACTCAGGTTTATGTAGAGCGCATCAATCCGGTCCGAAGATGAAAGCTAAGATCAAGAGACTAGGATACTCTAGCCTTCAATGATCACAGATTGTATGGGCATAACTAGGAGATGCACCAATGTCAGGTACACGGTGTTTTCCTACATCAACCACCCAACATTCTACATCCTACATTAGCCTCATGGCCATTTGAGTGTTGGGGTACCGACATAGTGGGTCCAATTGATCCTTCTTCCAAGGGTCACTGAATCATTCTAGCTGCCACCGACTACTTTTCCAAGTGGTCAGAGGCAATCCCACTTTGAGAGGTCACAGCTCAGCATGTGCTCTAGCTTTTCAGGAACCATATCATATATAGGTTTGGGGTGCCTCGATAAATTATATCCAATAATGTTACTGCATTTAAGAGCACTAAAATCAACAGCTTTGCCCGGAGACACAACATAAATTGGAGATATTCTACCATCTATTACCCGAGGGAAAATGGTCTAGTAGAAGAATTCAACAAGACTCTCATCCAAATATTGAAGAAGACACTCGACGATAATAAGCAATAGTGGCATGAGAAATTAGTTGAAGCCTTGTGGGCTCACCACACCACATAAAGAACTCCAACTCAATCTACCCCTTTCTCCTTAGTGTATGGGTCCGAAGTCATTCTACCATTAGAAGTCTAACTACCATCATTAAGGATAGTCGTGGGTAGTAAGATCACAATAGAGCAGAACGCAAAGTTGTAGTTGGAAGAGCTCGAAGGTTTGGAGGAGAGACGCCTCCAGGCATGCCAGAACCTCGAGTTGTATAAAGTAAAAATGATTCAAGCTCATAACAAGTTGGTCTGTCCTACAGCTTTTTAAGTAGGAGAGCTTATTTTAGTTCTAAGGAGACTAATTATTGCCCATCGAAAAATGGGAGACAAGTTTGAACCCACTTGGGAAGGCCCTTTTACCATAGAGAAGGCCTACCAAGGAGGATCTTATCAACTTATAAATTATAAGAGAGAGCACTCGATGCTTCCAATCAATGGGCTCTACTTAAAAAACACTATTCACAAATATTGTTTAAAAATAATCATCAATAAACTTCCTTTTCATATCAAATTGCATCTCTTATGTGTTAGAAATATCTTTCACTTGCAAATCCACCACGACGTATTTAGGGTAGGTGTAAGAGAACCTGAGCAACATCCTATCCCTCCACAACACAAACACAAACTACAAATGATCCTCCAGTACTATTAGGTTAGGTGTAAGATAACCAAAGAGGCATCCTATTTCGACTAGTATAACTAAGTTAGGTGTAAGAGAATCCAAGCAACATCCTTTCTTGGTGGAGTCACAATTACCCCTGCGGTGCCATTTCATCCATTTTTCTGAGTGTTTAGGGTAAGTGTAAGAGAACCCAAGCGGCATCCTGTTCTGTCTTTTACAATATAAATGAATACATATCTTTTGTCTCAAGCTATTTTGATGTGGGAGTAAGCCACCATGGCACTCACTCATTAACTGCTCTAGGTGGGGTCGATACACTACATTGTTAGTGTGTCACCCTAGTGGTCACTTGTTTAGTGGATGTGAGTCCCTGTGCTTTCTTCCTGACTTGACCATTGCGAACCAACGAACACCTTGTTAGTTTGTAGGCCTTACTATGCAGCCGGTGAGCTACCACATGTTGACTTCGTTTAAGAAGATGTAAGCTTACACACTTTCTTCTTGAACTAGCCATCATGAACTGACTAGGTCGAGTATATTTGAGGTTTAGGATAAGTCCCGGTTTCTTCTCTTGACACAAGCTCAGAAGCTCTTGTAGCCAGGATGATAGACTATCCCGATGATCAGTTATGCTTTAAAGAGATGTAAGTCTACATGCATTCTTTATAGACTGATTTTCGCAAACTGATGGGCACCTTAGGTCGGTTGGTTATATCATGGTGACCCACCAGGATACACCACTCTTGGCGATATGAGTCCTCTTTATGTTGGCCATCGATACCTGTTTCTTTTATAGGGTTTTGGATAATCTAGCAGCAGCTCCTTTGTGGGCACTCTAATTGGATCACGTCCTTAGTGACCTCATTTAGACACTACCTGAGTTACTTTTGGATTGGACAGTCCCCCTTTCGTAGTAAGCACCTATGTGGTTGGAGAGCAGATATGCATATTCTCCCTTGGTGCAGTAAGTTTGAGATAGGACTAGGCTGATATGAGCTCCTTCTCAGTGCGGTCCCTTGCAAACCAACAGTGTCTACGATAACAAACCAAACAAAATATATCTTTGCTTGTGGATTAGGAATTCAAGCTCACAGCGGCCCCTTTCCCAAGCAGGCATCCTATCTTTAGGGAAGTGTCAGCAAAACTCCATA
This sequence comes from Cymbidium sinense, assembly GCA_021442155.1. NCBI lineage: Eukaryota > Viridiplantae > Streptophyta > Magnoliopsida > Asparagales > Orchidaceae > Cymbidium > Cymbidium sinense. The sequence goes on along the minus strand of CM038221.1, from coordinate 106,192,534 downwards.
TAGGAATTGCCTGACTACTTTAAGTTGAGATAAGTCCATAGGTCGACACTCTCTCAGTAGTTGCCCTTAGGTCAAGTTTGACTTATTGTGCCACCAACGAGTCACCCCGACGATCGTCTTTTCTCTGAAAGATATAAGTCTATTACATATTCTTTCCAGCACAACTATCACAAATTAACGGATAGCCATAGGTCGAGTTTGATTTGTTGCGCTATTAATCGATCACCCCAGTGGTTCCTTGTGTAGGAAGTTGTGAGTCCCAGCATTTTCTTCCTGACTTGACCATTGTACATCAAAAGGCACCCTTTTGGTTGGCTAGCTCTACCCAACAGCCGGTAGACTATCCCTTTGGATTTGTAAACCTAAGACAGTTATAGGCTAATATTAGCTCCTTAGTGGATCCATCGCACACTGATAGGGTCTATCCTAAATTAAATTAATTATGACTATTGTTGAGTCGATGTGAGGCCACAATGACATTCGCTCAAATAGTCACCTTAGGTCGGGTTCGATTTGTTGCAAGCAATCGATTGCCCTAGTGGTCCCTTGTGTAGGGGGATGTGAGTCCCCGTGCTTTCTTCTTGACTTGATCATTGCACACCGAAAGGCACCCCTTAGGTTGGATAGTCTTACCTAATGATAGACTATCCCTTTGGATTTGTAAATCTAAGACAGGCCTAGGCTGATATTAGCCCCTTCTTAGTGGATCCATTGCACACAGACATGGTCCATCTCATCAAATCCATCATCCTCCCTCCAGTAGATTCCAAATTAAACTTATCTTATCCCCAGCAGATCCGAGCTCACATATCCAGCAGGTGAGTCCTCAAAACCAAATCATATCCTCTCTCCAGTGGAGCACCAAATCATAAATCAACAAATCAAATCAAATTCTCATCCCCAGTGGATGCCCCACCAATTAATCAAATCAAATTCTCGCCCCCCCCCTAGCGAGGCACAAATTAAATCAAACCTCTATCCCTAGTGGATAACCCGAACTTGCTTCCCTAGTGGAAGGTTCATGCACTCATCCCCAATGGATCTTTTCCTTGTCATATCACATCAAACCAACTCGAACTCTTATCCTCCATCCCTAGTGGATAATCTGAACTTGCTTCCTAGGGGAAGGTTCACATGCTTGATCCCTTAGTGGAACCTTTCTTTCTCTCTCATGCCCTTGGCACGAGTGGAGTTGCATTGCACTAAGAACTTGATTCTGTCTACACCTCCGGTTTAGGGATAGATCATTTCTGTTAGTATTTATAATCATTCAAACATTGTTGATCGTCTTAGTCAACACCAATACGTGTAGTGTGCCTTATCAATCATACCACACTTATTGGGTGCCCTTTATTGACCTCACTTTTGGAGTGAGCTCTCAACTTCCATATCATTGATTTAAGACTCTCATAGAAACTAGGAGTTTCTTATTCTTAAGACACTTCTAGTGATTAGGTGAATACTTAACCTAACCCTAGAGACTTAGAAGAGTTAGCCATAGGGATAGGTTGTGCTTTAAGGATTTAGGAAGACTTTCCTACCCTATAGCCCAAACCAAATCCTTGCTTCCTTCTTCCAAATCAAATCTCAAATTCAAATCCAAATTCCAAAATCAATCCAACTATCAAATGATTGAAACCCATGAATTAAAACTTCAAATCCCTTCCTAAGCCCTTTGATATTATCTTATGGATCTTAAATTTCTTAACCAAATTCAAATCAACCCCAATCCAATTAATTTTTTGATTTATCAAATTCAATCTCCAATCAAATTCCAAATCATAAATCAAATCCAAATGATTGAAACCCAAAATAAATCAAATTCTCAATTTTAGCCCTTTTAGCCAAATTCTTTAACTTGGCTAAATGATACCCAAATCAATTCAACACTAATGGATTTCTTCATGATTCAATCATTTCTTCAATCACTGTTCCAAATATAAACATAAAATTATTGACCTCATTTTTAGGATGAGCTCTCAACCCCTTCATCTTAGACATAGGACTCCACTTAGATTTTAAGAGATCCTTAGTCTTAAGACACATCTAGTGATTAGGTGGACACTCAACCTAGCCTTAGAGACTTAAAAGAGTTTGCCATAGGAATAAGTCATGCCTTGGGGGTGTTAGAAAAATTTGCCTACCCTATAGCTTGAACCACATTCCTTACTTCCTTCCTTCAAGTCAAACTAAATCAAATCAACATCAAACATAAATCAATTCCAGTTTAATTGATTTCTCCCAAACTCAAATCAATGCCACATGATTGAAACTCATGATTAAAACTTATGATTGAAGCCCATGATTGAAATTCCAAATCTTACCTAAGTCCTTATTCCCCTATTAAGGACTTAGCCTAAATCATGTTCAAATCAATTCAAACTCATGAAATTTTCTAACAACTCATTTATATTCACATATATAAATGAAATATAAATTCAAATCAATCAAATCAAATTCCAAGTTGAAATTCCAAATTCCAAATATTTCTTAAGTCTTTTAATCCCCTCTTAAAGGACTTAGCCTAAATCATGTTCAAATCAATTCAAACTCATAAAATTTTCTCACAACTCATTTACATTCTCATTTATATTGACATATATAAATGAAATATAAATTCAAATCAATTAAACTAAATCCAAAATCCATGGTCAAATTCCAAATCTTTCATAAGTCCTTTAATTCTCTCTTAAAGGACTTAGCCCAAATCAAGCTCAAATCAATTCAAACTCATAAAATTTTCTCACAACTCATTTATATTCTCATTTATATTCACTTATATAAATGAAATATAAATTTAAATCAATTAAACTAAATACAAAATCCATGGTCAAATTCCAAATTTCTTAAGTCCTTTAATCCCCTCTTAAGGACTTAGCCTCAATCAAGTTCAAATCAATTCAAACTCATGAAATTTTCTCACAAATCATTTATATTCTCATTTATATTCAAACATATAAATGAAATATAAAGTCAAATCAATCAAACTGGATCCCAAATTCAAATCCAAGTTCATAAATCTTTACTAAGTCACTTTGATTTTCTCTTAAGGACTTAGCCTAAATCATGTTCAAATCACTTCAAACTCATGAAATTTTATCATATCCCATTTATATTCTCATTTATATTCACATATATAAATGAAATATAAATTCAAACAACCAAAGCCAACTCCAAAAATCAAACTCAAATTCAATCAAAATCCAACCTAAGCCTTTCAAGTCAAGATCTTGAACTTAGCCAAATCAATTTGAAATCAAGCCAAACTCTTGATTTTTCTTCATGATTCAATCAATCCTTCAATTATGAATCCAAATATAAACATAAACTTCAATCACCAAAATTAGAACTCAATTAAAAAATCAAACCTAAGTCAAACCCATGTTCTCCCCTTGAAGTTGAAATTATCAAATGAATCAAAACCCATTTGACTTCAAACCACTTGCAAATGGATTTATTTTTCAATCATAAGTCCATATGTGAGTTCAATCAAACTCAAATCAAGCTTTGACTAAGCCATTTGACTTACTTAGGCTCACTTAACCCAAAGTGACCTAAATTACCCTTATGAGCCAAATTCTAATACTAACCAAATTGGATTGAACTAAGCCCATCTATACCTTTAATCATGATCAACAATCATTATGAGATGATCAATCACTCAAATTAGGTCAAACCAAGTCAAACCTAGGGGTTAACTAAGTCAACACTTAGCCAAAATAAAACTCAACATAGCCAAAATCAATCATAGGTCAAATTGATTGAAACCAATGGTCTAAGTTCATTCATGATCAATGTTTGAACTTGACCAAGTCAACATTTGAACCTAACCTAGCCCAATTGGCCACTTGACCCAAGTTGACCCAACTTACCCTAAAAGTCAAAATGTGTGAAAACTTGATCTAAGCCAAATTGATTGAAACTAATGGTTCAAGTTCATCCCAAAATGATTGTTGAACTTGATCAAAGCCTCAATTGGCCAACTAGCCCTAACCTAGCCTAATTGACCTTAAACCTAACTTGACCTAAAGGGTCAAATTGAGCCAAATTCAAACTTAACCAAAACTAATTGGAAAAAAGACACCAATCCATTCATATGACTAACCAAATATGAACCAACCCATGACCTAACCCAAATAGGTCAAATGGGTCAAATTGGTCATTCTCACTAATTTTGTTCAATAATCTTACTTCTCATACATTAGGCATATGAATCCTATAAGACTGAGTTAAATGATTATCCAAAAATAAAAATAACATGTAATATGTTTTGCATTAGATCTAAGTCATTTTCATGCCCTTACATGATCTAATCTCTTAGGGAGTGAGTTTAAGGACTTAGTCTCTTTCTAAAATATATAACAGTCTAGCTATCTTGCATAAATCATATGACTTGCCTGCATGAATTTAAAATTGTAGGAGAAGTTAGTTGGCGGCCACCCCCAAGTGGTTGAAAGTCCAAGCAGTCGGGTAGTTTGTCCTCTCTTGTGGAGGCAAACCAAATACTCACTTTCTCCTTAGATTTAGGTCGTGCTTTTTGGCCCTCACCAAAGCTCCCTAGATTTAGATTCTGAGGTTGCTTCTCCCTTCTATGGGCCATAAGCATAAATCCTCACCTCTTAGGCATTTCTATAACCTTGTATTATGAAATTATAAGCCCTAAACTTCTAATAAAATTCAACTCAAATAAGCAATTTCATTTCAAAAAAATGTAAAGCCCAACTATAGGATAGTTTGAGATGTTCGCTAGGTTTTCTAGCATCGTGAGCATCTCCTACTTATCTTCCTTTGGCTTTGATAATAACTCTCTGTTTGATCAATCTCATTTGATCTTTGAAAATAAACTAATCGATTGATAGTCCTACCAATTGAAATATTTGGAGATAATGATCATTTACCTTAATCGAGAGTATTCCTAAGGGATCTCATTCCTTATGATGTAACTAATTATGGGGGCTTGCCCCTATAGAAAAACTTAACGAACCCAATTTAAAATAAACCCTACTTTACTTTTTCATATAAAGTCGGGGAAGAATCTTTGGTACACATGCAAACCCATAATCTTTAGGAGTCTTTATTGAGGTGATTATGTCCATTGTAGAGTGGTGACTTCTATCTTTTGAGATAGTACACCTGTCCTAAATGTCACACCCGATCACCCTCAATAAGAATATCTACGGATCTACGTGGTATCAAAAATGCATAAAAAGGAGAAGTATATTTCTATCTTCATTTTATCTCCCATAGAGTGAAGATGGGAGTATATATTCATTCTTTTAGAAATCAACTATAAAATTTCACCACAAAACTATAATTATCAAATCAAATCCAAGTCAGCTCAAGTCAAACCAAACTTAGCCCATTTGACTTGAAATACTCAAATGAGCCAAAACTCATTTGAACATAAACCAATTGCAATTGATTTTATATGTCAATCCTAAATCCATATATAAACTCAACTAAATCAAACCCAACTCAAAATCAAGCCAACTAAACCCAATTGGCTCACTTAACCCAAAGTGGCCAATTTGACCTACATGAACCAAAATCCAATTCAATTCAAATCAAAGTGAATTAAATCAATCCAAACTTCATGTCATAATTGTTGATCATCTTAGGTTAATCAATTGTCATGAATTAGGTCAAACCAAGTCAACCTAGCCCATTGACCAAGTCAACCCTTTAAGCCATATGAACCCAAACTAGCCAAATTACAACCTAAATCAAATTGATTACAACCGATGTCTCAAGTTCATTTCAAGTTGACTATTGAACTTGACCAAAGCCTTAATTGAGCTAAATTTGACCAATTAGTCAACCTAACCCAACTTAGCCCAATTTGACCTTAAGGGTCAAATCAACCTAAAACTCAATCAAATCTAAATTGAACTTAACCAAATCTTATAATATATTACAAATGATCAACCAAACCCAAACCAAACCATGAATCAAGCCAATTTGGTCGATTAGGTCATATTGGTCAACTTAGCCCAAATTGACCTAAAGGATCAAATTGTCCAAAATCTAAATTAAAATCAAATTAATTGAAATCAATGGAACCAATATACTCCAAATGATCATTTGAACTTGGACCCAACACTTGGTTTGAGCTAATTTGCCCAATTGGTCAACATAACCTATTTTGACCTAATTTGGCCTAAATGGGTCAAATTGACTCAAATTAAACCAAATGAACTCCAAATGACATGAAATTTGCTCCAACTCACTTTTGACTCATTTCAAATATGCTTAAATCAAATTCAATGCCAAATGACCACTTTATTCTTGGGTCAAGGGCATCCCATGAAAAGAGACACTCACTTAAATGGTCATTTCTCTTCCTTGGCCACTTAGCACTCATCCATTGATCCACATAGGCACCAATGACACTGATTATATGACCTAAGAGGTGGTTGGGGTAGCCATGACTTATGGGGAAGTGAATTCACCTCACCTCTCCCATTAGAACACTTGGCATGAAGGACTCCCACCTCCCCTTGTTAGGACACTCATTTGTCTTTCATGGTAACCAATTTCCATGCCTTAGCCAACCAAAATAAGTCACCTAGGATGATTCCCTACCATTCCCAATCACCCGAAGCCAAATGACAACACTTTGGAGCCAAAAATTCAAAGAAAAAGTAGATTTTCGGCCACATTCATACCAAGAGAGTTAAAAGTAGAAAAACTCATTCTATTCCTCTCATTTTCATCCCTTAGAGCTCCCAAACCAACCAACAATCATTCCTACTTGAGTTTGGGGTGAAAAACACCAAAAATAAGTGAATTTTTGCAAAGAAGTGGTGACGATTAGAGAATGCATCATCGAGAGTGAAAGCGAAGATCTAGGCTCATTCAAGTCATTTTCCCCCACTCAAAAGCATGCTCGGATCATCACCGCCACTGGAAACTATCCTTAATTAGGTAATCTTCAAAAATTCATAGTCGGCCTTAGGATATCTTATATTTTTATGATGTTTTCATGCGATTTTAGGATTTTTCCTTAAAAATCCCTCACATTCTTTATTTTATACAATCCCAATATGAAATAGAAGTTTTTTGGTGTGAATCACCATGAAAACAAGCCCATTTAGGCAAAAATTCATTGAGATTTCACATTTTTTCCTTGTTTCCCAACGATTTCACCAGTTGCTGCACAATAGCCATCTGATCTCACATTTTGGGGATCGGCTGGTCATCGTCGCATCCTTTTCGACCCCAGATCACACGGCCTAGATCCTCTGGTGGATGGACCATCGATCTACGATCGGATGGTCCGCATCATCTCTTCCACCTCGCATTTTCCCTTTGTTGTGTGTTGTGTTGACATGCCAAGCATTGGCGTGCCGTCGATCTTGATTGGGTTAAGTGGGAAAAATCTGGATTTTCTGATTTTAAAAATTACTTAAATCACCTAAAACTTCAAAAATTCATAAAAAATAAAATACTTAATAAAAAATTACAAACAAGGGCTCGTTGGATTCATCTTTTCGAGATGACTCCAAAAAACCCAAATTCCACAAAATTTACTAAATATTTGGAGCTTAATTGGAGTTTTAGTAAAAATCAAATTTCTTTAATTAAACTAAAAATACATATGAGATTAAGTTGAAATTTTTAATGATTAAAATTGAAATTAAAATACACCTACCACAAAAATTTCAAGTCAAAAGGATCTTTGGATTAGAAGACATTGAATTTTTAATTTCAAATGATTTATTTTAATAAAATAAATTAACTGACTTCATAAAAATTACTTAAATCAACATAAACTTCCTAAATTCATAACTAATTGTAGAAAAATCCAAAAAATATAAATTTAGGTTTATTTTATGGATATTTTAGAGTAGAATCTAAGAAAATTATTACTAATTGATTTTGAATAGTGAATTGGGCTTAATTAAGGTTTAATTAGAAATATAATTAGCTTAATTACTCCTGAATTAACCATCCAATTAATCTCAAACTTTTTATGTATATTTATAGAGATGACTTTTGCTTCCTCTATTTTTTTGGGATTTTATTAGTTGCTTAATTAGGGAAACCAATAGATTAAGTCTTAATCACTTTCTTAATGCAATTAGTGATATTTAAGCAAATAAATAGTAAATTAATCAATCAATTAAGCTTATCAACCTCTTTTAATGGTGATGGAGTCTAGGGAAATGGATTGGGGCTCCCTCTTCTAATCTTTTCTTTAAATCTTCTCTAATCCCTTAAGTAATTAATTAATTAATACCCCTTAATTAATTAATTAGTTGAAGAGATTTAGAGATTAAGATTTAGGCTACCTTCTTTGTCTCTTTCTCTAAGCCTATCTCATTTTTGATTAGTTAAGGTTAATTAAGATTTAATTAGTTAATTAATGAACTTAATTAATTTAATTGAACCTAATGCCTCTAATCTAATTTTGGGTAGCTCTTTGGGTGTTCAATAACCCAAAGTGAGAGATGACGAAATTATGATTAGCCCACATATATGAGAAAACCATAAAAGTAGTTAAGTGAGATTCTTTAAGCTTAATTAATTATTAACCATGAGCCAATTGCATTAGGCCCCTTTCATTTCTTAGGAGTATTGCAAATTTACTTTCCATGTGGTTGCATATCATGTTGGCTCATTATTAATTAGTTAATTAACTTAAGGTGATGTAGGTAAGGGTTATTTAATCCATTTAATTTATACCCAAACCTAATTAAATCATAAAATTGACTTAATTACTTCTTCCTTAAACCAAATTAACCCACACATGGGGAATGGGGATTAAGACAAGCAAACTTCTCTCACTTCCTTTAACTCAAATTAAACTCAAAATGAAATGACATTAAAGAAACTTTGATTTATTCTAAGTGGCTTTATTTAGTATGACTGTCCTTAGGACTTAATTGGATTTGAATGAAATGACATGCTTGTGTTGTTTTACTTCTTTCCACTCATGTTAAATGTTGCTTGTCATATGTAATCATGCATTCATTTCTTTTAAAATTAATTAAATGAAATGGTTTCTTTTATGTTAAATTGCATGTTGATTTAAATTAAATAGGTGTGGCTATTATCACTACTAAATCAAATATTATTTTCAAAAACCTATAAATCAATTACTATAAATGAAGTGATGTCAATACCTATAAGCTTGCATGTGTTGATAATATAAGACATGTAACATGAAGTCCTCTTTCATTATCTTATATGAATTTATATAGGATTTGCAAATGTATAGTTCATTTGAAAAGAACACAACATTTGGCTAAATCTATTCCTATACATCTCCATGTCAAGACTTAGGAAGGATTTCAAATTATATATATAAATCATATTTACCAAATTAAATAGAATTTCTTGCATGATTTCTTATTCTTATAGTTTTTTTGGTACATTCATATGTATTTGAGAAAAATGGTATATTTGTCTGGACATCACGAGATTGCGTGGCTTTAAGTAGGCCTAAGTAGGTCTTGTACCTTACACCCCTAATGTAAAAAATAATGACGTCGTACTCGCCTAAAACTCTTATACATGTGTGCGTGTGATGTGGCCAATAAGTAAGGATCATAAATCACATAATGAAATTAAACATAATTCCTTACATGATTTCTTACTCTTGTGGTTCTATTTGTACATTCATATGTATTTGAGAAAAGTGATATATTAGTCTGGACATCCCCGGGCTATGAGGCTTTAAGTAGTCCTAAGTAGGTCTTGTACCTTATGCCCCTGGTGTAGAAAATAATGGCGTCGTACTCACTTATAACTCTTATACTTGTGTATGTGTGATGTGGTCAATGAATAAGAATCACAAATTAAGTAAATAAAATAAAACTTTTGCTTGGATTTTCCTATCGCTATAGTTGTTCATACATGTACATGTATCAAAGAAAGTGGGATATTAGTCCGGACATCCTGGGGCTGTGAGGCTTTAAGTAGCCCTAAGTAGGTCTTGTACCTTACGCCCTTGGTGTAGAAAATAATGGCGTTGTACTCACTTATGACTTTATGCATGGGAATGTGTGTTTGACTAATGGATGAAAAATCCCTCTTTTCTATTAAAAAGGCATGCATTCATAATTAAATTAAATGAAATATTTCAATTTCAAACATTCTTCTTTACATTCATCATTGAAGTGTGCTATGATTTACATTATGTGTATAGGTATGCTTAGGATTTATTCATATGCATGATATACATAATGAAAAAAATAAATGAACATATGTTATGTGATAGTAATTCATTTTAATTAATCTTAAGATGTCTTTCTTATTGAATAAGATTATTTAGAGTGAACCTAAATTTAGTATTAATTAAAACATGTAATAAGCCATTCAGTAAAGAAAATAAATAAATTAATTTGCTTTAGAAGTGATTTAAGGTAGGGATGAAAGAAAGATTTCCTCTCTTTCCTCTCTTTATAATACTTAGTTGTTAAGTGTAAGCCAAATGAAATGAAAGAAAACACTAATTAAAACTTGCAAATTAAATAAACAACTTAAAGTGAACCACCCTTTGTAAATTAAATCCCTCATAATTAGCAAATTATAACTCTAAAGCCTAGTTAGGACATGCCACATAAGCTTTAATTCACACACTTTAAACTAAGTCATCATTTATAGCTTTATGTTAGGGCGATGCATGGTTTGATGTATGTTTGGTTTTGTGATGCATTATTTTAGATTGGATGTTAGGGTGTATGTGTGTAGTCTGGATGTTAGGTTGATATTAGCTTAATGATGTTTTCTGCAGGGGGTTGTGCTTAAGGGGCCATCATAATAAAAATATAAATGCTTTTGTTGTGCAAGTTGCTTAGCCCCTAAGCATAACCCAAGTTAAGATAGGTGAGCTTGGTTACCCATGTGTGGGGTGCCAAGCCTGAACTTTTCACATAACTGCTTGGGTTGTATGGTGTGTTTAGCTAACATTTCTTTTACAGGTATAGCTAGATTTACTTCCTTCTTTTAATGAGATTTTTCATTAGGATTAGGATGAGTGTTATGAGGGATTAGGATGAGCATTGGTTATAATACCAAGTCTTATGTACCATGTGATGCCTTTGGAGCAACCATATTCAAATTGAGCTAAAAGAAAGAAAGAAATGAAATGAATCAAAATGAAGAAATGAAAGTAAAGAAATGAAGAAATGAAGAGTGAAGAATGAAGACCCCCATAACATTCATCATTTGTAATAATTCTTTTATAATTTGAGTTGTATAAGGGTAGGGTTCGGCTACCCATATTTCTTTTCGGGTTGTGCGGTGATACCAGACCGCATCAGCCTTTTATTCTTTTGTCATAGCTTTATATAATTGTTTGATAATTTGTTTAGCTTGTGCATTAGGAAAAGCATGTCTTTTTATAGTATGTTTATGATTGGCGATTGTTGTGGCCTGGATGTGATTAGGCTCTTAGGATAAAAATAAATTTTTTTATTCCACTAACCAACTCATAACTAAACTTTTAAAATAACTCATAACTTTACCTAAAAATTAGGTTTTAAATCAAGATAATAAAATATTTAGCAACCCTTTAGCTAGATGTTGTATGTTTAACAACACACATATCATCTTGTTTCACTCATGATTAGAGAGGGCTTCCATTTATTCCAGATAGAATTGGCTTAATCTTTTAGAGCCTATGATGGAAGAACACCTCTTTCTCTCTTGATTTGGCCTATAATAATTTCTCATGCATTTAGGCATACAAAATCCCATAGCCTGTGTTAAAGTAAATTATCCAAAATCAAATAAAACTTGAATAAAATTTTGCATTAAATTTAAGTCATTATTCATACCCCTCATGCTCTAGTCTCTTAAGGAGTGGGTTTAAGGACTTAGTCTCTTTTCTAAATAATAACAACTTAGCCATCTTGCAAAAAGCATAAAAATTGCCTATATGGTTTTGAATCGTAGGAGTTAGATGACTGTCACTCTAGGCGATAATAAGTCCAGCAGTCAGGTGGTTTACTCTCTCTTGTGGAGGTAAACCATATACCCATTTTTGCCTTAAATTTAGGTCATGGTTTGGCCCTCACCAAAGCTCCATAGATTTAGGTTATGAGTTTATTGTTTTCTTTTGCGAGATATAAGCATAAATCCTCACCTCTTAGGCATTTCTAAAATCTTGTATTATGGAATTGTAAGCCCTAGATTTCTAATAAAATTTCAACTCAAATAAATAAATCTCCTTAATTTCAAATATATAAAGCCCAACCATAGGATAGATTAGAATGCTTACTAGGTTTCGTAGTATCATGAGAACTTCCTACTCATCTCTTTTGGCGTCGATAATAGCTCTCTCCTTTTGATCCATCCCACTTGATTTTCTAAATACAACAAATCCTTTAATAGTTATTTAGAGACAATAATAGCCTACTTTAATCGAGAGTATTCTTAAGGGTTTGACTTTCCTTAGGATGTAATTAACTATGGAGGCTTGCCTCCATAGGGAACTTAACGAACCTGATTTAAATATACCATGCTTTACTTTTCCATGTAAAGTAAGAAAAAAATCTCTAGTATATTCGAAGACCCATCATGCCTTAGGTGTCCTTATTAGATGATTAGGTCCATCGTAGGGTAGTGAATTCTATCTCTTGAGGTAGTGCACTATTACTTGATGTCGTACATGATCACCTCAATAAGCACATCCTTAGATCTGCGTGGTGTCCCCTCACATATACACACACGAACAAATCCAAAAATAAACACCACACTTGTGCATTAAAAATGACATGCCTTTTCATAGTTTCTTTATGATTGGTGTTTGTTGTATGGCCTGGATGCGATTAGGCTCTTAGAAAAAAATAAATTTTCTGCCCAACTATAACTCATAATTAAATTTCTAAATAACTCATAACCTCACATAAAGCTTAGGATATAATCAAGATTATTAAAATATTTAGGAACCCCTTAGCTGTATGGTTGTATGTCTAATATCTTGCATGCATATTCTTTCTTCCTTGAAAATAGCGGATTTCCATCCTTGCACAATAAGGGAATGCTTGACCTGTGAGGGCATCCATTGTGATGGAAAACACCCCTTTCTTGTTGATTTAGCCAATGACCTAATTTCATTATGCATATAGGTATCAAATTCCCAAAGCATTTATCAAAGTGAAGTGTTAAAAATCAAATAAAAATTGAAAATATTTTCATTAGACTAAGTCATTATTCATAGCACTCGTGCTCTAGTCTCTTAGGGAGTGGGTTTAAGGACCTTAGTTTTCTTTCTAATAATAACAACCTAACTATCTTGCAATTTATATGACTTGGTCACATGGATTTAAAGCATAGGAAGAGTAAGCTAGCTGCCACTCCAGGCAATTATAAGTCCAATAGTTAGGTGATTTATCCTCTCTTGTGGAGGTAAACCATATACCCATCTTTGCTTAGATTTAGCTCGTACTTTGGTTCTTACTAAAGATCCCTGATTTAGGATCTGAGGTAGCTATTTCCTTCGGGCTACAAGCATAAATCCTCACCTCTTAGAAATTTTCACAAGCTCATATTTTGGGATTATAAGTCCTAGCTTTCTAATAAAATGTCAACTTTAACAAAATCAATCTCTTCAATTTCAAAGATATAAAGCCCAACCATTGGATAGATTGGAGTACTCCTAGTATCAGGATCATTCACTACTCATCTCCTTCATCTTCCAAAAATAAGTCTCTCCTTTTGAACTTTCCCTATTGATTTTCCAAACATAGTTAATTTATTTATAGTCTTATATTTGAAATCTTTGGAGACAACAATTGCCTACTTTAATCGATAGTATTCCTAAGGAACTCACCTTCCATAGGATGTAATTAACTATAGGGGCTTGCCCCCATAGGGAACCTTAAAACTTGATTTAAATTAATCCTACTTTATTCATCCATGTAAAGTAGGGAAAAAATCTCTAGTGCATTCGAGGACCCATCATGCTTTAAGAGTCCTTATTAGGTGATCAGGTCCATCATAGGGTAGTAACTTCTATCTTTCAAGATAGTACACTATTCCTTAATGTAGTTCCTGATCACTTCAATAAGTACACCCTAAGATTTGTGTGGTGTCCCTCATCTCTAAAAATAAACAACACAGATTTTTCTGGTGACTCCGCTGGGGATGGTTCCTCTCTCCATCTCTAGTAGGCAAATATTATCTCCAAGCATCGATAGTGGACTTGTATTTCATATGAGTCCAAGAATATCTTTCTTTCCATTAACACTTAGTTTATTTCATCCATAAGCAAAGCTAGCCGACATCAGGTTTTAGGACCCCACTCCTTGTAGGTCTTGAAACCCCTATTAGGTCTGCCGATAGGTGAAAAATAAAATTAAACAATGAAAGGAGATGACAAAAAACTTAAAACCTCTTTACCATTAGCTTGGTAAGGCAAGGTTCATCTTATGTTTAAGAAAAAAAATAAACTCTTTTGCAAAATGTCACTTTCCAAAGGCACTTTTTCAAATTTAATATAATAAAAGTTTTTTTTTTGCATAGAATTTATTTATTTATTTTTTAAAAAAGCACAAAATTCACATAACCAAAATCTCATATAACAATCACCATGATTGTTACATGGAGGTTCTTTTCAAAATCAAAATCAAAATCATTTTTTAAAAACATCATAGTTATCTCCATTCAATATACTCAAATTTGTTGAATGAAGATTTTATTTTCCAATAAAATCATAGCATGAAATTTGAAACTCCACCTAACATATGTCACATATACTAGGGTTGGAGTATTCTACCTTTTCAAAAGAACCTTTTTGAAAATAGTTATTTTCATTCAACATACCCAAATTTGTTAAATGAAAATTCTACTTTCAAATAAAATCATAGCATAAAATTGAAACTTCACTTAACATATCTCACATATGCTAGAGTTGAAGTTTCTCTCTTTTCAAAAGCAAGAAATCACACACATGAAATCAAGATATATTTTGAATCACCATTTGACATACCCAAATTTATCAAATGGGAGTTCCCCTTTCTTTTGAAAGATCAAAATAAGTTGAAATCTATGCAACATACTTACATTTATCAAATTGAATTCCTCTTTTTCAAAATCTTGAAAATCATGATCACATTTGATTCTCACTTAACATACCAATTTGTTAAGTGAGAATCTCATTTTAAAAAAAAAAATGAAACACATTTGACTTCCACATAATATACAAAATTTGTTAAGTGAGAAGTCTCATTTTCAAACAAAAAAAAAATCTTATCACACTTTTGACTTTCACTTAACATACAAAATTTGTTAAGTGAGAAGTATCATCTTCAAAACACATATCAAACACACTTGGTCCCTATTTAGCATACCAAATTTGCTAAATAAGGGTCACTTTTTCAAACCAAAATAACAAACATATATCAAAATACATTCGACTCCACTTAACATACCAAATTTGTTAAGTGAGAAGTCTCATTTTCAAAAGCAAATCAATCACATTTGGCTCCCACCTAACATACCAAATTTGTTAAGTGAGAGCTTCATTTTCAAACACATATCAAACACATTTTTCCTCTACTTAACATACCAAATTTATTAAGTAAGAATCCTCACTTTCAAATCAAATCAAGATATATCACATATAACCATTCATCATAAGCAAAGATATTTTCACAAAATTTTCAAACATATAATCAAAACCTCTTCTTAGCATACCTAAATTTGTTAAGTAAAGGTTTTCCAAATCAAAGTTGTCAAACAAGATACATAATACAAATATCTTCAAAAGTCTCTCCAAATATTTGAACCCCGCCTAACCTACTTAAATTGGTTGAGTATGGGTTCTAAATCAAAATTATATGGCAAAGTATCCCCTCCAAATATCAAAATCCTCTCCAAAATTCAAATGAACCCCACTTAGTATACCAAAATTTGTTAATTGTGGATTCGAATTCCAAACTAAGTATATAAATCTGTGATTGAAGACAAACATCAAGGCAATGGTCTGACTCAAACTTGTTTCAACAAATGCATACGACTGCTTTAATTCCATCAAGATAGTGATCATGGCTCCCAATAAATTCGTCTTTACTTTCCCCTTTAATGTAGACTTGGCCTTGGATTAGGCCAATCTCACTGCGACTGAAGCCGAGCACTTGAGCCATTTTGGCCATGGCTTTGATGGGGTCTGTGTCACCTATGAGGGGGCAGTCCTCAGCACCGTTAGCAGGGATGAGGTGGTGGGACAGACGCCACTCATCCACCCACATATCCCATATGATTATGAGTTTCCTCCACTGAATAGAAAGGTGGCAATGCTTCCCATGCCCTGTTCAATGATAGTTTCAGCACCTACCTGTCCAGTTGTCCTTTCCATAGCTCCAGCGAGAGATGCTACCTCCTCATTGGTCACCAAAAGAGAAAGCTATCTTAGCTTCTGAGATAGTCTCCTCCACTTTCTAGGTAGGTACTAGTTTCCATCTTCTTTGCTCACTCGTACTCAGCACTACAATAAAAATCAAAAGATTAAGCAGGAGCATGATCAAGCATCCAGAGAGCTTGATGCTGCTTCCCATGTAGCTGAGGAGGGCTCTCCCCGTGAGACCTCTCCACTTTTGAGTGGTAGTAGGTTCCACCCCCTCTCAGCTTCAAATGGAGAGAAAGATTACTGGAGGATTGCTACTTCTCCTCCACCACTAGCATACCATGATACACTAGCTAGGAAGCATAGGAGACCCTATATGGGACTTAAGATTCTACACAGGTGGAGCATCTGAGCTCGAGTACCTTGTTTAATTTATGATCGGTGATCCTTAGGAGTTTTAGGGGTCAGATCTACAAAGTGAGAGTCATGGAGGCTCGAGTATGTGCTCACGTAGGCAGGAGAGAGCAACGGAGGTATGCTAGGTAGTTGGCAGCCTCCGCACTGATGGATTTTCGATTGTCACCCTGTCAGGGTCAATTATTTAGATATGATTATTCTTACCAGCACAACCTGCCGCAGACAGAGATCCCTAATTGAGGGGCAGTCAGTTTTGCCATCACACTGCTCCCTCATCGTCCACCATCACCAGTTCAGCTTACAGTATCTACCACCCCCACCAAGGTTCAGAAGCCCCCATTCAAGGAGAGACCTTCCCTTCTGGTGACCCGGCTATGGCCCAAGAATATCGCTCCATCCATTCCACTTGTTGAGGTGAGATTGAGCTCCCCTACTTGATCCCCTACCTCAGCTGTGGCCAGGCAGGTGTGGCAACCCAAGAGCATCGTCGTTGCACCACCTCCACCATAACATACAGAGATAGAGAGAGGGAACACAGATATGGTCCCATGATAGTTGATCTTCCCGATGAGAAAGCCATGACAGTGGCTAATATCCGTTGCATTCAGGCAGAGGAGCATAGTCCTATAGCTAGTAGTTAGCGAGTACTTGTCCCAGCACAGCCAGGCATAGTAGATTGGTCATTAGATGAAATATTAGCTGATTACTTTACTGAGAAGAGATAGATTTTTAGGAGTAACTACTCCAATCAGGATGAGGGTAGGGTTAGTTTTGACCCCAACGAGGATGACATGTTGGATGATACAGTTGAGGTCCACATGGTTGATACTCAGACAACTTTACAACAGGATCAGACTAGCCAGAAAGGTGCCATGCTCGAGGAGGGTGACACTTCCCACTCGACTCAGCACCTTCACCAGCTCAAATAGAGGGATGATCATATTGACCAGATGGGGAAGAAGATTGAGGAGTTGATGGCAGTAGTTGTAGCATTGCAGAACTTAGTCCCAGTTTCACAGACCTCCCCCATGATAGCCAACCGTCTAGAGTTGGTGCATACCCTAGAGCGTCCTAGGTGCACTCTCATAAAGGATGACACTAGTAGTTTAGGATGGTTATAGATGGCACCTCCATTCATGAAAAAAATATCAAGCATATGGTAGAGCAGTAGGTGAAGGAAGCGATGGCGCAAGCCCGGGGGAGCTCATATATTCCAAAGGGTAGACCATTCCCAGAGGAATTTGATGCAATTCAATATACCATGGGATTTATGCTGCATTCCTTCAAAATCTTTGATGGCGGTGAACCGTGTCGATATTGCACATTTTGAGCCAATTCTGTCGCGTGAGTGACGCATTGTTCGATTTTGTCAATAGCCTAGTAGGGTTGCATTTGATTGGTATGTCGAGTTACCCAATGGCTCGGTAGGGACTTTTGCTGAGTTGGAGCACCTCTTCATTAAGAGGTTTGCTGGAGCTCATCAAAGAGTAACTATAGGCGATCTTGTTGTAGCAACACAAGCTATCAACGAGTCTCTTGTTGATTATATTCTCAGGTGACACAACCTGAGCATAAAATATGAGTTGTAGCTATCCGAACAACATGCCATTGAGATTATTCTCAAGAATATTCATGGCCTGGCCACCTTCATGCTTAAGGGCTTTACCATCCGGATATTTGGGAAACTAATTAACAAGGTGGCTAGCCTAGAAGAAGAGGCCAAACAGTTTCCCTTTCCTGACCAATCATCTCAGCCCAAGCCGCAGAAGGTGTGCGAGAAGAAGTCAAGGATAGTTGTGTTAGTGAATAAAGGGAAGAAGCCCGATACACCGTATGAGACCCAGTCGTGACCTCTTTTTCCACCTCATATGCCACCACCTCGACCATCATATCATCTGCCTAATCCACCACAATGGCCATTCCCATCGCATCATTAGCCTACTCAACAATGATATTCTTACCCCCTGTTAGGTGCTATTACCCACCTACTCTTATTGATAAATTGAATAAGCCATATTCATTCAAGAGGGAGGTAGTTAGGAAAATCTTTAAGAATCTCTTAAAGAAACCTGACTTTCAGTTGCTTGAGCCTTTAAGGCCAAAGGATGTGGGCAAGAGTGACGATCCTAACTATTGCCCCTACCACCGCATGATTAGTCATGTCTTAGAGGATTGTATTACCTTTAAGGACTAGCTTGAGCATAGCTACAGGTCAAGCGCCATAGCTATCCCCAAGGAATAATTATTAGAACAACCTTCCAGTTCTATTAGGGTAACTCTTGGGAAAATCTGTGATCCTTTTAATACAAGAGAAGGTTGCGATATTGCCTTATCCTGAACCTCTAAGAAAATAGTTTCTAAAATTAAGAAACTCTCTTTACTGGTGCCTGAGGCAGCTCAAACCTCCAACACCAGGGAATGTTTGCAAGCTGCCAAAGACAACCTGAAGAAGGTGATAGCCCGACAGCAGCAACAACAATCCACCTTACTGGCTCAGGATAACCCAATAGCGCAAAGACCATCCGAGTCAGCACTCCATCCATAGTTGCAGCTACTATTTCTTTTTCCACTAGCTCCTCTTCTATCATCAAGAGCATTGTATCAGCAGAAAAGGGCATTAAATCTCTTACCCTACTTACTTTATTAGATTTCTATCATGTACCTACACCTAAGAAGAAATCAATGAAGGAAGCTTTCTCTTACATCTTGTTCACTTTTGATACTTTTGATTTTATTCCTCTTGAAAACTCTCCAAATCTATAAAATAATAATGGTAGCTCAAGTCATTCCAATCACTATCTTCTGATTCAGAATCAGACTTTCCTTTTCTGAATAAAGAGGTGATGACTATGAGGATCCCATAGGAGAAGCTGTAGGTATACCTGATGAGAAGGTAGAACTTTCCCCTAGTTCATCATTCCAAGAAGTCATTGAAGTCAACCTGCAGTGGAAAAGTTCTATCTCCTAGGGTAGCACCTCTCGATAAGGTTAAACAAGTCATTGACTTCAGTGAGCAGCTATCCCCTCCACATGATGCTCCACCCATGGATATGCTTGTGGAGGACTAAGTCAAAGTTGATTACAACATTCTAGCACATCTTAGAAAGTTGTTAGCTAAGTCAAACATATATGACGTCTTTATCTTATCCAAAGAGATGAGAGAATCTCTAGTCAAGGCTCTCCTTCATCCAGAGATATGCTTAGCTCAGCAAACCACTACTGAATAAAAGGCACACAGCTCAGAAGACATCTTAGGAGTTACATTCAGTGATGAAGAATTACTTCTAGGTCTAGGAACAACCAAGCACAACCGCCCTCTTTACATTATAGTGGATGTTGGCGGTCTGGTTATCAAAGTTACGGTTGACCAAGGTGCATATGAGTTTAAGAACCCTTGCCTACCTGAGGATTGACATCTCCAAACTCCAAAAGGAGAGGATGATGTTAAGAGGATTCAATGAATAAGGCAAGAGGGCCTTAGGCTCCATAGTGTTGCGATTAGAGATAGATGACTGGAAGACTGAAGCCAAGTTTCATATCATAGACTCGGATACATCTTTTAATGCTTTGCTTGGGAGACCGTGGATACATGAGATAATGCAATTCCATCCTCTCTACATCAGTGCATGAATTTCATGAGAGGCTAAATTGAGTATTATGTCGAAGGAGATCTCACGCCCTTCATAGTTCACAAGGTCGTGATATATGAGGATGCAGCCTATTTTCGTCTCCAAAATCAACAAGTCCATTCTCATAAATCTAGTCAAGATCTCAAATAGGGACAAAAAGAAAGAAAAGAAAAAAAAAGGATTAGAAAATGAAAAGAAAAAAGAAATAGAAAAAGAAAATAAAAGAGAGGGAGACATGGACCCAGGGGAAGATATAGAGCCTGACATTAGATTCCACCCACAGTTTGTTACTCCATTCAAACATATGGGTAGGATGACCCGACCTCCACTAGGCAGAGGTAGAGGACAGTTCAGAGGTAGCCCTCGAGGTGGAAAGCCTTCTTATTGGCCACCCAATAGAACGTATGCCCCAGCCATCAGGAGTACACCTGTTATCCATATAGACTTAGAATCTAGTTCATAGTATGAGTCTTATGTGGTTAGCACACTAGCCAGCTCTTCTCAACAGTAGATCCTTTTCGAGGTGATGTTAGAGCGTGACAATGATGAAAATCAGGCTCCAAAGAAAAGCATGAATGTATCCAAGTCGCATGAAAGCAGAGAGTCGGGTTGGGAACCTTAATCACTTGTCCTCATAAAAAGTTGAGGGTTTGATAGTTAAGGAAGCCCCTAAGTCATCCATAGATGGGAGAACTCAGAGGTTCTTTTGGGAGCATCATCCTCAAGTCAGGAAGCCCCTAAGTTAGCAAAGAAGGGATTAATCCCACATACTTGGTCAAAGCACATGTCATACTATTTTGAAATAATATGGAAGAATGAATGCAAAAGATCTTAATCAAGACCAAGACTAGGATTCAGTACAGTGGGTCTAGTCGATGATGACAATTATTGCCTAGTCATCACCAATCATTTAGAATCTGATAGGTTCTTTTCCAATCATGCTAACTCATGTAAGGAGGTGTGTTTAGAAACTTCAGATGATCCAAATGATCTTGAAGTTAGAGATGCACCACCAAAGTTTAAATAAAAGATCAGATCAACCATCGACGAGCTCAAATAAATCAACTTAAGAACTAAAGACAATCCACGTACGATATACATCAGTTCTTTATTGAATGATACTGAAATTGATGACTTAGTTAGGCTATTCATTGAGTTTAAGGACTGCTTCACATGAAATTATGAAGAGATGCCCGGTTTATCTCCTAATGTAGTAGTCCACAAACTAGCAATAGAACTTAATGTTAACCCTATCAAGTAAGCTCCGAGATGCATGCCATTAGACATTGAACATCACTTGAATCAAGAAATTGATCGATCGACTTCAGGAAGAAAAATATCTACACGGTTGGCGGTGTCATTAGTTAAGAAGAAGAATGGCCAAATTTGTATATGTGTCAATTTTAGAGATCTAAATAAGGTATGTTCGAAAGATAAATTTCCACTACCAATACCAGAACTGATGGTGGACATTGCCTCATCTCATGCAGCCTTCTCTTTCATGGATGGCTCATCTAGTTATAACCAAATAAAGATGGCCCCTGAAGATTAAAGAAACACTGCATTTCAAACTCCAATCAGAATCTTTTGCTATAGGGTCATGCCTTTTTTCCTTAAAAATATTGGTGCTACATACCAATGGGCCATGACTCAGATCTTTAACAAACTCATTCATCATCAGGTTGAATGTTATGTCAATGATCTTGTAGTCAAAAGTAAAGAAAAGGAAGTTCATCTCTTTGACTTGAGAGTAGTTTTTGAACGATTAAGGAAATTTAACTTTAAAATGAATCCTTGAAGTGTGCATTCAGAGTAGCTTTCGGGAAATTCCTTGGGTTTGTTATTTGGCACTGGGGAATAGAAATAGATTCGGAGAAGATCAAGGAAATATTAGAAATGCAACCCCCTAAAAAGTTTAACTCAACTCAGATCATTTTAAGGGCGGTTGGCGTATCTAAGATGTTTTATTTCTAACTTATCAAGAAGATGCCAACCACTCTCAGCACTTATCAAAAAAGATGCAAAGCATGCTTTTGAAGACATCAACACTTGATGACGCTGCCAATTCTAGTAGTCCGTATCCCGGGCAAGCCATTGATACTATAGACTGTCACATTAGATGACTCACTTGATGCTTTATTGGCTCAAACCAATGACAAAGGGAAAGAAAATGATCTCTATTATCTCATTCATTATCTAATCCCTATTGAGGAAAATTATCCACCTATTGAAAAGCACTACCTAGCTTTAATCTTTGCTTCCCAAAAGCTATGATATTATATGCTTTCTCATAAGATGAATCTAATCTCTATGATCAATCCACTATAATATCTCCTGACATAGCCAACGCTATCGGATGGTTGGCACGTTGGTCCATAATTTTATCACATTTTGACATCACTTTCGTACACCTCTGTGCGGTGAAAGGATAAGCACTAGCAGATTTCTTAGCAGCACACCCACTTCTCGTTGATTCACTGCTTAGTGATGACCTCCCCGATGAACAAATCATAAACTTAGGGGACACTAGCATTCACCGCTGGGAGATGTATTTTGATGGTGTGACTTCCTTTCAAAAGGGAGAAGAACAACGATCTACTCTTCCAAAAAAGGCAGGGTAGGAATAGTTCTCCTAACTTTGGACTGGAATGTGATGAGAGTCTCATATCATATGTCCAATCTATGCACCAACAACGAAGCTGAATATGAGGCTCTGATTACCGGTCTGGAGTTAGCCATTATACTATGCATCCAGAGTATTAACATCTTTGGAGATTCTCAATTAGTTATCAGCCAAATCATTGGGTCTTATAAGGTTCTGAACCCTAAGCTCCATCACTACCATAAGTACACTATGGAGTTGTTGGCCCAAATCCTAGAGGTTACCATTTATAAGATTCCTCGAGGAAAGAATGCCATAGCGGATGCATTAGCCAAGCTCGCCAAGGACTTGACATGTTCGAAAGATGAGTCCATCCCAATAAGGGTCTAAAATAGGCAAGTTTTATCCCTTATTAATGTTGAATTCATCGAGAGATTCTCTCTTGAAGGGGAGGTTATCATTACCAAGAAGGACGAGGAGTCAAATTGGAGGCAACCATTCATGGATTATCTAAATACAGGAAAATTACCTCAAGAGAAATCACTTGCACACCAGTTGAAGCGAAGAGACCTTTTCTATGTTCTCATAGACGACACCTTGTATCAACAATCCTTCGATCATATGTGATTACGTTATTTGGATAAACACGAAGCCCGTAGGATTGTGATTGAGGTACACTCAGGTTTATGTGGAGCTCATGAATCTGATTTGAAGATGAAAGCCAAGATAAAGAGACTACGATACTACTAGCCTTCAATGATCACATACTGCATAGACGTAGCTAGGAGATGCCACCAATGCCAGGTGCAAGGTGTGGTCTTACACCAACCACCCAACATTTTATATCCTACATTGGACTCATGGCCATTTGAGTGTTGGGGTGCCGACATAGTGGGTCCGATTGATCCTCCTTCTTCTAAGGGTCACTGGTAGCTGCCACAAACTACTTTTTCAAGTGGGTAGAGGCAATCCCACTCAGAGAAGTCATAGCTCAATATGTGCTCTAATTTTTCAGGAACTATATCATATATAGGTTCAAGGTACCTTGATGAATTATATTCGATAATGATATTGCATTCAAGAGCACCAAAATCAATAGCTTTGCCCAAAGACATAACATAGATTGTAGATACTCTACCATCTATTACCTAAGGGCAAAAGATTTAGTTGAAGTGTTTAACAAAACTCTCATTCAAATATTAAAAAAGACACTCAATGACAACAAGCGACAGTGGCATGAGCAATTAGTTGAAGTCTTGTGGGCTTACAACACCACATACGGAACTCTAACTCAATCTACCCCTTTCTCCTTAGTGTATGGATTTGAAGTAGTTCTACCATTAGAAGTCCAGCTCACATCATTAAGGATAGCTATGGGTAATAAGATCACAATGGAGCAGAATGCCAAGTTGTGGTTAAAAAGCTTGAAGGTTTCGAGGAGAGATGCCTCCGAACATGCCAGAACCTTGAGTTGTACAAAGCCAAAATGATTCAAGCTCATAACAAGTTGATCCGTCCTATAGCTTTTCAAGTAGGAGAGCTTATTTTAGTTCTAAGGAGACCAATTGTTTCCCGTCAAAAGATGAGAGGCAAGTTTGAAACCACTTGGGAAGGCCCTTTTTCCATAGAGAAGGCTTACTAAGGAGGATCTTATCAGCTTATAAATTATAAGGGAGAGTACCCTATGCTTCCAATCAATGGGCTCTACCTAAAGAAATATTATCCACAAATCTTATTTCAAATCAATCATCAATAAAATTTCTTTAATGTCAAATTCCATCTCTTCATAATTGTTTAGGAATATCTTTGCTTGAGAATCCACCATGACGTATTTAGGATAGGTGTAAGAGAACCCAAGCACCATCCTATCCTTCATCAACACAAACATAAACTACACATGATCCTCCTGTGCTATTATGATAGGTGTAAGAGAACCCAAGAGGCATCCTATTTCGACTAGTGCAACTAAGTTAGGTGTAAGAGAACCCAAGCGACATCCTTTCTTGGTGGAGTCACAACTGCCCTTTGTGACACCATTTCATCCATTCTTCAACGTGTTTAGGATAGGTGTAAAAAACTCAAGGAGCACCCTATTCCTTCTTCCACAACACACAGATAAATATCAAACAAACACATATCTTTTATCTTGGGCTATTTCGATGTGGGATAAAGCCCCCTGTGGCACTCACTCATTAGCTGCTCTAGGTTGGGCTAACATGCTACCTTGCTAGTTTGTTATCCCAGTAGTTACTTGTTTGGTGGATGTAAGTCTAAAAGCTTTCTTCCTAACTTGACCATTGCAAATGAGTGCCTTGTTAGTTTGGTAGGCCTTACTGCGCGATCGATAAGCCACCACATGTTGACTTTGCTTAAGAGGATATAAGTCTACATGCTTTCTTCTTGAACTAGCCATCATGCATTAATTGGGTCGAGTATATTTTAGGCTTAGGATAAGTCCCCTAGCGGCACCTTTCCTCTTGATTACTTCAAGTTTGGGTCTAGTCCTTACATGGGACTCCCCACTCAATAGTCGCCATAGGTCGAATAGTTTCTGTCTCACCAACATCAGACTATCCCGATGATCATTTACATCTGTTAAGATGTAAGTCTACAAGCCTTCTTCTCAGATTGATCTTTATAAACTAATGGACACCTTAGGTTTGTTGCTTATTTCCATGCTGACATTGACCCACCTGGTGGATACACCATTCGTGGTAGATGTAAGTCTAGAAGCATTCTCCCGAAGTTGGCTACCATATATTTATAGGCTTTGTTTTACAAGGACTAGGATAAAGCCCCTAGTGACACCTCCCCTGTGGGCACTCTATTTGGATCACGTCCTTAGCAACCCCATTTAAACACTACCTGTGTTACTTTTTGATTGGACAGTCCCCCTTTCCTAGTAGCCACCCCTATGGTTGGAGAATTTATCTTTGGATATGGTGTTCTCCCTTAGTAAGTGCAGATAGGACTAGGCTGATATGAGCTCCTTCTTAGTGTGGTCCCTCACACACCAATAGGGTCCACACATATAAACAAAAGAAATATATATCTTCACTTATGGATTAGGAGGAAAACCCCCAACGATATATTTTCCCAAGCAGGCATCCTATCTTTAGGGCAGTGTCAGTAAAACTCCTTATAGGAATTACCTGATTACTTTTGAGTTAAGATAAGTCCCCGAGTTGGCACGCTCTCAGTAGTTTCCCTTAGGTCGGGTTTGACTTGTTGTTCCACCAACAGGTCACCTAGGCGGTCGTCCTTGCTTTGGGAGATATATAATCATCACATTCTCTACATGATGATCGTAGCCCGGCGACTTAGGTCGTGTTCTATTTGTTACGCTATTAATTGATCACCCAATGGTTCCTTGTTTAGGAAGTTGTAAGTTTACAAGTTTTCTTCCAAGCTTGATCATTGCACACCGAAAGGCACCCCTTCGGTTGGTTAGCTCTACCTCGCAGCCGGTAGACTATCCCTTTGGACTTGTAAATCTAAGATAGGTCTAGGCTGATATTAGCTTCTTCTTAGTAAATCCATCACACACTGACAGGGTCCATATAAAATTAAATTGATCTTAACTATTCTTGATTCGATATGAGTCCACAGCATTCGCTCAATAGTTGCCTTAGGTCGGGTTCGATTTATTATGCTATCAACCGATCAACCCAGTGGTTCATTGCTTAGGAGGATGTAAGTCTACAAGCTTTCTTCCTGACTTGACCATTGCACACCGAAAGGCATCTCTTAGGTTGGTAAGTACTACCTTATGGCTGATAGACTATCCCTTTGGATTTGTAAATCTAAGATAGATCTAGGCTGATATTAGCTCCTCCTTAGTAGATCCATTGCACACCGACAGGGTCTTGCCTATCTCAAATTAAATTGATATTGCCTATTCTTGAGTCAATATGAGTCCGCAGCAGCATTCGCTCAAATAGTCGCCTTAGGTTGGTTTCGATCCGTTGTGCTATCAACTGATCACCCCAATAGTTCCTTGTTCAGAAAGTTGTAAGTCTACAAGCTTTCTTCCTGGCTTGACCATTACACACCGAATGGCACCCTTTAGGTTGGTTAGCTCTACTCCACAGTCGGTAGACTATCTCTTTAGATTTGTAAATCTAAGATAGGTCTAGGCTGATATTAGCTCCTTCTTAGTAGATCCATCGCACACCGACAGGGTCCATTTCATCAAATCCACCATCCTTCCCTAATGGAATCCAAATTAAATCCACCTTATTTCTAGTAGATCTGAGGTCATATCTCCAACAGATGTGCCCTCCAAAACCAAATCATATCCTCTCCCTAGTGGAGCCTTAAATCATAAACCAACAAATCAAATTCTCACCCTCAGTGGATGCCCTTCAATTAAATCAAATCATTTCTCCCAGCGAAATCTTATCCTCTCCCTGAGCCCTCATAAAATCAAACCAAATCAAATCCCTATCCCTAGTGCGTAACCTGAACTTGCTTCCCTAGTGGAAGGTTCATGCACTCATCCCCAGTGGATCTTTTCTCCCCAAATCATGTCAAACCAACTCAAATTCTTATTCTTTATAGATAATTTGAACTTTCTTCCCTAGTGGAAGGTTCATATACTTGATCCCCTAGTGGATCATTTCTTCCTCTCTTATACCCTTGACATAAGTTGAGTTGCATTGCACTAAGATCTTGATTCTGTCTACACCTCAGCTTTAGGGGTAGATCATTTTTGTTAGTGCTTACGATCCTTTGGATGTTGTTGATCATCTCAGTCAACACCAAAATGTGCGGTGTGCCTCGTCAGTCACACCACAGATATTAGGCGCCCTTTTGTTGACCTTGCTTTTGGAGTGAGTTCTTAACTCGCTCATCATAGATCTAGGATTTTGTAGACACTAAGAGCTCCTTAGTATTAAGACACTTCTAGTGATTAGGTGGCCTATGAATAGGTTATGCCTTAGGGACTTAGAAGGGTTAGCCATATGAATAGGTTATTCCTTAGGGACTTAAAAAAACTTGCCTACTCTATGGCCTAAATCCAATCCATGATTTTCTTCTCAAACCAAACCTCAAATTCAAATC
Organism: Cymbidium sinense; assembly: GCA_021442155.1. Taxonomy (NCBI): domain Eukaryota; kingdom Viridiplantae; phylum Streptophyta; class Magnoliopsida; order Asparagales; family Orchidaceae; genus Cymbidium; species Cymbidium sinense. The sequence goes on along the minus strand of CM038221.1, from coordinate 106,164,528 downwards.
AAAATTCCAAATCCAAATCATAAATCAAATTCCAAGTCAAATGATTCATTCCCACAATCAAATCCAAATGCCAAGACCCTTCCTAAGCCCTTTGATTTCATCTTACGGATTAGTCTTAACCAAACTAAAGTCAAGCCCAATTCAATTGATTTTCTCAAATATCAATTCAATCTCAAATCAAAGTCCAAATCATAAATCAATTCCAAACCAAACAAATCAATCTTAAATCAAATCCAAGGTCAAATTTCGCTCCCAAGTCTTATGAATTACTCTCATAAGCTTAACCAAATATCAATCTAAATTATCCCAAACTCAATTGATTTTTTTATAAATCAATTGTTCCTTCATTTATATTCACAAATATAAATGAAATCTAACTTCAAATGATTCAATCCCATGATCAAATCCAAACTCAACCAAATTTTCTTCTAAGCCCTTTTGACATACATCCATGAGCTTTCTCAAATTTGCTTCCAAATCACTCCAAACTCAAGTGATTTTTTTCATGAATAATTTGTATCTTCATTTATATTCCCAAATATAAATAAAATATAAAATTAAATAGCCAAAACTAAATCCAAAATCAATCCAACAATTTATACCCTTTAAGTCAATTTCTTGGACTTGGTCAAATCCTATCCAAACCAAATCAAAATTCATGAGTTTCTTCATGGATCAATCATACCTTCAATCACTCATCCAAATATAAACATAAACTACACTTATCAAACCAAATCAAACCCAAGTTAGCCTTTATTGACTTGAAAATTTCAAATGAACCAAACTCGAATTCAATTCAAATCAAAGTGAATTAAGCCAATCCAAACTTGATGTCATGATTGTTAATCATCCTAGGTTAATCAATTGTCATGAATTAGGCTAAATTAAGTCAACCTAGCCCATTGACCAAGTCAATCCTTTAACCAATATGAACTCAAACTAGCCAAATTATAACCTAAATTAAATTGATTGCAACCAATGGCTCAAGTTCATTCTAAATTAATTATTAAACTTGACCAAAGCCTTAATTGAGCCCAATTTGACCAATTGATCAACCTAACCCAACTTAGCCCAAATTGATCTTAAGGGTCTAATCAACCTAAAACTCAATCAAATCTAAATTAAGCTTACCCAAAGCCTACAATATATTCCAAATGATCAACCAAACCCAAACCAAACTATGATGCAAGCTAATTTGGTCAATTGGGTCAAATTGATCAGCTGAGCCCAAATTGACTAAAGGATCAAATTGGCCAAAATCTAAATTAAATCCAAATTAGACCAAATTGATTTTAAACCCAATTGAACCAATATAATTGAAATGATCATTTGAACTTGATCAAACCCTTAGTTTGACCCAATTTGACCAATTAATTAACCTAACCCATTTTGATCCAATTTGGCCCAAATGGGTCAAATTGACTCAAATTAAACCAAATGAACTCCAAATGATATGAAATTTGATCCAACTCACTTTTGACTCATTTCAAATCTGTTCAAATCAAATTCAATGCCAAATGACCACTTTGCCCTTAAATCAAGGGCATCTTATGAGTAAAGACACTTACCCAAATGGTCATTTCTCTTCTTTAGCCACTTCTCACTCATCCATTGGCCCACCTAGGCACCAAAGACACTAATAAATTGACCCAAGAGGTGGTTGGGGCAGCCATGACTCATGGGGAGGTGAATTCACCTCACCTCTCCCATTGTAACACTTGGCATGAAGGACTCCCACCTCCCCTTGCTAGGAAACCCATTTGTCTTTCATGATAGCCACTTTTCATTCCTTAGCAAACTAAAATGAGCCACCTAGGATGATTCCCTTCTATTTCCAACAACCCCAAGCCAAATGGCACCCATTTGGAGCCAAAAAAAAAAGGAGAGGAGATTTTCGGCCACATTTGAAACCAGATAATTAGAGACACCAAAATTCCTCTTATTCCACTCATTTCCATCCCTTAGAGCTCCTAAATCAACTAGCAATCATTCCCACTTTATTTCTGAGCAAAAGTAAAAAAATCAAGTTGATTTTAGCGAGGAAGCGGCAATAACTAGTGGATACATCGTTCCAGAGTGAAGGTGAAGGTCTAGGCTCATTTCAAGCTTCTTCCTCCACTCAAGAGCATGCTTAGATCATCACTGCCACCTGAAACCATCCCCGATGAGATAATTTTCGAGAACCGTAGCTGGCCTTAGGATTTCTTATTTTGTGATGATTTTCATGTGATTCTAGGAAGTTCCTTAGAAAACCCCTATATTTTTCATTATATTTAGTCTCAATACGAAAGTAGGAGTTTTTCAGTATGAATCGATGCAAAAATGAGCCCATTCAGGTGAGATTTCGTTCAAATTTCACAAAAATCCCAAAAAACTCTTTATTTACTGTTCAGGGTTTTTTTCACTGCTTGGTGAGTAGCAGCCGTTCGATCCTGCTTTTTGAGGATGGGACGGCCCATATCGCATGATAAATTCTTTGATTTTGGCCTCTGGATCACGCAGATCAGATCTAACTATTCGATCCATGATTAGACGGTCCGATCTAGATCACGTGTTGCCATCCCCTTTCGCTCCGTCGCGTGACCGCGCACCGGCATCATGTCCGCATTGGCACCCGTACAGCGCAACCGCACTTCCAACCATGTGGAGCCATGTGGCACCGTGTTGCCATGTCAGCGCCATGCACGGTGCTAATTGTGTTAAGTAGGAAATTATGTATTTTTTAATTTTAAAAATTATTTAAATCACTTGAAACTTCAAAAATTCATAGAAACTAAAATAGTTAATGAAAAATTACAAATAAGGCCTTGTTGGATTTGTCTTTTCGAGAGGAATCCGATGAATCCAAAATCTTTAAATTTCACTGAATATTTTGAGCTTAATTTAAGTTTTGGTAAAAATCAAATATCATTAATTAAACTAAAAAATACTTATCAGATTAAGTTGAAATTTTTAGGGATTGAAACTGATGTTGAAATACACATGCCAAAAAAATTTCAAGTCAAAAAGATTTCTAGATTGGAAGATATTGCATTATGAAATTCAAATGGTAAAAATAAATTAATGAACTTTATAAAAATCATGAAAAATCACTAAAATCAACTGAAACTTTGAAAAATCACAACAAATCATAGAAAAATCATAAAAAATACAAATTAATACTCATTTTAGAGGTATTTTCAGAGGTAGTTGATTTAAAATTAATTCTAATTAATTTTGAATAGTAATTAAGGCTTAATTTGGGTATAACTGAAAACTTAATTAGCTTAATTATTCCCTAATTATCTAAGTAATTAAACTCAAATTTTCTAAGTTTGATTAATGGGATGACCCCTACCTCCCATAATTTTTTGGGATTTATTTCTTAGTTAATTAGGAAATTTGGTTGCCTTAGCCTTAATTATTTTCTTAATTAATTAAGTGATTGATTAACATGCTAATTAGCAAGGAAACCATTAATTAAACTTGCTGATCATCGTATAGCAGTGAATGGACATGGGGAATGAGATTGGGACCTTTTTCCCATTCTTTTCCCTAAGTTCATTTCACTTGACTTGAAACTAATTAATTTGGGACTAATTGATGGTTTGATTCATTAATTAAAAATGACTTAATTAACCAAATTAAAATTATAACTATTCCAGAACTCATCTAATTAACTCTTGGGTAGCTCTTTGGGTATTCAATAACCTAAAGAGAGAGCTAATGAAATAATGGTTAGCTCACATATGTGAGAAAATGACAAGAGTAGTTAAGTGAGCTCCTTAAGATTAATTAATTCGTAATTATGAGCTAATTGCATTAGGTCCCTTTCATTTCATAGGAGAATTTCTATTTACTTTTTTATGTGGTTGCATATCATATTAGCTCATAATTATTTAACTAATTACTTTAAGGTGCATAGGTAAGGGTTAGTTAATTGATTTAATACATGCTTAACTTAATCAACCTAATTATTTTTCATTAAATCAAATAGACTCACACATATGGGAATGAAATTAGGACTAGCAAACCTCTTTCACATTTCATAAATCAAATCAAACATGGAATCAAAAATAGCTTTAAGAAACTTTGGTTTATTTTAAATAAGCTTGTTTAATGTGATTGTCCTTAAGAATTAGATGGATTGAATGAGATTGTATGCTTGGGTTTCTTCACTTCTTTTCAATAATATTAAAATTTTGTATGCCACTTGTAGTCTTGCATTCATTCTTTTTAAAAATTAATTAACTAAAAAATGATTTCCTTTATGTCAAATTTGCATGTGTTAACTTAATTAAAAATATATGTGGCTATTATCATTACTAAATCTCAAACTTAGTGTATGAAGTGAAGTTTATTTCATATATTCATATGTTGATTTACATAAGTAAGAATGTTAGCGGGTATATTAGTCTAAACATCCCAAGGACGCACAACTTTAAGTAGCCCTAAGGAGGTTCCTACCTCACTCCCTTGGTGCAGAACAATGGTGACATACTGGATTCCATTCTTATGCATCTTAGACATTAGAATTTAGATAAAGCTTTAATTCACTTACATAAATAAATAAATTAAATTGAATCCACCTTTTGTATAGTTTTCATTTCTATAGTTGCTTGCACATTCATATATATATATATATATAAGAATAGTGGGTATATTAGTCTGGACATCCTAGGGATGCATGGCTTTAAGTAACCCCAAGGAGGTTCCTATCTCACTCCTTTGGTGCGAAATAATAACATCATACCTACTTAAAATTCTTATATATATGTGTATGTTTGATACAAGTAGTGGATGAAAAGCATAATTTAATCAAATCAATTCTATCTTTGCATGATTCCCATTCTTATAGTTGCTTAAACATCCATATGTATTTGAGGATAGCAGGTATATTAGTTTGGACATCCTAGGGATGCACGACTTTAAGTAGCCCTAAGGAGATTCCTACCTCACTCCCTTGGTGTAGAACAATGGTGACGTACTTGCTTAAAACTTTTATACATTTGAGTGTGTATTTAACTAATGAATGAGAATCTCCCCCTTTTTTTAAAAAAAAAAGACATGCATTCATACTTTGTTCAAGTGGTTGATTTGATTAATCATATAATTTGAAGTTCTTTCCTTATAATTTTGTATAAGAATTTAGATAGAGCTTTAAAATAATATGATAAAATAATTTAACCAAATGAAACATCAATTTCAAATGCATTTGCTTACTCTCACCATTCAAGTATGCTAAAATATAAATTGCATGTATAGGTATGTTTAGAACTTAACCAGATGCATGCTATATATGATGGAATGAAATAAACAAACATGTGTCATATGATGGTAGTTCATTCCAACTAATCTTGAGATGGCTTTTCATTGAATGAGTTTATTTAAAGTGAACCTAAACCTAGGACTAATTAAAATATATAATAATCCATTCACTAAAAAGAATTATTTAATTAATTAGCTTCAGAAATGACTTAAGATAGGGTTAAAAAAAAGTGATCCTCTCTTTCCTTCTCTTTATAACACTTAGTTGTTTTGTGTAGGTCAAATGAAATAAAAGAAAATATTAAGTAAAAGCTTGCAAATTAACTAAACAACTTAAAGTGAAACTTCCCTTTAAATTGAATCTTTCTACACTTAGAAAACTATAACTCTAAGCCTAGTTAGGACATACCACACAAGCCTTAATACACACACATTAGACTAAGTCACCACTTTTAGCTTTATGTTAGGATGGTGCATGATTTGATATATGTATTATTTTGTGATGTATTATTTTAGACTGGATGTTAGGGTGTATGTTTCGTAGACTGGATATTAGGTCGTTATTAGCCTATTCATGTTCTCTTTCAAGGGATTGTGCTTAAGGGGCGCTGAAAAATAAATATAAATGCTCTCTTTGCAGGTTGCTTAAGCCCCTAAGCATAATCCAAGATAGGACAGGTGAGTTTGGTTACCCATGTGCTGTTTGGCTGGAATGTATGTTTAGCTAACCTTTGTCTTGCAGGTGTAGTTAGCTTTATTTTTCTGTTTCAATGTAATTTTACAATTAGGAATTAGGATTAGTGCCATGGGAGATTAGGATGAGTGGAGGCTAGAAGGGTTTGTCCTAGGAGGCATCGTGATGCCTTTGAAGCAAGCATATCCAAAGCAAGCTCAAATGACAAAATGGAGGATATATGAAGAAGGTGAAGACCCATAACATGTATTCATTCTTAATTGTAACTATTCTTTTGTAATCTGAGTTGTATGAGGGTAGAGCTCGGCTACCCATTTTTCTTTTGGGATGTGTGGCAGTACCTAACCGCACTGGCCTTTTATTCTTTTATTATAGCTATAAAATGTTTGATGTTATGTTTTACTTATGCATTAGAAATGACATGCATTTTCATAGTTTCTTTATGATTGATGTTTGTTGTATGGCTTGGATGCAATTAGGCTCTTAGAAAAAAATAAATTTTCTATCAAATTATAACTCATAATTAAATTTCTAAATAACTCATAACTTCACATAAAGCCTAGGATATAATCAAGATTATTAAAAGATTTAACAACCACTTAGCAGTATAGTTTTATGTCTAATATTATGCATGCATATTCCTTCTTCCTTGAAAATAGAAGATTTTCATCCTTGCATAATAGGGGAATTCTTGACCTGTGAGGGAATCTATTATGATGAAAAACACCCCTTTCTCATTGATTTAGCTAATAACCTAATTTTATCATGTATATAGACATCAAAATCCCAAAGCCTTTGTCAAAGTGAAGTGTCAAAAATCAAATAAAAATTGAAAAGATTTGCATTCCCCTATTATGCAAGGATGAAAATCTCCTATCCCCTTTCTCATTGATTTAGCTAATAACCTAATTTCATCATGTATATAGACATCAAAATCCCAAAGCCTTTGTCAAAGTGAAGTGTCAAAAATCAAATAAAAATTGAAAAGATTTGCATTATATTAAGTCATTGTTCATACCACTCATGCTTTAGTCTTTTAGGGAGTGGGTTTAAGGACCTTAGTTTCTTTCTAATAATAACAACCTAACTATCTTGCAATTCATATGACTTGGCCACATGGATTTAAAGAGTAGGAGGAGTTAGCTGGCAGCCACTCCAGATAATTGTAAGTCTAATAGTCAGGTGATTTATCATCTATTATGAAGGTAAAGCATATACCCATCTTAGTTTAGATTTAGGTAGCACTTTGGCTCTTACTAAAGCTCCCTAGATTTAAGATCTGAGGTAACTATTTTCTTCATGCTGCAAGCATAAATCCTCACCTTTTAGATATTTTCATAATCTTGTGTTGTGGGATTACAAGTCCTAGCTTTCTAATAAAATGTCAACTTTAATAAAATCAATCTCTTCAATTTCAAAGATATAAATCCCAATCATAGGATAGATTGGAGTGCTCGCTAGGCCTCCTAGTATCATGAGCATTCCCTACTTATCTCCTTCGGGTTCTATAAATAAGTCTCGCCTTTTGAACTTTTCTAATTGATTTTTTGAAGATAGCTAATTTATTGATAGTCTTATCTTTGAAATATTTGGAGATAATAATTGCCTATTTTAATTGAGAGTATTTCTAAGGAACTCACCTTCCTTAGGATATAATTAACTATGGGGGCTTGCCCTCATAGGGAACTTTAGAACCCAGTTTAAATAAACCATACTTTGTTCATCCATGTAAAGTAGGAAAAAAATCTCTGGTACATTCGAAGACCCATCATGCCTTAGGAGTCCTTATTAGGTGATCAGGTCCATCGTAGGGTAGTAACTTCTACATTTTGAGATAGTACACTATTCTTTGATGTAGTATCTGATCACTTCAATAAGTACACCCTAAGATCTGCATGGTGTCATCTCCAAAAATTAACACCACACCACTCTTTTAGCATTATAAGAGCTTTGACTTTGATTGATGCTTTTGGTTTCTAGACTCTTCACTAAAGGGTGACCCAATTAGTTACTCTTCTGATGATTACTCCTGGTGGTGTATGCTTCTTAATGAATGTGTAGTGCTTCATAATAAGAACCAACCTTCTTGAAAAATCCTTAGGCACCCTTGATATTGCTTAGTATATCAACTAATAGCTAATAACCTTTCATGAAATATGTGGGACCTTAAGTGTGGATGAATAAATATTTGCTTAAATCCTTTGATGTATAGGATCCCTTTCCTCTTTTGGAAAGATTTTTTGATATGACACATTACTTGAAAACTCTCCTTAGGTTTATCATTATCCATTCATGGCTATCCCCAAGAACTATTTCTCTCTAAGCAATGGGTAGGGGCTACATAAAGTCCTCCTTTGGCACCTTCATGGGAATAAACACTATAGAGTACGTAGTTGTAAAGTGGCATATATCTTATATTAAGTTGGCATCTTGAGGTTAGTTATGAACTTTGGTGTTATGTTAGAGGTTATATAGCTAAGAGATTTAAACTTTGATGAATATAAGCTTCTAGTCCTAAAACATCATCAAACTCTAATAGTATATATAATCTCTTGTCCCCTTTGTTCTTTTCTCATAGAGTTAATTTCTTGACAACCCTTATTCTTAGCTAATCTTTTAACTCAGTGACATGTCCTATACTCATTGTTAGTGGTAAGGGAAGGACTAATAAAATCTATAAAATATAATACTTTATATGTAAAAAGACTCTTTAATCACATTACTAGAGAAGGGCTATGTTTCTTGTAATGAAGAGGTTATAAAAATTTGCACTTCACAGGCACTATAAGATATGTCTAATATTATCTTTTTGATACATGTATACATATATACAAACAAATATACAAACATACAATTCATTAAGGGTGTAAATTATTTATCAAAGTTATTATAGAGAGATTGGGTTGCCTAATAAAGTTGACACTCAAGTTTCCCACCAACTTCAATGCCTAAAGATTGTACTGTTAAATACTACTTAATAAAGTTTCAAGCCTAACACATCATTGATGAGATATTCCAAATGCTTTTTCATGTTGGATAACTTATTATTTAATGTTGCCTTGAGCTATTGGTGGAACCTAGCGATCCTTTATGCAACTCACCATCTCTTACACAGATTAGGTTAGTTAGTCAAATTCTCTAGTTGCTCCATTTTGGTGCTTGCCCAGACTTAATAAGCCAATAAGTTTGAATTCTTTATTTTATCAATTTGTAAAAATTATACCAATGTTTTTTATTATGTTAACAATATTTGATATAATTGATACATAGGGATTTATTTTAAAGCTTTGTAATAAATAGTGAAATAACCTTTTTTTTAATAACTTTTTATGATATATCATGACGTGTAGCATGTGTTACTCTATGATGTGATGTAGGTAAAAAACCTTTGGAATACTAAGATAGAGGCCAATCAAATTAGGACTCTGAATGTTTATTACTTTCCTCTTTTCATCTAATGTATGTTAACCTCACTTTTGGAGTGAGGACTCATCCTTCCTTAGACTTTGGAATCTTCTAGGCACTTAGATTTTCCTAGTCATATGAAAATTCTAATGACTAAGGAAACTCTAAACCCAAGCCTAGAGACTTAGGGAGGCATACCCTAAACTTAGGTTATACCCTAGGGTAAATAGGTTCTACTTATCCTTTGGCCAAAACCAAAACCCATGCTTTTCCACTCATCCAAAACCAACCTCAAGCCAACACAACTAACCTCAATTAAATTTTTTCTTATATCCAAGATCCAAGCCAAATTAACTTAACCCTTAACCTAAATCAATTCCTCCATCATCCTATGGATCCAAACCAAGCCCATTCAATTGAAACTAAATCCAATTGATTTTTACAAAAGCACCCCAACCATTCAGTATTCTATTTCAAACCCTCCCAAGACTTACAATCACACCAATTAAACCAAATGAATCCAATTAACCCAAGATGGCCCATTTGACCCAAAAGGTCCAAGTGAGCCAAAATTCATTCAAGCCCAAATCAACTATAATTAAAGCCATCAATCAATCCTAAATCTATTATTGAACTCTTCTCAACACTCAATTCAATCTAATTCAATCCAATCAACCCAATTGGTCCACTTGACCCAAAGTGGCTAAGTGACCAAATCAATTCAAATATCAATCCAACCCAAATTGGATTGAATCAACCCTTTTAATACTCTCTATAATGATTGCTGATCATCCTCTATTGACCAATTGCAATCAATTTAGTCCTAATCGAGCTAATTTAGTCTCTTGATCTAAGTTGACCCATTTTGATCTAAAGGACCAAATCAAGTCAAATCAAATCCTAAACCCAATTGATTGAAATCAATGCTTCTAATCAATCACAAACTAATTATTGAATATGATCCAACCTTCAATTGAACCCAATTTGATCAAGCCAACCCAATTGAGCCCTTTAGCCCAAATTGACCTAAATGGTTCAATTGAACGAAATACTTTCATAATTCAAGCTAATTCAAACCAACACCTACAGTCATTCTCAAATGATCAATTAAACCTAAATCAACCCTCCACCCAAACCAATTTAGGCAATTTGACCAAATTGGTCAACTCCTAAATGAACTCATATGAGCCAAAATCAAATCCACTTCAAATTAAACCAAACCAATGACACCAATACATCTCAAACGATCATTTGAACACACCCAAACCCTTGGTTTGACCTAATTTGACCAATTGGTCAATCTGGCCCAATTAGATCCCATTTGACCCATATGGTCAAATTGGGCCAAACCCATTCAAAATAAGCCCAAACCAAGCCAAAACTTGACATGACTCATCCTTGGGTCACCATGGGTCAGCCCAAGTGGACCCAACCCATACTGAACCCGGTTTGAGTCAAAACCCATGAACCAACCCACCTAAATGGGATAAAATCCCCATTTAGAAGGGCTAACTCACTCCCCCAAGCCATGGAAGCCACCTTTAACCCTTCTTGGACACTAGGACCACTAACCTAACTCGACTCAAGGCTGTTGGGTTTAGTCTTGGGTCATGAGAGAGTGAACTCATCTAAGGCACTCCATTAGTTCACTTGGTCAAGGAGGTACACCCTATGCTAGCCCATGCCTCAGCCTCAGCCTCTCAAGCTCTTCCACCTCAGTAGTCTAGTGCCATCTCCGGCCACTTACCCTGGCCAGATGACTGCCAAAGGTTGAGCTAATCTCAGCCTTTGGTTCACTTGGAGAGGAAAGTATACTCCTCCCTGTCCATTCAAACTTCACACAGAGCTTCCTTAGGATATTCCGAGCAGTCCCAAAGCCTTTCCCAATCCCTTAGTGCAATCCATCACTGGCGAGACCAACCTCTGTTCGAAACTGAGAGCCCCATCTATCCAACCTCACTTAAACTCCACCAAACTTAAATTGACTCTTCCCACACCTTCCCTCACTATGACAAGTCAAAATGAATTGATCCCCGATCGAGTTGACCATCGGAAGACTCTCTACGACCAACTCTGGTGAGTTTCACGGTGGCACTTGGTCCACAGGGGAATTAGTAGGGAGGCAACTGGAGTTCTTCTTAACAAGGCTTATTCTCTTCAAGACAAAGCTACCATAGTCAATGGACCGCCAATCTCTAGCTCCGTTGAGGTAAAAATTTGGAAAACCATAGAAAATCCCCTAGGTGTTGGTCTTTTGTGAATAAAATTATGATTGCATGTGATTTCCACTGTATGATCCTCTTAGATCTTCTCCTCACACATTTTGGAGTCGCTTCCTGCGAGCTCCGATAAGCTTGGATCAAGCGGCGAAAGGAGGATGGTGTCCGTCTTCCAGTGCTCGGGGGACGACGGATCATCAGTCGTCTATTCCGTGTGATTAGAACGAATGACCGTAATTTAACCCATTAGATAATTTGATTTAATTGATTAGAGATCATGGGATTAATCGTGTCTACCGCCACTGAGTAGCTTCCTCATCGGATGTTTTGAATAACCTATCCCGTGGCACCACGTGAAAAGCGCTACTGTGTCAGCTTCTGCATGGCGCCAACATTTTAGGGGATTAATTAGTTGTTAAAAATGTCATTAAATGGCCAGAACATTGAAAATTTATAACTAATTGTACAAAAATTCAAAAAATATAAGTAAACTTATTTTTAGAAAGGGTAAATAGAGGAGAATTTAATAAAAATAAAATCTCCAATATTTGGTCAATGAATAGTGCTTAATTAGGTTTGAAGTTTAGTTTAATTACCTTAATTAAGGCTTAATTACTTGGCAAATTATTCTCAAAATTGATAGGTTGATCCTATAGGATGCCCTCTACATCTCATAATTTTCTTGGGATTTATTGGCCATGTAATTTGGAGAATTTGAAATTCTAATCCTAATGACCCTCCTTAATCAATTTAATAATTATGTAAAAAATGCTAAATAATGAAAATTAGATGAGTAATAATAGTTAATCACTGTAAATAGTGGGAATGATGAGGGAAAATAATTAGGGCCTCCTTCCTAGCTATTTTCCTAACTATATTTTCATAAGAAGGTTAATTAATTCATGGATTAATTAGGGATTACTTAGGCAATTAATGATAAAGTAAAAATCAAATAAAAGTGATGATTATTTCAGATGATTCAAATTGAATTCATGAGTTCCCTTTATGTGTTTAACAATATAAAGATCATTAAGGAATTTATGATTAACCCATGGGTGTGGGAAAACCATAAGAGTACTTAATTTAGATTCTCCCCCAATCAGATTAATTATTAAACATGAGCCTAATTGCATTAGGTCCCTTTAGGAGCATTGCAAATTTTAGTTTCTCATTAGCATATCATTAGAGGCCCATGATTAAGTAGATCATTAAATTAAGGAGGCTTATGAAAGGGGAATTAAATTAATTGCCTAATGATTTGAACTTAATCAATCCATAAAGTTTATTTAATTATTTTTCCTTAAACACATCAAGTCACCAACACAGGATGGGGCAAAACAACAAATATCATTTCTCCTCTTTAAGATTTAATAATTCAAATCCAAAATTAAACTTCATAACAACTTTGGTTAGTCTTAAGAAATTTTATTTGACTTGATTATCCTTAGGAATTAATGTGATTGAATGTATCATATGGAAATGTTTAATTATTCCTTTTCAATCATTATAAATTTGTGTGCCACTTGTATCATATATTCATGGCTTCAAATAAAAGAATCAAATGAATATGATTATATATGTATAAGTTGCATGTGTTGACTTAATTTTATTATATGGTGTGGCTAGTATCACTAATAAATATAAAATTATTTTTATAAAATTATAAACTAATGAGATTTAAATTGATGTTGGCTATGAATATTCTATATGACTTATATTCACTTATAGTTTAAACATGTTAAAGGATTTCTCTATTTTCATGATTCATGTATGTGTTTGAATGTTAGTAAGTACCTAGTATGGACATCCTAAGAATACGAGGCTTTAAGTAGCCCCATCGAGGTTTTAGCTTACCTCACTTTCCTGATTAACAATGACACATACTTACTTAATTTTATTTATATGTGTACATATGCTAGAATTTGGATAGAGTTTTACTTTACATGAGTAAATAAATTTGCTAGCATACAATCTTTTGCATGATCTTCATTCTTATGTTTATGTGCACATTTATATGTAATTAAGATAATAAGTATATAGTAGACATCCAGAATAGGCTTTTAAGTAGCCTCTTTCTCACTTTATACTTGCTTTGCTTAAATCATTGATACATGTGTCTGTATACTTAGCTAAGGAAAGGAATATCTCTTTTCTATGAAAAATATATGCTTTAGCAATCATTCAAGCGTGCGAAAAATACATTGCATGTATAGGTATGTTAAGTTCTAAATCATATGCATGCTATTAATGATGAAAAGGAATGATGTAACATTATCCATGTGATAGTAATTCAATTTCATTAATCTTAAAATGCCTTTGATATTTGTATAAAATTCTTTAAGATTAACCCAAATCTAGGATTAATAAAATATTTAATAAATCATACACTAAAAAAGCTAAAAATCATAATAACATACCTTTAGAAAATAACTTATGGTATGGATGAAGAGGGTCAAACCTCTTTCCTCTCTTAATAATAATTAGATGCTAAGTAAATATTAAGTGAAACAAAGGAAAATACCAATTAAAATTAACCAATCCTTTTAATCTCTTGAAGTGAAACCTCCCCTAATGTCTAACTTAAACAACTCCAAACTTCATCATAATTCTAGAGCTAAGACATACCACACTAAACATTAACACACACATTAGAATACTAAGTCACCACTTCTAACTTTAAGTTAGGATGATGTATGTTATGATGTTGTGTTTTGTTTTGTGATATAATATTTTAGAATGGATGTTAGGATTATTTCTGTATAGACTGGATGTTAGGTCGTTATTAGCCAAATGATATTTTCTACATGGGATTATGCTAAAGGGGTTGCTGAAATAAAAATAAATATTTATGCTTTTGCTTGCAGGTTACTTATTCCCCTTTACATAATCCACATTAGGACAGGTGGGTCTGGTTACCCATGTGCAGGGTGCTAAGTCCAAATTTATAGATTATAATTGCTTGGTTTGAATGATTATTTAGCTAGCATCTATTTTGCATGTGTAATTAGATTTCATTTTTCATAAATATATAATTTTACAATAGGAATTAGGCTTAATGCTATAGGGTTTAGGATGAGCAGTGGCTAGAAGGCAAAGACCTAAAAATCCTTATGAAGGCATGGAGTCAAACCAAAAGAAGGATGAAAGAAAAGCAAAGTATGAAGACCCCCATAGCATTTATTTTATTTATAATTGTAATATTCTTTTGCAATCCAGGTTGTATAAAGGTAGAGCTCGGCTACCCAACTTCTTTTATTTCTCGGGGTGTACGACAATACTTGGTCGCACCAGCCTTTTATTCTTTTATGAAATCTATGAATGTTTGATTATCATGTTTAGTTTATGCAATAGTAGAAGGATGAAAAAAAGCAAAGTATGAAGACCCCCATAGCATTTATTTTATTTGTAATTATAATATTCTTTTGCAATCCAAGTTGTATAAAGGTAGAGCTTGACTACCCAACTTTTTTTATTTCCCGAAGTGTACGGCGATACTCAGTCGCATTGGCCTTTTATTCTTTTATGAAATCTATGAATGTTTGATTATCATGTTTAGTTTGTGCAATAGAAATGACATATTTTTCATAGGTTACTTAAAGTTTGACGATTGAATATGTGGCCTGGATGCAGTAGGCTCTTTAGGATAAAATTAATTTTTCTATCCTCACTAACAACTCATAACTATATTTTAAATATAACTCATAACTTCACTTCAAAGTTTAGGTTATAAATAAGATAATTAAAAGATTTAGCAACCCTTTAGTTGAATGATGTATGTTCTAACAATCATGCATATCATCTTGTTTCACTCCTGAATAAGAGGGTCTCCACTCTTGCACAATAGGGCAATCCTTGACCTATGAGACCAACCCTTGTAGTGGAGAACACCTCCTCTCACTAATTTAACCAATCTAATTTTATCATGCATTTAAGCATAATTGTCTTAAGTCTTTGTCTAAATAAATGTGTCAAAATGATATAAAAATTTATAAAATTTTGCATTAGTCTAAATCATGTCTTCATGTTAGTCATGATCTAGTCTCTTAGGGAGTGAGTTTAAGACTCTAGTCTCCTTCATAATCAAACAACAGCCTAGCTATCTTGCACTTTCATAATACTAGCCCACATGGTTTTGAAGCATAGGATGTGTTAGCTGGAAGCCACTCTAGGTAGTTGTAATTCCATACGAGTTAGGATGAGTTTGTCCTCTCTTATGGAGGTAAACCACTATGTCTCATTTTTCAATTAAACCTAGGTTGTGCCTTTCAGCTTGTGGTAAAGCATCCTAAATTTAGGATTTGAGGCTGCTCATTTCCTTTAGGCTACGGGTATAGGTCCCCATCTCTTAAACATTTCCATAATCTTGTGTTGATGTATTATAAGCCCTATCATTCTAATAAAATTTTAACTCAAATAAAAAAAAAATTATCTCTTTCAAATATATAAAGCCTGACCATAGGATAGACTAGAGTGCTCACTAGTATCATGAGTGCTCTCTACTTATCTTCTTTTGGAATCTAAATTGAACTTTCTCATTTAATTTTCAAAAATACTAAATCCTTTGATAGTCTAACTTTGAATTCTTTGGAGAAATTTATTGAGTACTTTAATCAAGAGTGTTCTTAGAAAATTCTTATTTCCTAGAATGTAATTAACTATGGAAGCTTTCTTCCAGAGGGAACTAAAGAACCCGACATAAAATAAACACTGCTTTACTTTTCCATATAAATTAGGGAAAAATATCTGATATATACGAAGACTTATCTGCCTTAGGAGTCCTTATTAGGTGATTAGATCCATTGTAGGGTGATGTCTCCATATTTTAAGATGGTACATTATATCTCAATGTCATCCCCGATCACTTCAATAAGTATCCCTAAGATCTGCATGGTGTCCACCAAATTAAAACACCACAATATGGCTTCACTTTAGTGCTTTATATATAATTGGCTAGAAATCTATTATAATTCATATATAAACTGCTTTGTGATGATCAAAGTACTCTATGATGATAAGTAAATTTGTTAGATCAAATTTTCTATTATAATATAGTGACTTGACCTTTGGATAAATATCTTGGACATAGATAATTGAATTACTAGTAATAGCCTCTTAGTTCATGCACTATTCCTTTAACGTTCAAGAAGTTATGAGCCTCCTCTACCATCAAATTTTTTAGAGATATACCCATATGATACTACTATAGTTTACCTTATGGTTGTTCCCTTTTAAGGAGTTGGGAGCTTTATAGTTTATTATGTCTTTTTAAAGCCAAAATCTTTAGGCTTATGGCTTCCTTCAATGTGCAACTTTCAAACACTTGTTGAGCCAAATCAATATGCTCAGTCAAGATGGAAAGTATCTTCTCCAAGTAAATGCATAGTACTCACCAAGATATATGGATTCATATTTGCATAAGGGTTATAAATCCAATTATGTTTAATGTTCATAAGCATGTTTGGTTATCACCCCATAACTCCCATTATGTTACTTGTTTGGTTTATCACCCAATAAATCCCATGAAATCTTTATATTAAATTGCCGACATCTTTTTTGAATACATCTAGTATTAGTCCATGTTTTTAGGCCATTATGGAGATTTTGATTTGTATATTATTCTATGATATATGCTTTAGAATTTTGTCCTTGGAGCCACTTGCCATATATCCCTTCAATTATTATCTCCTTGATAATGCCCACCTTTCTTCATCATATGTTCTTAATACCTTTAATATCCAATGCAATTACATACAATTATCTTATGGTGTAGTATCATATTAATACTACCCTTGATGATTCCTCAACATTGCAATAAAGACTCTTTCACAACTTATCAACAATTTTCCTTTGAATTTATTCCTTTCCAATTTCACACCAAATTCTTTTTGTTGACTTTAATTTATTGATTTCTCGATAAATAGTCTAAAAAACTTAATCTTTAGATGCCCTTCTTAGTGGTTGGCTTAAGGTTACCTTTCTAACATCTCGATATTCCTTTATGTTGTCTTGAAGTCACCTCTCCCCTTTTAGTGACTTCACCATCAATTGACTCAATCATTAACTAATTGTTTGGTTCCCTTCCAAACTTATTGTTTGTTCTTTGTACAATTAGGTGTTTATCTACATCCCATGCTCCTTAATCAAAGAGAAGCTTAGATCACAATAACTCCATATGTTTTAGGTGCTTTTGTATTTTTACTTTTTGTTGGTCTTGATGTGACCTTCCTTTTTGTGACATCATCCTTTCACTTGCTACTATCCATCAATTTCATATCTCCTTTATCTTTTCTCTAAAAAAGAAAATGAATCCAAGGAAAGCAAGCATGATGCCATATCTCTTCTAGTAATATGATATTCAAGGTTCATAAACTCACCTCTCTCTCTCTCTCTCTCTCTCTCTCTCTCTCTCCCTCTCCCTCTCCTCTCTCTCTTTCTCTCTCCCTTCTTGTTGGTTTGTTACCTTTTCTAACATCTCGATATTCCTTATGTTGTCTTCAAGTCACCTCTCCTTTAGTGACTTCACCATCAATTGATAATCATTAACTAATTGTTATGCTCCTTCCAAACTAATTGTTTGTTCTTGTACAATTAGGTGTTTGTCTACATCCCATGCTCCTTAATCAAAGAGAATATATCACATTAACTATATATTGTGTGTTTTATATTTTATTTTGTTGGCTTGATGTGACCTTTTAGATATCTCACTTATATATCCATATATCTCCTTTATCTTTCTTCCACCAAAGAAAATAATAAGATATGATAATAATATTAGATATCTATAATTCCTCTCCTTCTTTCTTTCTTCTATTTATATATCTATATTTACTCTCTCCTATCTCCTTATATATCCTATTCTATTCTCTTTTTTCTATATATATTGTTCTTACTCCTCTCTCTCTATGATGCTATATCTTCTAGAGATATTCAAGGTTCAAAACTCACCTCTTCTCTCCCTTCCTTATTTCCTCTCTCTCTCTCTCTCTCTCTCTCTCTCTCTCTTGCAATTGTAAGCCATCGACATCAACTCGTTAACATGATAATTATTGACCTCATAGTCGCTAACCCATCTTCCAATGATATGTCAGTTCTATTGAGCTAATAATTACTAGATGCCTTCCATGAGTTATATGCTTAGCCATGCTGAAGTGCTACTACATCTAGTTGACATGGATGAAGTGTTCCAAAAATTGGAAATTGCTATAAATTATGCATTCAATTTATTTGTAACATTAATGTTATGAGGATTAGTAGTCAATAAATCAATTACAAACACTTAACTTAAGATCCTTAAGAGGGGTAAAAAAATGAAGGTGTAGTAAATTTATAATATCCCATAAATACAATTGAAATAATTTAATTAGTAAAGTAAAAATTTAGAGAGATTTTAAGATAATTTAAGGACTCAACCTTCTCATCATAAATCTAGGGGTCTTCTAAACACTAAGAGCTCCTTAATCATAAGACACTTCTAATGGCTAAGTGAACACTTAACCTGAACTTAGAGATCTAGAAGGATTAGCCATAGAATTAGGCTATGCCTTAGGACCTAGGGAAACCTACCTAGCCTATAGCCTAACCAAACCCATGCCTATCTCCTTAGCAAAAATCTAACCTCAAATCAGTATAACTGATTCCAATTGAATCCCAACTCAAATCCAATCTCAAACCAAAATCAAATCTACCATAACCCAAACCTAAGCCTATGATTTAATCCCATGGACTTAGCCAAAATTCCCATCAATCCAAACCTAATTCAATTGATTTTTCTCATAAATTAATCAATCTTTCAATCACCATTCCAAAATCCATGCTAAAAAGTACAATCAAATCAATCAAGCCAAAACCAATCCAATCAACCTAACCTAATTCATTTGATCTAAAATATTCAAATGAGCCAAAATCCAATTAAACCCAAATCAATTTTAACCAAAGCTATCAATCAATCTCAAATCTAATATCAAACTTAACCCAAAATCAACCCAAATGACCCATTTAGGTTTAGTTGACCCAAACCCATTTGAGCCAAATCTCAATCCAACCCAAATTGGATTGAATCAAACCATCCAAAACCTCCTATGAAGATTGTTGATAATCATTGATTGATCAATTTGTCAAACCAAGTCAATTTGGTCATTAGACCAAATTAACCCACTTAACCTATATGAGACATATGAATCAAATCTCATCTTATTCCAAATTAATTGAAACCAATGATTCATACCAACCTAAAATCAATCCTTGAACATGACTTGATCGTCAATTGAGCCAAACCAAACCCAATTATCCCATTGACCTAAGTTGACCTAATTTGATCTAAAAGAGCCAAATTGGGTTAAATCAAAATCTAATCCAAATTGATTAAAAAAAATGACTCAAATTCATTCCAAATTGATTAATGAACATGATAAAAGCCTTGAAACTCAATTTGACCAATTGAACTCAATTGACTCATTTAGTCCAAGTTGGCCTAAATGGTCAATTTGGCCTAAATCATTCCTAAATCCAAATTGATTGAAATCAAAGCCTACAATCATCTTTAAATGATCAATTGAACATGAACCAATGCTTTAACCTAAGCCAATTTTTCCAATTTGGCCAAATTGGTCAACTTAGTCCATTTGAACCATATGAACCCAAATGGGTCAAATCCAAATCCAAGCCAAATTAAACCAAACCAATTGAACCAAAATATTCCAAATACTCATTTGAACTTGAATCAACCCTTGGTTTGACATAATTTGACCAATTGTTCAACTTGACCCAACTTAGCCCAATTTGACCTACATGAGTCAAATTGAGCCAAACCCATCCAAACTAAGCCCAAACCTATTGAAACCTAGTATGACCCATCCTTGGCTCACCTTGGGTCAGCCCAATTTGAACCTGAATTAACCCATTATCTGATGGGTAAAGCCTCATATATAACACAAAATCTAAATTTAGGTGGTCAACAACCCTCCTTTGCATTTGACAGCCACCCAAAGCGCAAAATGGACCCCTGGCTATGTGGCTAACCTGACCCAAATAGGTTAGGTCAGCCATTGGTTAAGGGGAGGTGGGTTAACTCCCCTCATTAGCTCATCTAAAGGAGATGGATACATGTCAAGGCAGCCAGCTCAGACATTCCTCCACTCAAATCGAGCCACCTAAGCTCATTCTCGCCACCTCCACCACTCGACGGTGACGACAACAAATGACGTGAGCCAACTGAAATGCTCGATCCAAGGAGGTTATACCCCTTCAAACAAAAAAGTGATCATTCTCACGGCTCAAGCACCTCAAGGAAATCTCCCTGAGTGATTTCCAAGCTTCCCAAGCCTTTCCCTTGCCGAAAAACACCAACCCGAGATAGGACAAGGCCTAGCTTCATCCAACTCCATCAAATCCCAACCAATCTAAAATTAACTTCACCCACACGTTCACCAAGCTCCGGCAAGGCAAAACGAAGCTTCTCTTGAATCACTCGAGCACCAAAGACCACTCCAAGCCCAACTCTAATAAGTTTTCCGGTGGTGGTTGATCCATAGAGCTACTAGCAAGGAGGCAAGGCACCATCTTCTCAGCAAGGCTTCGTCTCTTCAAGATGAAACTACCTCAATCAGTTAGCCACCGGTCCTCAGCTCCGGTGAGGTAAATTCTGGCAAACGAGCTTTTTGCAAATTTTTTTGGGCATTTGTGAAGAAAAGTATGATGTCATGAAAAAATCCACCTTTGGATC
This sequence comes from Cymbidium sinense, assembly GCA_021442155.1. NCBI lineage: Eukaryota > Viridiplantae > Streptophyta > Magnoliopsida > Asparagales > Orchidaceae > Cymbidium > Cymbidium sinense. Next base: position 106,143,242 of record CM038221.1, on the reverse strand, counting down.
CCCTTGGATTCCCATTGTGAAGCATTTGGAGTTGATCTCGAGCCTCACCGACCTCCAATGAGCTCGAATTGGGTAGAGGAAGGTGGATGGTGTCCATCTTCCATCGTTCAGGGGATGATGGATCATCCACCGTCCGTTCAACATGATTGGAATGGACGATTGTGATCTTCTATTAGATTTAACCTCATTTTATCCCTTTAGGAACTGCGGGATTAATCCCTACCATCCGATCTTAGATCGGACGGCGGTATGAAAGTGCGTCAGCCACCGCCACATCAGCGCCGCATCAGATGATTTAAATAGCCAATCCCATGACGCCATATGGAAAGCGCGTCCATGTCATCGATCCGCGTGGTGTCGACGAGATTAGGCTTAATTAAGGGTTAATAATCTATTTTAATCACTGAAACTTTATAAATTCATAACTAATTGTAGAAAAATCTAAAAAAATATAAATAAATACTCATTGGAAAGGTACAAAATAGAAGAATTTAATAAAAATATTTTCATTGAATTTTGAGTAGTGATTAAGGCTTAATCAGGGTTTGAATATTTTCTTAATTAGCTTAATTAAGCCTTACTTACTTGGGAAATTGATTCCAAACTTTGTGTATTAATTTAATGGGATGAATTCTATCTCTCATGATTTTCCTGGAATTTATTGCCTTGGGAATTTGGGGAATTGATAATTCAAACCTTAATTATCCCTTTTAATTAATTTAATGATCAATTAATATTCTAAATTATAAAAATTAATTAATTAAAATTCATTAGCCACTAATTAATAGCGGGGTGATGAGGGAGGGTGATTACGATCTCTTTCTTAATTATTTTTCCAAATTCATTTCAATAAAGAGAGTTAATTAAATCATGAATTAATTAAGTGCTTAATTAATCAATTAAATGTTCAAATCAAATTAAATTTAAATGCTAATCACTTCAGATAATTAATAATCAAATTAAGAGTTCCTCTTTATGTGTTTAATAACATAAAGACCCTTAAAAAAATTATGATTAATTCATAAGTATGTAAAAATTATAAAAGTACTTAATTAGATTTTTTAACTTAATTAATCTTTAATTATGAGTCAATTGTATTAGGACTTTTCGGAGCATTGCAATTTTATTTTCTCACATGTTCATATCATTTGTGGGTCATGATTAAATGATTAATCAAATTAAAGAGCATAGAAAAGGATAATTAAGTGATTTGATTAATGATTTAACTAAATCAATTCATAAAATTTATCTAATTATCATTCCTTAAACAAATCAAGATCACCAATATGGGAATGGGATTAAAACAACAAATAATCTCTCTTCTTTAAGTTCCAAAAATCAAATTAATAAGAAGCTTTGATTTTTCTTTAAGTAATTTTATTTGATGTTATTGTCCTTAGAACTTAGTGTGCTTGAATGAATCACATGTTTATGTTTGACTATTCCTTTCTAATCACTTTAAATATTATATGTCATGTGGTTTCATGTATCGGTCTTTTCAAACCTAAATGAAACAAATAAAATTTATTTATGTACATGTGTTGGCTCAATTTAATTATATATGTGGCTATTATCACTAATAAATCCAAATCTACTTTCCAAAGTTTATGAATTGATAATAATGTTTGGAATGACGATGATTATAAATACATATAGGATTTGCATGCACTTATAGCTTGATCATATGAATGTGAAGCTCTCTTTCTTAAGTTCTTATATAGATTTACATATATTTGAATGCTAATAAGTTTATAGTCTGGACATCCCGAGAATATGAGGCTTTAAGTAGCCCCAATGAGGTCATTTGATTACCTCACTTCCATGGTTTAATAATGGCACGTACTTATTTAATTTCATTCCTATGTATTTTGGTATTAGAATTTGGATAGAACTTTAATTTATATGCATACATAATTCAATCAAACAAAATACAATCTTTTGCATGATTTTCATCTCTCCAACTAAGTATACATTTACATGTGTTTAAGATAGTAAGTATATAGTATGGACATCTTGGAAATACGAGACTTTAAGTAGCTCCAAGGAGACCATTTGATTACCTCACTTTCCTAGTTTAACAATGACATGTACTTGCTTATACTTTTCATACATATGTATGTGTACTTATTTATATAATGAAAATCTCCTTTTTTTATTAAAAAAAATAAATGCATCCATAACAACTTCAATATGTCAAATACATTACATGTAAAGATAGTACTCTCTTTCTTATATTTTATATATAAATTTACATATGCTTGGATGACGATAAGTATATAGTCTAGACATCCCGAAAATACGAGGCTTTAAGTAGCCCCAAGGAAGTCATTTGATTACCCCACTTCCCTGGTTTAACATTGACATGTACTTATTTAATTTCATTCTTATGTACATTTGTATTAGAATTTGGATAGAGCTTTAATTTACATGTATAAATAATTCAATTAAATAAAATACACTCTCTTGCATGATTTTCATCTTCATAATTGTATATACATTTATATGTATTTAAGATAGCAAGTATATAGTCTGAAGATCCTGAGAATATGAGGCTTTTAAGTAGCCCCAAGGAAGTCATTTGATTATCTCACTTCCTTGGTTAACAATGACACGTACTTGCTTATAACTTTTATACATATGTATGTGTATTTGATTAATGAATGAAAATCTCTCTCTTTTCCATTAAGTATGTATGCATTCATGATCATCTAAGTGTGCCAAAATATATTATGTGTATAGGTATGCTAAGTGTTAAATCATATGCATGTTATGGGTGATGGAAAGGAATGGTTCAACATACTCTATATGATAGTAATTCAATCACATTAATCTTAAGATGCCTTTTATGTTGAATAGAATTCGTTAAGGTTAACCCGAACTTAGGATTAATAAAAAAGAAAAAAATATTTAATAAGTCATTCACTAAAGAGAACTAAATCAAATTAATATGCTTTAGAAAGTGACTTAAGCTCATTTTCTTCTCTTTATAACACTTAGATGCTAAGCATAAATCAAATGAAATAAAGCAAAATATAAACTAAAATTCATAAATCAATTAAATAACTTGAAATGAAACCAACCATCATGTTAACTTAAACATTTCCAAATTTAGACAAGTTATAACTCTAATGCTTAGTAAGACATACCACACAAAGCCTTAACATACACATAAGAATTAAGCCACCACTTTTAGCCCTAAGTTAGGACGGTGTATATGTGATGTTATGTTTTATTTTGTGATGTAATATTTTAAACTGGATGTCATGGTGTATGTTTCGTAGACTGGATGCTAGGTCGTTCCTAGCCTAATGTTATTTTCTGCAAGAGATTGTGCTTAAGGGATTGCTTAAAATAAATATAAATGCTCTTCTTATAGGTTGCTTAAACCCCTAAGCATAATCCAAGTTATGACAAGTGGACTTGGTTACCTATGTGCAGGGTGTTAAGTCCAAATTATTAAATATAATTGCTTGGGATTGTATGTATGTTTAACTAATATCTTTTTTATAGGTATAGTTCGATTTACTTTCCCTATAAATGTAATCTTTGCAATAGGAATTAGGATTAGTGTTATGGGGTATAGGATGAGCAGTGGCCAGAAGGCTTAGTCTTGGGGTGCCCTGTGATGCCTTTTAGAGTACAATCCAATCAAAAGAGGGAAGGAACAAGACATGAAGAAATGAAGACCCCATAGCATGTATTCATTTTTAATGGTAATTATTCTTTTATATTCTAGGTTGTATAGAGGTAGAGCTCGGCTACCTAATTTTCTCTTTCCTAGGGTGTACAACAGTACCCGGCCGCACTGGCCTCTTATTCTTTTACGATAGTTTATAAAAAATGATTATTGTTATGTTTAGCTTGCGCATCAAGATTGCATCTTTTTCATAGTTTATTTATGATTGATGTTTTAATGTGTGGCATGAATGCGGTAGGCTCTTAGGATGAAAATTAATTTTTCTACTCCAACTAACAACTCATAACTAAATTTTAAACAACTCCCAACTTCATCATAAAGCCTAAGATATAAATAAGATAACTAGAAGATTTAGCAACCCCTTAGTTATATATTTTATGTCTAATATCATGCATGACATCTTCTATCACTCTTGCAAAATGAGGGCCTCCATTCTTGCACTTTAATTACTGCTTAACCTATGAGAGCAACCCCTTATGATGGAGACTCACTCTCTTTATCTTTTGATTTGGACAATAACCAAATTTCATCATGCATTTAGGCATAAAATTCCCAAAGCCATTGTCCAAATGAACGTGCCAAAATAATATAAAATTTGAAAAGATTTTGTATTTTTAGACTAAGTTATATGCTCATACCACTCATGCTCTAGTCTCTTAGGAAGTGAGTTTAGGACTTTAATTTCTTTCTAAATTAAATAACAAGCATAACCATTTTGTAATTACATAAGACCAGCCTACATGATTTTGAAATGTCTGAGGTGTTAGCTGGTGGCTACTCTAGATGGTTGTAAGTACAAAGAAGTCAGACAGTTTATTCTCTCTTGTGGAAGTAAACTATTTTATCCGCTTTCCACTTAGATTTATGTCACGCTTTTAACTTTTATTAATTGCTTATTTTAATTGAGACTGTTCTTAAAAAATTTCATTTCTTAGGATGTAATTAACTATGGAGGCTTGCCTCCATAGGAAACCTAAGAACCCGTCTTAAAATAAATCTTATTTTACTTTTTCATGTAAAGTGAGGGAAAGATCTCTAGTATATTCAAAGAGCCATCATGTCTTAGGAGTCCTTATTAGGTGATTAGGTTCATTGTAGGGTGATGTTTCTATCTTTCGAGATAGTACATCATACCTCAATGTCGTATCCGATCACTTTAATAAGATCCCCTACGATCTACGTGGTATTCACTCTACATCTGAAAATAAACATCACAATTAGGATAGTGAATTTTAAATAAAATAAAACTAGAGCTATAAATCTTAGTTCTTCAATGAAAGAATGTATAGATCTAATTTCTTGAAAATTTAAATTTTCATAGAAGATTGATTGATTATTTTATTTGATGGAAGTGGAAGCATAAGAGTAAAGAAAGAAATTTGCATAAAAACTTGAAAAAAAATCTTGAAAGACAAGCCTCTAAGTCATTATGGATATGGGTGTAAGTCAAGCCAACTCAAGCTCAACTTGATAAATTGCTTGTGAGCAGAGCTTAATGAACTACAAGCCTAGCTCAAGCTAGTCTCGACTTGACTTGTTAGCTCGCATGTTGATTGATTAATAAACATTAATAAAAAATATACTTAAAATATAATAGAATTTAATAGTTTAAGTATAAAATTATTAAAAATATTTGAAAATTATCTCATTATCTTATATCAAGTAATTTTTTAAATTTTCTTTTATTTTCTTGATTTTTTTTATCATTTTTAACATAATAATTATTTGAATCACAATTAGTTTCTCTTCCATACTAAATAAGTCAACTTGTTAGCTCAAGTTTGAACTCGATTAATTAACCAAGCTGAAGATCAAGCCTAGGCTGACTCGAGTATGGCTCACTTCTTTACACTCCTAGTGTTGGAAATACTTACTAATTTCATTGTAAACCTTCAATAATAATTCATTGCTAAAATAAAATATTTTAAATAACTTTTCCCAAGTTAACAAACCAAAAATTTTAAAATTCCTTAAACTTGAGTGTGTTCCATGTTTTTAGGAGGTAGTTGAAATATTCTTTGGTGGAGAGAAGAGTCGGTGACTATTTGTGATGGAGTGAGCTAATGTAGAAAATTTATGGATGGAATTGATTTAGCACCATCCTTGGCCGCCCCCTAGGTTATGGAATTGAAGTGTACAAATCTACTTGTGGCTTCCTGCCAAGTTTGATGTTGAAAGAAAGAGACTTGGTCATCTATTGTTCAAGTGGATTACCTTGACTTTCCAAAGCTTCTCATTGTGTTATGAGCTATAATAATAATTTGATATGTAAAATACTCTCTTGACGCATGCAAGACTTATTATCATCCCTTACACCCCTTTATAACATAATTACAAAAATAATTAAGAAATGCATGACCACACAATTTAATTATCTCAATACAATATCACATGACATAAAGTTTACAAATAAGTATTTGCTTGACTCTCTTAGATTATTTCTTAGTCATAGATCTTATAATAGGTTTATAATACATTGCACAATGGAGTGAACTTATTGGATTCCAACTTGATGGGTCCCATGGTCCAACTATCATTCTTATAATTTGGTCCATGTTAGCCACTCATCACCCCTTTTTATGTAGTCTTGTTTAAGAATTCAATTGCCCTTATAACCATATTATACTTTATTCTCATAATATACACTAATAAATTTTGCAAACATATAAGGACTAATATAATAGACCATTTTTATTGTAATAATATAGATAATTTTTGTATTCTTGTGTTTGTATAAGAGAGTATGTTGTGATATTAAGAGGGTGAGTATCTAAAATTTTTATGTAATTTTCTTTCTCTAATTCTACATGTTTTTTATGTAATTTCCCATGGCCCCTAATAAAGAGATATAATTTTAGTTAGATGGTGGTATGTGCACCATTTTGATGTGGCACCACATTAAGATCCTTTTATTAGAGCTAAAGCAAGGGAAAAAAAGAGCCACTCAAGGAGGCCCCATCACTAAGAGCAATAGAGCATTCACAGCATCGTGAGACATGAAGACCTATGGAAGATTTATGCTCATGCATTTTATTTTGTTTTGTCACTTTATGTCATTTTATGTCTTGTTATTATGCCTAATGATATTGTTGCAATTATTTGAAACTCTAGGAGCAAATGGTCACATATGTTGTAATTAAAGTTATAATATGTTAAGTAAGGAAATACATTAGTGCTTAAAGTAATTATAATTGATTAATACATAATATTTTATTTATAATTTGGGGAAATTAATGGAGTGATCAGCAACCAAGAGTGAGATAGAGTAGTTAGGATGGTTAAGCCTTCCAATTCTCTCACATATATCCTCATATTTTCAAATTTCAAGTGTATCATGTATTAAAAACACTTGTTCTCTATTAATGAAATTAGTATTACTGATTTTGTGAAGAAAATTGAGTGAATAAACACTTTAATTGGAACTTGATGTCTAGCCAAGGTAGGAGATTTGATAAATCACTTTCAACACTACTTCGATGAGTAGTGTCTTTACTTTGCTTATTTTAATTTTATATATTATTTTTTGCAATATTTTATAGTAAGTTATTTTTGGGATTGTGCTCTACCAAAGAAAAAAGCAATGCCCTAATTTCCCTATCCAAATTCCATCTTAATTTCCACTAATAAGGTTGACCATAATCTAGGTTTTTTAAGACCTAGTCTATTTGTGGCTTACATTTAGCTTACCAAACCTCCACTACATTTTATCAAATTCTTTAGATCAATAGTTAACTTAATCCTCTATAATCTCCATGTGTTAATTTTAGTACGTTATTCAAAAAAATTTTAATTTAAATTCACCCTAAGTTTAAATGAGCTTGCTACTAGAGTTTGTTTCTCATGTGACCAGTCTTAAAAAAATATTAAAACCCTTACAAAATCTTTAAAACTTTTGAGATTACTTTTACACTATTCACCCTACAAATTTTATTTTATTTCATGAGATTTGGTTCACTGGTGAGGGATATCTAATTGAAAGAAGTTGGATTTGCAGATTTGAGACTATTTGCTACCAAGTGCTTGGTGGACCACATTTTCTTTTAAAAACTCAACTTTCACTTAAAGTTGAACTCAAGCATATATAGTCTTAGGCTGCATTTTGGGGAATAGTGTGGCACTGATCTACGTCATTTGAGAACTACATTCTAGTTACATTTTAAAAAATATGTGGCATAAAAATTATATTTTCTAACTTGAATTAACTACCTATGGTGGATGTTAGAAAGCTAAGATTTGACTTTTATAAAATAAAAAAATTTATATACACACCACAGATTTTTCATATAACAACTAATTCTACAACAACTCCATCATTACTTTTTCATATAATTATTATTATCTCAAACAGACCCTTACTCTTCTAAATAACTTAGGATAGCCCCCTATCTACTAATTTAATTATTTTAGTGATCTAACCTCACAATCCACATCATTTGGTATTAGAAAATAGGTTAATTGTGAGACATCATAGAAGGTGGTCACTAAAAGAGTGGGAAGCTTGGAGAAGCTTTTGCAAAGTATGGAGTTGACTTTACAAAAGAGGTAAAATCTATACATCGGACTTGGTTTATTATTGCTTTTAGTGATATTTTCTTTCCGTTGTAAAATGTTGTGGTAGATTATATATTTTACACAAATTTATTGGCTATTGAAATGTTGCCAATTAGTTGCCTCTATATACACTAACCTAGCAATTATCCATTAAACCTAACCCACCTAAATTGACATGAGTGCATCCTAATCAATGAGGGAGTGATCCATAACGTCACAAAAAACCTTCCCTTGACTCCTATTAATATAGAAAAACCTACTTTGAACAATTTATTATTTTATCCTAAAACTAGTTTAGTTGTTCTACACTAGTTTACTTTTAATTATAAATTACATTTTAATGAAGGCTTTAATTTATCATTTGTGTGTCATTTGTATTTGTTTAATTTAAATCAACAACCCTTATTACATTTTAAAAAATTATAAAAAAAATAATCAAGTATCATATTGCCTCTTTAATTATTGTATTATGCCCTCAAAGTCAATTAGTCAAGATCAAATGCTAATAAAAGGATGATGGGTCAACCTTACAAACTGATGAAAATTTTGATTTTTAAAAATTCAAGAACTAATTATGAATCTAATTGCTCAAGTCAAAACTTAAGCATTAGATTACAAACATCACCTTTAACAGAAAATCCAATAAAAATTAAAACCATATGAGAAGAGTACATGGAAAACTCTAAGGAGCACACTCATCCTAGAAGACAACCTTTTAAAAATCCTCATAGGATTCATCACCCTAAGAATCATGAAACTATTAATGAACCCATCAAAAAATTCAAAGTAGATTCCTCTACATATGATGTAGTTCATGATCTTAGTAGGTTCTTAGATTGGCCAACACACATAGATTAGTTCTTTGATTTGTATCAAATGATTGGTTATCAAGAACTATTTTTGCTAAATTAATTGGTCATGCAAAAATCTGTTAGAGTAATGTTTTGATGAAAGAAGAGAGGTTAGAATAGATCCAACTTACCTAAGTAAAGATGAAAAAAATTCTTAGGGCTAAGTATTGCTCAAAGAACCATGACACAAAATTGCATGAAGCTAATGACCCTTAGGCAAGAAAATATGCAAGTTATATATTATATAAACATGTTTGAGGATTTAGTAAATAAGACCAATCACATAGACTAGGAGTAGCTAGCTAACAAATTTATTATTGATCTTAAGAGTGAGATCAGATATGAAGTTGGATTGCAAGGTCCTTAGACCATTGACGATCCTTTTCATTATGCTTTACTCTTAGAGAAGTATAATAAAACAACTCCATCATATCTAATGCCTTGTCCTTATTAAGATAGGAAGCTATGTTGACCATATTTAGCCATATCTTATTATGACAATATTGACTTTATGATTTAAATATCATTCAATATGATCAGTAGGTTATTTAAGTATTTAAATATAATGATAAGATCATAAAATTATTCTTTATAAAGATAACAAAAAAGAGGCCCATTACCTCCACATAAGCCCAATCTTCAACTAAAGCATAATTAAAAGAAAATTGCTAAACTTCAGTTGATAGTATTTTCATCCCCTGCATATCTTTTGACATGACTTAGTGAGTTTTACCCCTTAACCCTTACCTATGGATAAGGAAGTAATGAAAGTAGGATTCAACACTAAGCTTAAGGAATTTTTAGATCTTTCATCTTAATCTCTTCTTGAATTAATGAAAATTGTAAATGTGCCACCTGAAAAACATAACTTTGATATAACAACTCCCCTCTTGTCTAAGTTAAAAAGATTTATATCCAAATGATTTACCTGATGGTCAAACACCAATGAGAGATATGCAACATGTTATTGACTTCATCCTGAGTTCATAACTCTAATATCTACCCCACTATAAAATGAACCCTATTGAGCATGTAGAGTTAAAAAGATAAGTTATTGAATTAGTAAGAAAATGATTTATTCAAGAAAATTTAAGTCCTTGTGCAGTTCCAGCACTTCTACCTCTAAGAATAATACCTGGAGAATCTATATTGACATTATAATCATTAACAATATTACTATCAAGTATATGTTTCTAATTTCTAAGTTGGATAATATGTTAGACCTTATTGAGAATGCAACACATTTTTTCTAAAACAGATTAATAGTGGGCATCATCATATCAAGATTAGACTAAATGATGAATCAAAAACTACTTTCAAAATCTGTGATGGTACTTATTGGATTATTTAATGCACTTACTATATTCATGAAATTGATGAACACAATCCTTAAGCCATTCATTGGAAAAGCTCCTATGATCTATTTTAATGACAGCTTAATTTTCAGCCCTAGTAAAAAGATGCACTTAGATCATTTAAGATCAATCCTAATTAAGCTTAAAGAAGAAAAGCTTTAAGTCAATCTCAAGAAATGCATCTTCTATCAACTTGAGGTAACTTTTTCAAGATTCATTGTTACTATTGATGGCGCTATTATTGGCCGGTTCCTCAAAACTTTATTGTGTCTTAGTTTTCATGGCTTTGCCACTTTCTGCAAAATGTTCACTAAAAATTTTAGCACAATTATAGCTTTTATTACTGACATTTTAAAGAGAGAAATTCCTTCGGATCTGCATAATCTCATCACTTATTCTTATACTCATAGACTTCAAGAATAAGAGAAGAGTATCAGTATAAAAATCATCTTATAGCCCACTATAATGAGAAACTGAATTATGCTAAACAAAGATACTCTATTTATGATAGAGAATTCTATATCATTGTTTAAACTTCAAAGCATTGGGACATTACCTTTTGCATAGAAAATTCATTCTTAATATTAGCTTTCATACTCTAAAATTCATAAATACCCAAAAAAAATTTAAGCATGCAAAATGGGCAGAGGACCTTCAAGATTTCACTTTTATTCTAATACATAAACTTGGGGTAGAAAATAAACTCATAGATGCACTATCTAGGATCACCTTAGTCATATCATCTTTAAAATTTCAACTTTTTGAATTTGAGAATTTAAAATATGATCATCAAGTCTATTTTAATTTTCATATGATTTATCTAGAGCATGTTTAAGAAGATCTTATTGTTGTTAGTTTTAAGGATGATTATTTTGTTAGTGAAAGATATCTTTGAATCCTTAAGAATTTAATAAGGACATTTCTCATTATAAAGCTTCAAATTAAACTTTACAACATATAGTCTTACTCTCCTAAGCAACTTAGGAGGGCCCTCTATTCACTAGCTTTATAACTTCAATGATCTAATCTCACCATCCATTTCACAATCTCTATTGGTAAATTTTTTATTCAAAAACGTAGCCTATCATTAGAGTGTCCGCAATTATAGATAACCCTAGAAAATCCAACCAAGAGGCTTAAGCTCTTCACCTTATTGTATATAGTATTATTGTTCAACATATGCTAGCTCCATGCTTGATTATTGTTCTACCCATTCAATAAAAGTAGCCTATACATTAGATTTTATGCATTTGCATATTTCATAAACTCAATATTTACAAAACCAACCTAAGAGGATTTCACTTGGAGTAGATGATATTTTGATGTAATAATAAAATTTAAGATTTAAGTAAAATTAAATTTTAGTGAAATATCTAGAATTGCGTGATATGTATGCAAATCCTCCTAAAAGTTAATAGTCCTCACTTTAACAACCCAAGAGGTAGGCTTAATTCTCATGCTACCCGTAGATTATTTTTGTGAACCTCCACTAATTACTTTTACAATTTGAGAGGGTTTGTTATGGAACCTGCAATAAAGGCTGAATTAAGCCTTTTGAGTTTGCATCAGGGCATTATGGTTCTTACTATAATGCAGGGCGTATAATAAACTTTTGAGAGGAGTTTTGAGTTGTGCAATTTTTTTTGGTATGGGAGAATATTTGAGGGTATATTAAAGTGGTTTGAGAATTTTAAGAGTTTGGAAATATTTTTTAACAAGAGTTATCAATAGGTGCAATAAGGGTATTTGTGTTTGAGATGTTTTGAGTGGCTGATTTTATATGGATCTTCAGTTAGAGAAAGGTTGGGAGATGAAAGGACAATAAGTTTTTTTTATAAACCTTAGGTGTTCAGAGGAAGGTAAGAGTGGTTAAAAGTGAGTAATGTAAATATTTTTTATATACAGGTTGAATGGAGACTGAGTTTGGCTAAGTGTGGATAGATTTTATGATTAACTTAAAAAAGGAGTTTGACTAGTAATAAGATTAACATAAGAGAATATAGAGAAGAGCATAACAATTAGAAATCAATATAAAAAAAAAAAGAATAAAGATAGCTAACCTCTTGTGCAAGAATATGTATTATAGGTTAAGTTTTTTTTTCTGAGAAGGAAGAGTAATTCTTCAATCTCATTTCTATTTCATTTTAATGTCTTGTCTGTATAAAGATGATGAAATTTATAAGTATTACATGTAAGAAGATAAATAATTCAAAAGATTGTCAAATTATAACAAATATACCCTAATTTTATAATTTCATTCTTGAATATCAAAAGGCTTTACTTCTATTGAATGAAGTTATTTCAATAAGAGATCAACTTTCTAAAATTCTCAAAAAAAAAAAAAAATGATTACCGTTGCATGCTTTGACTTGAACTTTGATAACTTGGCAGAGTAATGTAGCAATAATGTGATACTATGACTCCCACTTGGACAAAAATTCTAGCACGCAGACAACATATCATTTTTATTTGGATTAGATCACAACAAACTTTTAATTAGTTCAACTAAAAATTTATCACTTAAAAAATTATAATAAATACTATTTGCCCTAATTAAAGATCTGATAATTAAACTATATTGTTCTTATCCTAAAATCCCATAGACCCAAAAAGACTTTAAAGAGTTAAAAGTCCATATAACCATTCAACAAGTCTAAAGATATTCCCCAACTCATTAATAGACAACCAATAATAATAATTTAAATACCATTCGTGCTAATTAAAGATCTAATAATTAACATATGTTGTTCTTATCCTAAAATTCCTATAGACCTAAAAAGACTCTTCCTTCAGAGTCAAAGTCTATATAATCATTCCACAAATCTATGAAAAGATTCTCCAACTCATTCGTAGACAACTAAACATCTAAGTCAAGTGATTCATTCAATTAACAAGGAACATGCCATTTGGATCAATAGATGGAATTGAATGATAAGCTCAGTTATAATAAGGTTGTGTAAATCTGAGTTGAACAGCAATCTTATAAAACATGACATCTCTAAATTGAATGATAATCTTAACATTGCTTTAAACATATGCTTTTGAATGCAAATTCTCAAGTGATAGATACAAATCTTAGGTGTCAAAATGTTTGCCATACCCTAATATGTTGGTGTTCATATTTGAATCGAGTAGTTAATTGACTACGAGTTAGCCAATGGTTTAAACTTAATTTAGCATTTATAAGGTTTATAGGTGGATAATAACTAAGAATTCATTTGACACGAGAAATAAAGAAATTACAGTAATTTCACTCAGATAATTATTCAACAAACAATGCTAAGAAAGACAAAATAAAACTAAAGTATTAAGTAAGCTTACTAAGCAAGATCAAGAAAGAAGAAATCAATTTTGATGTGATAAGACATGAAGATGTCATCTTTGTCTTTCAAATGATTCAAAATCAAGATAAAAAAAATTTCCTATTGTCCATTATTCTAATTATGCTATCCATCCATGTAGGACAATGGTACCAAAATATAAAAATAACATTTTGGTGGCCTAAAATAAAGAAAGTAATAGTTAAACGTATATCTTGTACCAAAAAAAATTGCAAATAGTACCTCAGGTTGTATGGTTTCTCAAAACTGATTGTCTGATAGAAATGATCAATATGTCTCTAGGCTACAGATGATTCATTTAAAAAGCTCTGAGGATGAGATTGATGACTTTGAATCATTATATTGACGATCAATCGAAGAGGGAAGTTCAAATTCTAAAAGACTAATTGAGATTAGGTATCTTTGATTTTGGTGACAGCTGATATCATTGATTAATGATTTTCTAATAGTATTTTTTTCATATAATAATTGAAATGGTCTCTAATACAGCTTTCTATTGTAGAAAGTAAAACTCAACCAAAATGAAAAAATAAGATGAATGTATTTATTTATTTTGCCCGCACAAGTCCAAGAGGAGCTTTATTTTGGTGTTGGAAAGACTCAAACCCATGGCTTTGACAATAACATTCAAGGCTCTTACCGACAAATTTCATGCACCCCTTTTCTACCCGTGGTATTGAGAAGATCTGTTTAATTAGAGATCAATTTAAAGCCATCAAGACAGACAAAAAAGATATCTAAAGCATCATAGATTACATTCTGTCAAAATACTATGAAGAGTGTGATGCAATGTAGTGAAAAAAGGAAAGCTTAATCCCGCATGAAGCAGTAGACATTCAGTAAATCTTGATGTACAATGAGCCAGAAAGAATGGTTGGACAGAAGGTCGAAAAAAAATGATAAGCATGAATTTGCATGTGTTATCCCTTAGTGCAAGTAGGTGTTGGATGAACAATTATCATATAGATATAGCTTCTTAATATTGGTCTCTACATGTTTACATTTAATCTATGATTTAAGTTATCTTATATGCAATGATTTCTATACATATGCAATGATTTATGAGCAGATCATTTGTATAATTCAGTCAGGATAAATCTATGTTTGAATGATGAGCGTCTCATACCTGAGAAAATCTAGAAAATGTATGTTCAAATATTAAGAATTTATCTTTTCATAGTTTGCTTTTATGTTGAACTTCATAGTATCTATTAAGCTTCATAGATAACTCCTTGCGAATAAAATCAAAAGAAACAAATGGATGGATTTTAATAAAGGGAAGGTTAATCAGAAGAGGAAAAAAAACAAAACTATTTCTGAATATGAAAGTAGGTCTTAGGAAACATTCTGCTGGAAGTTAGGCCTGCGAATTCCAACAACAGAACCAAGCAAACCTGTGATTTGAGCTACGAGGACCTTAACGAATTCTTATCTGCACATAAATACTATCTCGTTTGTTTATTGATATCACATGCGGGTCAATCAAACAAACGGGCAATATAACATAAATACTTTTGAGTTAACGAGGGATAGGAAGGCATCGCAATCCAAAACAAAAGTCTTGGTAAATGGATCAAATAACTGAGAGGTTTATTACTGACAAATTGAGATACTACGAAGTCTTGTTTGACATCCATGAATAGCTAAGAGAGAATGCTGCACACAGATTACTATCTCGATACAGTTCATAAAACAATTAATCTCAAAATGAGATATTGATTAAATTCAAAATTCTATTGGATAAATCTTAGGCAAAAATGAATGGAAAATCTTTGTTATCTTCTTGCAAAAATCAAGGCTAGATCCCACCAGATTTGTTTCCTAAATCCTATCAAATTTGAATACCATACAATGAGCTTCTAATGCACTATAAAAAAACCGGCAGATGCAAGGGCTGAATGCATTGATTTCTCGATTCCACCATAGGTTTTGAAGCAGATTTGCAGATGACCGGGACTAAAAGATCGCAACAAGATTATTATATTAAGGTGGGGTGAAGTTGATAATAAATAAAATAATGGCCTCTTTGTTCGGCTGAAAAGGAAATGCATTATAAAAAAAATTCAATATAAATGTAGTGTATTTGAAATATTTTGTGGCTGTTGGGACGAATGTAAATCAAATTTATGAATTTATTTTTTAGTGCTTGGTTTGAGTTTTAAATTAAATTAATCAAATGGGCAGATACAACCACAATGTGAGGCAATAATGGAAAACCGTGGTGGGTTAGGGAGGCAGCGGGTGGCAACAAGTGACGAAGGTTAATGGCTCGGTGTGATCTAAGGTTAATGGCCTGCATATTATCAACAGCCAACAACAATAATGACATGAGCAAGCGTGGCGGGTAGCAGCAACATCAACAACTCAATTTTCATTGACTGATGTAAATGAAAAATGCCTATATTGAGTGAAATTCTTTTTCATTGGATTTGAACTAAAGGCTAAAAGAATGCATTGAAATTGAACATTACATTCCTTTTTAGAAAACAAAACACTAAAATTTTATTTTCCCTGCATTTGGTATGCAACACAGTCCTTTTTGAGCAAACCAATCTGTTCCTAAAATAAAAACAAATTTATATTTTTTAACTTCTAATGGTTAATATATGTGGAGATAGAATTATAATTTTAAAGATTATTATTGATACTAAGATTATCAATGTTATAAGTGTCTATGCTCTTCAAGTAGGGGGGCAACAAGTGACGAAGGTTAATGGCTCGGGCATATCAACAACCAACAACAATGACATGAGCAAGGGTGGTAGCGAACATCAACAACTCAATTTTCATTGATGTAAATGAAAAATGCCTATATTGAGTGAAATTCTTTTCATTGGATTTGAACTAAAGGCTAAAAGAATGCATTGAAATTGAACATTACATTCCTTTTAGAAAACAAAACACTAAAATTTTATTTTCCTGCATTTGGTATGCAACACACCTTTTGAGCAAACCAATCGTTCCTAAAATAAAACAAATTTATATTTTTTAACTTCTAATGGTTAATATATGTGGAGATAGAATTATAATTTTAAAGATTATTGTTGATACTTAAGATTATCAATGTTATAAGTTATCTACGCTTTCAAGTAGGTTTGGAGGTAAGCAAAGAAAAATTTTAGAATGAATTAGATTAATACAAAAGATACTCAAGAAAAAGTATTTATTGGAGAGATTTAAACACGCTAGAGGGTAGAATATTTTAAAAGTATTCACGGATTGGTGATATGAACGTAGTGACTATATTAGATTTTGCTTTAATGATTTTAGAATAACACTTTATTTAAGAAGAGATAACATATTACTTATATGGATCTACTAAAACACGATTGATTATTTTCGATAAGAAAAATAGATCGTTAGATTGAAAAGATAAAATTCCAAGTGAAAATCTAAGCATCAACATCGATTGTTAATTTTAGATTTTAAGATGAAAGGTTGTAAGAGAAAAAATAAACTAAATTATTGTATCCTAGAATTAACTTAAAGAACACAAATAAAAATATTTTAAACAAGCTCTGAGATTAGAATTTGGGATGAGGGAAGCTAACATTATGTGGGAAAAAATAAGAAAGAAAATTAAGCAATCTAAAGATGCTTGGAGAATCATCGTAGGAAAAGCTCTTTAATAATAGAATGATGAGGAGTGGAAAAGATAAAAAATAAAAAGATTGTTATAAAACTTAGTTTAGATGAAAAAAAGGAAAGATATAAAGAAGATTAAAGAAGTTAAAGATATTTAAAAAATTTACTTTAGATTTAAATACAGATACAAAGAAGGTGAAAGATGTATGTATAAGTAACCAAAAAGATAGAGAAAGTTACATTGTAGATATGAAAAATAATAAAATTTTTTTTTTTTAGAAAGGATATTGAAAATAGGTGAATGAGGTATTTTGATAAACTTTTCAATGAAAGATCTGAAAGACGATTGATTTTAGAACCTTAATACCTTAATAAAAAATGAGAATTTCATTTTATCGTCAGATTAGTAAAAGTGAAGCTTTAAAGAAAATGAAATGTGGAAAAGCAAGAGACGGATAATATTCCAATAGAAGTGGAAATGTTTAGGAGATCAAGGAATTTCTTGGCTTACAAATCTTTTAATGTCATTTTAAAGACTAAAAGATGCCGTGATGGAGAAAGAGTTTGTTGGTTCCATATTTAAGAATAAAGGTGATGCACAAGAGTGTGCAAATTATAGAAGAACTAAGTTAATGTGCCATACATTAAAATTATAGAGAGAGTAATTGAACATACACGATGTGATATAGAAGTTTCTCACAATCGGTTTCATGCCGGGTAGATCTACTATGGATGCTATACATTTGTTAAGGGGTTTGTTGGAGAAGTATAGAGAAAGTAAGGATGATCTACATATGATATTTATTGATTTAGAGAAAGCTTATGATAAAGTTTCAAGAGATGTTCTTTGGAGAGTTCTAGAAAAGGAGTTAATATTGGTTATATTCAAGTCATTAAGGATATGTATACTAGAGACTTGTATCCAAACACAAGGAGGATTGACAAATATTTTCCTATTTCAGTTGGATTACATCAAGGATTGCCCTTATCTTTTTACTTTAGTTATGGATGTTCTTACTAAGCATTTACAAGATGTACCTTGGTGTATGCTTTTTGTTGTTGACATTCTTCTGGTTGATAAGACTATAGAAAGGGAGTCCAACAGAAACTTGAATTATGGAGGAAAACTCTAGAGTCTAAAGGTTTTCGTTTAAGTAGATCTAAAATTGAATATATGGAGTGTAATTTTAGTTGTAGAAGTTCTAGTGGTTTTGTTGTGACATTAGGTGAACAAGTCATTAATAAGAGTAAGCGTTTCAGATATTTCGGCTCTATTGTTCAAAATGATGGTGAAATAGATGGAGATGTTATTAGTAGAATTCAAGTTGGATGGTTGAAGTGGAGGAATGCATCCGGCCTATTATGTGATAGAAAAGTTCCACTTAAACTTAAGGAAAATTTTATAAGATAGTGGTAAGACCCGAATGACTTACACAAAAATGTTGGCCAATAAAGAAGCATAAGCTAAGTTACAGAGGATGATGCTTAGGTGGATGAGGGCTTTACTCTTAGAGATAGGATGCAAAATGAGTATATTCGGAAAAAGTTGGAGCTTAGATAAGATTAGGAGAGCGCCTTAGATGCCACATAAGTGCCTACCATGAATAGAGTAGATGCATTATTTGTACTTATGTAAAAGAGAGTAGACCTAAAAAAGACTTGGTTGAGATGTATAAAAATGATCTTAGTATACTTGATTTAAATGAGAATTTGACATAAGACAATGAGGAGGATTCATGTAACCAACCCCACCTAGTGGGATTAAGGCTTTGTTGTTATTGTTGTAACTTCTAATGGTTTTTATTTTTAACTCTGCCAATTAATTTTAATGGCCTATAATTGTGTTTGCATTATTCTTCTTCATAATCTGTGACCTTGCCCAACTGATTGTGAGTTTTTGCTCTTCTCCATTAGTTTGGACTCAGAATGCACTAACCTTCTGATGTCTAACAAATTGCACAAGCTCTCCTTTCCCAATAAATAAACTTTATGCCTCCAAGAAGAAAACGTAGTTGTGTTTGAGAGCACTTACATTAACCTTACTAAGATTAGCATTTTGACACTCACCATTCTCAAGAATAATGTCACTAGAAAATAAAAGCAACAAATGTAAATCTAAAAATCTAAATTTAGGAGGTCAAAATGCTTTGGGTACATGTTGGTTCCTTGTGAGAAATACCATGCATTTATTCACTAATTAAATAACAAGTTCAAGTGCTTCAAATATTGTACAAATGCCCAGATGTTTCTATAAAAATGATAAAAAAACATTTTTCTGCTTCTAAGTGCATGTAGTCATAATAAATGTTGAGAAAACATCATAAAATATGTACCCAACATCCAATTAGACAAGCAACCAATGGATGTGAGACACTAGCAATGAACTTAATGTAAAATATAGAAGAATACAAACATAAATATCTTACATGTGAAGCATTCACTACATACATCACAAATATAATCGAACAAGTTGCATTCATTCAACAAAAAAGTAACAAGCAATACTAAGAAAACGTTGCATTTATTGGAAAAATGGTAAACAAAAGCCATGCTTCACTATAATATATGTCCCAGTGATTCAATACATTCATGTAAAAGGCCAGTTAGCTATGAAAACCTGAAGAAACTAGAACAAAGATTTAGATAAAATTGGATATGATGTTTATCGTTACTTTCCAAGTAAATGCACTTACTAATATCAATTTTCTTGGACTTTGGTGGATAGGGCTGACTAATCATGCTATAGTTCTTGCATTCATAATGACAAACTTATCTAAAATTATGCATAAACATTAATGTAAATAAACAGTAACTTTTCAATATATCTATCTAGTGCTATAAAATACAGCTTTCACAATTCTTTTCCTGATTAACAGAACTTACATTGACATAAATCTCTCACTGTATTCCTAAAATAGTAATTCTACACAAATACCATGTTGATACTAATTTCAGAGTTTAACATATGTACATACTACATACTGTGTCCAGACAAATTAACAAATAAAGAACATACAACTCCTTAATCTCAATCACTAACATTAAAACTTCCTTTCCATAACTAACAAACAATGCCTACTTTTCAGCAGGCTTGCAAAACAGTAGAAGCTCATGTGAAACATGATGCCACTGATCGACTTATTTTATATCATTATTTTCATTTAAATTGTTTAAAATCACGAATTAAGCTTATCATGTTTATATGTTATTATTTATAAGCAGAAACACACAAGTAAGAATTGAAAATCGTCTAAATGCAGTGCCAAATAACAAAGCATATCATATAGTCGACGAAAACTTGATCATTGATAAGAAATTAACGTGATGCATGAAATGATAACAGAGCAGAAACAAACAATGAACGATAAGTTCATCTTAATTAGACGAAGGTCGAAGAAAAATCCTGAATTTAACAAAGTGCAGCTCCTTACAATGACAAGAGATACTCAAAACTTAACATGTTTCTCAAGTATCAGAGGCTGGTACAAACAACTTAACTTCAAACAATTTCTCATACAATAAATCAAACAGAAAGCAGTAAAGTAACACCAGTTCCCCTAAGGGGATAACAAAGGGGCCTCATCAAAACCCTAGCTTGGTGCGGCGCCAGTGCCTGCGCTTGGCGTTGTACCTGAGGAAAGCAGACAAATCAAGCACGAGAACGAACGGCGATCAATAAACGAAGTTGATCATGTAGCAAACCAAATAGCATACAGATTTTATGTTAGAAGAGCACCTGATGGTGTTATCTGTTCTCATGCGAATCCAATGGGGGATGGGCCTGTTCTGCCTCATCTTCTTCGCGAGCTTCTTCTTGATCCGGAAAGTCTTGAACGACGGCTAAATACAAGAAGGCATAGCAGAAGATGATAAGGTGTTAATCGCAAAAGAGTTGAAAAACCACAAAATGAAAAAGGATGCGATCTACCATCTTCGCTGCAGCTCTCAACAAGGCGGCGGTGGTGGCAGAAACCCTAGGCCGAGAAAAATGAGAAGCGCCTTTCAGTTGATGGATTATGTAGGAAGCGAACAATAAATAGGTCGGTTTTGGGTCTGGATCTCATTGACCCGATCTAGGAACCTGTTGAATCGCTAAGTTCTATTAACTCAGCTTGGGGCCTTGGGCTCCCACAGAACAATGTATCTAACGTGGTAAACTAGTCGAATCAAGCTCAAATCATTCTTGAGCCTGAATTTGATTAATTTATTAAGTTAATATTAATTTTTTTAATATAAAAAAATAATTAAAATTCAAATAATTATTATAATAAAAATGAAAAAAATTAAAAAATTAGAAGTAAAATATTAATAGATTACTTAATATAAGAGAATGATATATAAATTTTAAATATTTTAAATAATTATATATTTAAAATATTAAATTTTAATATATTTAATAATAATATGTATTAAATGAGTTAGCTCACTAATTAGTCGAGTTGGGACAGGCTTGACCTTAGCTCATTAGCTCATCAAGTTTGACTGATAAACTATTTATTAATTCGAATTCGAGCCAGCTCATGAATTAGCTTGACTCACTTACACCTTAGGACTATATTCTAATAAAAAAATATCATTCAAACTAATGAACATCAATATCCCACAATCATATAACATAGTTGATCACAAAAAGACTTAAAAAACTTAAAAGAATATTCCTAGATCATCACATGACATTTAATATAGTCCAAAAGAAAACATCAAAATAAACACTTTGATCAAAAAGTTTAATTAACAATTTTTTTTCAAAATAAGATTAACTCCAAATTAAAATATTTGTGGTATTACCTCAAAGATGTCATAATTTGGAATTTTATCTTATGAAAATTAGTGATGTTTGAAATATGGTGGCCATGTTGACTTTAGCAATGTAAATGCTATAATAATAATAATAATAATAATAATAATAATAATAATAATAATAATAATAATAATAATAATAATAATAATATAAAGAAAGTAAATGTTTTGAAAAAAAAAAGTTAAACATGTTTAAGAGAAGCAATATAATCAAATACTATAAGTAAAGAAAATGAACACAAGAAAAGTGAGAGGAAATGAGAGGCTTTTGAAAAAAAGTTAAAGAGAAAATTAAGATGAGAAGAGATGCAACCTCTATCATATCATTTGCAGAGGAAGGTGAGAAATAGTTGATTACTTTAGCAAGCAACTTATTTGACAAATTGAGATCATTTGACCCCAATAATTTGAAATTTAAAAAAAAATTAAAGAGAAATATTCATATCTAATATAAATTTATAAGGAGTGTAGCTCTACATAATAATTTTTTTGATGATAGCCAAATATAAAATTATCCACATTACCATTAAAATTTATAGAAAAAATAAAATAAAATTAGTGTGATGAGTGGAGAATGGAGGTGATGCCAAATTTAAGAAATTGTCAATAATGAGATTTGTTAGAGATGTTAAAGAAGACAAAGGGGTGGGCTTGATGATATTTGGGTTTTACATCTTTGTCTAGCTATAACCTTAAACCCAAGGGTTGAAAAATAGATACATAAGTTTACCATTATCAATGGAGGTAGCTATCTTAAGTCTTATATGATAAGGAATATTTGTGAGTTTTTTTAGGCATGATGCAGAGGGAGGGTTAGAAATACAATTAGTCAACTTAAACATAAAATTACATCTTTGAAATATAAAGCTTAATTTAGGATAGTTTTGAGTATTTTGAGTTAGTTGAAGTCTAATTTTTCTACTCTTTCTCCTTTGACATCCTTATAAAATCATTCTAACTATTGATCCAACCTCTCTTAAAATTTCTTGATCAAATCATTAAATTCTAACATTAAAATAATAAGAATGTAAGCTCCTATTTTAATAAAAGTTTTTTTTATTGGCTAAATACTCTGGGATGTAATTAACTATAAGTGCTTGCCTTTTTAGAGAAATTTTACCCCAAAATAAATAAATTATATTCAATTCAAGTATATTGGATATGTGAAAAACTACGAGACATAAAACAATAACTATTTTTAAGAATATTATAGAAGAATATTTTTATCTTTCAAAATAATATATTATTATATGTATCGCACTCAACTACAAAAATAGTATTTTTAAATATATAATTAAAATTTACCATATTCCACTCATACCACTCATATAAAATCTTCTTTACCTTCTAAGTCCCACCTTAATTGTATCCAAACCATTCTCCTTTACAAAGATCTTCTCTTTGGCTATATTGAGATTCTCAATGCCTCTTCTTATCACATTATCCCCCATGTACCTTCAAACTCTCTTGGTCTTATGTACTCTCCATCAACATCACCTTACCTTCTAAAACTTATCATCTTTTACCACTCTAATGTCACCCATCCTTGCCATATCCTACATGGATATAAATTATAAATGTCTTCTCATGCTCAACAAGTTACTTATTTTTAAGTTTCATGTTAATTATATAAAAATCATGGTAATAAATTGATTTTTTTTAGTAAACTTTTGAATGACATTAAAGACTTGGACATGGTGTTGGTGAGCTAGAAAATTAGAGGTGCCTTTTCTTGGATGCCCTCCTCATGGAAATTAAAAGGACTTCAAATCTTTGGGGTAGCCTATATATTCATCCTCAAAAGTAAGTTTATTTATTTTTCAAGTTCACTAGTAAGAAAAATTATACCTCAAATTTGATGACATTTTTTTCTTCTATTTTTTTGGAAGGACATTCATCTTTTAAAAATATATTATCAATTTTATCCTTATAAGGATGATTCCTTCTTCATCCCTCACTAGATCAATTTTTTGCCTCTTCCTTTGTAATAGAATATATTAAGTATTTTCAAATTTTGCAATAAAATTGGATCTCTGATTACGGTGGACTCTCTCACCATTATTAAATCTCACTCATATTCACATGAGTTTACATTTAGATCAACACATTAGCTCATCTTCTTAATATCATCCATTTTCAACCTTAATGCAAGGACTATGGAAATAAGAGGTTCATTTTGATTGAAAACCTCACATGTATACTTAATGTGGCTACTTTAACTATGATTTCACCAATTTACTTAAAGTTGATGCTCAAGTTAATTTTCTCAAAATTCTCTCAAGAGATATAAGTAGAAGTTGTCATTATTATAAAAGGTATCATTTTGTTATAAGTATACTTTTTTCTTTCCATCATAACATATCTATGCAAAACCACTAAATCCTTTTCTCTCCAACCTTAAAAAACAAATAATAACTCTCAACATGGCCACCACGAAACTCCAACATATATTCTCCTAGGTTAACCTTTTTGGCACTCCTCCCTTCCTAGACTTCTCAATCCACAACTCTTAATAAGGCATCCATTCTTCTTTTGCTTATGTAGACCTAATTAACCTTCTCCCTCCATAAATCTTCAACAACTAATTTACAAATTTTATTATTCTTCTATCTTGGAATATAAATGGTTTCATAGATTTGGATATATATATATATATATATATATATATATATATATATATATATATATATATATATATATATATATATATATATGATTATTGCAATCTTATATATTTTTATAGCCTTGACTATCTTTAGCTTTTACAAATAAAAGTAACATGCCAATTTTATTAATCATTGGTTATCTAAAACTAACCTTATTTTCAATAATAATTTATATTGTGATAACTTTGACATTTATGATAATGAAAACATTTGGATTAAGTGGAATATAGTAACAAAGTCTTTCATTCTCGTCCATTTTAATGTCTAGTTTATTCGTGAAAATTTTGTCTACTTTGGATCTATTCCTTGTTCCTCATTATGGTATATGCCTCAAACCTTGACTCTAAAAAGCTACACTTTAGTACTCTATTTTCACCTTTCTAATGATATTAATTACTTTAGTTAGTTTTTTGAAATTTGATCACACTATATTCCATGATAAAAATGTAGGAGACAACCTTGTTCACTTAAGTAAGCTTCTTGAATTCAATGATAGCTTATTCATTACTAAGCATTGTGACCTTACAAGCATTACATTAATGTTAACATAGTTCAAGAATTATTCTAATCATGTTATACTATCTAAAATTGACTAAGGACTAGCTAATAAACACATGATATATCCTTTTCTCTTAGCATTCTCTAAGCCCTTACTTTTCTATGTTTTAATGATTCCCTTATCATCATCTCCATTACGACCAACTCATGCAACAACATAAATTTATGTTTAAGATTTTGTGGACTATAGATGAAATATTCAAACATCTTTTTCATATCATTCATAGTTATATTTAGTGAACCAATTTATAAAGCTTAAACTTTTTAAATCTTTTTAGTAAGCAAGATTCTTAAACTTGTTGCTCTAGGCTCTTCAAATTTATAAAAATCTTCAAAGATAAGCAAGAATGGATTAATTCTTTATTGGATAACAACCCCTCCAACCCTATCTATTTTTGAGATCTCAACTATCAATGATATATTTGCTCTCTTTTTAACATGGAAGCAAGTTGTGTCATTAAAGGAGTCAAAGATAAATGATTTCAAAATGTATATATGATTTCCAATTTATTTAATATAAATATATGGAATAAGCAATGTAATTTTACTAAATAGCTTCACTCTATTGAAGGGATCTACTTATCTTTATTTATTATTTTTAAATATGATATTATTATTTTTCCTGCTTAGACCCTGTCATTACTCCAAGTTTAATATCCATTCTAATCCAACCTTACAGTTACATTATAAGACTTTCTTATTAGTTGCCCTTCAACTAGGATATACATAATGTGGCTTATGTTGTTTTAATAAAATTCTATCTCTAATCACGATTTAGATAATATTGAATTTTTTTTATTTTAACTAAGATAGTATATGTATTCAAGTATTGGTTGCATGCAAATACTTCATTAAATCTAAGAATCTTCCCAAATTTGTTAAAGCAATATATCACTCTTATCCTATACTCATGCTAATAAAAATTTTAATTTTAGATATATGTCTTTATTCAATTATATTTATAAATTTATTATAAAGATCTTGACCAACCATCTTAAACATGTTATGCCATTACTTATTAATCTATCACAAGTCATATTTATTAAAACATATGTTTCAAAAATAATATATGACTTAGGTAGATACTTAAATATTTTAAGACTTGATTGATAAATAGTCTTTTTTGTGTTAAAATTAATTATTATCATTACAAAGGTTAGTACAATAAATATTTTAAAAAATTAATTTAGACTTGTCATCATCAATCTCACTCTTTTATAGATCAAAACATTTTCTTCTTGTTCTTTGAGCCTTTACCTTATTTATAATAAAGTTTTAAACACTTATCACCATCATTCCACATTCCATTCTTTAAAGCAATCTATAAGATCAATCTTAGCTTAATGCAACTAGAAATCTTATTTCAACCTTAGCCTATGATGAATAGAATTTGAACTTAAAACGATTATAAGACCTTAGACTTAATGAAAACTATAGGATGAATCTTTAATTAGTAAAACATTTAAAATCCTTATAATAAGTTTTCATTTATTTTATACTATAGTAAGCCACTCTTCTAGCTTAACTCTAGTTGATCCTAATGGATATAGTTGATGGCATAAGAATTAAATCTTCTTGTTATTTGAATAGTTACTTGTTTATACAAAGTAATTAACTATATAACTCATTAAGTTTGGTTTGGAGGATTCAGTTTAACCTTTGGTGAAGCCAAAAATCATATGCTTTAACATATCTCACAATTTATAAGGATTTTTAATGTTTTTTAATCAAATAATTCTATCACTTGACCAAACTTCTTTCATAGATTTAGGATCAATAATTGTTCCATTTTGGGATTGATTGTATCGAGCGATCAATATTTTTTTAAATCTATCTTTCACATAGCTAATTGTAACCAAGGTGGTGATCATCATCAGCATTATCCTAGCATATTTTGATGGTAACAAGTTTGTGATCAAACACAATGATGTATAAAGGACATTGTATCCACATGACTAATTTTGCTTCAAGAAAATGCATCCACATAATTATTATGCTTTAGTAGCTTTTCTAAACTTGGGTATAAATCATTGAAATCTACTAAAAGAAACATAAAGATAGCTTATAAGAATTTTAAGGTGACAAAAAATGTGCACAATGTATAGTTCTTTCAAATAAAGTGAAATGTAAGAGAGAAAGGAGTTTATATATCTCCCAACAATTTGAGCATGATAAGAATCTTTAGGGCTTTGTAAGGAGGGTGGATCTAGATTGTCATGCCTTTAAAGATTGCTAGGAATGGACCATATATAGAGCAGGAAAAAGTTGGAGAATATCTTTTAGTAATGTGAGACTAAACCTCATTTATCGTAATGTCATTAAAGAGGGAAACTAAAAATTTTTTATGTTGAAAAGTACCTACTTCTTTATAAAATCTACTATTAGTTTGTGGAGGTTTTGATAAACATAAAATATACATGATTTTTTAAGCCTTAGAATTTAATTTTATCACTTATTTATGTGTACTTTTAAGAAACTAATGCTTAGATTCTGAAACTTATTATTTGAATTTTAAATTTTTGCCAGACCACTGTGAAGGTGAAATGCACCATTTATGCATAAAATCACAAGAAAAAAATATTTGGAAAATTTGGGAACAAATAATGTGATCTAGGGCTTAGTTGACGCTTGGAACTTAGCTAGGAGCGCATACACCAAATTGTAGAAACAAGACAGAGAACTCAACACATAGACACCATGCCTTGATTTTAAGTGCAATTAAAGATAGAAAAGCTATCACCTAGTTGTCGACCCCTAGCACCTACTTGCTAGGCATAAAAATTTCAGCATGTGTCTGCCTAAGCACTAGTCTAGCAGCTCTAAGATTTGCTCTAAATTTTCATTAAACACTTGCATTTTTAGAAAGACTTATTGCAACCATATTTTAAGCAAATCTTATGGACGAATTAAAGAAGTTCTCTAGTTATATTTCTAGGGTTTTCCTAGAGTTTAAGAGAGTCTAAAAAAAGACTTTTGTAGGGTCTTCTTCAAGCTTCTTGAGGAGGCTATCAAGATGATCTTAAGAACAAGGAGATAAGGTGAAGAGGAAAACATTCTCAACATCTCTACCTGAGTTTTATCTTTCTTTCTCCATTTTATTACCGTATCATGTTCATGTGTGGAGTTTCTTATTTTTTATCATGAATTAAACTCCCCTTTCTAGGGGTTATGTGTAACCATGTTATATTATGTTTATTTTGATTTCAGTAAAAGTTTAGATTTTTATTTTCTTTAATTACCACATATTTTATTATGGGCTTATCGATTTCTAAATTGATTGACCATCATTTTTAATAGATTAGGAGGTCCATTTAGAACCAAGAGGTGGAAATCAAACTCTTTATGGACAATATTTCATGGTGATGAGTCATAGGTTAGAGATAAATGTGATGAAGCAGTATAGACTTTTTAAGATCCCAAGAGTTTTGATAGATTTTTCTTACATTAAATTTATCACTAAGGGGTCAGTAAAATCTGCGAAAAAAAAATAAGGACCCTAAGCTTTTAAAAAAGGGTAGCAGCCACCGCGATCATACTTTGGTAAAATTAACTCATACTTTATTAAAATTTTAATTCCATAAATTAAAATTGATGAAACTCAATCTCTAGGGTCATTCATATTAAGACCACCCTTATGAATGCTTGCTATAGTTAGTTTTATAGTCTTTTCGGTAGAGTTAGAAATAGTTTGTAGCTTTTTTCTCGACACCTTATTTTCATCATCCAAATAAAATACAATCAATCTAATATCAGTACTTGGTGTTCATTCCTCATTAGAATGAGACTCTACTCACACTTTATTATTTGATGTGACTGAGAAAGTTTCCATGCATGGTTTACCTTGCACTACATCAAGTTAATTAACTTAATCGAGATCCCTTAAATTTAATGAAGGAAAATTACTAATTTCTATTTTTCACCACCAACCACATCACATACTTTTAACTAACTTGGGCTTCCATTAATTTTGACCAATATTTAAATAGGGTTGTCTAAAGCTTGTTTAGACAAGTTTTATTGATCTTATAAGTTAAAGAGTATGAAAATAACTTAAGATATGCTTTGAGATTATTTTTAACCATTATCTTTCATAGGGGTATGGTGTCACTAGCTTCACTATAGAAACTTGAGTTTTGCCTAATAGTTATCTTAATTGTTCTTATTTGGAGGCTTTTAGAGTCTTATAGAGAACTACATATGGGTGACAATTGCTAACCCAATAAGATAAAGGTCTTACATAGGTAGTGTGATGACTTATCATTGTGGCTATCAAACAACATACACAATGAGAAAGAATAATCCCTAAAGGGAAATTAATAAATGTTCCTCCATGTAAATATTCCTTTAAGCTTAATGAACTTACTGACAACATAAAATGATATGAACATTGCTTTCATCAAAGCTAATCAATGGAGGTCCTCACTTTTAGAGTGAGGAATCATCCTTCCTGTCTTAGACTTAGGACCCTTCTAGACACTTGGATTTCTCTGGCCATAGGACACTTCTAGTGACTAAGAGAACATTAAACCTAAGCCTAGAGACTTATGAAGACATACCTTAAGCTTAAGGTATACCTAAGGGTAAATAGGTTCTACCTATCCCATGGCCTAAACCTAGACCTGTGTTTGTCCATTCATCCAAAACCAATCTCAAGCCAACACAACTAACCTCGACCAAATTTTGTTTCCTATATAAGCTCCAAGCCAAATTGGTTTAAGCCCAAACCTAAGTTAATCCCACCATGATCTCGTGATCCACGACCCATTCCAATAATCTAAATCCAATTGATTTTCACAAAAGCACTCCAACCATTCAATAAACCATTTCAAACTCTTCCAATACTTGCAATCAAACTAATTGAACAAAATGAATCCATTCAACCCAAGTTAGCCCATTTGACCCAAAGGGTCCAAATGAGTCAAAATCCAATCAAACTCAAATCAATTGCAATCAAAGCCACCAATCAACCTTAAAGCCATCATTGAACTATTCTCAACATCTAATACAATCTAATTCAACTCAATCAACCCAATTTGTTCACTTGACCCAAAGCAGCATAAATGACCAAATTGACTCAAACTTCAATCCAACTTAAATTGGATTGTATTAACTCATCCAATTTCCTCTATGATGATTGTTGATCATCCTTGATAGTCTAAATTCCAATCAATTGGGTCAAGCCAAATCAATTTGATCACTTGATCCAAGTTGTCCCAATTAACCCATATGAACCAAAATGGACCAAACCCCATTCCAACTCTAATTGATTAAAATTAATAGCTCCCATTAATCATAAGTTGATTATTGAACATGACTCAACCATCAATTGAACCCAATTAAGCCAATTTGTCCTATTGACCCAAGTCGACCCAATTTATCCTAAAGGGTCAAATTGGGCCAAATCAAATCCAAAACCCAATTGATTGAAACTAATGCCTCTAATTAATCACAAATTAATTATTGAACATGATCCAACCTTCAATTGAATTCAATTTGATCAAATCAATCCAATTAACCCATTTACCTGAAATTGACCTAAAGGGTCAATTTGAACTAAATCATTCCCTAAACCAAATTGATTCAAACCATCACCTACAATCAGTCCCAAATGATCAATTGAACATAAATCAACTCTCCACCCAAGCCAATTTGGCCAATTTGACCAAATTTGTCAACTTAACCCATTTGACCCAAATGAACTCATATGAGCCAAAATCAAAACCAAATTAATCAAACCAAAATTCAAATGATCATTTGAACACATCCAAACTCTGTTAACCAATTTGACCACTAATTCAAGCCCATTTGACCCATATGGGTCAAATTGAGCCAAACCCATCCAAACCAAGTCCAAACCTAACCAAAGTTGACATAATGCATCCTTGGGCCACCATAAGTTAGCCTAAGTGGACCCAACCCATGGTGAACTTGGTTTGGGTCAATACCCTTGAACCAAGTCATCCAAATAAGACAAAACCCCCATTTGGATGGTTTCACCTTCTCCCCAAATCTTGACAGCTACTCTCAGCTCTTCTTAGACACTAGGACCACTAACCCAACTTGACCCAAGGCTATTTGGTTCAACTTTGGGTCATGAGAGGGTGAACTCACCCTTAGCCTCCCAATAGTTCACTTAGAGGAGGAGGTACATCCCATGCTAGCCCATGCCACTGCCTCTCTCTCCACCTCAAATCTCCTCCTGCGGAGACCAAAGGCTAAGCCAATCTCAATCTTTGGTCCACTTGGGGAGGAAAGTATACTCCTCCCCATCCATTCAAACTTCACAGAGAGCTTCCTCACAACATTTTGAGCAGTCTTAGAGCTTTTCCTGATTTCTTAGTGCTCTCCATTGCCAGTGAGACCAACCTCCACTCGAAACTAAGAGCCCCGTCCATCCAACCTCACTGAAACTCTACCAAACTCAAATTAACTCTTCCCACACATTCCCCTCACTTTGTCCACTCAAAATGAATCAATCCCCAATTGAGTTGATTAGTGGAAGCCACTCCAAAATCATCTCCAAAACCAAGCTTAGCAATGGTGCTTGGTCCACAGAGGCATCAGCAGGGAGGCAGCTCGAGTTCTTTTTAATAAGGCTTTGTCTCTTCAAGACGAAGCTACCTTAGTCAATGGGCCATCAATCTCTAGCTCTGGCAAGATAAAACTCAGCAAATTATAGAAAATCCCCTAAGTGTTGGTCTTCTATGAAAAAAATTGTGATTGCATGCAATTTCCATCATAGGATCTCCTTAGATCTCCTCCCCTCACATTTGAAGTCCATCCTGATGTCTTACGAGCTCCAACGAGCTCAGATCAAGCGATGGAAGGTGGTGACATCCGTCTTCTAGCGCTCGGGGAATGATGGATCATCGACAGTCCATTCCACATGATTAGAAAGGATGATCATGATTTAATCTGCTAGATAATTTGATTTAATCTAATAAGAATCATGGGATTAATCCCCACCATTCAATTCAAGATCGGATGGTGGGGTCGAAACCGCGCCTGCGCCGTTGACTCTACTAGATCGGATGGTGGGGACGAAACCATGTATACCACTGGTGACTCAACCGCCATAGGGGATGTTTTAAATAACATATCCCATGGTGCCACATGGAAAGCACTATCACATCAGTTTTCGCGTGGCATCGACGATTTATGGGATTAATTAGGTGTGAAAAATGTCATTAAATAGCCAAAACTTCAAAAATTCATAATTGATAGTAGAAAAATCTAAAAAATATAAATAAACTCATTTTGGAAAGGGTAAAAAGAGGAGAATTTAATAAAAATAAAATCCCTAAGAATAATGAATAGTGCTTAATTAGGATTTGAATTTTATCCTAATTACCTTAATTAATGCATAAATACTTGGCCAATTGATTTCAAATTTGGTGGGTTAATTCCATGGGATGTCTTCTGCCTCTCATAATTTTCTTAGGATTTATTGGCTATATAATTTAGAGAATTTGAAATTGTAATCCTAATTACCCTCCTTAATGAATTTTATAATTATTAAAAATGCTAAATAGTAAAATTTAAATAATTAATGATGATTGATCACTGTTAATAGTGGGAATGATGAGAGAAAATAATTGGGACCCCCTTTCTTAGCTATTTTCCTAAAGATATTTCCTTGGGAGGGTTAATTAATGCATGTGTTAATTAAGGATTAATTAAGCAATTTAATAGTAAAATTAAATCAAATTGAAATGATAACTATTCAAGATAATTCAAATTAAATTCATGGGTTCCCTTTATGTGTTTAATAATATAAAGATCCATAAGGAACTTATGGTTAATCCATGGGTGTGAAAAAACCATATAAGTACTTAATTAGACCCTTCTTTAATATAATCAACTCTTAAGCACGAGCCTAATTATATTATGTCCTCTTAGGAGCATTACAAATTTTAATTTCTCATTAGCATATCATTCGAGGCATATCATTATAAATTTTACTTAAATTATTTTTCCTTAAATATATTAAGTCACTAACATGGGATGGGACAAAACAACAAATGTCTTTCTCCTCTTTAAGTTTTAATAATTCAAATCCAAAATCAAATTTCATAAGAAACTTTGGTTATTCTTAAAGAATTTTATTTAACTTGATTGTCCTTAGGAATTAATGTGATTGAATGTATCATGTGATAATGTTTAATTATTCCTTTCTCAATCATTATAAATTTTATGCCATTTGTATCATTTATTCATGTTTTCAAATAAAAGAATCAAATGAATATGACTATGTATGTATAAGTTGCATGTGTTGAATTAATCTTATTATATGGTGTGATTATTATCACTAATAAATCTCAAATTATTTTTAAAATTATAAACTAATGATGAAGATTTAAATTAATATTAGCTATTTTCTATGATTTACATTCACTTATAGTTTAATCATGTCAAAGTATTGTTCTCTTTTCACAATTCATGTGTATGTTTACATGTGTTTGGATGTTAGTAAGTATATAGTCTAGACATCCCAGGAATACGAGACTTTAAGTAGCCCTAAGGAGGTCTTAGGTTATCTCACATCCCTAGTTTAACAATGACACATACTTACTTAATTTATATATATATATATATATATATATATATATATATATATATATATATATATATATATATGCATTAGAATTTGGATAGGGATTTACTTTACATGAGTAAATAAATTTGCTAATATATAATCTTTTGCATGATTTTCATTCTTATGCTTATGTATAAATTTATATGTATTGAAGATATTAAGTATACTGGACATTCCGAGAACACGAGACTTTAAGTAGCTCCAAGGAGGTCTTATATTATCTCACTTCCCTAATTTAATAATGACGTGTGCTTGCTTAATCTTTAATACATGTGTATGTATGTTTAGGTAAAGAGTGGAATCCCTCTTTTTTACCAAAAATATATGCATCAATAACCATTCAAGTGTGCCAAAAATATACATATGTACATGGCATGTATAAGTAAGTTAAGTTCAATATCATGTGTATAGTATTGGTGATGAAAAAGAATGATATAACACTATCCATGTGATAGTAATTCAATTTCATTAATCTTAAGGTGCCTCTCATGTTTGAATAGGATTCTTAAAGATTGACCTAAACCTAGGATTAATAAAATGTTTAATAAGCTATTCACTACAAGAAACCAAAGCCATAACAACATGCCTTTAGAAAATAACTTTAAGGTAGGGATGAAAAGCATGAAACCTCTTTCCTCTCTTTATAACAATTGGATGCTAAGTAAATTCCAAGTGAAACAAAAGAAAATACAAATTAAAATCCACCAATCCTCTTAACAACTTGAAGTGAAACCTCCCCTCATATTTGACTTGAATATTTTAAACTTTAGACAATCATAATTCTAAAGCCTAGCTAAGATATACCACACCAAACTTTTGCACACACATTAGAATACTAAGTCACCATTTCTAACTCTAAGTTAGGATGATGTATGTTGTGATGTTGTATTTTATTTTATGATGTAATATTTTAGACTGGATGTTAGGATTATTTATGCATAGACTGGATGTTAGGCCGTTCATAGCCTAATAATATTTTCTGTCGGGGGTTATGCTAAAGGGGTTGCTGAAATAATAAATAAATATAAATACTTTTGCTTGTAGGCTGCTTATTCCTCTTTACATAATTCATATTAGGAACTATGGGCTTGGTTATCTATGTGCAGGATACTAAGTCCAAATTTATAAGTATAACTGCTTGGTTTGTTTGATTGTTTAGCTAACATCTATTTTGTAGATGTAGTTAAATTTTATTTTCCAAAAATATGTAATTTTGCAATAAGAATTATGATTAGTGCTATGGGGTTTAGGATGAGCAGTGGCTAGAAGGCAAAGTCCGAGGCTCTGTGAATCCTTGGAGTAAATCAAACCAAAAGAAAAAGAATAAAGATCCCCAAAGCATTTATTCAACTGTAATTGTAATATTCTTTTATAATCCAGGTTGTATAAGGGTAGAGCTCGGCTACCCAACTTATTTTATTTTCTGAGGTGTACAGTGGTACCCGACAGCACTGGCCTTTTATTTTTTATAAAATCTATGAATGTTTGATTATCATGTTTAGCTTATGTAATAGAAATGACATGTTTTTTTTATAGGTTTCTTAAGCTTGATGATTGAATGTGTGGCTTGGATGCGGTAGACACTTTAGAATAAAATTAATTTTTCTACCCCAATTAAATAACTCATAATTAAATTTTAATTATAACTCATTAACCTCACCCTAAAGCCTAGTTATAATCAAGATAATTAAAAAATTTTGCAGCCCCTTAGAATGATGTATGTTCTAGCAATCAAGGATATCATTTTATTTTGCTCTAGAATAGGGAGGGTCTCCACTTTTGCATGATAGGGGAATGCTTGACCTGTGAGGGCATCCATTATAGTGGAGAACATCTCCTCTTACAGATTTAGCCAATAATCTTACTTCATCATGCATTTAGGCATAATTATCCTATGCCTTAGTCTAAATGATTGTGTCAAAAGTGTTATAAAGAATTGTAAAATTTTGCATTTAGTCTAAATCATGTCTTCATGCTAATCATGATCTACTCTCTTAGGGAGTGAGTTTAGGATTTTAGTCTTCTTTCTAATTAAATAATACTTTAGCTATCTTGCATTTATATAAGATCGACCTACATGATTTTGAAGTATAGGAGATGTTAGTTGGTGGACACTCTAAGTCCAGAAGAGTTGGGATGAGTTTATCCTCTCTTATAAAGGTAAACCACTATATCCCATTTTTCGATTAGACTTAAGTCGTACTTTCAACTTGTGCTAAAGAATTCTAGATTCAAAATTTGAGGCTACTTATTTCCTTTGGGCTATGAGTATAACTCCTCACCTCTTAGATATTTCCACAATCTTATATTGATGGATTATAAGCCCTAACTTTCTAATAAAATTTTAACTCAAATAAAAATAAACTCTCTCTTTCAAATGTATAAAGCCTGACTATAAGGTAGGCTGAAGTGCTCATTAGGCTTCATAGTATCATGAGTGCTCCCTACTTATTTTCCTTTGGAATTTAAAAATAAGTCTTCTGAATTAAACTTTCCTACTTGATTTTTAAAAATATTTGATTTTTTAATAGTCTAACCTTGAAATCTTTAGATATTTTATTGACTGTTTTAATCGAGAGTTTTTTAGTAAATTCTCATTTCTTGAGATGTAATTAACTATGGAAGCTTGTTTCCATAGGAAACTAAAGAACCTAACATGAAATAAACCCTGCTTTACTCTTTCATGTAAAGTAGGGGAATGATCTCTGGTATATATGAAGATCCATCTACCTTAGGAGTTCTTATTAGATGACCAGGTCCATTATAGGGTGATGTTTCCATCTTTCGAGATGGAACATGTGTATTTTTCTCAAACTTAGAATTTGAAAAAAAAATGATTATTATTGGGACACCATGTAGATCCACAGATGTACTCATTAGGATGATTGGGTGTGACATTGAGGAATAATGTACTATCTCGAGAGATAAAAGTCACCATCATACAATATACCTAATCACTTAATAAGGACTCCTGAGGATAATGGGTCTTCGAATGTACCAGAGATCTTTTCCTACTTTACATAAAAAAGTAAAGTAGGATTTATTTTAAATCGAGTTTGTGAAGTTCCCTATGAAGGCAAACCCCCATAGTTAATTACATCTTAAGAAATGAGATTCTTTAAGAATACTCTCAATTAAGGTAAATGATCGTTGTCTCCAAAGATTTCAAAGATATGACTATCAACAAATTAGTTATTTTTAGAAAATCAAGTGGGATTGATCAAGAGGAGAGAGTTATTACTAAAATTAAAGGGAGATGAGTAGGGGATGCTTACGATACTAGGAAACCTAGCGAGCATCCCAAACTATCCTATGGTTGGGCTTTATATTTTTGAAACTTGAAGAAGATTATATATTTGAGTTAAATTTTTATTAGAAATCTAGGGCTTATAATTTCACAATACAAGATTGTGGAAATGCCTAAGAGGTGAGGATTTATGCTTGTAGCCTACAAAAGGGAAACAACAACATTGGATCCTAAATCTAAGGAGCTTTGGCGAGGGTCAAGGCCTAAATCTAAGGTAAAAATGGGTATATAATTTATCTCCACAAGAGAGAATAAATCACCTGAATGTTGGACTTACAACCGCCTAGGGGTGGCCGCCAACTAACTCCTCCTATGATTTTAAATACATGTAGGTAAGTCTTATGCTTTGCAAGATGGCTAAGCTGCTATTTATTTAGAAAAGAGACTAAGTTCTTAAACACACTCCCTAAGAGACTAGATCATGAAGGGCATGAATAAATGACTTAATTTAATGCAAATTTTGTTAAGTATTATTTTCATTTTTGGACATTTTTATTTGACACAGGCTATGGGATTTCATATGCTAATGCATGAGAAATTGGTTATGAGCCAAAATGAGAAAGAAGGAGGTGTGTTTCTACCATGGTTCTCAAAGGTCAAGCCATATTCTCTGGTAAAGGTGGAATCCCTCCATTAGCAAGAGTGAAGCAATATATTTTATGCATGATATGAGACATGCAACATCCAGCTAAGGGGTTGCTAAATCTTTTATTATCTTGATTTATGTCC
The DNA here is from genome assembly GCA_021442155.1 of Cymbidium sinense. Classification (NCBI taxonomy): domain Eukaryota; kingdom Viridiplantae; phylum Streptophyta; class Magnoliopsida; order Asparagales; family Orchidaceae; genus Cymbidium; species Cymbidium sinense. The sequence goes on along the minus strand of CM038221.1, from coordinate 106,105,206 downwards.
TAGGCTTTTTTAGGTGAAGTTATGTTATTTAATTTAATTTTGAGTTGATTAATTAGATAGAAAATTTATTTTTCCATAAGAGTCTATTCGCATCCACGCCATTCAGCAACCATCAAGCAATTAAGAAACTAAGAAAATCATGCCATCCTAATTGCGCAATCACAAAAAAACATCAACAATTTATAAAATTAGAGCAAAAGAATAAGAGGCCATGTATTGGCTCCAGACAAACTGAAAGGAAAAATGGATATGAGCTCTTAACATACAACCTGATTATAAATGAATAATTACAATTTAGAAGGAATTCATGTTATGGGGGTCTTCATTCTTCATTCTTCATTTCTTCCTTTCTTTATTTCTTTATTTTTGATTTTGCTCTATTTCTTTCTTTCTTTTGATTTGACTTGGGATGTAGTTTGTTCCAAGGCTTCACATGGTACATAAGACATGGTCTTATGCCCAATGTTCACCTTAATTTCCCCCATAACATTCATTCCAAATCTTAATTGGAAAATGTACATTAAAATGGGAAAGATAAATCTAACTAAACATGCAAAACAGAGATTAGCTAAACATACCACAAAAGCCAAGTAGTTATACAAATAATTTGGACTTAGCACCCCACACATGGATAACCAAGTTCACCTGCCCTAATTTGGGTTATGCTTAGGGGTATAAACAACCGACAAAGAAAAGTATTTTTTTATTACAAAGCTCTTTAGCACAAGCCCTCAAGACATGATTAGAATTTGGTCTAACATCTAGACTATGCACATGCACCGTAACATCCAGTCTAAAAAAATTACATCAAAAAATAAAATCAGGCATAAACCATGCACCGCCTTAACGTAGAGGTAGAAATGGTGGCGTAGCCTAATGTGTGTACTATTTAAGGTTTGTGTGGCATGTCTTAGCTAGGCTTTAAGGTTGAGATTTCATAAGTGTGAGAGATTTAATTTAGAGGGTGGTTTTAGTTTAAGTGATTTAGTTGGTTTATCAATTTTAGTTGGTGATTTGATTTGATTTGAATGAACCTACACTTAGTTACTAAATGTTGTGAAGAGAAGAAAAGAGGAGAAAACTTTTCTTTCATTCCTACCTTAAGTAATTTCTAAGATAGCTTCATTCATGATTTTTTTAGTGAATATTTTATTTTGTGTTTTAATTAACCCTAAGTTTAAATTTACTCTAAATAACCCTATTCAGAAGAAAGGCATCTTAGGATTAATTAAGGTGAATTACTATCACATAACACACAACATTTTTTTCTTTCCATCATGTATATCATACATATGAATAATCTTAAGCATACCTATACATACAATGTAAATTTTAGCACACTTTGATGATGAATGCTAAGAGATATGATTTAAAAATTTAGATACTCCATGAATGCATATTTTTATTATGTGGAAAAGGAAGGGATTTATCATCCATTAACAAAATGCGCATCCACATGTATAAAAGACATAAGTTAGTATGTCACCATTATTTTCTACACTAGAGGAGTGAAGTACAAGACCTACTTGGGGCTAATTAAAGCCTCGTAGCCCCGGGATGTTCAGACTAATATACCACTTTTCTTAATATATGTAGATGTACAAAAAGAATCAAATGGATAAAGAATCATGCAAAATATTTTTATTTGATTTGGTTGTATAATTTACATGTGTAATGTGAGGATCCTTCTTAAGTCATAACATAGGAGTACATAGGAATAAATTTAAGCAAGTGTTATGTTCTTTTAAAATGAACTTTACACTTTGTAAATCCTATATAAGTCCATGTTAAGAGAAGAGAAGAAAATAATACACAACATATCTTATGCTATAATCACATGCAAACTTATAAATATTCATAATTAACATCACTCCATTCATAATTTTTTGATTTATAAGTTTTGGAAAATATTTTTTGGTTTAATAGTGATAATAGCCACTCATATTCTTAACTTTAGCCAAAACATGCAATTCGATATAAAAGTAAACATTTTACTTAATTAATTTTTCATAAGATATGAATGCATGATTTCATATTGAAAATAATATTTAGCATGCTTAGAAAGAAATAAAGATATGTAAGCATGTGACTTCATTCACCCTAATTAATTCCTAAGGACAACCCTATGAAATAAGATCATTTAATGTGAATCAAAATTCTTTAAGAAGATTTTTATATTTTGGAATTTGATTTGACTTTCAAAATGTAAGAAAGGTTCACTAGTCCTAACCCATTTCCCTCATGTGTGAATTGGTTTAGTTTAATTTTAGAACAATTAGGTTGATTTTATATTTTATTTAAGTTAAGTTATGAATTAAATTCATTAATTACCCCTTACCTACACCACTTTAACATAATTAAACAAGTAATTATAAGCCAACATATGATATGCAATCACATGGAATTTAAATCAGCAATGCACCTAAGAAATAAAGGGGCCTAATGCAATTGGCTCATATTTATTGATCAATTAGACTAAAGGGTTTAATTAAGTATTTTTATAACCTTCCTACTGTTGACCTCACTTTTGGAGTGAGCTCTTAACCTCCTCTTCTTAGACTTAGGACTCTTCTAGACACTAAGAACTCCTTAGTCATAAGACACTTCTAGTGATTAGGTGAACACCTAACCTAATCCTAGAGACTTAGAAGTGTTAATCATAAGATTAGGCTATGCCTTAGGATTTAAGGAAATTACCTATCCCATAGCCTAAACCCAATCTAGATACACTTTCTCAAATCAACCTCAGACTCAATTCTCAAACCAAATCTCAAATTCAAATTCAAATTCCAAATCTAATTTCAAAATTTGACTCCAAATGATTGAAACCCAAAATCAAATTCAAATCTTAAAACCCCTTCCTAAGCCATATGAACCACATTCATAAGCTTAGCCAAAACTCCCCTTAAATCAAATCAAACTTAATTGATCTCTTTATAAATCAATTATTCCTTCATTTATATCCATAAATAATGAAATCCAAATTCAAATGACCAAAATTATATCAAAAATCAAATCTAAACTCAATCTAAACCCTTTAAACTAATTCTTTGGACTTAGCCAAATTCTATCTAGATCAAGTCAAAACTAAAGAATTTTCTATTGAATCAATCATTCATTCAATTATCTACCCAAATATAAATGAAACCTATAATCAACAAATCAAATCGAAACCAACCCAAGTCAAACCGAACCTAGCCGTTTGACTTGAAAATTTCAAATGAGCCAAAATCTCTTAGACTATAAATTGATTGCAGTTGAATTTATATTCCAATCTAGGGCTCATATATAAGTTCAACTAAACTCAAATCAAACCAAAACCAAACTAATTGACCTACTTAGGTCCAGTTGATCCAAAGTGAGATAAAGGACCCATTTGAGCTAACTTCTAATCCAACCCAAATTGGATTGAACCAAGCTTACCAAAATCTTCCACCATGATTGTTGATCACCCTAGGATGATCAATTACAATCAATTGGGTCAAACCAAGCCCAATTGGCCATTTGATCCAAATTAGCCTAAAGGACCAAATCAGGTCAAATCATGATCTAACCCAAATTGATTGCAACCAATGGCTCAAGTTCATTCCAAATTGATTATTAAAGTTGACCAAAGCCATAATTAAACCCAATTTTATCAATCGAGCCCAATTGGTCAACTTGACCCAACCCAAATTTAAAGGATCAATTTGGCCTAAATCCAAAATTAAATCCAAATTAATTCAAACCAAAGATCACATTCATCTTCACTTGAACAATTGAAAAACCCATAACCCAAGCTAATTTGACCAATTTTTGTCAAGTGGGTCAATTTGACTCAAAATGACCCAAATTGGGCCAAATCCCTTGAAACTAAGCCAAAACTCATTATGGGCTGATCAAACCTGACCCAAACACATTTGGGATCAGTCCAAGACTAACCTAACCCATTAAATTCCTCATGGATCCTCCCCCACATAGGATTCCACCCAACCTCATTTAATTCCCCCCATCACATGCACTTAACTCCTCTCCAATATTTGCATTGAATAAATCTGATCATATGGTAGCAAAAGAGGACTTTGGAGCTAAAAATTCAAAGTCCTCAATCAATCTATCATCTATCCCAACCACCCAAGCAAAATGATAATCAATTTAGAGCCAAAATGTTCAAAAAAAGATTGTATTTTTAGCCATTATAAAAGGATGGGGAGATGAGGCTTTAGATCTCTTCCTCCTCCCCACCATTCAGCCCCCAAAAGCTCCCCAAAGTAAAAAAAGGAACCCATCCCCCACGTCTTTGAGCCATTTTTGAGCTCAAATACACAAATAATTGCTTTTTGGCGAGACGACGGTAGACATCGGAGAAGGCGATGTTTTGAAGGGAGGCAAGGGCTAAAGATCACTCCAAAGCTTCCTCACATACCTAGTTAGGATCTTCACCGTCAAATCATCCCGACGATAAATTTTGCCAAACCATAGCCTTAGATTTGCGATTTTGTATTAATTTTCACAATTTTAGAATTTCATGATAATAATCGATTTTTTACTTTAAATCATCTCAATTAGAAAATAAATTTTTTTTTTATGAATCGACATGAAAATGGGTCCATTTAGATAAGTTTTGGCTTAGAAACCCTCATTTTTTTTTTTTAAAAGCAAAATCTTTCAATCGCCGTTTCATTACCGCCGTCCGATTCAAATCAGGATCGATATGATCACACGACCAGCCTTCGATCAATCGTGATGTGATCTAGATCATTCGACGGCGGTTTACGGACTTTGACGCGAGCACTTCTGATCGATATGATTACCGTCCGATCACGATCCCCGCCACTAGATCATGATCCGATACCATATCTGAATGAGCAAGTCTCATTTTCCTTTCTTGCCCAAAGGTAAAAAATTTATTTTTAAAAAAGAAAATTTAAATCATAAAATTCAAAAAATTTATAAAAAATAAAATACCAACTGAATAAGGGCTTGTTGATTTATCTTAGGAATCCAACAAGTTTAAAATCCCTAAAGTTTACTGAGTATTTTGAGCTTAATTTAAGTTTTAGTAAAAATCAAATTTTATTAATTAAACCAAAAATATAAATGAGATTACATTGAAATTTTGAGAGATAGAAATTAAAGTTAAAACACACCTACCATACAAATTTCAAGTGAAAAGGACTTCTGGATTGAGAGAAATTAAATTTTAAAATTTAGATTGTCTACTTTAATAAAATAAATCTAATAAAAATTCAGAAATTTACAAAAATTTTCAAAATGGCTTAAATCACTTCAATTGACATCTAAGACACTTAAAAAAAATAATGTGATCTTCTGAATCTTAAATCTTATGAATAATCAAACTTAATTAGTCAAATATCTAATTAATGCAAATTTAATAAATTAATTCATCATCTTAATTAATCAAATTAATTTAAATAAGTTACATTAAAGCTAACTCTAAAATTAAGCTTAAATCAAACCCCTAATTAAATTTAATAATCACACTTAAATAAACTAATTAAGTTAATCAAATTAATCATATTAAATCTAAACTTAATCATATAAGATGCATAAACACTAATCAAAACCTAAACCTAAATCATTAAGTCATTAATCTTTAATTAAACAAACCCCATTAATCTAATAATTTTAATTGACTTAATCAAACTTAATTAATCAAACATCTAAATGCAAACTTAATAAATTAATCCATCATCTTAATAAAATTAATTTTAAATCACATTAAAATTATTCCAAATCAAAAACTTAATTAATCTACTAATTAATTTAATCACACCTATTAAATAAACTAATTAAGTCAATTAAATTGATCATATTAAACTTAAGCTTAATCAATCAAAATGCAATTAAATACTAACCAAAAGCTAAATTAAACCTAAACCATTAAGTCATAAATTACATCATTAGTCTAAATAAATATGAAACCAAATTGAAAATTAAACAAACCTTTATAATTAACATAAATACACTTCTTAATTAAATTAACCACATAATCACATTGAACCTAAGCAAACCATACTAATAAAGCTAATAAATAAAATTAAATCAAATTGTAAATTAAGAAAGTCTCTCATCAATTTAATAATCAAATCAAATCTCATTCAACCAACTTCAATAAGATAAATTAATTAACTATCCAATGTGAAATCAAAATGCAAACCAAACTTTGATAAACATGACAAATGGATAAGATTAAAAGATAAAATCCTAATTACAAGGAATCAAACTCATAAAAAAATCAAAATAATATCTCAATTAATCTAATCATCAAACTACAAAATGAATGAACCATAACCACAATAAGCATGAAATTAAGTCACATAACCATAATCAAAGAAAAGAATTAGATATTAATTTAAAAGGATATTGAATTATCAAGATTTAATTAAACCAAAACATCTAATCTAAAATTAATCAATCAAAAACACATGAATTTAAATAAACTTAAACTTCATTAAATATTAAGGATATTGAATTATCAAGATTTAATTAAACCTAACATCTAAGCAAAATTAATCAATCAAAAACACATGAATTTAAACAAACTTAACCTTCATTAGATATTAAAGATATTGAATTATCAAGATGTAATTAAACCAAAACATATAATCCAAAATCAATCAATGAAATACTTAGAAACTCAAATTCTAAATTCTAAATCAAATAAAATAAATCAAATCAAATAAATTAAATCAAATCAATTACATAAATTCAAATGGGCTAATTATGATACTTAAGGATCTTAGTTATACTATTTAGGAGTTAGGATGTTGAATAGGATGAGTTCTGTCTACAAATAGAATTCATTCTACTCTTCATTTTTGAAAACTTAAACATGACTTTGACCAAATAAAAGTGAAAAAAAATGAAAAGTAAATCATTAATCATTTAAATTGAAATCACCCAAAGGTAAAATTTAAATTAAAACTCCAAATTGAAACTTAAATTAAAGAAGCCTAGTAAAGTCTTGCTATAAAAGCCTTAAGCGCACACATTAGAATACTAAGTCACCACTTCTAGTGCTAAGTTAGGGCGTTGTATGTATGATGTTGTATTTTGTTTTGTGATATAGTGTTTTAGGCTAGATGTTATGGTGTATATTTTGTAGACTAGATGTTAGGCCGTTATTAGCCAAATCATGTTTTTTTTAATTGTGCTTAAAGGGTCATGTAATAAAAAAAATATAAATGCTTTATCATTGGTTAGCCACTCGTAACCCATGTTAGGATAAAATTTGGTTACACATGTGTGGGGTGCTAAGTCCAAATTATTCATATAATTGCTTGGATTGTATGGTGTGTTTAGCTAACATTTATTTTACAGGTGTAGCTAGATTTACTTTTCTTATTTTTGATGTAAGTTTGCATTAGGAATTTGGATTAGTGCTATGGGAGATTAGGATGAATAGTGGCTAGAAGACTTAGTCCTTGGGGTGCCCTGTGATGCCTTTGGAGCAAATCAAATCAAAAGAAAGAGAATGAAGAAATGAAGAAAAGAAGACCCCCATAGCATATATATTATTTTTATCCGGTTATATAAGGGTGAGCTTACCCAACTTTTTTTCTTTTGGTGTACTGGAACTAAGAGCTTTTATTCTTTTAGAGTCTATAAAAATTCTTTGATGTTGTGTTTAGATTGCGCATTAGAACAATATATTTTTTATAGTTTCTTTATGACTGATGCTTGAATGTGTGGCCTAGATGCAGTAGGCTCTTAGGGTAAAATTAATTTTTCTATCTCAATTAATAACTCATAACTAAAATTTTAAAATAACTCATAAACTCACATAACAACCTAGAAATTAAATCAAGATAATAAAATTTTTAGCAACCCCTTAGATAGATGAATGAATGTATAATATCATGCATGTCATATTCTTCCACTCTTATTAAGAGGGGCTTCCATCTGTAGAGAATCAAGGCTTAACTGTGAGAGCCTTTGGTGGAAGAACACCCTTTCTCTGATTTGGCCCTAATCAAATTCTCATGCATTTAGGCATACAAAATCCCATAGCTTGTGTCAAAATAAAGAGTTCAAAGAATTAAAAATAAAATTTGAAGAAAGTGATTAAAAGTCATGCTAGTCTTTGAGGAGAAGGACTTAGTTTCCTCTCTAAATAAATAACAACCTAGCCATCTTGCAAAGAATAAGACTTTCCTACATGGATTTAAAGCATATGAGGAGTTAGCTGATTGCCACTCCATGTGGTAATAAGTCCAGCAATCGGGTGGTTCATCCTCTCTTATGGAGGTGAATCAAATACCCACCTTTTGCTTAGACTTAGGTTGTGCCTTTATTTTGTACAAAGGCTCCTTAGTTCAGGATTCTGAGGTAGCTATTTTCTTTGGGCTACAAGCATAAATCCTCACATCTTAGGAATTTCCATAATCTTATGTTGTGGAATTATAAGCCCTAGTAATCTAATAAAATGCCAACTCAAACAATTGGCTCTATTCAATTTCAAAAATATAAAGCCCAATTATAGGATAGATTGGAATGCTCACTAGGCTTCTTGGTATCATGAGTATTTCTTACTTTCTCTCTTTGGATTCCAAAAATAAGTCTTCTTCTTGCTCTATCCCAGTTAATTTTCTAAAATAGCCAATCCTTTGATAGTCTTAACCTTGAAATCTTTAGAGACCCTAATTGTCAACTTTAATTGAGAGTATTCTTAAGGAATTCCCATTCCATAGGATGTAATTAACTATGGGGGCTTACCTCCATAGGAAACTTAACAAACCCAGCTTAAAATAAACTCTACTTTACTTTTTTCCATGTAAAGTAGGGGAAAGCTCTCTGGTATATTCGAAGACCCATCATGCCTTAAGAGTCTTATTAAGTGATTAGGTCCATTATAGAGTGGTGATTTCTATCTTTCAAGATAGTACATCATTCCTTAATATTGTACCAGATCACTTCAATAAATATCCTCTAAGATCTGCATGGTGTCCCACATCCCAAAAATAAACATCACAGATTTTTCTGGCGACTCCGCTGGGGATGGTTCCTCTCTCCATCTTTAGTAGACAATTATTATCTCAAAGCATAGATAGTGGACTTATATTTTATATAGGCCTGAGACTATCATTCTTTCTATTGGCACTTAGCTTATTTCATCCTTAAGCAAAGCTCGCCAACATCCTATTTTAAGACCTCATGTAGGTCCTAAAATTTCATTGGATTCGGTGAAAATTAAAATTAATCAAACAAAGGAGATGACCAAATATAAGAATCTCTTCACCATCCTGATGGTGAGGCAAGGTTCATCCGATGAACAATAAGAAAATAAAACCATTCTATAAAATAACATGTCTTTCCAGAAGAACTTTTTCAAATCCATATAATAAAAGATCTTTACACAAAAAATTATAAGAAATTTTCAAGGCATAAAAACACATATAACCAAACCTCGTTTAACAAATCCTATGATTATTACAAGGAGGTTCTGTTTTAAAAATAAAAATCAATAATTTTTAATATTTTTAAAAGCACATTTTCTTTGGAAATGGCTATCCCCATCCCACACACTCAAATTCATTGGATGGAGATTCTATTTTTGAATAAAACTATGATATAAAAATTGAAACTCTACTTAGCATACTTCACATGTGCTAGAGTTGAAGTTTCTCCTCTTTTCGAAAAGCAATAAACCATACACACACAAAAGAGAAGTCAAGACATATTTGAACCCCCCACTTGACATAACCAAATTTGTCAAATGGAGTTCTTCCTTGGAGAAGGTAGAGCATTTATTTTACATTTATCATAAAACTCCTTCTTGCCAAACTTTGACTTCAAAACACATTGAAACCCATTTGACATGTCCAAGTATATCAAATGAGAACCCATTTTGAAAATCATAGAACAAATTGAACTCCATTTAACATAAGTATAAATAAGTTCATTTTCTTTCAAAATCATAAATACATTTGACTTTCACTTAACATACCAAATTTGTTAAGTGACAGTTTCATTTTCAAAAAATCATGAACACATTTGACTTTCACTTGAGATACCAAATTTGTTAAGTGAGAGTTTCATTTTCAAAAATCATAAACACACTTGACTTTCACTTAACATGCCAGGTTTGGTAAGTGAGAGTTTCATTTTCAAAAATCATAAACACACTTGACTTTCACTTAACATACCAAGTTATATTTTCTTTTCAAAATCATAAACACATTTGACTTTCACTTAACATACCAAATTTATTAAGTGAGAGTTTCATTTTAAAAATAAAATAAAAAATCATAAACACATTTAACTTACACTTGACATACCAAATTTATTAAGTAAGAGTTTCATTTTCAAAAATCATAAACATATTTGACTTTCACTTTACATACCAAATTTGTTAAGTGAGAGTTTCATTTTCAAAAATCATAAACACATTTGACTTTCACTTAATATACCAAATTTGTTAAGTGAGAGTTTCATTTTCAAAAATCATAAACACATTTGACTTTCACTTGACATACCAAATTTGTGAAGTTAGAGTTTCATTTTCAAAAATCATAAACACATTTGACTTTCACTTAACATACCAAACTTGTTAAGTGAGAGTTTCATTTTCAAAATCATAAACACATTTGACTTTCACTTAATATACCAAATTTGTTAAGTGAAAGTTTTATTTTTAAAATTGCAAACACATTTGACTTTCTCTTAACATACCAAATTTGTTAAATGAGAATTTCATTTTCAAAATCACAATCACATTTGACTTTCACTTAGCATACCTAATTTGTTAAGTGAGAGTTTCATTTTCAAAAATTATAAGCACATTTGACTTTCGCTTAACATACCAAATTTGTTAAGTGAGAGTTTCATTTTCAAAAATCATAAACACATTTGACTTTCACTTAACATACCAAATTTGTTAAGTGAAAGTTTCATTTTCAAAATCATAAACACATTTGACTTTCACTTAACATACCAAATTTGTTAAGTGAGAATTTCATTTTCAAAATCACAATCACATTTGACTTTCACTTAGCATACCAAATTTGTTAAGTGAGAGTTTCATTTTCAAAAATCATAGGCACATTTGACTTTCTCTTAACATACCAAATTTGTTAAGTGAAAGTTTCATTTTCAAAATCATAAACACATTTGACTTTCACTTAACATACCAAATTTGTTAAGTGAGGGTCTCTTTCAACACACATTTGATCCCTATTTTAACATACCAAATTTGTTAAATAAGGATCCAATTTTTCATGTCAAACCACACTTGAGCTTCCACTTAACATACCAAATTTGTTAAGTGAGAGTCTCATTCTTAAAAAAAAACAAATATTTCTCAAACAAATTTGGGGCTTTCACTTAATATACCAAATTTGTTAAGTGGGACTCCCATCTTCAAACAAAAGCAAATTTATCTCACAATCACATTTTAATTTCACTTAGCATACCAAATTTGTTAAGTGAAAGTCTCATCATCAAGCACAAATCAAACACATGTGGTCTCTACTTAACATACAAAATTTGTTGAGTAAGAAACCTCATTTTTAAATTAAAATATCACACAATCGAATCTTCACAAGCAAAAATATTTCAAACACACAATCACAACCTCTTCTTAGCATACGCAAATTTGCTAAGTAGAGGTCTTTCAAACTATCAATATTTTCAAACAAGATGCACAAAACACAAATATCTCCAAGAAAATCTCTCTCAAATTTTAGAACCCCAACCTACCTAAATCATTGAGTATGGGTTCTAAATCAAATCAAATGGCAAAGACTCTCCTCAATATCCAAAATCTCTAAAATTTGATGAACCCCACTTAACATCCTTAAGATTGTTGTGTGGGTTCAAATTCAATCAAATCTTAAAATCAATGATTGAAGGTAAATATCAAAGCAAGTGTCTAACTTATATTTCAAAATGCGATTTCGTAACCAATTCTTGTCAACAACATTTATGGCTCCCAACAAGTTTGTGTTTTCCTTCCAAACTTAGCCCTGGATCAGGCTAGTCTCCCTACTACTAGCTCCACCGAAGTCATCTGCTTTGGCCATGGTTTTGAGGGGGTGAGGATTTCTTGCTAGGGGACAACCCTCACCACAGTTAGCAAGGAGGAGGTGGCAGGACAGACGCCACTTATCCGATTCATTATGCCATCTGATTCTTAATTTCCTTCACTAAAGAGGAAGGCCACTATTATTCTTGCTACCCCACCAGTATCAATTTCTTTGCCGCTTTTCAGGTCGGCCACTCTACTACACGCTAGCAAGAGCTACTACCCCCTCCTTGGACACCCCAAAGGGGAAAACTATCTTGGTTTTTGAAATAGTCTCCTCCACGTTCGAGGTGGGTTCTAGCTCTCATTCTTCCATACCTACACATACACAGCATCACAATAAGAATTGCAAGGTCAAGCGACATCACAAGAGGGTAGAGAGAGAGATGGATGCCGCTTCCCATGTGGTTGAGGAGGGATCTCCCTGTGAGACCTCTCCACATTTGAGTGGTAGGTTTCCACCCCTCTCACTCGATGGAGAGGAGGACTACAGAGGATTGTCGCTACCTCCACCACATATTTCAACACACCGCAGTGGAGCAAGCCTACGCCTGCCTCAGTCTTACGCCAGTTGACCGAGCCTACACACGCTCAGAGTCTTATATAATTTTTGATCTAAGGATAGTTATCCCTAGGAGAATCAGAAGTCAGATCTAGAGGGAGAGAGTCTTGGAGGCTCAGGCATAAGCTCAAATAAGTAGGAGGGACATGAGGTTTGCAGTGCGGCCTCCTCTGATGGATTTTCCTGATCGCCGCCTCTACTGGTCGATCATTTGATAACATCATCCATACCTGCTACTCATCATAGAGGAGTAGCCTACAATGTGGGCGTGCTACCGCACGCTCCACTCACCGCCCACCATCACCTATCCAGCTCACGGCATCCCCCATTCCAACCAAGATCTAGAAGCCCCCATCCAGGGAAAGACCATCACCATTGGTGATCCGCCATACCCAAGGATCCTCCATCTACTCCACCCATTGACTGAGGTTGAGCTCTATTCAACCTCCTCGCCTATGGAGAAGAAGGAATGGAGACCCAAGGCCACCCGTGGTCAAGTCACCACCACATAACATATAATTATAAGCATAGCTTCCACCGCAGCAAAGATAAGTGGCAAAGGATGAGGATAGATGTAGTAATGGATGGTAAATCCTCCACAATTAGTGTTCAGGCAAGTGATCAACATATACCTCAAGAGCATCCTCCAAAAGATAATAAGACAATGGCAATGCTCGATGTATCCGCTGAGTATAGCCTCCAATAGGGAGTGTTTGTCCCAAGACGAGACCGCTTCGAGATGAGATCGCCGCCAAGATTTCCGAGAAGAGGAACTCTTCGTGATGATCCTGATGAAGAGAGGATGGTCAATTTTGATCTGGGGATGATCTCTGAGGACTCACCAAGTCCATATGGTGACACTAGGGTTCCCTCCTGTGATCAAGATAACTAGGAGGGTGTTGTAGAGGAAGAAGACATAGCTCATTCAACCCAACACCTTCCAGAAGAGGCAGAGATGAGCATATCAAAGATGGAGAAAAGAGTTGAAGACTTGTTAGCAAATTCTAGCACTTCAAGGCCAAGCTACTACCTACTCTAGAGGCCCACCACCCCTGGGTTGTTGCATGTTCTATCGCCAAGAGTACATCTCCATGGACTGTGATGGCGATGCATAGGAAGGTGGTATACCTCCAAGAAAAAGATATCAAGCAGGAGCAAGTGAAGGATGTTGGCACAAGCCCAGGTGGCTCATCTATTCCAAAGGGTAGACCCTACCCGAGGAATTTGATGGTGTCCAATATCCTAAGGGTTTTGTGCCATTCCTTCAAAATTTTTGATGTGGGAACCCTGGATATAGCACATTTTAGGCCGACGCAATGCCGCATCGATGCACTTTATTTCATCTCTTCATCAAGAGTTTGACAGTATCACATTTGATTGGTATGCAACTACCCTTCAAGAAGACTTTGTCGTCGGGAGCACCTCTTCATCAAGAGGTTTGGAGCCAACAAAGGGTAACTCGTGACCTCATTATATGCAACAAAATCCAATGAGTCCCTTGTTGATTATATTCTTAGTGGTGAAACCAGTATGAAATGAACCATACCGTCTCAACAAGATGCTATAGAAATTCTTCTCAAGAATATTCATGGCCCGGTTGCTTTCATGCTCAAGGGATTTACAATGAAAACCTTTGAGAAGTTAATCAACAAGGAGGCTATCCTACAAGGGGAAGCCAAATAGTTACCTTTTCAAGACCAATCATTCAATCCCAGGCCATAGAAAGCATTCGAGAAGAAGCCAGGTGTAGTATTATCACTAGATGAAGGGAAGCAGCCAGGAGAGAGACCTCATGCAGCCTCCATTGCCACCTCCTCTACCACCACCTCAAGATACCAACCATCACAAATGCACAAGTCGCCACCTCCTCCATAATATACTCAATAATCAGACATATCCACGCGTAGCTATTACCCACCTACTCTTGCCGATAGATTGAATAAGCCATATTCATTCAAGAGGGAGGTAGTTAGAAGATCTTTAAGAATCTCTTAAAGAAACCTGACTTTCAGTTACCTGAGCCCAAGAGGTCGGAAGATGTGGGCAAGAGTAATGATCCTAACTATTGCCCCTACCACCGCATGGTTAGTCATGTCTTGGAGGATTGTGTCACCTTTAAGGACTAGCTTGAGCTATACAAGTCGAGCATTATCCCCAAGGAATACTTGTTAGAACAACCCTCCGTTCTATCGAGTAATTCTTGGGATACTGATCCTCTTAAGATAAAAAGAAGGTTGGATATTGCCATCTCAACCTCTAAAAAAAGTGGTCTCTAAGATCAAGAAGTTTTCTTTACAGGTGTCCGAAGTAACCCAAACCTCCAACACTAAGAAAGGTTTGCAAGTTGCGAAAGACAACTTGAAGAAGGTGTCACCAGAAAACTTACCTTACTTGCCGAGATAGCATAAAGACAACCACCGTCCAAGCCCAACACTCCATCCACCATTGCAGCTACTACTTCTTCCTCCACTAGCTCCTCTTCTACCAATAGAGTATCAGACGGACAAGGGCACTATACCCCTTTCCTTACTTTATTAGATTTCTATCATGTACCTCCATCTAAGAAGAAATCAATGAAGAAAGCTTTCACTTACATCTTGTCCACTGATACTCTAGATTTTATTCCTCTCAAAACTCTCCAAGTCTATAATAATAATAACTCTAGTGATCATTCTTCTTTGATTTAAAAATGGATTTTCCATTTCTAAATCATGTCTTTGAGATTGATTTGAGTCATCCTCGATCCTATAGGAAGTGGTAGTAGTACGAAGGTAAAACTTCCTAAATTCATCATTCCAAGAGGTCACAAGTTAACCTTCAAAGGGCAAAGTTCTACCTCCTAGGGTGGCACCTCAAGATAAGGGTAAGAAAATCATTAGTTCTAAAGAACATATAGTCCCTCCACAAGATGCTCCACCCATGGATATGCTTGTGGAGGATCAAGCCAAGGTTGACTACAACCTCCTAGCACATCTTAGAAAGTTGACAGCTAAGTTAAGAATATATGATGCCCTTATCTTATCCAAAGAGTTAAGGGAATATCTAATCAAGGCTCTTCTTGATCCAGAGATATGCTTTTCATCGACCGCCACAAAGAGGAGGCTTGTAGCTAAGGACACCTGGAGTTACATTGTGATGAAGACTTGCTTCTAGGAACCAAGCACACCGCCTCTTTACATTATATGGAAGATACATGATATCCAGAGTTCTTGTTGACCAGGGTGTATCAAGAATATTATGAGTCTAAAAACTCTCGCTTACTTGAGGATTGACATCTCCAAACTTTCAAAAGAGAAGATGATGTTAAGAGGATTCAATGAACAAGGCTAGAGGGCTTTAAGCTTTATAGTGTTGCCATTAGAAGTAGATAATTGGAAGACTACCACCAAATTTCATGTTATAGACTCATATACATCTTTCAATGCTTTGCTTGGGAGACCGTGGATACATGAGAATAACGTGGTTCCATCCTCTCTACACTAGGTATGAAGTTAATGAGGGGTGGGATTGAATACTGCGTCAAAGGAGATCTTAAGTCATTCATAGTTCATGAGGTAAGAATATATGAAGATGTGACTTACTATCTCCCTCAAAATCAACAAGTCTATTCTCGCGAACTTGGCAAAAGTTCAAAAATAAAAGAGAAAGAAAAGAAAAGAAAAGAAAAGAAAAAGAAAAGAAAAGAAAAAGAAAAGAAATAGAAAAGAAAAGAAAAGAAAAAGGAAATGAAAAGAAAACAAAAGGGAGTGAGAAATAGACTTCGAGGAGAAAGTAGACATTAGATTCCACCCACGCTTACTCCATTCAAACATATGAGATGACTTAACCTCCACCAGCAGAGGAAGAGGCATCCAGACATGCCTAGAGATGGAAGACCTCCTTATTGGCCATCCAATAGAGTTATGTCCCTACAGACTACACCTACTATCTATATAGACTTAGAATCTAGGATGATGAGTCATATATGATTAGTATGCTACCAAGCACTTCAGACAATCCCATGCAAGTAGTTGAGCTGACAATTGATGAAGACTGCCCTAAGCAAAGCATAAGTGTATCCAAGTCTATATGTGAAATAAACAAGCATCATGAGAACTTTAGCTCTAACCCCACTTTCCTCACAAAAGTTGAGGGTTTAAAGGAAGCCCCTAAGTCTTCCACAAATGTAAAGGTGTAGAAGTTCTTTCTTGGAGCATCATCCTCAAGTCAAGAAGTCGATGTAGAACTTGAGGATGATTCATATAAAGATTTAATAGAATTACCTTTTGATTGGTACTCACTGTGTTCTTAATTTAGCAAAGAAAGGATTAATTCCACATACTTGGTCTAAACATAGTCGGATTACTTTGAAAGGTTATGGAACAAATGCATATTCATAATCAAGACTAGATTCGATAAGGTCCAATTGATGATGATTACGCTAGTCATCACCAACCATTTGGAATCGATAGTTCTTTTCAAATCATGCTAACTCATATGAGGAGGTGTGCTTAGAAACTTTAGATGATCCAAATGACTTTGAAGTCAAGGATGCACCTAGTTTGAGGAGATTAGATCAACGAGCTCAAAGAAATCAACCTAGAACTCAAGAAGATCCATCCAACATATATCGCTTCTATTGAATAAAAAAGAAACTAATGATTTAGTGAAGCTATTGATTGAGTTTAAGGATTACTTTGCATGGAGTTATGAAGAGATGCCCGATCTATCTCCTGACATAGCAGTCCATAAACTAGCAATAGAACCTAATGCTAACCCTATCAAACAGGCTCTTAGACGCATGCAATTAGACATTGAACAACAGGTCACTTCTGAAATAAAGAAATTGATCGATGTTGACTTTATTAGGGAAGAAAAATATCCTACCTGTTTGGCTAGTGTCATCTCAGTTAAGAAAAAGAATGGCCAAATTCATATATATATTGATTTTAGGGATCTAAATAAGGCATGTCATAAGGATGAATTTTCACTTCCTATACCAAAATTAATGGTGGACATCACCTCATCTCATGCAAGATATCCTTATGGATGGGTCATCTGCTACAACCAAATTAAGATGGCCCAAGAGGATGAAAGAAACACCGCTTTCAACTCGAAAATTTATGTTATAAGGTCATGCCTTCGCCTTAAAATGTCGCCACATACCAACGGGCCATGACTCGAATCTTCGATGAACTCATTCATCATCAAGTTGAATGCTATGTCAATGATCTCATTGTCAAAAGCAAAGAAAAGGAAGACCATCTCTTTGACTTGAGAGTAGTTTTTGAATGGTTAAGACAATACAATCTCAAAATGAACCCCTCAAGTGTATTCTGAGTAGTCAGAAAATTCTTGGGTTTGTCCACAAGAATTAAAATCGATTCAAAAAAGATCAAAGAGAAATTAGAAATGCCACCCCCTAAAAGCCTAACACAACTTAGGTCATTCCAAAGGTGGTTGGCGTATCTAAGACCCTTCATTTCCAACTTATCAGGAAGATGCCAACCATTCTCAGCACTTTTCAAAAAGGATGCCAAGTTCAAATGGGATGACAGTGTAGCATGCTTTCAAGACATCAAGCAATATCCGATGAACCGTCCCTAGAACCTCTATCCAAAGCTCATATATATATACAATGATTACATTCCCTGGTGCTGCTCAAACCAATGAAGGGGGAAGGAGAACACTCTATTATCTCGCCATCATTTAATCCTACGAGGCAAACTATCACCTATTGAAAAGCAATCGCCTAGCTTTAATCTTTGCAACCCAAAAACTATGACACTACATGTTTTTTCATAACTTGATCTCAAGTCAATCCATTATAATATCTCATGACACGACCTTATCCAAGGTTGCATGTTGGTCCATGATTTTATCTCATTTGATATAAACATTTGCACTCGGCCATAAAAGGATAAACACTTGAATTTCTTAGCAAAGGCATCCACTCCCGATTCTCCACTTAATGATGATCTCCCTCATGAATAAATCATGAACTTAGGGGGTACTAGTGCTTACCGCTGGGAGATGTACTTTGATGGTGCAGCTTCCTCTCAAAGAGGAGAAGAACCACAATTTAATATCCCAAGGAAGGCAAGGGTAGGAATAGTTTTCCTAACTCCAAACTATGATGTGATGAGATTCTCATATCATCTGTTCAATCCATGCACCAACAATGAAGCCGAATATGAGGCTCGACATGCTGAGTTAGTCATTACACATGTATCCCAGTATCAACATCTTTGGGATTCTCGCTAGTCATCAACCAAATCGGGTCCTATAAAGTTCTAAAGCCTAAGCTCCATCATTACCATAAGTACACTATGGAGTTATTGGCCCAAATCCTGAGGTTACCATCTACAAGATTCCTCGAGGAGAGAATGCAAGTAATGCACGACAGCTGCTTGCCAAAGAGTTGGCATGTCCGTAAGATGAGTCCATTCCAATAAGGGTCCAAAATAAACAAGTCTTATCCCTTATTAATGGAACTCATCAAGAGATTCTCTCTGAAGGGGAGGCCATTGCCAAAAAAAAGGATAAGAGTTGATTGGAGGCAACCATTCATATATTATTTAAATATAAGCAAACTACCTCAACAGAAATCATTGGCACACCAGGTGAAGTAGAGAGCCCTTTCCTATACTCTTATAGGTGCCACCTTGTACCAGAAGTCCTTCAATCATATGTGGTTACGTTGTCTGGACAAACACAAAACCCATAGGATTGTGATCGAGGTACACTCAGGGTTATGTGGAGCACATCAATCCAGTCCGAAGATTAAAGCCAAGATTAAGAGACTAGGATACTACTGGCCTTTAATGATCACAGACTGCATGGACGTAGCTAGGAGATGCCACCAATTTCAGGTACACGGTGTGGTCCTACATCAACTCCCAACATTCTACATCCTACATGGGCCATGATTGGGGTACACATCAGGGTCTGACGATCCTCCTCCTTCTTCCAAAGGTCATCATTCATTCGCCGACTACTTTTCCAAGTGTGAGGCAATCCCACTTAGAGGTCACATCAACATGCTCAATTTTTTTCGTAAACCATATCATATAGGTTGCCTAAATGAATTTTATCTAATAATGGTACTGCATTCAAGAGCACTAAAATCAATAGCTTTGCTCGAAGACACAGTATAGATTGGAGATATTCTACCAACTACTACCCAAGGGCAAATGGATTAGAAGAAGCCTTCAATAAAACTCTCATTCAAATACTAAAGAAGACACTAGATGACAATAAACGATGATGGCATGAATATTTAGTTGAAGCCTTGTGGGCCTACCTCATCATATACAGAACTCCAACTCAATCTACCCCTTTCTCCTTAGTGTATGGGTTTGAAGCCGTTCTACCATTAGAAGTCTAACTCCCATCACTAAGGATTATCGTAGCAAAAATCACAAGTAAGAATGCCAAGTGGTTGGAAGAGCTAAGGTTTGAGGAGAGATGCCTACCGCATGCCAACCGAAGTTATATAAAACCAAGATGATTCAAGCTCATAACAAGTTGGCCTGTCTTAAGCTTTTCAAGTAGGAGAGCTTATTTTTATTTTAAGAAGGCCAATCTTTGCCCATCGAAAGATAGGAGGCAAGTTTGAACCCACTTGGGAATGCCCTTATGCCATAGAGAAGGCCTATCAAGGAGGGTCTTATCAACTCATAAATTGAAAAGGAGAGCGCCCGATGCTTCCAATCAATGGGCTCTATCTAAGAAAATATTATCCATAAATCTTGTTTGAAAATAATTATCAATAATATTTTTTTTCATCTCAAATTTCATTTCTTCTGTGTTAGAAATATATTTTGCATGTGAATCTGCCACGACATATTTAGGGTAGGTATAAGAGAACACAAGCAGCATCTTATTTCCTCTTTCACAACACAAATAAATATATATCTTTTGTCTCAGGCTACTTTGATGTGGGAGAAAGCCCGGAACCTCATTACCGCTTATCGGGTCTACATGCTACCGCTATGTCACCAGTGGTAACTTATGAGGATGTGAGTCCCCGCGCTTTCTAACTCCATTGTACACATAGCTTGGGTATAGTCTTCACCGGGAACTACTCATGTTGGTTTTATTTAAGAAGAGAGTCGCTTTCTTCTAGTCACCATCCAGTCGAATTTGAGGTTTAGTGTAAAAGCCCCCCAAGCATCCTATTCCTTCATATCAAAACACACATATCTTTCTTCTGATATTTTGATGTGAGAGCAAGTCCCCTATGGCCACCTTTACCGCTTCAGTTAGGTTTGATTTGTTGCCCAAAGCATCATCACCCTGGTCATTTGTTGGATGTGAGTCCTCTTTTTCTAATGACCACCTTGCAAATTGATGAGCGCCTTGTTAGTTTCATAGTTCGCCACAAGCTACCTCATAGTTGATCGCAAGAAGATGTGAGTCCACGCTTTCTTCTTGAACTAATCATCATGATTTAACTAGTCAATATATTTGAGGTTTGGGTAAGTCCTCAGGCTCTTTCCTCTTGACTATGTTTTGAGTTGATAAAGTCCCCTGTAATTCCTCAAGAGTCTCTACCTGGATGACACCCCATCGAGCTAAAGATTGACTAACCCAGTGGTCAATTTTGCTTTAGAAAGATGTAAGCTTACATGCCTTCTTCTTGATTATCAAGGTAATGATGCAAAGGTTGATGTTCTCCATGTCGATAAACCCACCCGTGGACACCACTTGGTGATGTGAGTCCTCGCTTTCTCCTTGAGTTGGCCACCAAATACTTATTTAATATATGACTAGCCATATCATCTTCTTCGTGGTGTTGTATTAAGCCTTTTGTGGACCCATCCCCTGTGGGCATTCTATTTGGATCACGCCTTTGTTACCCCATTTAGACATTACCCGGGTTACTTTTGGATTGGACAATCCCCCTTTCCTAGTAGTCACCCCTGTGGTTGGAGAATTGGTTTAGTGGATGTGCAGATTTTCCTCGTGAATCAGATGGTTAAAGATATAAGCTCCTTCGCTTGATCCCTAGTAAAACCAATAGGTCCATGTCAAAATAAATTAAATAAATAAAAAAAATTTGCTTGTGGATGGAATTCAAGCCCCTAGTGGCCCCTTCCTGCTGTGCATCCTATCTTTGAAGCAAGAAACTCTATAGGAATTTCACTACTGAGATAAGTCCCCTAGATCCTCACTCAAGAGTCGCCCTTAGGTTGGGTTCAACTTGTTGTGCCACCAACGAGTTACCAAGACGGCCATTGCTTTAAAGATATAAGTTTCACATTCTTTCCAAGATTGACATTGCAACCAACGCTACCTCGTCCAATTTATTGTGCAACCATCGATCACCCCAAGATTCCTTATTTAAGAAGATGTAAGTCTCCTGCTTTCTTCTTGACCATTGCAAACCAAAAGGCACCCCTTGGTTATTTCAACGCTAGTAGACTATCCCTTTAGATTTGTAAACCTAAGATAGGTCTAGGCTGATATTAGGTCATTCTTAATACATCCATCGCACACCGACAAGGTCCACCTAAAATAAAATTAATTCTGACTATTCTTGAGTCAATATGAGTCCACAGTGGCATTTTGCTCAAATAGTCACCCTAGGTCGAGATTGATCCGTTTTATCAACAGATCACCCCAACTGATCCTTACTGGAAGATGTAAATCTACGCTTTCTTCCTAGACATGCACACAAAAAAAGGCAACCCTTATGGATAGTCCTACCCATGTAGACTACCCCTTTGGACTTGTAAATCAAAGTAGTCAAGTCGCATGCTCTTCTAGTGAGTCCATCACACCATCGTGGTCCACAATATAATACATAAGATCATTAAAGTGAATCAAAATTTTTTAAGGAGATATATTTTGGAATTTGATTTGACTTAGAAAAATGTAAGAAAGGTTCACTCCAACCCATTTCCCTCATGTGTGAATTGGTTTAGTTTAATTTTAGAATAATTAGGTTGATTTTATGTTTTATTTAAGTTAAGTCAAATTAAATCCATTAATTCTTACCTACACCACTAATTAATTAAACAAGTAATTATGAGCCAACAATATATGCAATCACTTGGAATTTAAATCACCCACCTAGAAATAACGAGCCTAATGCACCGCTCATTATTGACAATTAGACTAGGTTTACCAAGTATTTTTATAACCTTCCTATGACCTCACTTTTGAAGTGAGCTTTAACCTCCTTCTTAGACTTAGACTCTTCTACACTAAGAACTCCTTAGTCATAAGACATTCTAGTGTGTGAACACTTAACCTAAGCCTAGAGACTTAAAAGTGTTAATCATAAGATTAAGCTATGCCTTAGGGTTTAAGGAAATTACCTATCCCATAGCCTAAACCCAATCTAGATACACTTTCTCAAATCAAACTCAGACTCAATTCTCAAACCAAATCTCAAATTCAAATTCAAATTCCAAATCTAATTTCAAAATTTGACTCTAAATGATTGAAACCCAAAATCAAATTCAAACTAAACCCTTCCTAAGCCATATGAACCACATTCATAAGATTAGCCAAAACTCCCTTAAATCAAATCAAACTTAATTGATCTCTTTATAAATCAATTATTGCTTCATTTATATTCACAAATATAAATGAAATCCAAATTCAAA
Source organism: Cymbidium sinense (assembly GCA_021442155.1). Classification (NCBI taxonomy): domain Eukaryota; kingdom Viridiplantae; phylum Streptophyta; class Magnoliopsida; order Asparagales; family Orchidaceae; genus Cymbidium; species Cymbidium sinense. The sequence continues at coordinate 106,082,024 of CM038221.1, read as the reverse complement.
TGATCAAAACTATATCAAAAATCAAATCCAAACTCAATCTAAACTCTTTAAGCTAATTCTTTGGACTTTGCTAAATTCTATCAAGATCAAGTCAAAATTAATGAATTTTCTCTTGAATTAATCATTCATTCAAGTATCTACCTAAATATAAATGAAACCTACAATCATCAAATCAAATCGAAACCAATCCAAGTCAAACACAACCTCGCCCTTTTGACTTGAAAATTTCAAATGAGCCAAAATCTCTTAGACACCAAATTGATTACCGTTGAATTTATATTCCAATCTATGGCTCATATATAAGTTCAACTAAACTTGAATCAAACCAAAACCAAACCAATTGACCCACTTAGGTCCACTTGACCCAAACTGACCTAAAGGACCCATTTGAGCCAACTTCTAATCCAACTCAAATTAGATTGAACAAAGCTCACCAAAATCTTCTATCATGATTGTTGATCACCCTAGGATGATCAATTACAATCAATTGGGCCAAACCAAGCCCAATTGGCCATTTGATCCAAATTGACCCAAATTGGCCCAAAGGACCAAATTGGGTCAAATCATGATCTAACCCAAATTGATTGCAACCAATGATTCAAGTTTATTCTAAATTGATTATTGAACTTGACCAAAGCCATAATTAAACCCAATTTGATCAATCGAGCCCAATTGGTCAACTTGACCCAACCTAGCCCAAATTGGCCTAAAGGGTCAATTTAGCATAAATCCAAATTAAATCCAAATTAATTCAATCCAAAGACCACATTCTTCACTTAGCCAATTGAACATGAATCCCATAACCCAAGTTAATTCCAATTAAATGGGTCAATTTGACCCAAAATGACTCATATGACCCAAATTGGGCCCTTGAAACCAAGCCAAAACCCATCAAACTCAACCAAACCCATTTGGGATCAGCCCAAACAACCCAACCCATTTAAATCTCTCATGGATCCTCCATCATAGATTCCACCCAACCTCATTTAATTCCCTCCATCACATGCACTTCCCATTTGCATTGAACAAATCATATGGCAAGAGAGGACTTTGGAAAAATCCAAAGTCCTCAATCAATCTATCTCCATCCCAACCACCCCAAACAAGATGAACTGAGCAAAAAATTCATATTATTATGGAGGGGAGATTTTAGATCTCTCTCCCACCACCATTCAGCCCCTAAAAGCTCCCCAAAGGAATAAGGAACCCATCCCCCAGTTCTTTGAGCCATTTTTGAGCTAAAATACATAAATAATTGCTCTTCTGGTGAGGCGACAATAGACATCAAAGAAGGCGACATTTTGAAGGAGGCAAGGGCTAAAGATCACTCCAACGCTTTCTCACATACCTAGGAGTTCACTTGGATCTTCACCGCCACTGAAAATCATCCCCGACGAGGTAAATTTCACCAAACCGTAGTCGGCCTTAGGATTTGGCGTATTTTGTATTAATTTTCTTGCGATTTTAAAAATTTCCCTTAGATAATCCTGCATTTTACTTTAAATTATCCCAATTAGGAAATAAAATTTTTTTGGTGTGAATCGGAATGAAAATGGGTCCATTTGGATACATTTTGGCTTAGAAACACTCATTTTTTCCAAAAAAAAAAAGCCTAAAAACACTGTTCACCGGCCGATATGGTACAGCTGCCGTCCGATCCTGTAGTTCACGGATCGGCCGGATCGCGCGGGATCGCGATCCGTGCCTTCGATAGCTGATGCGATCCGATATCCAATCACACCTGACATCGCTCTGATCATCACCGATCGCGATCCTAACCTCTGGATCATGTAATCTGATTTGATCTCGACGGCGATCTAAGGCCCAAAGGCAAGTCACGTGGTCATTTTCCCTTCCCAAATAAAGGCTCGCAGCCGAATGTATTTCTTTTTTATAAAAAAATTAATTTAAATAACCTGAAACTTCAAAAATTCATAAAAAAATAAAATACTTAATAAAAAATTGCAAACAAGGGCTCATTTGAGTCATCTTTCCAAGAGGATTCTAACAAGCTTCAAATCCACAAAGTTTACTAAGTATTTTGAGCTTAATTTAAATTTTAATAAAAATTAAATTTTATTAATTAAACCAAAAATATAAGTCAGATTAAGTTGAAATTTTTAGGAATTGAAATTAAAGTTAAAACACAGCTACCATAAACATTTCAAGTGAAAATTACTTTTGGATTAGGAGAAATTAAATTTTAAAATTCAAATTGTCCATTTTAATAAAATAAATCAAATAAAAATTCAAAAATTTACAAAAATCTTCAAAATGGCTTAAATCACTTCAATTGACATCTAGGACTCTTAAGAAAATAATGTGATCTTCTGAATCTTAATGAACCCTAAACAAACACTTAAGATTAGAGTTTAATCAATTAAGGAGTTAATTAAAATATAATTTAAAAATAATTTAAATATTAAATCAAAATCAAAAATGAAATAGCACTTAAGCAATCATTAATTAAATCTCAAATCAGAAATATCATTCTTTGGAAAATTAAAATATGATTAAGCCTATATAAGTTAATAAAACTCAATTAAATGATTAAATCTTAAATCAAACTCAAAACCCAACAAATTTAGGAAACTTTAATCATTTGATACTAATTGAATTAAACGAACTAAAATTAATGTAAACTTAATTAACATATGATTAAATCACATCAATTTGTAATAAGATAATTAATTCACCATTAAATATTTCAACCTAATAACTAAATTGAACATGTTAATGAAATCAAACAAACATAATAAATGAATCAAATCAAGTAAAACCCTAATCATGAATAATCAAACTTAATTAGTCAATCATCTAATTAATGCAAATTTAATAAATTAATCCATCATCTTAATTAATCAAATTAATTTAAATAAGTTACATTAAAGCAAACTCTAAAATTAAGCTTAAATCAAACCCCTAATTGAATTTAATAATCACACCCCTCAAATAAACTAATTAAGTTAATCAAATTAAACACTAATCAAACATAATTAAGATGCAATTAAACACTAATCAAAATCTAAATTAAACTTAAATCATTAAATCATTAATCTCTAATTAAAGAAATCCTTAATTAATCTAATAATTTTAATTGACCCTTAATCAAACTTAATTAATCAAGCGTCTAATTAATAAAAACTTAATAAATTAATCCATCATCTTAATAAACTAAATTAATTTTATAAATCACATTAAAATTAATCCAAACCAAAAACATAATTAATCTACTAATTAATTTAATCACACCTATTAAAATAAACTAATTAAGTCAATTAAATTGATCATATTAAACTTAAGCTTAATCAATCAAAATGCAATTAAATACTAATCAAAACCTAAATTAAACCTAAACCATTAAGTCATTAATTACATCATTAGTTTAAACAAATATGAAACCAAATTGAAAATTAAATAAACCTTTATAATTAACATAAATACACTTCTTAATTAAACTAATCACATAATCACATTGAACCTAAGCAAACCCATAGACCAATAAAGCTAATTAAATCAAATTAAATCAAATCAAGTTAAATTAAGAAAGACTCTCATCAATTTAATATACAATCAAATCAAATCTAATTCAACCTACTTAAATAAGATAAACTAATTAACTATCCAATGTATGAAATCAAAATGCAAACCAAACTTTGATAAACATGACAAAATGGATAAAAATAAAATTAATTACAAGAATCAAATTCAATTAAAAATAAAAATAAAATCTCAATTAATTTAATCTAATCAAACTACAAATGAATGAACCATAACCACAATCAAATAAGCATGAAATTAAGTCACATAACCATAATCAAAGAAAAGAATTAGATATTAATTTAAAAGGATATTGAATTATCAAGATTTAATTAAACTAAAAGATCTAATCTGAAATTAATCAATCAAAAATACATGAATTTGAACAAACTTAAACTTCATTAGAGATTAAGGATATTAAATTATCAAGATTTAGTTAAACCAAATATCTAATCTAAAATTAATCAGTCAAAAACACATGAATTTAAACAAATTTAAATTTCATTAGATATTAAGGATATTGAATTATCAAGATGTAATTAAACTAAAACATCTAATCCAAAATCAAATCAATCAAATACTTAAACAAACTCAAATTCTAAATTCTAAATCAAATTAAATAAATGAAATTTAATCAATTACATAAATTCAAATGAGCTAATTAAGATACTTAAGGATCTTAGTTATACTCTTTAGGAGTTAGGATGTTGAATAGGTGAGTTGTCACAAATGGAATTCATTCTACTCTTCATTCTTGAAAACTTAAACATCACTTTGACCAAATAAAAGTGAAAAAAATGAAAAGTAAATCATTAAATTATTTAAATTGAAATCACCCAAAGATAAAATTTAAATTCAAACTCCAAATTGAAACTTAAACTAAAGAAGCCTAGTATAGTCTTGCTACATAAGTCTTAAGCACACACATTATAATACTAAGTCACCACTTCAAGTGCTAAGTTAGAGCATTATATGTATGATGTTATATTTTGTTTTGTGATGTAATATTTTAGACTGGATGTTAGGGTGTATGTTTTATAGACTGATGTATGTTATTAGCCTAATCATATTTTGCAGTGGGGTTTTGGGTCTATAATAAAAAATTATAAATACTTTCGCTGTGCAGGTTGCTTAGCCCCTAAAGTGTAACCCATATTAGGACAAGTGGGCTTGGTTACCCATGTCTGGGGTGCTAAGTCTAAATTATTCATATAATTGCATGGGTTATATAGTGTGTTTAGTTAATATTTATTTTGCAGGTGCAGCTAGATTTACTTTTCCTATTTTTGATGTAATTTTGCATTAGGAATTAGGATTAGTGCTATGGGGATTAGATGAGCAAGCAAAAGGCTTAGTCCTGGGGTGCCCTGGATGCCTTTGGAGCAAATCAAATCAAAAGAAAGAGAATGAAAAATGAAGAAAAGAAGACCCCATAGCATATATATTATTTTGTAATCTGGTTGTATAAGGGTAGAGCTCGACACCATCTTTTTTTTTCTTTTCGAGGTGTATGAAACCCGACCAGACTGGCCTTTTATTCTTTTACGGTAGTCTATAAAATTGTTCGATGTTGTGTTTAGATTGCGCATTAGAACAACATATTTTTTATAGTTTTTTTATGATTGATGCTTGAATGTGTGGCCTAGATGTGGTAGGCTCTTAGGATAAAATTAATTTTTCTAGCCCAATTAATAACTCATAACTAAAATTTTAAAATAACTCATAACCTCACATAAAAGCCTAAGAATTAAATCAAGATAATAAAATTTTTAGCAACCCCTTAGCTGGATGAATAAATGTATAATATCATGCATGTCATATTCTTCCACTCTTATTAAGAGGGGGCTTCCATCCTTACGAGAGAATCAAAGCTTAACCTGTGAGAGCCTTTGGTGGAAGAACAACCCTTTCTCTCTTGATTTGACCCATAATCAAAATCTTATGCATTTAGGCATACAAAATCCCATAGCTTGTGTCAGAATAAAGAGTTCAAAAGATTTAAATAAATTTGATAAAATTTACATTAGATGAAGTCATGGTTTCATACCACCCATGCTCTAGTCTCTTAGGGAGTGAGTTTAAGGACTTAGTTTCCTCTCTAAATAAATAATAACCTAGCCATCTTGCAAAGCATAAGACTTGCCTACATGGATTTAAAGCATAGGAGGAGTTACCACGCCACTGTAAAAAAGTGGTTCATCCTCCCTTGTGGAGGTGAATCAAATACCCACCTTTCGCTTAGACTTATGTTGTGCCTTTATTTTGTACCAAGGCTCCTTAGTTTAGGAATCTGAGGTAGCTATTTTCTTTGGCTACATGCATAAATCCTCACCTCTTAGATATTTTCACAATCTTATGTTTTGGAATTATAAGCCCTAACAATCTAATAAAATATTAACTCAAACAATTAGCTCTATTCAATTTCAAAAATATAACTCCCAATTGTAAAGTAGATTGGAATGCTCACTAGGATTCCTAGTATCATGAGTATTTCCTACTTTCTCCCTTTAGATTCCAAAAATAAGTCTTCTCCTTGATCTATCCCAGTTGATTTTCTAAAATAGCCAATCTTTTGATAGTCTTAATCTCGAAATCTTTAGAGACCCTAATTGTCAACTTTAATTGAGAGTATTCTTAAAAAATTTCCATTCCTTAGGATGTAATTAACTATGGTGGCTTGCCTCCATAGGTAACTTAACAAACCTGGCTTAAAATAAGTTCTACTTTACTTTTTCATGTAAAGCAGGGGAAAGATCTTTGGTATATTCTAAGACCCATCATGCCTTAGGAGTCCTTATTAGGTGATTAGGTCTATTATAGGGTGGTGATTTCTATCTTTCGAGATAGTACATCATTTCTTAATGTCACACCCGATCACTTCAATAAATATCCCATAATATCTGCATGGTGTCCCACATCGCAAAAATAAACACCACACCATCATATCTAGTTTGATTATAATTTCCCTTGAAGTCTCTTAGGTCAACCTAATCTACCCAAGGTTGATTAAGCTAGAGTGATTTAGTTTTGAATTTGATTAATTGAATTGGTTAATGTAGTGATTAAGCCATTAATTAATTTACAAATTAATTAAATGTTTATCCAAATGAAATAAACTTAAGGGAAAAGATTTGGAAAAGAAATCCTAATCTCAATCTCTAAGTTCATTTACTATTTCATGATGATTCACAAACTTAATTAATGAATTTGTCACTATTTAATAGATTAATTAATCATTTAATTAGTTAAGAGAGGGATTAAGGATGAACTAAGCAATTCCTTTAATTAATCCAATAATAAATTCCAAAAAAAATCATGAGAGGCAGAGGTCATCCCACTAATCAACCTTAGAAAGTTTGGAATTAATTTTTGAATTAATTAATGAGTGATTAATTATATTTTTAATAAAACCTAAATTGAGTGAAAGTCACTATTCAAAATTAATTGATTTTAATTTCATATTATTTCTCACTGAATTATCTTTAAAATGAACTTGAGTTTGCATTTTTTTAGATTTTTTTATAATTAGTTATGAATTTTAGAAGTTCAGTATTAAAAATGAATTAATTAGAGCTAATTAACCTCCTAATCCCATCGAGCCACGTGGCGGCTGATGCGACATGCTTTCCATGTGGCGTGATGGGATAGGTTATTTAAGTTATCACATACGTGGTTGAGTCAGTCGACAACAGACGTGCTTTCTCCAATGGAGGAGATAGCTTCATCTAGTAGAGACGAAGCCTTATTGAAGGTATCTTGTCTTGATTTGGGGTGGATGGCTCGGTTGACCAAGCTCCCCTTCAATTGTCATCGGCTTTGATCCAAGTCCTCCTTCCCGTGGCTTGGTGACTTGGGAAGCAACTTGATTGAGCTTAATGAGGTCACTTAATGGTGCTTGTAAGATTAATTTAGGTTGGTGGAGAACTGGATGGGTTGGCTCTTCATTTAGGTCAAGTTGGGTCAAATTGGGTTAGGTTGACCAATTGGTCAAATTGGGTCAAACCATGGGTTAGGTCAAGTTCAAATGATCATTTGGAGCCTATGGGTATCATTGGTTTGGTTCAATTTGGTTTATACTTAGTTTTGGTTCATTTAGATCAAATGGGTCAAGTTGACCAATTTGACCCATTTGACCCAATTGGGTTAAGTCAAGGGTTGGTTTAGGCTTGGTTGATCATTTGAAATGTTTTGCAAGCTTTGTTTCAATCAATTTTGGTTTGGTTTGATTTCATGTTGATTTGACCTTTCAAGTCAAGTTGGGTTCATGGTTAATTGGGCTAGTTGGGCCAATTGAAGCTTTTTTTTAACAAGTTTAGAATGAATTTGATCCATTGGTTGCCATCAATTTAGCTTAGATCAAGATTTGACCCATTTTGACTTTTTAGGTCAACTTGGATCAACTTAAGTCAAGTGGCCAATTAGGCTTAATTTGGCTAAATTTATGGCTTGGTTAAGTTCAATCATTGATTTTGAATTGGTTTAGATCAATGGTTTCAATCAATTTGATATATAGTGGATTTTGGCTTGTTTGGGTTTCATTTGGGCTAAATGTTGACTTGGTTAAAGGCTAAGTTTGACTTAATTTGACCTAATTTGAGTAATTGATCATCCTAGGATGATTGTTGCTCACAATGTGAGGCTTAGATGGGCTTAGTTCAATCCAATTTGGTTTGGATTAGAACTTGACTCAAAAAGGTGCTTTAGGTTACAAGTGAGCCTAAATGGGTCAATTAGTTTGATCAAGGCTTAATTCAAGTTTGGTTGAACTCACATATGGACTTATGAGGAAAATATAAATCCAATTGCAAGTGATTTGGAGTCAAATGAGTTTTGATTCATTTAATAATTCCAAGTTCAAAGGATGAACATGGGTTTGATTTGAGTTAGTTTGATTTTGGTTTGGTGATTGAAGTTTATGTTTATATTTGGGTATGTGATTGAAGGAATGATTGTTTGAATAGAAAATCCAAGGGTTTGGATTGATTTGAGAATGATTTGGCTAAGTTCAAGGATTTGACTTGAAAGAGATAAGTTGGATTTAAGTTGGATTTGGATTTGAGTTTTGAATTTAGTTTTGGTTATTTGAATTTATATTTCATTTATATTTGTGAATATAACTGAGAATATAAATGGTTTATGAGAAAATCTTTTGAGTTTGGAGTGATTTGGTTTTGATTTGGGCTAAGTCCATAAGATGAGATCAAAAGGGCTTAAGAAAGATTTTGGATTTGAAATTGATCATGGGTTTCAATTATTTGATTTGGAGTTGATTCATGATTTAAATTTTAGAATTGATTTATGATTTAAGAAAATCAATTAAGTTGAAATTGATTTAAGATTTAAGTTTTAGAATTGATTTATGATTTGAGAGAATCAATTTAGTTGGAATTGATTTGAGATTTGAATTTGAAGTTTGGTTTGAAAGAAGGATGCAAGGATTGGGTTCAAGCTATAGGGTAGGAAAGTTCTCCTAATACCCCTAAGGGATAACCTATTCCTATGGCTAACTCTTCTAAGTCTCCAGGGTTAGGTTAAGTGTTCACCTAATCACTATAAGTGTCTTAAGACTAAGAAACTCTCAATGTCTAGAGGAGCCCTATGTCCAAGATGAAGAAGTTAAAAGCTCACTCCAAAAGTGAGGTAAACAGTATATCATACCTTAATATCATACCCAATCACTTCAATAAATACCCCTTAAGATTTGCATGGTGTCCCAACAACTCCAAATTAAAACACCACTGATTTTTCTAGTGACTCTGCTAGGGAGAGTTCCTTTATCCATGTTTAGTAATCAATCATTATCTCCAAGCATCGATAGTGGACTTATATTTTATATAAGTCCAAGACTATCATTCTTTCTATTGGAAACCTTGCTTATTTCATCCTTAAACAAGGGTGGCCAACATCCTTTAGGTTTTAGGACCTCACTTCAAGTAGGTCTTGAAACCTCTATTGGACCTCCAATAGGTAAAAAAAAACTAATGAAATCACCAAAAAATAAATCAAACATAACCAAGAACCTCTTACCATTTGCTTGGAATCATTCAACATTTTCAAAATTCTAATGAAGTTCAAAAGAAAAGCAGAAAATTCTTCTCCAAAGTCTCAAATCTCTCCAACATGCACATGAACCCTATTTAACATAATCAAATTTGTTAAATGAGGTTCCACTTCAAAGTAAAAATCAAATCAACCAATAACAATCATAACAAAGTCTAATACACACCCTTCATTTTTTTCAACCTATGAAGAAGAAGCTCCCATTCTATTTTCCTCTAAACAATAAGTCATCATGTCTACCAAAGCTCATCTTTTTCTTCACCACTGGTGTGGATTTGGCCATGGATCAGGCCATACTCTCCTTGGCGCCCATCATCAAGTTTGGCTTGGGCTTTGAGCACTTTAAAGTCACCTATGAGGGACCTGCGATCACCATTGTCAGTAGGGAAGAGGTGACTGACAAGAAGCCACTTCTGTAGTTTGATCTCCATTATGATATCGAGTTCCCATCTTTGAAGAGAAAGGCCTTAAAGGTTCCCCTATAATGTGTGCCATCTGTACCTATCACAATTTTAGTAAAGACTAACACCGCCTCTACAGTTGCCCCAGTCTTTAAAGGCAAGTCAGTGCTAGCTTCTGAGATAGTATCCCCCATGTTTAAGGTCGGTTCTAGCTCCCATCTTGCACCATTGGCTAAGACCCAGTCCCATAACAAGAAAAGAAAAATTAAGAGACACTACGAGCACATGGCTAAAGAGGTTGAGGAAGCCTCCCATGTAGTTGAGGAGGGATCCCCCCGTGAGACCTCTCCCCTTCTTGGTGGTAGTAGGTTTCACCCCCTTTCAGCTATATAGAGAGAGGAGGACATCAGGAAGATTGCAAGATCACCCCCATAATTTATAGAGTATGAGACACTGGATAGGGAGAAGAGAAAACCCTATGCTGGTCTGAGATCCATGCTCAAGAGAGTTAGGAGAGTCCACATATGCTCTGAGTCTGCTGCCTTGCATGATTCAAGAAGAGTGATCCCTAGGAGTGTTAGGGATTATAAGGATAGAAGGAGGTTTGCCAGGCAGTCAGTGGTCTCCTCTTTGATTAATCATTCTGATCGATGAGTTGATAAAGCTGATCATTCTGACAAGATGCTACTTATCGATTCCAGCCGTAGGAGGAGATCTTCGACAGAGAGACAGCCAGTGTCACCACCATTACACTGCTCCACTCATCGACCACCATCACCCATCCGTATTCTATCATTTGAAGTGCCCTCCAAGTACCACAAGTCTGCATCTGTAGAGAAAGCATACCCCGTGGTGATACGATTATGTCCCAAGGACCACATTTCATCTACTCCATTTATTGAGGTGAGGTCGAGTTACCTCGTTCGACCATCCATCCCAATAGTGGAGAAGGAGTGGCAACCCAAGAGTGTCGTAGTCGCTCCACCACCACAGCCAGAGGGGATATCGGGTTGACCTTTATGATTATTGATCTAGTTAAAGACAACACTCCCCCTGTTCAGAACATCCAGTGTATCACCTCATCAGAGCACAATCTAGTTGTGAGTCTCCATTCATACTATGTCCCAGTAGTCGGGTCGAGTTGATGATCGATCCTTGGATAAGATTTTAGAAGACTTTCATGTCACGGTGAGGTAGATAGTAGGGGACGATCAATCTGACCAAGAGGAGGGTATGGTAGACTTAATGCCGATGAAGATGACCTATTGGATGATATTGTTGAAGTTCATATGGTAGATACTCGAGGATCCTTGCATAGAGAGCCGCCTAGCCAAGAAACCCAAGGCATTGTAGTTGAGAAAAGTGAGGCATTAGACTCAACTCAATACCTCCTCCAACAAATCAAACTCAAAGATGATCAGATTGATAAAATGGAGAGAAGGATAGAAGAGTTGATGACAGTGGTCTTAGCATTCAAAAACCAAGCACATGTCTCACAACCTACTCCCACGGAGGCTAGCAGTCTAGAGCAAGCACACATCTTAAATCATCCAAAGAGAACTACTCATATGGATGAGGACACCAATAGTTTATATAGGAAGGTAATCGATAGTACCTCCATGCATGAAAAATATATCAAACAGATGGTTGAGCAGTAAGTGAAGGAAGCATTGGCACAAGCCCAAGGGAGCTCATCGGTTCCAAAGGGTAGACTCTACTCAGAGAAATTTAATGTAGTTCAATATCCCAAGGGTTTTGTGCCATCATCCTTCAAGGTATTTGATGATAGTGGGAACCCTAAGAAGCATATATTATACTTCAGTGCCAGTTTTTGAAATACTGGTGGTAGCAACACCTTACTTTTTTGGAAGTTTGTTAGTAGCCTTTTGGAGTCACATTTGATTGGTATTCCAAACTGCCCAATGATTCAATGAAGTTCTTTATAGAGTTAGAGCAGCTCTTCATCAAGAGATTTGTAGGAGTTCAACAAAGGGTGACTGTAGGGGACCTCATTGTAGAAAAGCAAAAGTCCAATGAGTCTCTTATTGATCACACTCTTAGATGGCACAACCTAAGCATGAAATAAGAACCACATCTACAAGAGCAGCATGCCATTGAGATTCTTCTCAAGAATATCCATGGTCTAGTTGCCTTCATGCTCAAGGGTTTTATCATAAAGACATTTAAGAAATTAATCAACAAGGTGGCTAACCTGTAAGAGAAAGCCAAATAGTTACCCTTCTTAGGCCAGTCATCTAAGCCCAAGCCTCAGAAGGTGTTTGAGAAGAAGCTAGGGATAGTAGTGATAGTGGATAAGGGGAACCAGCTAGTGAGACCATAATTTGGGAGGCTTATAGTTCAATAGCCTCCACTCCCGCCTCCTCTTCCACTTCCTCGACCACCACAATAGCCACCACAATAGCCTGCACAATAGCGATATCAGTATCCACCATCAGATAGCTATTTTTCACCAACTCTTGCTGACAAACTCAACAAGCCATACTCATTCAAGAGGGAGGTTATCAGGAAGCTCTTCCAGAAGCCTGATTTCCAGCTACCTGAGCCTATAAAGCCAGAGGAAGTGGGTAGGAGAGATGATCCTAATTATTGCCTCTACCACCTCATGCTAGGCCATGTCTTAGAGGATTGCTTTACATTTAAGGACTAGCTTGAGCTTAGTTATAAGTCAGACTCCATAGTTATCTCTAAAGAATACTTAGTAGAACAATCTTCTGATTCTATTAAAGTAGTCTTTAGAGATACATCTGATCCTCTTAAGATAAAAGAAGGTTGGGATATCTCTTTATCTTGTCCCTCTAAGAAAATCATTTCTAAAATCAAGAAACTTTATCTACAAGTGCCTAACTCAGCTCATACCTCCAACACCATGGAAGGTCTGGCAGTTGTGAGGACAACTCAGGGAGAGTGGAAGCCCAGCCACATCAGCAACCTTCATATGCCCGGATAGTTCCATAGCATAACCACCATTTAAGTCTAGCATTTCTCCTACCATAGTTGCAGCTACCACATCTACCAACTCTACCACCAATAGCAAGAGCATTGTATCTACGGATGAGGGTGCCAAGCCACTCACATCGCTCACTTTACTTGATTTCTACTATCTACCACCTCCAAAATTAAAAAAAATCAATGAAGAAGAATGATTCAGCTTACATCTTATTTACCTTTGATGATCTAACTAATTTTATTCTTATTGATAGCTCTTGAAGTCATAGCAATAATAATCTAAATAATTGATCAATCTCACTTCGATTCATAAATAGATTGCCCTTTTCTGAATCTTCAGGGTTCAGCACTTGAGATTGATTCTTTGACTTTGATGATCCTTTAGGAGAAGCATAGGAATACCGGATGAGTAGGTAGAACTTTTCACAAGCTCCTCATTACAAGAAGTTACTGAAGTCATCCTCCATAGTGGCAAAGTTCTACATCCTATGGTAGCACCTTAAGATAAAGTTAAACATGTCATTAGTTCCAGTGAGCAAATAACCCCTCCACAAGATGCTCCACCATTGGATATGTTTGTGGGGAACCAGGCCAAAGTTGACTAGAAAAATCTGGCACATCTTAGAAAGTTGGCAGCTAAGTTAAGAATATATGATGTCCTTGTCTTATCTAAAGAGATGAGGGACTCACTTGTCAAAGCACTACTTGACCCAGAAATATGCTTAGCTTAGTTGGCGGCAATTGATCCAACTAGAGAGGAGGCATGCTTCTCAAAGGAAGTCCTAGGAGTTACATTCTCAAATGAAGACACACTTTAAGGGACAATAGAGCATAGGTGTCTCCTCTACATCACCATTGATGTCTGTAGCTTTAGATTGTCTAGAGTGTTGGTTGATTTAGGTGCATTAATAAATATTATGAGTTTGAGAACCCTTGCCTACTTGAGGATCGACCTCTCTAAACTCCAAGCGAAGAAAATGATGTTCCCAGGCAAATCTCTGATACTCTACATTACTGCATTAGATAACTCCCTTAGCACTTTGTTGGCCCAAGCTAATGACGAAGCAAAAGAGAATGTACTCTACTATCTCAACTGTCATCTGATACCTGCTGAGGCAAACTATCCGCCCATTGAGAAGCATTGCTTAGCTTTAATCTTCACAACCTAGAAGTTATAACACTATATGCTCTCTTATAAAGTGAACTTATTTTCTAGAATCCACCCATTACAATATCTCATGACATGATCGATGCTATCGACACGGTTGGCACAATGGTCCATGATTTTATCGTAGTTTGACATCATATTCGTACCCCTCAGTGCGGTGAAAGGACAAGCACTCATGGATTTCCTAGCAACACATCCACTTCTAGTAGATTCCCTGCTTAGTGATGATCTCTTTGATGAATAAATCATGAACTTAGGGGATTCAAACATTCACCATTGGTAGATGTATTTTGATGGTGCAGCTTCCTCTCAAAGAGGAGAAGAACCATAATCTACTCTCCCAGGTAAGGTAGCGGTAGGAATAGTCTTTTTAACACCAGACTGCGATATGATGAGATTATCATATCATCTATCCGAGCCTTGCACCAATAATAAAGCCAAATATGAGGCTTTGATCGCTAGTCTGGAGTTAGCCATCTTGCTAGGCATTCAAAATATCAATATTTTTGGGGGCTCACAGCTAGTCGTCAACAAGATCGCTAGGTCCTATAAGGTCTTGAAGCACAAACTCCATCACTACCATAAGTACACCATGGAGTTGCTAGCTCAAATCCCAGAGGTCACAATCTATGAGATCCATTGAGGAGAAAATTCCATAGCTGATGCTTTAGCTAAGCTCGCCAAAGAATTGGTGTGTCAAGAAGATGAGTCCATATCAATAGAGATTCATAATAGACAAATCCTGCCTCTTATTAATGTTGAACTCATTGATAAATACTCTCTTGAAGGGGAGGTTGTCATTTCCAAAATGGATAAAAAATTGGATTAGAGACAACCCTTCATTGATTACCTAAACAAAGGAAAACTACCTCAAGAGAAGTCCCAAGCACATCAGGTGAAGTAAAGGGCACTCTCCTATGCCCTCGTGGATAGTGTCTTATTCAAATGGTCCTTTGATCATATGTGGTTACATTGTTTAGAAAATCATGAAGCCCATAAGATCATGATAGAGGTACACTTAGGATTATGTGAAACTCATCAATCTGGTTCCAAGATGAAAGCCAAAATTAAAAGACTTGGGTATTACTAACTGATGATGATCATAGATTGCCTGGATGTAGCAAAGCAATACCACCAATGTCAGGCACATGGAGTGGTCCTACACCAGCCGCCCAATATTCTACTTCAAACCTTGACCTCATGGCCATTCGAGTGTTGGTGGACCGACATAGTAGGTTTGATCGATCCTCCTTCATCCAAGGGTCATTGGTTCATTTTAGCTACTACAGACTACTTTTCAAGTGGGCGGAGGCAATTCTGCTCAGGAAGTCAAAGCTTAGCATGTGCTCCATTTTTTTAGGGACCATATCGTTTATAGATTTGGGGTACCCTGTTGAATCATATACTATAATGGTACCACTTTCAAGAGCACCAAGATTAATAACTTTACCTAGAGACATAATATAGATTGGAGATACTCTACCATATACTACCCACGGGTGAACGGTTTAGCATAAGTGTTCAACATAACTCTCATCCAAATACTTAAGAAGATGCTCGATGACAACAAGCAACATTGGCATAAGCCTTTAGTTGATGCCTTATGGGCTTACCATACTATCTACAAAACTCCAACAGAATCTACCCCATTCTCCTTAGTGCATGGGTCCGAAGCCATTCTCTTATTAAAAGTTTAACTCCCAACACTATGGATAATTGTGGGTACCAAAATATCTACCAACATAATGCCAAGCTATGGTTAGAAGAACTCAAATGTTTAGAAGAAAGATGCTTATGA
This sequence comes from Cymbidium sinense, assembly GCA_021442155.1. NCBI lineage: Eukaryota > Viridiplantae > Streptophyta > Magnoliopsida > Asparagales > Orchidaceae > Cymbidium > Cymbidium sinense. The sequence goes on along the minus strand of CM038221.1, from coordinate 106,066,090 downwards.
GCATGCTAGAACCTCGAGTTATTCAAAGCAAATATGGCTCAAGTTCATAATAAGTTGGTCTTCCTTAAAGCTTTTCAAGTAGGAGTGCTTGTTTTATTTCTAAAGAGACCAATTGTTGCCTATCGCAAGATGGGAGGCAAGTTTGAACCTACTTGGGAAAGCCCTTTCACCATAAATCATAAAGGCGAACACCGATCAATGGGCTTTATCTAAAGAATTACTATACATAAACAATGTCCAAAATATTTTTTCATCAATAAAATTCTATTTTGATCAAACATCTCTCCAAGTAAAAATGTTTCTAATTATCGAATTCTTAATGTGTTTAGGGTAGGTATAAGATAACTTGAGCGGCATACTATTCCTCATTAGCACATCATAAGCACAAAATTTGCACACAATCAAAAATAAATCAAACACAAATCCTATTGTTTTAGACTACTTTGAGTTGAGATAAGACACTTAGTGGCCTGTGATGTTTATTTTCGGATGTATAGAGGGACACCACACAGATCGTAGGGGATAATTATTCAAGTGATCTAATACAACATTGATGTATGATGTACTATCTTGAAAGATAGAGGCATCACCCTTTAATAGACCTAATCACCTAATAAGCACTCTTAAGGCATGATGGGTCTTCAAATATACCATAAATTTTCCTTTCTTTACATGGATGAATAAAACAGGGTCTATATTAAACCATGTTCTAAAGTTCCTATAGAGGCAAGTCTCTATAGTTAATTACATCTTAGGAAATCAAATTTTCTAAGAATACTCTCGATTAAAATAGACAATTACCATCTCCAAGGATTGGTTATGTTTGGAAAATCAAGTGGGAAAGCTTAAGAAGAAGACTTATTTTTGGAATCCAAAGGAAATGAGTAGGGAATGCTCATGATACTACAAAGCCTAGTGAGCATTCTAATGAAAGTGAAGAGATTTATTTATTTGAGTTGAATTTTATTAGATTGCGTATAAATGCCTGAGGATGCTTGTAGCCCAAAGAAAATAGCTTAGATCCCCTAAATGACCTAAATCTAAGAGACAGGTGGACATAAAAGTTCACCTCCACAAGAGAGGATAAACTCATCCGACTTCTGGACTTACAACCTCCTAGAGTGGTTGCCAGCTAACACATCATATGGTTCAAAACCATGTAGTCCGGTCTTATGAATTGCAAGATAGCTATGGTAGTTATTTAATTGGAAAAAAACTAAGTCTTAAATCCACTCCCTAAGAGACTAGAGCAAGAGTGATATGAGCATATTACTTAATCTATAAATGCAAAATATTTTTAAATTTTATTTTGATTTGGACACATCATTTTAGACAAATATTTTAGGATTTATTATGTCTAAGTGCATGATAAAAATAGGTTATTGGCCAAATCAGCTAGAAGAAGATGTTCTCCACCATAATGGATGCCCTCACAGGTTAAGCATTCCCCTATCGTGCAAGGATGAAGATCTTTCATATTCAAGAGAGAAATAATATGCAGGCATGATGTGAAACATTCAACCATTCAGCTAAGGGGTTGCTAAATCTTTTAATTATCTTATTTAAAACCTAGGCTTTATGGTGAGGTTATGAGTTGTAAAAAATTTTAGTTATGAGTGATTAGTTAGGTCCTAATCGTATCCAGGCCACACATTAAAGCATCAATCATTTAAGAAACTATGAGAAAGCATGCCATTTTTAATGCACAATGTAAATATAACATCAAATAATTTTATAATTACTGCAAAAGAATAAGAGGCTAGTGCGGTTGGGTACTGTTGTACAACCCGAAAAAGAGAAAAGATAGGTAGTTGAGCTCTACTCTTATACAACCTAGTATATGAAAGAATAATAGAATTTTTATTTAAATGCTATGGGGATCTTCATTCTACACTCCTTTGATTTGGATGTGCTTGCTTCAAAGGAATCATAAGGCACCCAAGGACAAAGCCTTCTGGCCACTGATCATCCTAATCCCCCATAACACTAACCCTAATTCCTATTACAAAAATTACATTTGTATAGGGAAAAGTAAATCTATCTATACCTATAAAATAGTGGTTAGCTAAACATACATGCAATCCTAAGTAGTTATATATATATATATATATATATATATATATATATATATATATATATATATATATATATATATATATATATAATTTGGACTTAGATGGGTAACCAAGCCCAGCTGTTTATCTTGGATTATGCTTAAAAGTTTAAGCAACTTGCAAAGAGAGCATTCATATTTCCTTTAAGCATCTTCTTAAGCACAATCCCCTGCAAAAATTATAATTAGGTTAAGAGCGGCCTATCATCCAATCTATAAAGCATACACCCTAACATCCAGTCTAAAATAATACATCACAAAACAAAATATACATCACATCATACACTATCCTAACATAAAGCTAGAAGTAGTGACTTAATTCTAATGTGTGTTAATGTCTTGTGTGGTATGTCTTAACTAGGCGTTAGAGTTATATTTTTCTATGTTTAGAAGCTATTTATTTTCACATAAGGGTTGGTTTCACTTGAAGTTGTTTAATTGATTTATGAGTTTTAATTTATATTTTATTTTATTTCATGTGATTTACACTTAACATCTAAGTGTTATAAAGAGAAGGAAGAGGATTAGCCTCTTCCATTCCTATGTTAAGCCACATTATAAAGCATATTAATTTAATTTAGTTCTCTTTAGTGAATGACTTACACATTTTAAATTAATCTTAAGTTTATGTTCACTTTAAATAACTTTATTCAATATGAAAGGCATCTTAAGATTAATTTGATTGAATTACTATCACATGACATATCAAATCATTTTTTTCCATCACATATAACACACATATGATTCAATCCTAAGTGTATCCATACATGCAACATATTTTAGCACACTTAAATAATGAATGTAGATGCATATATTTAAAGTTTATATTCTTTCATTTTATTGAATTATTTAATCATATTAATTTAAAGCTCTATCCAAATTCTTATACAAAAATACATAGGGATGAAGTTAAATGGGTACGTGCCATTGTTAAACTAGGGAAGTGAAGTAATCAAATGATCTCCTTGGGGCTAGCTAAAGCCTCATATTCTCGGGATGTCCAGACTATATACCCATTTGCATTCAAACATATGTAAATTTATATACATGAATATAAGAAAGAAAGCTTCAAATCACACGACTAATTAATCCAAGCACTTAATCGATTATGGATGCATGCATTTTTAGTGGAAAAGAGGGATTTTCATTCTTTAGCCACACATACATACACATGCAATGAGAAATGAGAAAGTACATGCCTTTGTTAACCAAGGAAGTGAGGTAATCGAATGACCTCCTTGGGGCTAGCTAAAGCCTCATATTCCAAGGATGTCTAGATTATAAACTCTGTTATCTCACTACACATGGATGCATATGTAAATAAGGGGAAGAAAATTATGCAAAAATTACTTTTGTATTTGATTATTATATTTATGTACATGAAACAAAGTTCCATCCAAATTCTAATGTAGAAACACATGAATGAAATCAAATAAGTATGTGTCATTGTTAACTAGAAAAGTGAGGTAATGAAATGACCTCCTTGGGGCTAGCTAAAGCCTCGCATTCCCAGGATGTCCAGATTATTTACTTATTAACATTCAAATACATGTAAAACCACATATGAATTAGGGAAAAGAAAGCTTTACTTCACATACCTAATCTATAAGCACATGCAATCCTATATGTATTCATAACTACTATCACTCCAATCAATGTAATTGACTTACAGGCTTTTGGAAAATAATTTTGAATTTATTAGTCATAATAGCCACACATATTATAAATTAATCCAACACATGCAAGCTTACATAAAGGAAAATCATTTGATTTAATTAATTTTTAAAAAGATGAATGCATGATTCCAAATGACATTGTGGTGTTTATTTTTGAGATGTGTATAGGGGGGAGGGCACCATTAGATCTCTGAGTGTACTTATTGAGGTGATCGAGTATGACATTGAGATAGTGTACTATCTTAAAAGGTAAAAGTCACTACCTTATAATAAACCTAATCATCTAATAAGGACTCATAAGGCATGATGAGTCTTCGAATATACTAGAGATTTTCCTTACTTTACATGGATGAATAAAGTTGGGTTTATTTAAATTGGGTTCTAAGTTCCCTATGGGGGCAAACCCCCATAATTAATTACATTTTAAAAAAAAATGAATCCCTTAAGAATACTTACGATTAAAGTAAGCGATTGTTCTCTCCAAAGAATTCAAAGATAAGATTATCAATAAATTGGTTGTGTTTTAGAAAGTCAAGTGGGAAGGATCAAAAGGAAAGAGTTATTATTGATACCAAAGGAGATGAGTAGGGAGTTCTCATGATACTAGGAAGCCAAGTGAGCACACTAATCTATCCTATGATTGGGCTTTATATATTTGAAATTGAGGAGATTTATTTATTTGAGTTAAAATTTTATTAGAAATCTAGAACTTATAATTCCGTAATACAAGATTATGAAAATGCCTAAGAGGTGAGGATTTATGCTTCTAGCCCCAAAGAGTAATAACAACCTCAGATCCTAAATCTAGGGAGCTTTGGCGAGGGCCTAAAGTGTGACCTAAATTTAAGGAAAAAGTGGGTATATGGTTTACCTCCACAAGAGAGGATAAACCACCCGACTGTTGGACTTATAATTGCTTGGAGTGGCAGCCGGCTAACTCCTCATATGCTTCAAATCCATGTAGGCAAGTCTTATACTTTTGCAAGATGGCTAGGTTATTATTATTTAGAAAAGAAACTAAGTCTTTAAACCAATTCCCTAAGAGACTAGAGCATGAGGGATATGAATAATGATTTAAATCTAAGGCAAATTTTATCAAATTTGATTTAACATGAGACTCTTTATTTTTGCACATACTATGAGATTTTGTATTCCTAAATGCATGAGAATTTGATTATGGGCTAAATCAAAAGAGAAAGAGGTGTTCTTCCATCATAGACTCTTAAAGGTTAATCTTATTCTATCTGGCATAGATGGAAGCCCTCTCTTAGCAAGAGTGAAACAAGATGGTTATGCATGATATTAAACATACAATATCCAGCTAAGGGGTTGTTAAATATTTTATTGTCTTGATATAATACCTAAACTGTAGGCGAGATTATGAGTTATTTTAAAATTTTAGTTATGAGTTATTAATGGGATATAAAATTTATTTTTATCCTAAGAGCCTAATCATATCCAAGTCATACAATACTCACCAATCATAAAAAAACTATAAAGAGGCATGCCATTTCTAATACACAAGCTAAACAAAACATCAATCAATTTTATAAAGCTATCACAAAAGAATAAAAGGTCGATGCGGCCGGGTAACGTCGTACAACCCAAAAAGAAATGTGGGTAGCTGAGCTCTACCCTTATACAACTTGGATTACAAGAAAATAATTACAATTAAAAATGCTGAATGTTATGGGGGGTCTTCATTCTTATTCTTACTTCTTCATTTCTTCACTTCTTCATCTTCCATTTCTTCATTTGATTTGCTCCATTTCTTTCCTCCTCTTGGCTTGTTTTGAATGTGGTTGCTCCAAAGAAATCACATGGTACATAAGACTTAGTCTTATAACCAATGCTCATCTTAATCTCCCATAACAATCATCCTAATCCTAATGCAAAATTATATTAAAAGAAGGAAAGTAAATCTAGCTACATCTACAAAATAAATGTTAGCTAAACACACCATACAACCTAAGCAGTTATATGAATAATTTGAAGAAATACATGGGTAACCAAGCCTACCTGTCCAAACTTAGGTCATGCTTAGGGGCTAAGCAACCTGCACAACAAAAAATATTTATATTTTTATTATGATGACCCCTTAACCACAACCCCATGCAGAAAGTATGATTAGACTAATACCGACCTAACATCCATACTACGCACATACACCATAACATCTAGTCTACAATAATACATCACAAAATAATCATACATCAAATCGTACACCGCCTAACATAAAGCTAGAAATGATGAGTTAGTCTAATGTGTGTGCATTAAATATTGTGTGGTATGTTTTAACTAGGCTTTAGAGTTATAATTGCTAAGTGTGAGGGATTTAATTTATAAGGGGTTGATTTCTCTTTAAGTGATTTAAAGATTTTATTTAGTGTCTTCTTTTATTTCATATGGCCTACACTTAGCAAATAAGTGTTATAAAGGGAAGAAAGAGAGGAAATCTCTCTTTCATCCCTACCTTAAGTCACTTCTAAAGCAAATTAATTAATTAATTTCCTTTAGTGAATGGCTTATTATATGTTTTAAGTAATCCTAAGTTTAGGTTCACTCTAAATGACCTTATTCAATAAGAAAGACATCTTAAAATTAATTAAAATGAATTGCTATCACATAACACATATTCATTCATTTCTTTCCACCATGAGCATCATGCATATGATTAAATCCTAAGCATATCTATACATGCCATTTGTATCTTAGCAAACTTGAACGATGAATGCAGAAAAGTGTATTTGGATTTTAAATATTTTATTTTGATTGAATTGTGAATGCATACCTTTTTAGTAGAAAAGAAGGATTTTTCATCCATTAGCTAAGTACACATTCACTAGTATAAAAGTTTTAAGTGAGTACGTCTCCATTATTTTCTGCACTAGGAGCGTAAGGTACAAGACCTACTTAAGGCTACTTAAAGCTTCACAGTCCCGAGGTGTCTAGACTAATATACCACTTTACTTATATACATATAGATATAGAAGCAACTATAAGGATAAGAGAAACCCATGCAAAAGTTGTATTTGATTTACTTGACTTATGATTCTTATTTATTGGTCATATCATACATATATGTGTATAAGAGCTTTAAGTGAGTACGATGCCATTATTTTCTGCACCAGGGGCGTAAGGTACAAGACCTACTTAGGGCTACTTAAAGCCTCACAACCCCGGGGTGTTCAGACTAATATACTACTTTGCTCAGATACATATGAATGTATAAAAAGAACCACAAGAATAAGAAGTCAAGCAGGAAGTGATATTTGATTTGATTATATGATTTATGATTCTTATTCATTGGCCACATCACACATACATATATATAAGAGTTTTATATATATATATATATATATATATATATATATATATATACATAAATAAGGTACAAGAATTTCTTAAAACTTCTGGATGTCTAATATACCACTTTTTGCGATACATATGAATGTACAAAAAGAACAACAAGAATAAGAAATCATGCAAGAAATGTTATTTGATTTGATTATATGATTTTCATATATGATATGAAATTCTTCCTAAGTCTTAACATGGAGTTGCATAAGAGTAAATTTAAAAAAATGTTATGTTCTTTTCGAATGAACTACACATTTATAATTCCTATATGAATCCATGTAAAGTAAGGAATGAGAGCTTCATATTACATATCTTATACTATCAACACATGGAAATTTATAGATACTTGTAATTAGCATCACTCCATCCATTATAATTGATTTGTAGGCTTTTGAAAAATAAATTTTAATTTAATTGTGATAATAGCCATACTTATTTAATTTAAAGAAACACATGCAATTAGACATAAAAGAAACCATTTTATTTAATTAATTTTAAAAGAAATGAATGCATGATTACACATGGCAAACAATATTTAGCATGATTGGAAAGAAATAAAGGAATAAAAGCACATGATCTCATTCATTCTAATTAATTGCTAAGGACAATCGTACTAAATAAATCTATTTAAAATAAACCCAAGTTCTTTAATGTCATTTCATTTTTGAGTTTGATTTGATTTAGGAAACATAAAAGAGATTTGTTGGTCCTAATCCCATTCCCCATGTGTGAGTTAATTTGGTTTAAGGAAGAAATAATTAAGTTAATTTTTGATTTAATTAGGTTAGGGTATGAATTAAGTGGGTTAATTAACCCTTACCTACATCACCTTAAGTTAATTAACTAATTAATAATGAGCCAATATGATATGCAACCACATTGAAAGTAAATTTGCAATGCTCCTAGGAAATGAAAGGGGGCCTAATGCAATTGGCTCATGATTAATAATTAATTAAGCTTAAGGGATCTCACTTAACTACTTTTATGGTTTTCTCACATATGTGAGCTAACCATAATTTCATTATCTCTCCCTTTGGGTTATTGAACACCCAAAGAGCTACCCAAGATTAAATTAGAGAAGTAGATTCAATTAAATTAATTATGTTCATTAATTAACTAATTAAACTTTAATTAACCTTAACCAACTAAAGTGAGATGGGCTTAGAGAAAGAGACAAAGAAAGAAGCCTAAGTCTCAATCCCTAAATCCTTTTAATTAATTGATTATGGTTCAGGTATGATTTGGATTTTGATTAATCTTATTGAATAATTAATTAAGGGGTATTAATTAATTAATTAATTATTTAAGAGGGATTAGAGAAGACTTAAAGAAAAGATTGGAAGAAGGGGTCCCAATCCATTTCCCTAGACTTCATCACCATTAATAGAGGTTAATGGGCTTAATTGATTGATTAATTTACTGTTCAATTGCTTAATTATCACTAATTATATTAAGAAAGTAATTAAGGCTTAATCCATTAATTTCCCTGATTAAATAACTAATAAATCCCATAAAAATAGGAGGAGGCAGAGGTCATCCCCCTAAACTTGCATAGTAAGTTTGAGATTAATTGGATGGTTAATTAAGAGTAAATAGGTTAATTATATTTCCAATTAAATCTTAATTAAGCCAAATCCACTATTCAAACTCAATTAGTAATAATTTTCCTAGATTCTACTTTGAAATATCTTTAAAATGAGTCTAAGTTTGTATTTTTTTTGGATTTTTCTAGAATTAATTATGAATTTTGGAAGTTTCAGGATTAAAAACTAATTAAATAACCCAAAGTAAAGTCTTAATCCCATCGGGCCATGTGGCGGCTGATGTGATGCGCTTGGCATGTGGTGTGATGGGATCTGCTATTTAAGTAGTCACATCCAAGTGCTGACTCAGATGGTGGTGCACGTGGTAACTCCATGGACCATTCAATCTGAGATCGGATGACCAAGATTAAACCCACGATTTTGAGGGATTAATTAGGGGTGCTAAGTGTGATCTGATCAGGACCATCCATCTCGATCACATGGGATGAAGAGTCCATGATCTATCTCCTCCCGAGCATCGAACAATGGCTACCGTCCATCGATCATCGCTCGATCTGAGCTTGGATGTAGATGAAAATGATCCCACACCTTTGGGAAGCACATTAATCAAATTCAACTATGGAAAATGCATGACATGAACATTTATTTTACAAAAGATCAACTTATTTTCATTTAAGGATAAGTTTCAATGGCATACTTCACCGAAGCTTACAATCGGAATAGTTCTAATGATTGAGGAAGCTTCATTTGCTAGAAACGAAGCTCTATTGAGCCACTCGAGCCTTAAATTGGTGTAGTTTGCTTGAAAGAGCAAAATGCTAGACATAGGTGGTCGGGCTTGATCAAAATCTACCCTCTAGCCATCAAGATTTTTGGGAAAGGTTTCATTCTTGCTCATTTGGCTCCAAGGAAGGTGTATACGTAGCTAATTGGACTTTTGTGCAGGTTTGAGCAAGTGGGAATCGAAGGTGGCCTCCCTTATTTCAATTTTGCATAAAACTGATAATGGATATTTAGGGAGGTTGGGAAGGCTTGGAAATCTTTTTGAGAACTCTCTCCTTGGCTGCTAAGGTTAAAATGAGTGTTTGTGTCTTTTTTTGAGTGAGAATGAGGGGGGGTATACCCCCTCATTCCTTGGATCAAATAGTCACAACTTGTTTGGCTTTTCCTTGATCAATTGGCCACATAAGAGGTTAGTGGAGGTCCTTGGGGTGCATGATGTGGCTCAGTTTGGTTGGGTGATGGTGTGGAGGTGGCTACCAAGGGAGGAGGTGCTTGTCCTTAGTGGTTACAAAAGCTCCAATGGGGATGGGGAGGTGATTTTACCAGCTGCACAGTAATGCCTACCAAATTGAGAAGGCGCTCATTGGTTTGCAATGGTTAAGTCGAGGACTCACATCCACTGACCAATAATACACACTAATAAAGCATAATTCTCGAGTGAGTGCCAGAGGGGGGGTGGTGGTGGTTTGCTCCCACATCAAAATAGCTTGAGACAAAAGATATGTGTTTGTTTGTATTATGAAAGAGGAAATAGGATGTCGCTTGGGTTCTCTTACACATACCCTAAACACATAAAAATGGATGAAATTGTGTCATAGGGGCAATTGTGACTCCACCAAGAAAGGATATTGCTTGCATTCTCTTACACCAAACTTAGTTATGCTAGTTAAAATAAGATACCTCTTGGGTTCTATTACACCTAACTTAGTAGCACTGAAGGATTGTTTGTAGTGTGTTTGTGTTGTAGAGGGATAGGATGCCGCTTGGGTTCTCTTACACCTATCCTAAATGCATCATTGCAGATTCACAAGCAAAAGATATTTCCAACACATGAGAGATAGAATTTGATATGAAAAGGAGTTTTATTGATGATTATTTTCAAATAAGATTTATGGATAGTATTTCTTTAAGTAGAGCCTGTTGATTTAAAGCATCAGCCACTCTCCCTTAGAATTTATAAGCTGATAAGATCTTCCTTGGTAGGCCTTCTCTATGGCAAAAGGTCCTTCCCAAGTGGTTTCAAACTTATCTCCCACCTTTTGACGGGCAACAATTGGTCTCCTTAGAACTAAAACAAGCTTTCCTACTTGAAAAGCTCTAGGATGGACCAACTTATTATGAGCTTGAATCATTTTGGTTTTGTACAACTTCGATGTTTTGGCATGCTCGGAGGCATCTCTCCTCCAAATCTTCGAGCTCTTTTAACCGTAGCTTGGTGTTATAGTTTGTTGTGATTTTACTACACATAACTATCCTTAATGATGGGAGTTGGTCTTCTAATGGTAAAACGAGTTTAGACCCATACACTAAGAAGAATGGGGTAGATTGAGTTGGAGTTCTGTATGTGGTGCGGCAGGCCCACAATGCTTCAACCAACGGCTCATGCCACTATCATTTATTATCGTCAAGTGTCTTCTTCAGTATCTGGATGAGAGTTTTATTGAATGCTTCTGCTAGACCATTTGCCCTTGGGTAATAGATGATGGGATATCTCCAATCTTTGCTATGTCTCTAGGCAAAGCTATTGATTTTAGTGCTCTTGAATGCAGTACCATTATCAGATATAATTCATCGAGGCACCTGAACCTATATACGATATGGTTCCTGAAAAATTGGAGCACATGCTGAGTTGTGACCTCTTTGAGTGGGATTCTCTCTGCCCACTTGGAAAAGTAATCGGTGGCAGTGAAAATGAACTGATGACCCCTAGAAGAAGGAGGATCGATCAAAACCACTATGTCGGTACCCCAACACTCGAAAATGGCCATGAGGCCAATGTTAGATGTAGAATATTGGGTGGTTGATGTAAGACCACACTGTGCACTTGACATTGGTGGCATCTCCTAGCGACATCCATGCAGTCTGTGATTATCGAAGTCCAGAAGTATCCTAGTCTCTTGATCTTGGTTTTCATCTTCGGATCAGATTGATTTGTTCCACATAATCCTTAGTGTACCTTGATCATGATCCTACGGGCTTCATGTTTGTCCAAATAACGTAACCACATATGATTGAAAGACTGTCGATATAAGGTACCATCTACGAGAGCATAGGAAATGGCTCTTTGCTTCACACGGTGTGTTAGTAATTTCTCTTGAGATAGTTTGCCTATATTTAGATAATCCATAAATGGTTGCCTCCAATCTGACTCATCGTCCCTTTTGGCAATGACAACCTCCCCTTCAAGAGAGAATCTCTCGATGAGTTCATCATCAATAAAGGATAAGACTTGTCTATTTTGGACCCTTATTGGAATGGACTCTTCTTTCAAACATGCCAATTCTTTGGCAAGCTTGGCTAATGCATCTACTACTGTGTTATCTCCTCGAGGAATTTTGTAGATAGTGACCTCTAGGATTTAGGCCAACAACTCCATGGTGTACTTATGGTAATGATGGAGTTTAGGCTTTAGAACTTTATAAGACCAGTGATTTGGATGAGAGAATCCCAAAGATGTTGCTAGTGCGCATAGTGTAATGACTAACTTTAGACTGGCAATCAGAGCCTCATATTCGGCTTCATTATTGGTGCATGGATTGAAAAGATGATATGAGAATCTCATCCCATCGCGGTCCAGAGTTAGGAGAACTATTCCTACCCCTGGCTTCACTGGGAGAGTAGACTGTGGTTTTTCTCCTTTTTGAAAGGAAGCTGAACCATCAAAATACATCTCCCAATAGTGAATGCTAGTGTCCCCTAAGTTCATGATTTGTTCATCGGGGAGGTCATCACTAAGCGAGGAATCAGCAAGAAGTGGGTGTGCTGCTAAGAAATTTGCTAGTGCCTGTCTTTTCACCGCACGGAGGGGTACGAATGTGATGTCAAACTGCAATAAAATCAAGGACCAATGCGCCAATCATCTGGATAGCATCGACCGTATCATGAGATATTGTAGTGGGTTAATCCTGGAGATTAGATTCACCTTATGATAATGCATGTCATGCTGTAGCTTTTGGGATGCAAAGATTAAAGCTAGGCAGTGCTTTTTAATAGGTGGGTAGTTTTCCTCAGCAGAGATTAGACGATGATTGAGATAGTAGAGAGCATTTTCTTTCACTTCATCATTGGTTTGAGCCAACAAAATGCCAAGGGAGTCATCTAATGCAACTGTGTAGAGGATCAACGGCTTGCCCGGGATAGGGGCTGCTAGAACTGGCGGCGTCATTAGGTATTGCTTGATGTCTTTGAAGGCATGCTGACACTTATCATCCCATTTGAAGAATGACATGTTGTTCAATATCTAATCACATGCGTCTTGGAGCTTGCTTGATATGGTTAGCATTAGGTTCTATTGCTAGTTTATGGATCAGTACATCACGAGATAAATTGGGCATTTCTTCATAACTCCTTACAAAGCAGTCTCTAAACTCAACTAATAGCCTAACTAAGTTATTGATTTTATCTTCATTCAATAAGGAATTGATGTATGTCGGGCGTGGATTGCCTTCAGTTTCAAGTTGATTTCTTTGAGCTTATCAATTGTTGATCTAATCTCTTCTTCAAACTTTGGTGGTGCATCTCTAACTTCAAGCTTATTTGCATCATCTAAAGTTTCTAAACATACCACCTCATAAGAGTTAGCATGATTTGAGAAGAACCTATAAGACTCCAAATGAGAGGTGATGACTAGGCAATAATTGTCATTGTCGACTGGACCCACTATGCTGAATCCTAGTTCTGGTCTTGATTGAGAATATCTTCTTTGGTTATCCCATAACCTTTCAAAGTAATTCGACCTGTGTTTAGACCAAGTATGTGGGATTAATCCCTTCTTTGCTAAATTAAGAATACAAGGAGAATACCAATCAAAAGGCAATTGTATTAAATCTTTATATGAATCATCCTTAAGTTCTACATTAGCTTCTTGACTTGAGGATGATGCTCCCAACAAAACTCTCTTTGGCTTGATATCTGTGGATGATTTGGGGCCCTCCTTAACTACTAAACCTTCAACTTTATGGGGAGAAAGTGAGGTTAGAGCTAAAGTTTTCAACTGCTGTCTGACCATATAATAGTGATTCAAATATATTCTTACTTTGCTTGGAGGCCTAGTCTTCATCATTGTCTGGCTCGAATGTCACCTCCAAAGAGACCTGTAGAGAGGGGTTGGTCGGCTTACTAAACACATGAGACTCATCCTCCAAACTTGATTCCAAGTCTATGTGGATAGTGGGGGTACTCCTGTGAGTCAGAACATAGCTCCTATTAGGTGGACAATATGGAGGAGGTCTTCCACCTTTGGAAGTGCCTCTGGATCTGCCTCTGCCTCTACCTAGTGGGGGTCAAGTCATTGTACCCATGTTTTCTTATGGAGGAACAAACTATGGACAGAATCTAAGATCTCGCTCTACTTCTTCCTCATTATCTAATTCTTGCTCACTGGCATTTTCTTTTTCTTTTCTTTTTTTTCTTTTTTTTCTTTTCTTATTCTTCTTTTTTCTTTTATTTCTTTTTTTATTTCTTTTTCTTTTGTTTTTGAACTTTCACCAAGTTTGTGAGAATAGACTTTTTGATTTGGAGGAAGATAGTAGGCTGTGTCCTGATATATATCGACCTCTCTAACTAAGAATGGCTTCAAGTCTCATTTAACACAATACTCGATTCCACCTCTTCAAAATTTGATACATTGATATAAAAAGGATGGAACCATATTATTTCCATATATCCAAGGCTACCGAGCAAAGTAGTGAAAGATGTATCTAAATTTGTTATGTAGAACTTGGCTTCTATCTTCTAGTCATCTATCTCTAATGGCAACACTATGGAGCCTAAAACCCTCTCTCCTTATTCATTGAATCCTCTCAACATCATCCGATCTCCTTGAAGTTTGGAGATGCCAATCCTTAAGTAGGCAAGGGTCTTTAGACTCATAATGTTCACTAATGCATCTGGATTAACTAATACTCTGGAGAGTCTAAATCTGCCCATGTCCACTGTGATGTAGGGGAGGTTCTTGCTGTCCCAAGAAGGTTTTCATCTGAATGTAACTCCACTGCTTCTTGAATAACATGCCTCCTCTCCCGCTACCGAGCTAAGCATATTTCTGGATCAAGAAGGGCTTTGATCAATGACTCCCTCATCTCTTTGGATAAGACAAGGGCATCATATATGCTTAGTTTAGCTGGCAACTTTCTTAGGTGAGCAAGGACATTATCCAACTCTGGTCCTCCATAAGCATATCCATAGGTGGAGCATCCTATGGAGGGGCTTCTTGATCAATTGAACCAATGACTTGTTTACCCTTATCCTGAGGTGCTACCCTAGGAGGTAGAACTTTGCCACTGCGGAGGTTGACTTCAGTGACTTCATGAGATGGTTTAGTGGAAAGTTCTACCTGCTCATCAGGATCACCTACATCTTCTCCTATGGGATCATTGGAGTTAGATGACTCCAAATCAATCTCAATGGGCAAACTTGAATGATTTAGGAATAAAAAATCCATTTTTAAATCAAAAGAGGAATGATCAGAACAAAGTTATTATTGATTGGACTTGGAGAGTTTTCTAAAGGAATAAAATTAGGAGTATCAGAAGTGACACAGATGTAACTGAAATCAACTTTTTTCATTGATTTCTTAAATTTAGTTGAAGGTACAAAATAGAAATCAAGTAAAGTAAGCAGAGTGAGGGGTTTGACACCCCTCCACATACAATGTGCTAAGAAGAGTCGGCTAGAGGAACTATAGCAACTATGGAAGGAGTGCCGACTTGTTGGTGGTTACTACTATCCCGGAAGTAAGGGAGATCACGCTACTATTATTGGCTTACCTCCTTCAAGTTATCCTGAGCAACTTGCAAACCTTCCTTAGAGTTGGGTTGAGCTTCACCGCAAGGGTAACTTTCTAATCTTAGAAATAATTTTCTTAGAGGTTCAGGATAAGGAGATATCCCAACCTTCCTCTATCTTGAGAAGATAGCGTGTATCCCCAAGGATTACCCTAACAGAATTAGAGGGTTGTTCTAGGTATTCTTTAGGGATGATAATGGAACCTGACTTATAGTTATGCTCAAGCCAGTCCTTAAAGGTAAAGCAATCTTCTAAGACATGTCCTAGCATGCTATGGTAGGGGCAATAATTTGGATCATGATACTTGCCCACTTCCTTCAGCCTCCTAGGCTCTGGTAATTGGAAATCAAGCTCTTTAAGAGATTCTTAAAGATCTTCCTAACTATCTCTCTGTTGAATGAATAAGGTTTATTCAATTTGTTGACAAGAGTAGGTAAATGATAGCTACTGGGTGTAGCTATACCAATGATGGTGATGAGGAGCTGAGGAGGTGAGGAGGCTGGTGGTAACCGATGGTGTATGATGGTCGAGTGGTAAAGGTGGTAGAGGAGACTACTGCTCGAGGCCCATTGATCAACCTCGGCCGCTCTTATCAACTATTGTGACTGCCCTTAGCTTCTTCTCAAATACTTTCTGTTGTATGGGCTTGACTGACTGATCTTAGAAAGGCAACTATTTGACCCCCCCTTTATAGACTATCTGTATTGTTGATTAATTTCTCAAATGTATTAATGGTAAACCCTTTAAGCATGAAGGCGACCAGGTCATGAATATTCTTGAGTAGAATTTCAATACCATGTTGTTTAGACAACTACGATTTTCATTTATACTTAAATTATGCCATCTAAGAATGTAATCAACAAGGAACTCACTGGGGTATTGTTGAGCTATAATGAGATCACCCACAGTTATCCTTTGCTGAGCTCTAGAAAATCTCTTAATAAAGAGCTACTCTAACTCAATAAATATCTTCATTGAACCATTAGGTAGCTCAATGTACCAATCAAATGCGATGTCTGTCAAGCTACTGAAAAGGTGGAATAAGAGTGCATCACTGCCACCAGCATTGCAACATCTGACCCTGAAATGTGTTATGTGTTGTGGTGGTTCCCACTGTCATCAAAGATTTTGAAGGAAGGAGGCACAAAACCCTTGGGATATTGGACAACATCAAATTCCTCTGGGTAGGGTCTACCCTTTGGAATAGATGAGCCACCTTGGGCTTGTGACAATGCATCATTCACCGCCGCCACTAGTTGCTGATATCTTTCTTCATGGAGGTGTCCACCACCTTCCTATGCAAGCGCCACCTCTTCATCTACTGGAGAAGTGCTTTTGGGTTGATCTAACATGTGCTAACTGGATGATCTACTCTATTGGTATATGTGGATGAGGCTGATTAAGTGCATGGAGGGCAGCTAACAAATCTTTCATCCTCTTCTCCATCTGTTTAATCTTATCATCCTTTTATTTAAGCTACTGGCTGAGGTGTTGGGTTGAATGGATGGTGTCATCTTCCTCATCCACAACACCTTCTTGACTATGCTGATCTCTCTGAAGGGAGCTCCTAGTGTCGACTATGTGAACTTCGACCAAATCCTCAAGAAGATCATCCTCGTCAGGATCAAATGCTACACGCTCATCCTCAGAATTTGTGTCATCACTGCCTAAGAGTTCCCTCTTCTCAGCAAAGTAAGTGATTGCGATCTCATCCAAGGAATGTTCTAATCTTGCTGGCACAAATACTTGAGGCTGATCGGTGGAGGGACTGTGGTCACTAACTGAAATGCATCTAACACTGCCTGTCACTGGAGTGCTAGCTCTATGAGGGTCATGCTCATTGGAAGAGATATGCTCATGACTTCTCGTTAGTGGAGTAGTGTCCCTAGGGAGATCTGCTTCCATGAGAACTGTAAAATTATCACCTTTCCCCTCTACAACTGCTGCTGCCATTAGCTCTGATAGTGGTGATTGTGGTGGTATGACCACAATGTTGCAGGGTCGCCACTTCTTCTTCACCAAGATTAAAGTAGGAGGTCGAGTAGAGGAACTCGTCTCACCTTAGTTGGCATAGTAGATGAAGTGGGATCCTTTGGCCATAGCCGGATCACCAAAGGGGCTGGTCTTTCCCTGAATGGGGGCTTTTGGATCTTGGTGAGAATGGTGGATGTTAGGAGCTATACGGGTGATAGTGGATGAAGGAGCGGTGAAGGCAACACCACCCTCTGGGGAGATCCCCGCATGTGGGCCCAAAAAAACAATTGATGAATGTTTGGCCTTGAGGGGATGATCTAAAAATATATCAGAGTGGAGTAGATGCTTGATGTACCACCGTCGCTCCCTCCTACTTGCCTGAGTAGATGCTTGAGCCTCCAAGGCTCTCTCCCTATGGATTTGACCCTTAACACTGCTAGGGATCAGTGATTGCAAATCAAATAAGGTACTAGACTTTGAGCGACCGTGTGCTCTGCCAACCTGGAGTATGACAGTCCTAAGTTTGGCATAGGGCCTCCTGCACTCCCTATCTGATGCCTCATTATATATTGTTGGTGGAGGAAGTAGAAATCCTCCGATTATCTTCCTCTCTGTCTGATGTCGAGAGGGGGTGGAACTTATTGATGGTTGGAAGTAGAGAGACCTCTTGGGGAGAACCCTCCTCAGTTATATGTGATGCAACCTCAAGCTCTCTAGCTTCGCCATGCTCGCTTCTATAAATTTATGTTGTGGTACAAGTGAACAAGGTGAGCAGAGAAGATCCTACCTCAAAAGTGGAGGAGACTATCTCAAAAGTTAAGATAGCCTTCCCATTCATGGTGACCAAAGAGGAGGTAGTAGCTCTCGTAAGAGCAATGGTGAGCTAGATGGAAAACTACTATCTTAAAGGGAACCACCGCCTTCTCTCTTAAGGAGGGTACTCAAAATTGGAGGGCATGTCAATGCGATGACTGGCTTCTGCCTAGCCACCTCATCTTGACTAACGATAGTGAGGGTCGGCCCCTCACAAGTAACTCGTGCCCCCTCAAATCCACGACCAAAGAAAATTAGGTGGGTGGAGTCGGTCTAGGGGAGGCTAGCCCGATCCAAGGCCAAGTCCATCCCAAAGGGGAAAGTAAAATAAACTTGTGAACTATGTATAGACCGCAAATTGATCTACCAGATCTTACATATGTTAAAATGTAATCTGAGTCAAATTTTTGCTTTAATATTCATCCCAAAAGAGTAATATAGATTTGGAATCTTGAACCCACACTCAACAATTCAAATATGTTAAGTGGGGTTTAGAGGAGAGATTTTTATATTGAGGAGAGTATTTGCCATTTGATTTTGATTTAGAATCCATACTCAACCAATTTAGATAAGTTGTGCAGGGTTCTAAAATTTAAGGAGAGATTTTATTTTTTTAGAGATGTTTGCATTTTATGTTTCTTGTTTGAAGATATTGATAATTTAAAAGAACTTCTACTTAGAAAATTTGGGAATGCTAAGAAGAGGTTGTGATTGTGTATTTGAAAAATTTTATATGAAATACCTTTTGCTTGTGATGAGTGAAATGTTGATTTGAAAATGGGGCTTCTTACTTAACAAATTTGATATGTCAAGTTGAAGCCACATGTGTTTGGTTTGTTTTTGAAAATATGACTTCCATTTAACAAATTTGATATGTTAAATGAAAGATAAATGTGATTGATGTATGTTCTATTTTTCTTTGAAAATGGGACTCTCACTTAACAAATTTGATATGTTAAGTGAAAGCCCAAATGTGATTAATATATATTTTTGAAAATGGGACTCCCACTTAACAAATTTGGTATGTTAAATGAAAGCCCAAATGTGATGATTTATGTTTTGCTTTTCTTTGGGACTCTCACTTAACAAATTTATAAGTTAAAGCCCAAATATATGTTTGAAGATGAGACCTTAACAATTATATTAAGTGGAGGCCAAATGTGATGTTTTGAAGATGAGACATTCACTTAGCAAATTGGGTATGTTAAGTGAAAGCCAAATTTGTATGTTTGTGGAAATGATGCTCTCACTTAACAAATGGAATATGTTAAGTGAAAATCAAATTTGTATTTTGAAAATGAGAATCTCACTTAACAAATTGAGCATGTTAAGTGAAAGTCAAATTTATGTGTTTTGGAAATGAGACTCTCACCTAACAAATGGAATATGTTAAGTGAAAATCAAATTTGTGTTTTGGAAATAAGACTCTCACTTAACAAATGGAATATGTTAAGTGAAAATCAAATTTGTATTTGAAAGTGAGATTCTCACTTAACAAATGGAATATGTTAAGTGAAAATCAAATTTGTATTTTGGAGATGAGACTCTCACTTGACAAATTGAGTGTGTTAAGTGAAAGTCAAATTTGTATGTTTAAAATGAGACTCTCACATAACAAATGGAATATGTTAAGTGAAAAATCAAATTTGTATTTTGAAAATGAGGCTCTCAGTTAACAAATGGAGTATGTTAAGTAAAAGTCAAATTTGTATGCTGAAAGTGAGACTCTCACTTAACAAATGGAATATGTTAAGTGAAAATCAAATTTGTATTTTGAAAATGAGACTCTCACTTAACAAATGGAGTATGTTAAGTGAAAGTAAAATTTGTATTATTTTTGAAAGAAGGGAAATCTATTTAACAATTTCAAGTATGTTAAATAGAGTTCAATGATATGCATTGCTTTCATGTATGATTTAGAGAGAAACTTTAACTTTAACATATATGGAATATATATTAAGTGAAGTTTTAATCTCATGCTATGGTTTTTTTTATTATTTTTTTGAAAGTGGACTCCTCATTCAACAACTTTGAACATATTGAATGAATGTGGCCATTTTCAAGAATGTGTTTTCGAAAAGATGAATTCTAACTCTAGCATATATGAAATATGTTAAGTGGAATTTCAGTTTTATGCTATGATTTTATTTGAAAATAAACTTTTCATTCAACAATTTTGAATATGTTGAATGAATATGACCATTTTTTAAAAATGTGCTTTTAGAAAATATGATTTTGATCTTGATTTTGAAAAGAACCTCCATGTAACAATCATGGGGATTGTTAGATGAGGCTTGGTTATATGAGTTTTGTGCTTTTTGAAAATTTTGTGCAAAATTATTTGTTATGTGAATTTTGGAAGAGTGTTTTTAAAAAGTGTCATTTTGTGAAAGAATTTATTTTCTTAAATTTTATGATGAACCTTACCTCACCAAGCTATTGGTAAGGAGCTCCTGGATTCTCTCCCTTCATTGATAAATTTTGTTTTCACATATTGGGGAGCCCAATAAGGGTTTCAAGACCTACACGGAGCGAGGTCCTAAAACTTAAAGGATGTTAGCTAACTATGCTTAAGAATGAAACAAGCTAAGTGCCAACAATATGAAAGATAGTCTTGGACTCACATAAAATGCAAGTCTACTATCGATGCTTGGAGACTACAATCATCTACTAGAGATGGAGAGAGGAGCGGAGTCACCAGAAAAATCTATGGTGTTTACTTTTGAAATTCATTTTGATGGCGGGGACACCATGCAGATCTGAGGATGTACTTATTAAGTTGATCGGGTGTGAAATTGAGGAATAGTGTACTATCTTGAAAGATAGAAGTCACTACCCTACAATAGACCTAATCACCTAATAAGGACTCTTAAGGCATGATGGGTCTTTGAATATACCAAAGATTTTTCACCTACTGTACATGGATGAATAAAGTAGGGTTTATTCTAAACAAGTTTCCCATAATAATTACATATTAAGAAAAATGAATCCCTTAATAATACTCTTGATTAAAGTAGGTGATTATTGTCTCTAAAGAATTCAAAGATAGGACTATCAATAAATTGGTTGTGTTTTAGAAAGTCAAGTGGGAAGGATCAAAAGGGAAGAGTTATTATTGAAACCAAAGGAGATGAGCAGGGAGTGCTCATGATACTAGGAAGCCTAGTGAGCACTCAAATCTATCATATGATTGGGCTTCATATATTTCAAATTGAGGAAATTTATTTATTTGAGTTGAAATTTTATTAGAAATCTAAGACTTATAATTTCACAATACAAGATTATGGAAATGCCTAAGAGGTGAGGATTTATGCTTGTAGCCCTAAAGAGAAATAGCAACCTCGGATCCTAAACATAGAGAGCTTTGCCGAGGGCCTAATGTATGACCTAAATCTAAGGTAAAAGTGGGTATATAGTTTACCTCCATAAGAGAGATAAATCACCTGACTGTTGGACTTATAACTACTTGGAGTGGCAGCCAGCTAACTCCTTCTATGCTTTAAATCCATATAGAAAAGTCTTATGCTTTTGCAAGATGGCTAGGTTGCTATTATTTAGAAAAAGAAACTAAGTTCTTAAACCCACTCCCTAAGAGACTAGAGCGTGAGGGGGTATGAATAATGACTTTAATCTAATGCAAATTTTATCAAATTTCATTTAACTTGGGTCTCTTTATTTTGACATAGGTTATGGGATTTTGTATGCCTAAATGCATGAGAAATTGATTATGGGCTAAATCAAAAGAGAAATAAGCTCTTAAAGGTTAAGCCCATTCTATCTGACAAAGATGGAAGCCCTCTCTTAGCAAGAGTGAAACAAGATGGTTATGCATGATATTAAACATATAACATCAGCTAAGGGGTTGCTAAATATTTTATTATCTTGACTTAATACCTAAGCTTTAGGTGAGATTATGAGTTATTTTAAAAATTTAGTTATGAGTTCTTAATGGAATAGAAAGTTTATTTTTATCCTAAGAGCCTAATCGCATCCAGGCCATACAACAATCACCAATCATAAAGAAACTATGAAGAGGCATGCCATTTCTAATACACAAGCTAAATAAAATATTAATCAATTTCATAAAGCTATCATAAAATAATAAAAGGCCAATGTGGTCGAGTACCGCCATACAATGCAAAAAAAAATGTGGGTAGTCGAGCTCTACCCTTATACAACTTAAATTACAAGAAAATAAGTATAATTACAAATGATAAACGTTATGGGGGTGAGGGAGGGGGGTCTTCATTCTTCATTCTTCCTTCTTCCTTCTTCATTTCTTCACTTTTCATCTTCCATTTCTTCATTTGATTTGCTCCATTTTTTTCTCCTCTTGGCTTGTTTGAATGTGGTTACTCTAAAGGCATCACATGGTGCATAAGACTTGGTCATATAACAAATGCTCATCCTAATCCTCCATAACAATCATCTTAATCCAAATGCAAAATTACATTAAAAGAAGGAAAGTAAATTTAGCTGCACCTACAAAATAAATGTTAACTAAATACACCATACAACCCAAACAGTTATATGAATAATTTAGACTTAGCACCCCACACATGGGTAACCAAGCCCACCTATCTTAACTTGGGTTATGCTTAGGGGCTAAGCAACCTACAAAGCAAAAATTATTTATATTTTTATTATGACGGCCCCTTAAGCACAACCTCGTGTAGAAAGTATGATTAGACTAATACCGACCTAACATCCAGACTATGCACATAAACTCTAACATCCAGTCTACAATAATACATCACAAAATAAGCATACATCAAATCATACACCGCCCTAACATAAAGTTAGAAATGGTGACTTAGTCTAATGTGTGTGCATTAAAGCTTGTGTGGTATGTCCTAACTAGGCTTTAGAGTTGTGATTTGCTAAGTGTGAGGGATTTAATTTATAAGGGGTTGATTTCTCTTTAAGTGATTTAAATGATTTGAAGATTTTATTTAGTGTCTTCTTTTGTTTCATATGGCCTACACTTAGCAAATAAGTGTTATAAAGAGAAGAAAGTGAGGGAATCTCTCTTTCATCCCTACCTTAAGTTACTTCTGAAGCAAGTTAATTAATTAATTTCTTATAGTGAATGGCTTATTATATATTTTAAATAATCCTAAGTTTAGGTTAACTTTAAATGAAATTATTCAATAAGAAAGGCATCTTAAGATTAATTAAAATGAATTGATATCACATAACACATATTCATTCATTTCTTTCCACCATGTGCCTCATGTATATGATTAAATCCTAAACATACCTATACATGCCATTTATATCTTAGGACACTTGAATAATGAATGCAAAGAAGTGTATTTGGATTTAAATATTTTATTTTGAGTGAATTATGAATGCATGCCTTTTTAGTAGAAAAGAGGAAATTTTCATCCATTAGTTAAGTACACATTCACATGTATAAAAGTTTTATGAGTACACATTATTTTTGCATTATACAAGACCTATTTGGCTACTTAAAGCCTCGCCCAGTGTCAGACTAATATACCACTTTTCTTAAATACATATAGATGTATAAGCAACTATAAGGATAGGAGAAACCCATGTAAAAGTTGTATTTGATTTACTTGACTTATGATTCTTATTCATTGGCCACATCATACATATATGTGTATAAGAGTTTTAAGTAAGTATGATGTCATTATTTTTTACACCAGGGGTGTAAGGTACAAGACCTACTTAGGGCTACCTAAAGCTTCACAGCCTCAGGGTGTCCAGATTAATATACCACTTTGCCTAGATACATATGAATGTATAAAAAGAACCACAAGAATAAGAAGTCATGCAGGAAGTGATATTTGATTTGATTATATGATTTATGATTCTTATTCATCGGCTACATCACATATACATATGAATAAGAATGTTTAGTGAGTACGACGCCATTGTTCTACACTAAGGGCCTAAGCTACAAGACCTACTAAGGGCTACTTAAAGCCTCGCAATCCAAGGATGTACAACTAATATACCACTTTTCTCAAATACATATGAATGTACAAAAAACCATAAGAATAAGAGATCATGCAAGAAATGATATTTGATTTGATTATATGATTTACATGTATTATATGAAATTCCTCCTGAGTCTTAACATGGAGATGCATAGGAGTAGATTTACACAAATGTTATGTTCTTTTCAAATGAACTACACATTTGTAAATCCTATGTGAATCCATGTAAAAGAATGAGAGCTTTATATTACATATCTTATACTATCAACACATGCAAATTTATAGATACTTGTAATTAGCATCACTCCATCAATTACAATTGATTTGTAGGCTTTTGAAATATAAGTTTTAATTTAATAGTGATAACAGACACACCTATTTAATTTAAAGTAACACATGCAATTAGACATAAAAGAAACCATTTCATTTGATTAGTTTTAAAAGAAATGAATGCATGATTACACATGGCAAATAATACTTAGCATGATTGAAAAGAAATAAAGGAATATAAGCACATGATCTCATTCATTCTAATTAATTCATAAGGATAATCATACTAAATAAGGCAATTTAAAATAAATCAAAGTTCTTTAATGTCATTTCATTTTTGAGTTTGATTTGATTTAAGAAACATGAAAGAGATTTACTGTCCCTAATCTTATTCCCCATGTGTGAGTTAATTTTGGTTTAAGGAAGAAATAATTAAGTTGATTTTTTGATTTAATTAGGTTAGGGTATGAATTAAGTAAGTTAATTAACCCTTACCTACAACACCTTAAGTTAATTAACTAATTAATAATGAGCCAATATGATGTGCAACCACATTGAAAGTAAATTTGCAATGCTCCTAAGAAATAAAAAGGGGCCTAATGCAATTGGCTCATGATTAATAATTAATTAACTTAAGGGATCTCACTAAACTACTTTTATGGTTTTCTCACACATGTGAGCTAATCATAATTTCATTATCTCCCCCTTTGGGTTATTGAACACCCAAAGAGCAACCCAATATTAAATTAGAGAAGTAAATTAAATTGAATTAATTAAGTTCATCAATTAACTAATTAAACTTTACTTAACCTTAACCAACTAAAGTGAGATGGGCTTAGAGAAAGAGACAAAGAAGGGAGCCTAAGTCTCAATCCATAAATCCTTTCAATTAATTGATTAAGGTTCATGTATGATTTGGATTTTGATTAATCTTGTTGATTAATTAATTAAGGGATATTAATTAATTAATTATTTAAGAGGGATTAGAGAAGACTTAAAGAAAAGATTGAAAGAAGGTCCCAATCCATTTCCCTAGACTTTATCACCATTAACAGAGGATAATGGGTTTAATTGATTGATTAATTCATTGTTTATTTGCTTAATTATCACTAATTACATTAAGAAAGTGATTAAGGTTCAATCCATTAATTCCCTTAGTTAAACAATCAATAAATACTAGAAAAATAGGAAGAGGTAGAGGTCATCTCCTTAAACATGTAGATAAAGTTTGAGACTAACTAGATGGTTAATTAGGGAGTAATTAGATTAATTATATTTCTAATTAAACCTTAATGAAGCCAAATACACTATTCAAAATCAATTAGTAATAATTTTTCTAGATTCTACTCTAAAATATCTTTAAAATGAGCCTAAGTTTGTATTTTTGGATTTTTCTAGAATTAGTTATGAATTTAGGAAGTTTCAGGATTAAACATTAATTAAATTACCCTAATTAAAGCTTTAATCCCATCATCAAGGGCGGACACACGCTTTCCACATGCCATGAGATTCACTTATTTAAGTAGTCGATCCAACCACAATTCGGATGGCACACATGGTAACTCCATGGACCTTCCAATCTGAGATCGGACGGCCATGATTAAACCCACAGTTTTGAGGGATTAATCAGAGGTGCTAAGAGTGATCTGATCAGGACCGTCCATCCTGATCATGCAAGATGAATGGTCCATTATCTTTCTCCTCTTGAGCCTCGAACAATGGCTATCATCCATCGATCGCCACTCTATCCGAGCTCACCCGAGCTCGGATGGAGATGAAAATGATCCCACACATTAGGGGAAGCACAACAATCAATTCCAATGGTGGAAAACACGTGACATAAAAATTTCTTTCACAAAAGACCAACCTATTTTCATTCAAGAATCAGTTTCAATGGCACACCTCACCGGAGCTTATGACCGGTGGTTCCAATGATTGAGGAAGCTTAATTGGGTAGAAATGAAGCTTTATTGAGCCGCAAGAGCCTTGACTTGGTGTAATTTGCTCGAAAGACCAAAGTACTAGACGTAGGTGG
The DNA here is from genome assembly GCA_021442155.1 of Cymbidium sinense. Taxonomy (NCBI): domain Eukaryota; kingdom Viridiplantae; phylum Streptophyta; class Magnoliopsida; order Asparagales; family Orchidaceae; genus Cymbidium; species Cymbidium sinense. Next base: position 106,039,550 of record CM038221.1, on the reverse strand, counting down.
TCGGGCTTGACCGAACTCTACCCTCTGGCCATCGGGATGCTTGGGAAAGGATTCGTTCTTCACGTTTGGCTCCAAGGAAGGTGTGTGCAAAGTTAATTTCACTTTGGTGGAGGTTTGAGCAAGTGGGAATTGAAGGTGGCCTCCCCTATTTTGATTTTTCATAAAACCAAGTATGGGAATTTTAGGGAGATTGGGAAAGCTTGGAAATAGCTCTGGAAACTCTCTCCTTGGCTGCTAGGGTTGAAATGAGTGTGTGTGTCTTCATTTGAGTGAGAATGATGTGGGTATACCCCCTCATTCCTTGGATGAAATGATCACAACTTCTTTGGATTTTCCTTGATCTATTGGCCACATCAAAGGTTAGTGGAGGTCCTTGGGTGCATCATGTGGCTCGATTTGGTTAAGTGAGGGTGTGGAGGTGGTTGCCAAGGGAGGAAGTGCTTGTCCTTAGTGGTTTCAAATGCTCCAATGGGGATGGAGAGGTGATTTCACCTCCCCATGGATCATGGCCGACCCAACCATCTTCGGGTCAAGTCAACCATGGTCCAAGATGCCTAAGTGGACTTATGAGTGGGTGCCGAGTAGCTAAGAGGAGGAAATAACTCAATGAGCATGTGTTTTATCTCATAGGATGCCCTAAACCTAAGGGAAAAATGGTCATTTGGCTATGGGTTTGATTTGGGTAGATTTGGGATTGGTCAAAAATGGGTTAGCCAAAATTTCAAATGGTTTGGAGTTTATTTGATTTGATTTGGCTTGATTTGACCTATTTAGGTTAAATTGGGTTATATTGGGTTAAGTTGACCAATTGGTCAAGTTGGGTCAAACCAAGGGTTGGGTCAAGTCCACATGACCAATTGGAGTGTATTGATGTCATTGGTTTGATTCAATTTGCTTTGGATTTGATTATGGCTTATTTGGGTTCATATAGGTCAAATGGGTCAAGTTGACCAATTTGACCAATTTGACCAAATTGGGTTAGGTTAGATGTTAAGTCATGTTCAATTGGCTGATTAAAAATGATTGTAGGCTTTGGTTTGGCTCAATTTATAATTAATTTAGATTTTGGCTAATTTGACCCTTTAGGTCAATTTGGGCAAAGTTGGGTCAAGTTGACCAATTGGTCAACTTGGGCTCAATTATGGCTTTGGTCAAGTTGAATTAGTGGTTTGGAATGAACTCGAGCCATTAATTATAATCAATTTGGGTTGGATTGTGATTTGTTCTATTTTGAGTCAACTTGGGTTAAATGGCCAATTAGGCTTGGTTTGGCTCAAGTGATGATTTGGTCATGTTCAATCATTGGTTATGAGAGGGTTTGAATCCATGGTTTTAATCAATTTTGCCTATGGTGGATTTGAGCTAGTTTGGGTTTTATTTGGGCTAAGTGTTGACTTGGTCAACAGGATAGGTTGACTTGGTTTGACCTAGTTCAAGACAATTGATTAACCAAGGATGATTGTTGATAATGTTGTGTAGTTTGGATGGTATTAGTTCAATCCAATTTGGGTTGAATTAGAATTTGGCTCAAAAAGGTCTTTTAGCTCACTTTGGGTCAAGTGGACCTAAATGGGTTAATTGGCTTGATCATGGCTTAGTTGAAGTTTAGTTGAAGTCACACATGAGCCTAGGATTGAAATATTAATCTAATTGCAAGTGGTTTGGAGCCAAATGGGTTTTGGTTCATATGATAATTTCAAGCCAATTGTCAACTTGGTTTTGATTTGGGTTAGCTTGGATTTGGTTTGAGAATGATGGCTTATGTTTATATTTATGTCAATGATTGTAGGAATGATTGAGTAATGAAGAAATTCATGAGTTTTGAATAGGTTTGGGTATCATTTAGCCAAGTTCAAGAATTTAGCTAAAAGGGAAAAAATTTAGGATTTGATTTGATTTGGATTTTAATCATTTGATAGTTGGATTTAATTTGTGATGTGGAATTTGATTGGAGACTGAATTTGATAATTGAGAAAATTAATTGGATTGGGATTGATTTGAACTTGGTTAAGGTTAAGTCCATAAGATAAAATTGAAGGGCTTAGGAAGGGATTTGGAGTTTGAATTTAATCATGGGTTTTAATCATTTGGAGTTTGGAATTGATTTTGGAATTTGGATTTGAATTTGAGGTTTAGTTTGAAAGAAGGGACTAAGGATTGGGTTTAGGCTATAGGGTAGGCAAGTTCTCTTAAATCCCTAAGGCATAACCTATTCTTATGGCTAACTCTTCTAAGTCTCTGGGGTTAGGTTAAGTGTTCACCTAATTGCTAGAAGTGTCTTAAGACTAATAAACTCTTAGTGTCTATAAGAGTCCTAGATCTATGACGAGGAAGTTAAGAGCTCACTCTAAAAGTGAGGTCAACAAATACTCTTGATTAAAGTAGGTGATTATTATTTTCAAAGATTTCAAAGATAGGACTATCAATAAATTGGTCATATTTAAGCAATTGAAAGGGATAAATCAAAGAGAAGAGACTTATTATCGAAGCCAAAAAGTTAAGTAGGGGATGCTCATGATACTAGGATAACCTACTTATAATCCTACAATACAAGATTATGGAAATACTTAAGAGATGATGATTTATGCTTGTAGCCCGAGGAGAAACAACAACCTCAGATCCAAAATCTAGGGAGCTTTTGGCGAGAGCCAAAGCATGTCCTAAATGTAAAGAGAAAATATTTATATTGTTCACCTTCATAAGAGAGAGTAAACCACCTGACTATTGGACTTGTAACAATCTAGAGTGGCAGCCAGCTAACTCCTCCTACACTTTAAATCTGCGTAGACAAGTCATATGCTTTTTCAAAATGATTAAGTTATTATTATTTAGAAAGAAAACTAAGTTCTTAAACCCAATACCTAAGAGACTAGAGCATGAGTGGTATGAATAATGATTTATTCTAATGCAAATCTTATCAAATTTTATTTGATTTTTGACACTTCAATTGACATAGGCTATGAGATTTTATATGCCTAAATGCATGATGAAATAGGTTATGGGCTAAATCAAAAGAGAAAGAGGTGTTTTCCATCATAGGCTCTCAAAGGTCAAGCCTTTTTACTATCTGACAAAGATGGAAACCCTCTCTTAGCAAGAATGAAATAAAATGACATGCATGATATTAGGCATACAACATCCAGCTAAGGGATTGCTAAATTTTTTATTATCTTGATTTAATACTTAGGATTTATGGGAGGTTATGAGTTATTTTAGAAAATTTAGTTATGAATTGTGATTGGGATAGAAAAATTAATTTTTATCTTAAGAGCCTAATCGCATCCAGGCCATACAACAATCACAAATCATAAATAAACTATAAAATACATACTTTTTCTAATGTGCAAGCTAAATAAAACATCAAACAATTTTGATAAAGCTAATGCAAAAGAATAAGAGGCTGGTGTGGTTGGGTACCACCGTACAACCCAAAAAAGAAATGGATAGCTAAGCTCTACCCTTATACAACCTGGTATATGAAAGAATAATTACAAATTACAAACTATAAGTGTTATGGGGGACCTTCAAGTTTTCAAGTCTCCATACTTCCTTCATTTGATTTGCTTCTTTTGATTCGGTGAGCTTCTAGGCATCGCATGGCACCCCAGGATTAAACCTTCTGGCCAATGTTCATCCATAATTGCCATCACACTTATCTTAATCCTAATGCAAAATTACATTAAAAGAAGGAAAGTAAATCTAACTATACCTGCAAAACAAGTGTTAGCTAAACACACCATACAACCTAAGCAGTCACATGGATAATTTAGACTTAGCACCCTGCACATGGGTAACCAAGTCCACCTATCTTAGTTTAGATTATGCTTAGGGGTTAAGCAACATACAAAAGAGAGCATTTATATTTATTTTAAGTGTCCCTTAAGCATAATCTCTTACAGAAAATATGATTAGGCTAATCATGGCCTAACACCCAGTCTACAAAATATACACCCTAACATTCAGTCTATAATAGTACATCACAAAATAAGCATACATCAAACCATGCACTGCCTTAATATAAAGCTAGAAGTGATGACTTAATCTAATGCGTGTGTACTAAAGCTTGTGTGGTATGTCCTAACTAGGATTTAGAGTTGTAATTTCCTAAGGATGAAGGATTTAATTTAGAAAGGATGGTTTCACTTTAAATGGTTTTTCATCCCTACCCTAAGTCATTTCTAAAGCAAGTTAATTAGCCTGGCTCTCTTTAGTGAATGGATTATTATATGTTTTAAGTAATCATTAGTTTATGTTCACTCTAAATGACCTTATTCAATAAGAAAGGCATCTTAAGATTAATTGGAATTTACTATCATATAACACATGTTTATTCATTTCTTTCCATCATGTATAACATGCATGTGATTAAATCCTAAGCATACCTACACATACAATAAGTATTTTTAATAGATTAAATGATGAATGTAAGCAAATGCACTTAGAATAGATATTTTATTTGGTTGAATTATCATATCGTATTAATTTAGAGCTCCATATAAATCCTTATATAAAAGGATAAGAAAAGAACTCTAAATCATATGGAAAATCAACCCAACCACTTAAACAAAATGTGATTGCATGTCCTAAAAAAGTGGGGTATTTATTCATTAGCTAAATACACATTCAAATGCATAAAAATTTTAAGCAAGTATGGCACCATTGTTCTGCACCAAGGGAGTGAGGTAGGAACCTCCTTAGGGCTGCTTAAAGCTGTGCGTCCCTAGGATGTCCAAACTAATATTTTTGCTATTCTTAAATGCATATGAATGTATAAACAACTATAAAAATAAAAAACCATACCCTTCTTGAACCAAATATGAATGCATGTCTTTTTAATAAAAAATGGGGTTTTCATTCATTAGCTAAATACACATTCAAATGGATAAAAGTTTTGAGCAAGTATGGCACCATTGTTCTACACCAAGGGAGTGAGGTAGGAACCTCCTTAGGGCTACTTAAAGTTGTGCATCCCTGGGATGTCCAGACTAATATACCCACTATTCTTAAATGCATATGAATGAATAAACAACTACAAAAATAGAAATTCATGCAAATATTGTATTTGATTTGATTGATTTATTTTGTGTAAATGAATTAAAGCTCTATCTAAATTCTAATATTAAAATGCATAAGAGTGAAATCAAATGAGTACATCGCCATTGTTCTGCACCAAGGGAGTGAGGTAGGAACCTCCTTAGGGCCACTTAAAATCATGAGTCCCTGGGATGTCCAGACTAATATACCCATTAACATTTAAACTTATACAAATGAACATATGAATGCGAGAAAGAAACTTCATTACATACACTAACCTTATATTCATATAAATCACCTATGTACATGTAACTAAAATCATAACATATAACATTATTTCTCATTAATAAGCTCTTTAAAAATATGTTTGAGGTTTAATAATGATAATAGCCACACATATTTCTAATTAAGTCAACACATGTAATTTGACATAAAAGAAATCATTTCATTTAATTAATTTTAAAAGAGATGAATGCATGATTACAAATGACAAACAACATTTAAAATGATTGAAAAGAAATAAAGGAACATAAGCACATGATCTCATTCATTCAAATTAATTGCTAAGGATAATCATACTAAATAAGGCTATTTAAAATAAACCAAAGTTCTTTAATGCCATTTTTGATCCTTATGTTTGATTTGATTTAGAAACTGTAAAAGAGGTTTGCTAATCCTAATTCCATCTCCCATGTGTGAGTTAACTTAGTTCAATGAAGCATAATTAGGTTGATTTTATGCCTTAATTAGGTTAGGGTATGAATTAAATCCATTAATTAACCCTTACCTACATCACCTTAAGTTAATTAACTAAGTAATGATGAGCCAACATGAGATGCAGCCACATGAAAAGTAAATTGTCAATGCTCCTAGGAAATGAAAGGGGTCTAATGCAATTGGCTCATAATTAATAGTTGATTAAGCTTAAGGAGTTCACTTAATTACTTTTATAGTTCTCTCACACATGTGAGCTAACCATAATTTCATTGGCTCTCTCTTTGGGTTATTGAACACCCAAAGAGCTACCCAAGATTGATTAAACAAAGTTAGGTTGTGAATTGGATCTTAGATTAAGTTAATCAAGCTCATTAATTCATTTGGTTAAGCATTAAGCATGCTCATTTAATGAAATGAAATTAAATTAAGGAAAGAGATCAAGAAAGAGGCCTTAATACCAATCCCTAAGTCCTATATTTGATCATTTAAGCTCTGATTTTATCTTGAAGATTAATTAATTAATTAAGCAATTAATTAATTTGAATCCAAAAAGTAAAGAAAACTTAGGAAATGAATTAGGAAAAATAACCTAATCATATTCCCTAAGCTCTCTTATTATTCAACTGAGGTAATTAGACTTAAATATTTCATTAAGTCGCTGTTCATTAACAAATTATCACTAATTAAATTAAGAGAGTGATTAAGGCTTAATCAATTAATTCCTCTAATTAAGCAACAAATAAAATCCCAAAAAATAGGAGAGGCAGAGGTCATCCCCCTTAACATCCACAAAAAATTTGAGATTAATTAGGTGATTAATTAAGGAGAAATTAATCTAATTAAAATTTTAATTGAACCTTAATTAAGCTAAAAATACTATTTAAAATTAATTATTAATAATTTTTCTAGATTCTACTCTGAAATGCACTTAAAATGAGCCATAGTTTATATTTTTTGGATTTTTTTTACAATTAGTTATGAATTTTAGAAGTTTTAGGCTTAAAAAATAATTAAAATAGCATAATTAAATCCTTAATCCCGTTGGGCCACGTGGCAGCTAACGCGGTGTGCTTTCCATGTGGCACAATGGGATTGGCTATTTAAGTTGTCACATCTATTGCTGACTCAGATTATGGTGGGTGCATCATTCTCGTGGACCGTCTGATCTAAGATTGGATGGCCACGATTCAATCCATGATTTAGTGGAGAAATCAGAGTGAATCTAATGTGATTGCATCACGACCATCCTTGCTGATCACATGGAATGGACAATCTGTGATCTGACCTATTCATGAATAGTGAAAGATGGATGTCATCCATTTTTCCCCATTCGATCCGAGCTCACTAGTGCTTGGATTATCTCCAAATTGATCCCACACCTTCGGGGAAGGGAGACCCACACATCCAACGGCTAAGATCGACTCAAATGCACATTTACTTCACAAAGACCAAATGATTTTCACTAGGGAGCTTGGCACAAAATTATCTCACTAGAGCTAATGTCCGGCAGTTCGAATGACAGAGGAAGCTTCGTGTGGTTGAGACAAAACCCTATTGAGCTGCACAAGCCTTGATTTGGTGTAGAGCTCTCGGTTGACCATGCCACGCACATAGGAGCCTCAACTTTGATTGAAATTTAGTCTCTGGTGGTCAGAAAGGCTCAGGGATGATTCAGTTGGCTTCGACGAAGTATGAGAATGGTGTGGGTGTGAGGAATTGAGATTTGGTTTAGTGGAGAGGGAGATTTGCATGGGAGAAGCCTTTCCCATTTCAACTTTGCTTAGGGAGGAGGAAAGGTTGATTAAGGAAGCTTGGGGAGCCTCTTAGGAAGTCTTTGGGATTTTAAAATCACTTGGGGAAGTCTTACCAGATGAATCATGTCATTTGCCATTCGAATTGAAGGGGTATGCCCATCAATTACATTTGATGGATGGATGAGATCACTTTTGGAAATTCAACCAATTCTGCTTGTGTCTTTGGAGGTCACCGTCTCATGGCATGAGTGGACAAACTGTGGGAGGAATCTTCAAGGCTGATATGGGAGGATTCAGTTTGGTTGGTCCTCCCTTTGCCCATGGGATTCGACCATGAGTGAGGTGGCTTGGTTTGTTTCCCTTGGTCCATGGCAAGTGCTAGATTGCTCTGGGGGTGGGGTTTGGAATACTTTATTTGGCAATTGGATGGCTGTCATAGGAAGGACAAAGTAGACTTTGCCACTTATGGCAATTTTCTTATGCAAAGAGCTTTGTACATTGGTCAATTCCCTTGGGTTGAGTCCAACTTAGATTTGGGCTAGTTTGGGAGTGATTTATGCCTGATGTGGATTGGTTTTGATCAGCTTTTGGGGTCCTATAAGGTGGTTTTGAGTGGTTTGACTCAATTTGGTCAAAATAATCTTATTTTGGTTAGGTTGGGTTGTGTGGCCCAATTTGGTCAAATTGGGTCAAACCAAGGTTTGGGTTAGGTTCATATGATGATTTGGGATGTTTTGGTTCAATTGGTTTTGATTAACTTAGGTTTGAATTTGACCAATTAGATTCAAAAGGGTCAAATGGGTCAAGTTGACCAATTTGACCAAATTGGGTTGGGTTAGATGTTGAGTCAAGTTCAATTGGTTGATTGAGTGTGATTGTAGGCTTTGGTTTGAGTTAATTTGGGTTTAATTTGAATTTTGTCCAATTTAACACTTTAGGTCAATTTGGGCTAGGTTCAGTCAAGTTGACCAATTGGTCAAATTGGGCTTGATCATGGCTTTGGACAAGTTCAATAATTAATTTGGAGTGAACTTGAGCCATTGGTTGTAATCAATTTGGATCAAATCATGAATTGACCCATTTTAGCTTTTTAGGCCAATTTGGGTTAACTTATATCAAATGGCCAATTGGACGTGGTTTGGCTTAATAGGGGTTTGGTCATGTTCAATCATTGATTATGAGTGGGTTTGAATAAATGGTGGGTTTTGGCTAGTTTAGGTTTCATTTGGTTTAAAGGTTGACTTGGTCTAAGGATCAAGTTGACTTGGTTTCACCCAATTCAAGGTGGTTGATCACCCTAGGATGATTGTTGATCATGATATGAGATTAAGATAGGCTTAGTTCAATCTAATTTGGGTTGGATTAGAACTTGGCTCAAAAGGGACTTTTAGGTCACTTTGATCAAGTGGACCTAAATGGGCCAATTGGCTTGATCATGGCTTGATTCAAGTTTAATTGAACTCACATATGAGCCTGGGATTGAAATATAAATCCAATTACAATTGGTTTGGAGCCAAATGGGTTTTGGCTCATATGATAATTTCAAGTCAAAAGGGGTCAACATGGACTTGACTTGGGTTGACTTGGGTTAGGTTTAATAATTATGGTTTGTGTTTATATTTGGGTAAGTGATTTAAGGAATGATTGATTCATGAAGAAATCCAGGGATTTTGAATTGATTTGGGTATCATTTAGCTAAATTCAAGAAATTGGCTAAAAAGGCTAAAATTAGGAATTTGATTTGATTTGGGTTTGGTTTGGTCATTTGGATTTATATTTATTTATATTTGTGAATATAAATGAAGATGTAAATGGTTCATGAGAAAATCACTTGAGTTTGGAGTGATTTGGATGCAAATTTGATTAAGATTATGGAGGTAGGTCCATATGACTTAAGAAAGGTCTTGATTTGGTTTGATTTATTTTGATTTTATTTGAATGGTTTGAACTTGGATTTCATTTATATTTGTGAATATAAATGAAGGAATGATTGATTTATGAAGGAATCAACCAAATTTGGTCTAGAGTTTGAAGGAGTTTTGGTTAAGCATGTGAAGGTAGTTAATATGGCTCAAAAAGATTTTGGTATTTTTAATTTGATTATGGGTTTCAATCATTTGGAGTTGGAATTGGGTTTGAATTTGATATGTGATCTGAGGTTGAATTGATCTTTGAGAAAATTAATTAAATTGAGATTGATTTGAATTTGGTTAAGGCTAAGTCTATAAGATGAAATCAAAGGGCTTAAGAAGGGTTTTTTATTGAATTTGAATTTGGTCTAGAGTTTCAATCATTTGGATTTGGAATTGATTTGGAATATGGATTTGGATTTTGAATTTGAGGTTTGGTTTGATAAGGAAATCATGTATTGGGTTTAGGCTATAGGGTAGGCATGTCCTCCTAAATCCCTAAGGCACAACCTATTCTTATGGCTAACTATTTTAAGTCTCTAGGGTTAGGTTAAGTGTTCACCTAATCACTAGAAGTGTCTTAAGACTAAGGAACTCTTAGTGTCTACAAGAGTCCTGGATCTATGATAAGGAAATTGAGAGCTCACTCCAAAAGTGAGGTCAACAGACATACACATTTAACATGATTATAAAGGAATAAATAAATATAAACACATGATTTCATTCAATTAAACTAATTTCTAAGGATAATCATATCAAATAAAGTCATTTAAAGTAAACCAAAGCTTTCTTAATATCATTTTTAATTTCATGTTTTGATTTGATTTAAGGATGTGAGAAAATGTTTGCTGATCCTAACCCATTCCCATATTTGTTAATTAATTTGGTTTAATGAAATATAATTAACTTGATTTTATGAGTTAATGAAGTTGTATTATGCATTAAATACATTAGTTAACCCTTTTCTATGTTATCTTAATATAATTATCCAAGTAATTATGAGCCAACATGATATGCACATGAGTTGAAAATTAAATTAACAATGATCCTAAGAAATAAAAGGGGTCTAATGCAATTGGCTCATGATTAATGGTTAATTAAATTAAGAAACTTAATTAGGTACTTTCATGGTTTTCCCACACATATGGGTTAACCATAATTTTTCTTAAATAGCTATAGGTTATTGAACACCTAAAGGTCTACCCAAGAATTGATTAATTAGGGTTTAATGTGATTATGATTTCAATTTAATTAATTAGTTAAATCTCAATTAATTTCCTTTTGACAAAATGAAATGAACTTTGGGGAATAGGTTAAGAAAGAGGTCCCAACCCTATTACTTAGTGCATTTACTATTGAGCAATGATTAATAAACATAATTAACCGATTTGTCACTATTCATGGGATTAATTAATCATTAATTAACTTAAAAGAGTAATTAAAGTTTAATTAGTCACTTTTTCTAATTAAGTGAGTAATAAATCCCAAGAAAATCATGGGAGGCTGAGGTCATCCCATTAAATTAACCCATAAAATTTATGATTAATTGCTCAAGTAATTAAGGAGTAATTAAGCAAATTAATTTTATAATTAAACCCTAATTAAACCTTAATTACTATTCAAAATTAGTTATGATAATTTTTAATTAATTCTCCTCTGAAATACCTTCAAAATGAGTATTTATTTGCATTTATTTATTTTTCTATGATTTGTTATGATTTTTAGAAGTTCCAACCATTAAAATTAATTAATTAGACCTAATTAAAGCCTAGTCCCTTGCCACGTGGCGCGATGGCGCTTTTATGGCGTGTGGGATTACTAAAACTTATTCATTCGGTTTACGTGATGGATGGTGGAACACATTTTCTCATCCATCGTCCAATCTAAGATCAGACGGCTACAATTAATCTCACGGCTTAATAGAATTAAATCAAATTAAACTATTGGATCTAATCACAATCATCCATTCTGATCATGCAGAATGGATGGTGTGTGATCTACCATCCCATGAGCGATGAGAGACGGAGTTCGTCTGCCATTTCTTGCTTGATCCAAGCTTACCCAATCTCGGATCAACTCCAAAAGGATCCCACACCTTCATGATGTCGATCGGAGGGGATCCAACGGTTAAGATCACATAAGATGCACATTTCCTTCGAAAAGCTCTAACACAATTTCACCAAAGCTCGGTATTAATGGCATATCTCGAAGCTCAAGACCGACAATGCAAACAATTGAGGAAGCTTTGTTTAGTATAGATGAAGCACTACTTGATCGGCACGAGCTTAAATTTGGTGTAGTTTGCTCGGAAGACCAACACCCAAAGATTAGGAGGCTGACGTTAATCAATGTCTTATGGGTTTCAAATGCTCTAATGGGGACATGAGGTGATTTCACCTCCCATGGGTCATGACCGACCCAACCACCCCTTGGGTCTGGTTGGGCAGTGTCCTAGGTGCTTAGGTGGACCAATGAAAGTGTGTCAAGTGTCCAATGAATGAAAATGACCACTTACATGGGTGATTTATCTCATGTGATACCCTTGACCCAAGGGTTGAATGGTCATTTGGCATTGGATTTGATTTGGGTAGATTTAAAATGAGTCAAAAGTGGGTTAGCCAAACTTCAAGTGATTTGGAATTGATTTGATTAGGTTTGGCTCAATTTGGCTCAAATGGGTCAAATTGGGTTAGGATGGGTCATGATGACCAATTAATCAAATTGGGTCAAACCAAGGGTTTGGTCAAGTTCATATGATCATTTGGGATGTATTGATGTCATTGGTTTGGTTTGATTTTGCTTAGATTTGATTTTGACTCATTTGAGTTCAAAATGGGTCAAATGGGTTAAGTTGACCAATTTAATCCAATTGGCCAAATTGACTTGGGTTAGGTGTTATTTTGGATTTGGTTGACCAATTGAAGATGATTGTAGGCTTTTGTTTCAATTAATTTGGATTTGGATTTAGGCCAATATGACCCTTTAGATCAATTTGAGCTAAGTGGGTCGATTGGTCAATTTGGGTTCAATTGTGGCTTTGGATTAGTTCAACAATCAATTTGGAATAAACTTGAGCCATTGGTTGTAATGAATTTGGTTTATATTTTGATTTGAACTAATTTGACCTTTTAGATCAATTTGGGTCAAGAGGGCCAATTGGGTTTGGTTTGGTTCAATTGAAGGTCAAGTAATGTTCAAATATTGATTTTGAGTTGGTATGAATCATTGGTTTCAAGGGATTTGGCTTAGGCTGCAATTTGGTTAGTTTGGGTTCATATGAGTTAGGAAGGTTGACTTGGTCAAAGGACCAAGTTGACTTGGTTTGATCCAATTTGTGACAATTGATCAACTTAGGGTGATCAAAAGTCAGGATAGGAGTTTAGGTAGGCTTGGTTCAATCCAATTTGGCTAGATTGAAACTCGGTTCAGATGTGTTATTTAGGTCACTTTGGGTCAAGTGAGCCTAAGTGGGTCAATTGGCTTGATTTTGGTTTGATTTGGATTTAGTTGAGTTTATATATAGATTTGGGATTAATATATAAATTTGATTGCAATTGATTTGAGTTTGGATGAGTTTTAGTTCATTTGGATATTTCAAGTCAAAAGGGTTAAGTTGGGTTTGACTTGGCTTGATTTTGGTTTAGCTTGATAATTGTAGATTTTATTTGAATTTGTGAACATGATTGAAGGTAAGATTGATTCATGAGAAAATTAAATGAATTTGGGTTTTGGAATGAAAGAATTTGGCTAAGTCCATGGAGTTGGGTCATGTGGCTTAGGTTTGGATTTTGATTTAGTTTGATTTAGTTTTGATGATTTAAATGTATATTTCATTTATATTTATGAAGATGATTAATTTGTGAGAAAATAAATTGAGTTTTAAGTGATTTGAAGGCAAACTTGGCTAAGCTTATGAAGGTAGGTCATAGGGCTTAGAGAAGGGTTTGATTTAGTTTAATTTAATTTTGATGATTTAAATGTATATTTCATTTATATTTGTGAAGATGATTGAAGATATGATTGATTTATGAGAAAATCAATTGAGGTTAAAGTGATTTGAAGGAAAATTTGGCTAAGCTCATGAAGGTAGGTCACATGACTTGGATTTAGATTGGGTTAGTTTTGGTCATGTGATTGCAAATTTGATTTTATATTTGGGAAGATAATTAATGGAATAGTTGATCCATGAGAGAATCAATTGAGTTTGATTTGATTTGGAGGGGTTTTGACTAAGTCCATTGAATAAAATCATAGGGCTTAGGAAGGGTTGATTTTATTTGATTTGGTTTGTAATTGGTTATATATTGAAATCATTTAATTTGGATTAGATTTGATATTTGAATTGAATTTGAGGTTTGGTTATGGCTTAAGAAAATGAACATAGGTTGGGTTTAGGCTATAGTGTAAATGGACCTCCCTAAATCCTACGACATAACCTAATCCTATGATTAACCCTTTTAAGTCTCTAGGCTTAGATTAAGTATTCACCTAATTGCTAGAAGTGTCTTATGACTAAGGAAGTCTTAGTGTCTAGAAGACTCTAATTTTCAAGATGTGGGTTGCTCTTTGTTGGTGTGGTTGCTTATTAGCATTGCATGACTAATAAGCTATTTTGATGCTAGCTTTGCTTAGAAAGATGTGAGTCTCCGAGCTTTCTTCTTGAACTAGTCACCATGCATTGATTGGGTCCGAGTTTATATTTGAGGATTAGAATAAGACCCCCAGTGGCTCCTCTTCCTCTTGACTACTTCAAGCTTGGGTTCAGTCCTTCTTTATGACTCCCCACTCAATAGTCTCCTTAGATCAGATAATACCCATCTAGCCAATAACAAACTATCCCGATGATCAGTTCCACTTAGAAAAATGTGAGTCCCCAATGCTTTCTTCCTAGATTGATCATCGCAAATCGACGGACACCTTAGGTTGGCTGGTGTTTACTTTGCTGATAGTAGCCCACATAGTGGATAACACTGCTTAGGTAGATGTGAGTCCCCATGCTTTCTCCCTGAGTTAGCCACCATATATTTATAGGCTTTATATTCTAGGGAATATGGTAAGACCCCTAGAGGCACATTCTCTGTGAGAATTCTATTTGGATTATGTATTCATGACCCCATTTAGACATGACCCAAGTTAATATTAGATTGGACAGTTTTTCTTTCCTAGTAGCCACCCTTGTGGTTGGAAGCCTATACAGACTATCCCTTGGGTGAGTAAATTTGAGATAGGCCAAGGCCCTCATGGCTCCTTCTTAGTGTGGCCCATTGCAAACCAATAGAGTCCACACTAAACAAATAAATAAAATAATATCTTTTGTGGATTAGGATAAGACCCCCAAAGGCACCTCTTCCCAAGCAGGCATCCTATCTTTTGGGCAATGCCATCAAAACTCCTTATACGAATCGCCTCAACTCTTTAAGTTGAGATAAGACCCCCAGAGCCACTCACTTAGTAGTCTCCCTAGGTTGAGTTTGACTTATTGTGTCATCAGCAGGTCACCCCAATGGATTACTCTGTTGTAGAAGATATGAGTCCCTGAGCTTTCTTCCTAGTGTAGCCATTGCAAATCGATAGGTGACCCTTAGGTTGGATATTCTATACTTTACAACTGGTAGACTACCCCTTTGGACTGGTAAATCTAAGGTAGGCTCAGGCTTATATAACCTCTCCTTAGTGTGGTCCATTGCAAGCCAACAGGGTCCACAATCATTCAACAAATCAAGATAAAATTGAAATCAAATCAAACCCCCAACTCAAACTAATTCAAGTAACAAAATCAAAATCAAAATGAATCATAAAACTCAAATCAAATCGATCAACATAATCAAATCAACACATAACCCGAATTTAAATAAAAATTATTCAACATAATTTAGATAAATCAAACAAATCTAATCAAATCTCAATCTCCAGTAGATCCACCTTTATGTCTTTGGAACAAATCAATCTCTAATCCAACCAAACTTATGTGTAGATCCTCAGTGGATCTCTCTTTGTGTCCTTGGCACAAAATCAATTCTCAGCAAATTAAATTAAATCCACTTAACTCTTCCATGCCCTCAGTATGTAATGAACTGCATCTCATTAGGACCCATAGTTCCATTTACCTCTTCATTTAAGTATGGATTGCCTTCATTAGTGCTTGTGATCTTTTAGGATGCTGTTGATCATCGTGGTCAATGCTAATATGTGCGGTGTACCTTACCGGTTACATAACACCTATTAGGGGTCCTTTTGTTGACCTCACTTTTAGAGTGAGAACTCATCCTTCCCGTCTTAGACTTAGGACCCTTCTAAATACTTGGATTTCCCTAGTCATAGGATACTTCTAATGACTAAGGGAACACTAAACCTAAGCCTAGAGACTTAGGATGACATACCTTAAGCTTAGGGTATACCCTTGGGTAAATTGGTTCTACCTATCCCATGGCCTAAACCAATACCTATGTTTGTCCACTCATCCAAAACCAACCTCAAGCCAACACAACCAACCTCAATCAAATTTTATTTCCTATCCAAGCTCCAAGCCAAATTGGTTTAAACCCTAACCTAAGTTAATTCCACCATGATCCCATGATCTAAGACCCATTTAAACAAACTAAGTCTAATTGATTTTCACAAAAACACTATAGCCATTCAATAGACCATTTCAAACTCTTTCAATATTTTCAATCAAACTAATTGAACCAAATGAATCCAATAAACCCAAATTATCCCATTTGATCCAAAGGATCCAAATGAGCCAAAATCCAATCAAACCCAAATCAATTGTAATCAAAGAAACCAATCAACTTTAAATCTATCATTGAACTATTCTCAACATCTAATTCAATCCAATTCAATTCAATCAACCCAATAAGTTCACTTGCCCCAAAGCAACCTAAATGACCAAATTAACTCAAACTTCAATCCAACCCAAATTGGATTGGATCAATCCATCCAA
Source organism: Cymbidium sinense (assembly GCA_021442155.1). Lineage (NCBI taxonomy): Eukaryota > Viridiplantae > Streptophyta > Magnoliopsida > Asparagales > Orchidaceae > Cymbidium > Cymbidium sinense. The sequence continues at coordinate 106,023,192 of CM038221.1, read as the reverse complement.
TCTCCTCTATGATGATTTTTGATCATCCTTGATTGTCCAAATTGCAATCAATTGCGTCAAGCCAAATCAATTTGATCAATTGATCCAAGTTGACCCAATTAGGCCACATGGACCAAAATGGACCAAACCCCATTCCAACTCCAATTGACTGAAATCAATGGCTCCCATCAATCATAAGTTGATTATTGAACATGACTCAACCACCAATTAAACCTAACCAAGCCAATTTGGCCTATTGACCCAAGTTGACCCAATTTGACCCAATTTGACCTAAAGGGCCAAATTGGACCCAATCAAATCTAAAACCTAATTAATTGAAACTAATGACTCTAATCAATCACAAATTGATTATTGAACATGATCCAACCTTCAATTGAATCCAATTTGATTAAACCAATCCAATTGACCCATTTAGCCCAAATTGACCTAAAGGGTCAACTTGAACTAAATCATTCCCTAAATTAAATTGATTCAAACTAACACCAATAATTATTCCCAAATGATCAATTGAACCTAAACCAACCTTTCACCCAAATCAATTTGGCCAATTTGACCTATTTGGTCAACTCAACCCATTTGACCAAAATGAACTCATTTGAGCCAAAATCAAATCTACTTCAAATTAAACCAAATCAATTGAACCAAAATATTCCAAATGATCATTTGAACACATCCAAACCCTTAGGTTAACTCAATTTGACCAATTGGTCAACCTAGCCTAATTAAAACTCATTTAACCCATATGGGTCAAATGGAGCCAAACCAAATACAAATCTAGCCAAACTTGGCATCACTCATCCTTAGGTCACCATGGGTCAGCCAAAGTGGACCCAACCTATGGTTAACCAGGTTTAGGTCAAAACCCTTGAACCAAGTCACCTAAATAGGACAAAATCCCTATTTGGATGGTACCACCTACTCCCTAAGCCTTGACAGTCACCTTTATCTCTTCTTGGACATTAGGATCATTGACCCAAGGCTGTTGGGTTCAACTTTAGGTCATGAGAGGGTGAACTCACCCTTAGCCTCCCAATGGTTCACTTAGAGAAGGAGGTACACCCCATGCTACCCCATGCCACTGCCTCAACCTCTCAAGCTCCTCCACCTCAGTAGTCCACTGCCATCTCTAGCCACTTACCATAGTAGGATGACTGCTAAAGATTGAGCCAATCTCAGCACTTGGTTCACTTGGGGAGGAGAGTATACTTCTTTCCATCGATTCAAACTTCACAGAGAGCTTCCTCACAACATTCTGAGCAGCCCTAGAGCTTTTCTTGATCCCCTAGTGCTCTCCATCACCGGCAAGACCAATCTCCATTCAAAATCGAGAGCCCCATTCATCTAATCTCACTAAAACTCCACCAAACCCAAATTAACTCTTCACATCTTACCCTCACTCGGTGAGTCAAAACAAATTGATCTTGATCAATTTGATCACTGGAAGCCACACCAAGAACAACTCTGACAAGCTTAGCGGTGGTGCTTGGTCCACAGAGGCATCGGTGGGGAGGTAGCTCAAGTTCTTCTCAACAGGGCTTCGTCTCTTTAAGACGAAGCTACCTCAGTCGATGAGTCGCAGGTCTCTTTCTCCAGCGAGGTAAAACTCTAACAAATAGTAGAAAATCCCCAAGGTGTTGGCCTTTTATGAAGAAAATTGTGATTGCATGCAATTTTCAACATATGATCTCCTTAGATCTCCTCCCTTCACATTTTGGATTCGATCTCGATGTCATATGAGCTCTGGTGAGCTCAGATCAGCGGAAGGCGGAAGGCAGACGGTGTCCGTCTTCTGGGCCTCGGGGGATGACTGATCATTAGCAGTCCATTCCATGTAATTAGAATGGACGGTCGTGATTTAATCCATTACATAATTCAATTTAATCCAATAGGAACCATGGGATTAATCCTCACCGTCGATCCGAGATCGGACGACAGATATGAAATCGCATCCGCCATCGCCGACTCAGCCACCACCGGGGATGTTTTAAATAAACTCTCCCATGGCGCCATGTGGAAAGCGTTGCCACGTTAGCTTCTGTGTGGCAGCAATGGTTTAGGGGATTAATTAGGTGTTAAAAATATAATTAAATAGCTAAAATTTCAAAAATTCATAACTAATAGTAGAAAATTCCAAAAATATATAGATAAAACCATTTTTTAAATGGTAAACATCAAAGAATTTAATAAAAATAAAATCTCTAATGTTTGAATAGTGAATAATGCTTAATTAGGGTTTGAGGTTTATCCTAATTATCTTAATTAAGGTATAATTACTTGGCCAATTGATTTCATATTTGCTGGATTAATTCCATGGGATGTCCTTAGCCTCCCATAATTTTCTTGGGATTTATTGGCCATGCAATTTGGAGAATTTAAAATTCCAATCCTAATTACCCTCCTTATCAATTTTATAATTATTAAAAATACTAAAAATAGTAAAATTTAAATAATTAATGATGATTGATCACTATTAAAAGTGGGAATGATGAGAGAAAATAATTAGGACCCCCTTTCTTAGCTATTTTTCTAAAGATATTTCCTCAGGAGGGTTAAATTAAGCAATTTAATGGTAAAATTAAATCAAATTTAAATGAAAATTATTCAAGATAATTCAAATTAAATTTATGGGTTTATTTTATGTGTTTAATAATATAAAGACCTTCAAGGAACTTATGGTTAATCCATAGGTGTAGGAAAATCATATAAGTACTTAATTAAATCCTTCCATAATATAATTAACTCTTAAGCATGAGCCTAATTACATTAGGTCCTCTTAGGAGCATTGCAATTTTAATTTCTCATTAGGATATCATTGGAGGCTCATGGTTAAGTGGTTAATTAAATTAAGGAGACTTAGGAAAGCAAAATTAAGTTAATTACTTAATGGTTTGAACATAATCAATCTATTAAATTTAGTTAATTATTATTTTTAAATATATTAAGTCACTAACATGGGATGGGACAAAACAACAAATGTCTTTCTCCTTTTTAAGTTTTAATAATTCAAAACCAAAATCAAATTCCATAAGAAACTTTGGTTATTCTTAAAGAATGTTATTTAACTTGATTTTCCTTAGAAATTAATATGATTGAATGTATCATGTGGAAATATTTAATTATTCCTTTCTCAATCATTATAAATTTGAATGCCATTTGTATAATTTATTCATGTTTTCAAATAAAAGAATCAAATGAATATGACTATACATGTATAAGTTGCATGTGTTGAATTAATCTTATTATATGGTGTGATTTTTATCACTAATAAATCTCAAATCATTTTTAAAATTATAAACTAATGATGAAGATTTTAATTAATATTAGCTATTTTATATGATTTACATTCACTTAAAGTTTAAACACGTCAAAGTATTGTTCTCTTTTCATAATTCATGTGTATGCTTACATGTGTTTGGATGTAAGTATATAGTCTAGACATCCCAGGAATACGAAGCTTTAAGTAGCCCCAAGGAGGTCTTAGATTACCTCACTTTTCTAGTTTAACAATGGCATGCACTTACTTAATTTCATTCATATGTATACATGCATTAGAATTTGGATAAAGCTTTACTTTATACGAGTAAATAGATTTACTAATATACAATCTTTTGCATGATTTTCATTCTTATGCTTATATATACATTTATATGTATTGAAGATAGCAAGTATATAGTCTAGACATCCCAGGAACATGAGGCTTTAAGTGGCCCCAAGGAAGTTTTAGATTACCTCATTTTTTGGTCTAACAATGACAAATACTTGCTTAATCTTTAATACATGTGTATGCATGCTTAGCTAAAGCGTGAAATCCATCTTTTCTACCAAAAATATATTCATTAATAACCCTTCAAGTGTACCAAAAATACACATATGTACATTGCATGTATAATTAAGTTAAGTTCAATAGCATGTGTATGCTATTTGTGATGAAAAGGAATGATGTAACACTATCCATGTGATAGTAATTCAATTTCATTAATCTTAAGATGCCTCTCATGTTTTAATAAGATTCTTTAAGATTGACCCAAACCTAGGATTAATAAAATGTTTAATAAGTTATTCACTAAAAGAAACTAAAGTCATAACAACATGGATTTAGAAAATAACTTAAGGTAGGGATGAAGAGAATCAAACCTCTTTCCTCTCTTTATAATAATTGGATGCTAAGTAAATTCCAAGTGAAACAAAAGAAAATACAAATTAAAATTCACCAATCCTATTAACAACTTGAAGTAAAACCTCCCCTCATGTTTGACTTGAATATTCCAAACTTTAGACAATCATAATTCTAAAGCCTAGTTAAGATATACCACACCAAACCTTAGCAGACACATTAGAATACTAAGTCACCATTTCTAGCTCTAAGTTAGGATGGTGTATGTTGTGATGTTGTGTTTTATTTTGTGATGTAATATTTTAGACTAGATGTTAGGATTATTTATGCGTAGACTGGATGTTAGGCGTTAATAGCCTAATGATATCTTCTACATGGGATTATGTTGAAGGGGTTGGTAAAATAAAAAATAAATATAAATGATTTTACTTGCAAGTTGCTTATTCCCCTTTACATAATCCACATTAGGACATGTGGGCTTGGTTACCTATGTGTAGGGTGCTAATTCCAAATTTATAATTATAACTGTTTGGTTTTTATGGTTGTTTAGCTAACTCTATTTTGTAGGTGTAGTTAGATTTTATTTTCCATAAACATGCAATTTTACAATAGGAATTAGGATTAGTGCTATGGGATTTAGGATGAGCAGTGGCTAGAAGGGAAAGACTTGGGAAGCCCTGTGAAGCCTTAGGGTAAATCAAACTAAAGGAAGAAGAATGAAGGAAAAACAAAGAGTGAATACCCCCCTAGAATTTATTCAATTATAATTATAATATTCTTTTGTAATCCGAGTTGTATAAGGGTAGAGTTTGGCTACCCAACTTATTTTATTTTTTGGGGTGTACGGTGGTACCCGGCCGCATCGGCCTTTTATTTTCTTACAAAATCTATGAATGTTTGATTGTCATATTTAGCTTATGTAGTAGAAATGACATATTTTTTTTCATAGGTTTCTTAAGCTTGATGATTGAATGTGTAGCTTGGATGTGGTAGGCTCTTTAGGATAAAATTAATTTTTGTACCCCTATTAAATAACTCATAATTAAATTTTAAATATAACTCATAACCTCACCCTAAAGCCTAGTTATAATCAAGATAATTAAAAGATTTAGCAACCCTTTAGCTGAATGATGTATGTTCTAACAATCATGCATATCATTTTATTTTGCTCTTGAATAGGGAGGTCTCCACTTTTGCATGATAGGGGAATGCGTGACCTGTGAGGGCATTCCTTGTAGTGGAGAATACCTCTTCCTAATGATTTAGCCAATAACCTTACTTCATCATGCATTTAGGCATATTTGTCTTGGTAAACTCATACTAGACTCATGTGATAAACAATTCAATGAGCATTTGTCTTACAACCAATTGTTTTCCTCCATTTAAAAAGTCTAGCCTTTTATTACTTAGACTCCATCTATGAACCATGATACTAAAAGTGACCACTTGAGTAAGGGAGAGCTCACAAAAGATAGCCAAACCTAAGATTCAAACTTAAATAAAAATCAAACTCATATCCTTAAAACCTTTATGATTATCTTTTTTATATGTTTACTTAATATTTTATAATATTCAAAGATAATTTAAGTTTATTGAAGACTAATCATTTTAAAATTTGTGCATCTTAATATGTTAAATTTAGTTCACTTAATGTATATTTAAAACTATATTTGGAGTGATATATTTATATTTCTTTGTTTACATCATGCCACACAAATCTATTAGCTTGGATCAACTAGAAGACTTAACTAGGAGGATAAATAAGATCATTTTGTGAAGTGAAGAGAAACTTACTAAGATAGAAGACCTTCTCATGAAACTAGTGGAACAAGTTTAAACTTTGAATACTAAAATTCAAATCCCACCAACTATCTTGTAGGAGGGAAAAAATATTGAATTTCTTAGAGATGACTATCCTACAAGATATCTATATATGAGGAACATCCATATGCAAGACTATATTAGGGTTCATGAACCCCCACCCAAAAAAATAAGTTAAGATAAAAGCCCTAACATTGATGGTGTTCATGACACAAATAAGCTTTTGGATTGGTTTACCCAATTGGACAAGTTCTTTGATTGGTACTATATGAATGACTATCAGAGGATCACATTTGAAAAAAATGAAATTAGTGTGTCATGCTAAAATTTATTGGAACAATGTTTTAGCTAAAGAAGAGAGGTTTGGTAGAAATCTTATGACATGAGCTGAAATGAAAGAGATGTTAATGGTAAAATATTATTCTAGGAATCATGATCAAAAGCTCCTTGAATAATTAATGATTCTAAAATAAGGAAGCATGTGAGTACTGAAATACATGAATACAATTAAAGATTTAATAGCAAGGATGCGCTACATTGATAAAAAAATGGTAATTAGTTAATTAGTTCATCATTGGCCTAAGTGAAGATATTAGAAATGAGGTAGAGCTTTATAATTTTCAAACTTTAGAAGATGTCTTTCATTATGCTTTACTCCTAGTGAAAGCACAAGAAAGCTGCATATAAAGGCCCAAATGTCATTTAAATATATATCCTCATCTCAACTCCAAAGGTCTATTGCTAGATCTAATCCTTCCACTCCTAGTTACCAATTGCATATGTCCTTTATTGAATCTACTTCTAAAAATATGAGAGAGATAGTCTACTTAAATTTCATAAGAATAGTCATATGCAAAATCAGTGTAGAGCTAAAATTATGTTCTTAGATGAATTAGAGGATTTCAAAAAAGGGGAGGATATAGAAGAGATATGATGATACACTCTTGTCAGATGAAAAAGTAGACCCTAATAGAGAAAATTCAATATCAGTTATGAAATTTATGATTGTGTCTAAGGAAGAAGAGGAATAGAGGAGGCAAAATATTTTCCAATGTATATCTTATGTAAGGAAAAGAGATGTTGTAGTGTTATGAATATTGTATCAACCCATGATATCATTAGAGCTAATCTTATGACTAAACCTCATCCAAAATTATTTCATATTAGTTGAGTGAATCACATATCCGTATTTATCACAAATAGATGTCATGTTCTTATTAAGATATGAAACTATATGGACCAAATCTGGTGTGATGTCCTTTTGATGAAAATCACACATATACTATTAGAGAGACCTTAGCTTTATGATTTAAATGTAATTCATTATGGTCATGAAAATACTTATGTAATCAAATACAATAAAATATCATTAAGCTGTTTCCCATAAAAATCACCAAAAAGAGGCCAGTTACACTACCACATATAATTCTTCCTACTCCTCCACATAAACCAAATTCTGAACTACAATCTAAACCCAACTAAAAAAAATGTGAAACTCAAGTTGATCATGATATCATAATAATTGAAAGGATACTTCTAATATATAATTTGATATGTGCAAATCTCTTAGAATATAAACAAAAACCTTAGGGTTTAGACGCTTAGTTAGAGAGTTCACTGATCTTACTTTTTTTTATCTTACACCTTTGGGAAGTTTTCATTGATACCAATGGTCACCATATACTTCTATGATTTTAGATCTATTATCTAAATTTACTGATCTTATTTATAATAATTTACTTAATGAATTATCACCTTTAAGAGATATACAACATGCTATAAACTTTATTTCTGGATCACAAATATCTAATTTATCACATTATAGAAAAAATCCTATTGAACATTAGAGTTAAAATTATAAGTAAATGAACTCTTGAAGAAGAATTTTATCCAAGAAAGTCTTAGTCCTTGTGTAGTACTAGCCCTTCTAACCCTTAAGAAAGATAGGACTCGGAGAATGTGTGCTAATAGTAAAACAATAAATAAGATAATAATAAACTATGGGTTTTCTATACCTATGTTGGATGACATGCTAGATCTTATTTTTGGCTTATCTTTGTTCTCTAAGATTGATCTGAGAAGTGACTACCACTAGATAAGAATTAGATTAGATGATGAATGGAAGATAGCTTTCAAAATCTCTGATGATCTTTATGAATGGTTAGTTATGCCATTTAGACTTTCAAATGCACCTAATATATTCATGAGATTAATGAACACTGTCCTAAAACCTTTTATTAGTCAATTCATTGTGGTCTACTTTGATGACATCTTTATCTATAGTCCCAACGAGGAGTCAAATTGACATGATTTAAGAATTATTTTAGAAAAGTTAAGAGAAGTAAAATTATATGTTATTCTTAAGAAGTGTTTCTTCTATCAACCTAAAGTTATATTTTTAGGATTTATTGTGTATGTTGATGAACTAAAAGCAGACCCCATAAAAATCAGAGCTATTCTATACTAGCCTATTCCAAAATCTTTTATGTATGTTATAAGCTTCCATATATTAGCCACTTTTATAGGAGGTTTATTAGATACTTCAAAACTATTGTAGCTCCAATCACCAATATCTTGAAGAAAGATAAATTTGCTTGAACTATATATACTGAAAAGGCCATGAGGCAAATCAAAATTCTTATGTCCTCTTCACCTGTGTTAAAACTCCTTGATTTTAGTAAAATGTTTAAAGTAACTTATGACACTTCGGGTGTTAGAATTGGTGACATATTAAGTCAAGAAAACCACTTTGTTGCTTTTTTCAATAAATAGTTAAATATTACTAAATAAAACGCTCTAAATATGATCGATAATTTTATGCGATCATTCAAGTTCTTAAACACTAATGACATTATCTATTACATAAGGAGTTTATTTAGAGTACGAATCATAAGATCCTAAAATTCATCAACTCTCGAAAGAAATTAAATCATAGACATGCTAAGTGAATTGAATATCTTCAAAAAATTTCTTCATACTTAAACACAAGCCTAGGGTAGAAACAAACCAGTAGATACTTAATCTAGGTATTTCTAGTCATCTCATCTTTAGAATTTCAAATCTCTAAATTTAAAACTTTAAGAGAAGATTATAAAGCATGCTTTGATTTTCATTTAATTTATATTGAACATGAGTCTAAAACCTTGATTTTTCATAGTCCTTTATTATCATTGATGGATATCTTTATAATGACAATATATTATGTGTCCCTATAACATTCATGAGAGACTTCCTTATCCCTAAACTTCATTTAGGCCGCATAGTTGGACATTTTGGTAAATAGAAAATACAAGAACTCGTTGAATAAAGATTTTACTGGCCATCTCTTCAAAGGGATGTTGAAGATGTCACTACCCAGTGTTACACCTATCATCAAGCTAAAACTACTAAGCAAAAGGAAGGTCATTACACGTTGTTACATATTCCTTCTCGACCATGGGAAGACCTTTCAATGGACTTCATATTAGGTTTACCTAAAATACCTCATGGACATGACAATATTTTTGTAGTTGTGGATAGATTTTCTAAAATGACACATTTCTTACCTTGTTTAAAATCAAATGATGCATCTCATATAGCAAGGTTATTCTTTAGAGAAATTGTAAGAATACATGGAGTTTTATGCACAATAGTTTTTGATAGATATGTTAAATTTGTATCTTATTTTTGAAAAACTCTACAAAAATTAATTAAAACATGATTGAAATTCTTCTCTAATCCTTAAAATGATGGGCAAATAGAGGCTAAACTCTACAAAGATTAATTAAAACATGATTGAAATTCTTCTCTGATCCTTAAAATGATGGGCAAATAGAGGTTGTTAATTGGACCTTAAGGAACTTATTTAGATGTTTAGTTGAGAAGAACATAGAAAATTGGGATTTAACTATACTTACATCTGAATTTGCCTACAATAATATCATTTCTAAGTCAACTCACAAAATACTTTTTAGTATAGTTTATGGATATAATCCTAAAATTCCTATTGATCTAACTAGCACACTTACTTCTGCATTTTCTCATTTAGCATATACATTTGCATGTGATTTTAATAGCCTTCATGAAGACATAAAGAAACAACTAGAAATATAAGATGCTAAGGGGCTGTTTGGGATCACTTTTGTTTTATATTTATATTTTACTTTATTTATGTTTTATATTTATATTATATTTTATTTATATTTTATTTCAAAGTATGACATGTTTGGTGGTTATTATTATTTTTAAAAATAGTCAAAACATCTAAAAGCTATTTTGAGTGTTTTAAAAAGTAATGTTATTTATTTTTGAAAATAAAAAATAAAAATACATTAAAAAACACATCAAACAAACATGTTTTAAATATATCATTAAAGTAAAAAACAAAAAACATAAAATAAAATTGATCCTAAATAGACCCTAAGTTTGCTAAAAAAATAAAAATAAAATTTTCAAGGAATCTAAGATAGGTGATTATGTATTAGCAAAAATCTATTTTGAGAGATTTTTTTTCACAATTATAAAAAAGTTATAAGTGAACATGTGGGCCATTTAAAATTTTTAGAAAATTTAGTACTAATGTCTCTATTCTTGAATTTCCCCCATCACATGTTTATTAATCATGTTTTTAGTATAAAAGAATTAATATCTTCTAAAAGAGGTACCCAAACAAGATGATACTTTTGCAAGAGGAGATATAAATCATTTATAGATACTTAACCGGCTAACATTATTTGAGGTGGATAATGACTTGATGGTTGAAGCACCATCAGATGATAGCACTATTTAAAGGTTCCCAATTAGGTGAAAAGATACCCCAAAGTGAAGATACTTAGGTGATTTTATATGAGCTGTAAAGACTTGCCCAACATCTTTTAGAGAACCTCCAAAATTCTAACTCTTCAGAGAAGAGTTCTTTGGAGTTCGAGGGAATTGATGTAACACATCAAGGGAAAAGGTCCCATTACAAGGTCTCAATCCAAAAACTAAAGCATATGAGACTTATGCTATATTTTATGTGTTGTGATATTTTACATTTATGTCCCATGTGTTGTATTATGTGGTAGATGATACATTTAGTCATGTTTATGTGTTGTATGGGAGTTGTGATTGAGATCATTAAATGTTTAAATGTTAGAAGTGCATTAACAGTATAACACCTAGGTGCTATTCTAGGGTCATGGTGCTACAACCAATTTATAATGTAGTGTTTAGGCAGAAATGATGATGCCTAGGCACTGGCTTATGGCGTTTCCATGCTGTGAGATGATTGGTTTCAAGTTGAGATAGTTTTTCAGTAGTTTTCTTCCAAGAGACACATCCCTTGGAGTATTATACTTATATAAACATTTATTCTGATTTAATGGAGGACTTTAAGATTTTTTGTGTGAAAATTTGGAGTGAAAACTCTTAGGTTAGAGCTTGGTGGCCGACCATCCATGGATTTGGTGATCTCTCACTATCATTCTACTTGGGTGAGTAGAATTCCTCGTATTTCTTTCACTTTGGTGAGTAGAAGATCCTGAAGCACTCTTTCCTCCTTTCACTATGACACTCCATGACCACACAAGATATTAAGAATTATACTTGAAGAAAAATCAAGTATTAAAGGCTATAATTAAGCTCTTTAACTCAAACAAATCAAATTACCTCCAAGATTTAAGTATGCCATCCAAATGAAATTCAAACACTTTAAATTCTTAATAAACATAAATGGCCCCTTAACCCAACATGACCCAATAAAGCGATATCGAGTCAATTATAGTCAAATTTAATCAAGTCCAAGCATTATTTGGCTAAACAACTACTAAGGACTTAAATGAGCTATTTAAAGCAAACTTAAATCATTTTAATTCCAAACCAAGCTAAATTACCCATTAGCCCATTTATGACCTACTATGGACATTAATGGTTTAAACTTATAAAACCAACCTAATCCAAGACAAAATTGTTAGAACAATATCATGTACTTAGTTAGCTTCTTTATTTGATGGAAGATAAGTAGGTTAACCTAAGTGTTGAATTGGTGCAATCAATAGACCAAAAATATATTAAATAAGACCTTAGGCTAGGTTAACCCAAATAAAGTATTAGTAAGCTAACTATAGATTTTATTATTTAATCATAGTCATCCCTAAGTCAATCATTAACCTTTAGATCAGAAATAATTGTCATCATGTCCATTACTATGTTCTATTATACTTGAATATGTAGTGGTCCCTAAGGATAGAATTCCCTTGGCCATTTGGTAGCATCCCAGTAGCTTGTCCTCAGTAATTTCCTTGCTAAAAATTCCACAAAAGCCCTTAGTATTATTAGAAAGCTCTGTCACCTTAATCTATAAATAACATTTCTTCTAGTAAGTCAAGATTTCATTTCTTGCATTCAATACACTCCCTATACCTCTAGTAATTATCCCCTACCCTTTTCAATCTCTAATTTCTCTTCTCAAGCAAGGTCATCCTAATCTTGCTCATTTTGATCATCAAGGCCTTGATTGTTATTGCAACCTTTAGGAAAGTGTTTGCAGCAATTAAGGGGAATCTTGTGGACCAATCAATTCAAACTCAAACAACATCGATTGAGAAACCATAAACCCATCTATTTCTTTTATACTTTGTGAAAAAAAATCCATAGAATTAGGTTAATCCAATCCTAAGATTGCTTTGTTAGGTCTTCTAGATTCTTTTCAATGCAAAATATCTAAGAATTCCTCACTGGATTGCTCAAACTAAAGGTAAAATTATGGATGGCCTTCATCTAGAGCTAGAGGTTGAAGACAATCTCATCATTGTCCATTTTATTTAATGGAAATGGATAATTGAGATTAAGTCAAACCATTGATGGTTTGATCTCATTTAGTAACTGATGGGTTAATTTGAAACATTTGATCTTTTCAAGTATCTTAGATTGATCCAGCTTACTTCTCTTTACACCTTAGACATAGATTGCCTAATTTGTGCATGCTAAATGAAAAGTGTATGCCACAATAGCTACTACAAAATAAACAAAAAAGTTAGGGATTTATAAATATAAGAAATTGCATTAAGCTTTTAAAAATTATAATAAATTAAAATTAAATTCAAAAATATAAGAAACTCTTCTCTCTAGATATAGCATTTAAAGAGAAATATAATAAAAAATAAAAACCCAAATTTTTATGAAGTAGAATTAAATAATTAAAAGAATTCTAAAATTAAATTAATAAATTAAATAATAAAAATAAACCCAATTGGAGTATATATATTGATGATTCTCTGAGATGTCTATGACCTCTTTGAGTTAGCTTATATAAGTTGGATTATGAAAATAAATAGTATTAAATTTCGAAGTAAAACTATTATGAAAAAGTTTTAAAACTCAAATAAATAAAATATAATTGATTAAATCTGAAATTTTCTCTAATCTTAAAAAATGAGAGAAAGTTTGAAAATAAAAGTTTTATTATATTATTTATAGTTTTGAAGTACAGATTAAATATATAACTATTAAATAATTAAATAGATCATAAAGATTTTAAAATATTGACATAAATTTGTACAATTAGAGAAAAGATTTTGAGCCCATAGAGCAGTTATCTTTATAACTTTAAATTCAATTAGATTAAAACTAATCAATTTTATATTCTCGTTTAGTTAAGTGCCTTAATTAAGTTATGGTCTTAAAATTAAGAAATATATGTAATTAAACCTTTAAAATATGAAATAAATCATCACTAAAAGCAATTAAGCCATATATGAACTAAAAATAAATTTAAGATTAAATAATTAATTCTTAAATTATTATGATTAAGTAATATAAATTAAGTATATAAACCATACAACTTTAAATTAAATTTAATTAATCTTAATTTTTTATGAAAAGCTTTAGAAGTTGTCTTAAAACTCAAAAAAATCTTTATATTATTTGAATTTAATTAGATATAAAATTAAAATTATAACAAAAATTAGAAAAAATTTATGGATATCTTGATTGAAAGTTTCTATAACTATTTCATGCCAAATAAAAATTTTAACAATTTTTGGGATGTATTTTATTTTATTTTTCAAAAATTTAAAATTTAAAAATTATAAATTAATTAATGAGAAAAAATCATTTTAAAATTTAATGAGAATGTTTCATGACTGCTATTGAAAAATTCTTATAAATTTAAATGATATCTTAATATTTTTTAAATATAATATTAAATAATAAAAAATAATAATATTAATGAAAACATTTTATCAATTAATTAAGAATAATTTAAAATTCTATAGAATTTTTTGAGCATTCACTTTATATGAATAATTTTTTTTTTATAATTCTTAGGATTTATTTTAATAATCATTAAAAAATTTTAGGTAAAATAAAGTAAAAAAAACAAATAATCAACTAATAATAAATTTCATAAAAAAAACATCTGTGATGGATTAAAGGCATTAGACTTCACTCCTTGAGAAAAGTATGCGTCTTACAATGTCAAGGATAACTGCGGTGTGAAGTTTACCTATATGGTGACCTTAAATAATTTCTGAGCATTTTCTAAAACCCTTAAAATTGTATGAAACAAAGAAATTTAAAATTCAATTAAAAATTTCGAAATCATTGATAGCTTAAATAGTTTCTACAGGTGCTCATACTTAGAAAGGGCTATATTTTAATTGTGGGACTTATATAAAACCAATAAGTTTGTTTATAGGTTCTTGCTAAAAATTGGTTAAAGTTTAAGCATGTCCAATAGGAGGACAGATGACTTAGCACTTATAAATATTGGGCATTTTATGTGATGAATGCTAAATGTGATTGAATATAAACTGATCTACTAACCTTTATTTGTAGGATCAAAGTTATAATTTTTTCGCTTCTGGAAATAATCATTTTGAAAAATAAGATTTCTTTGTATACGCCAATGGGAGTACAAAAGAACAATAAAATGAAACCTTTATGTGGTCAAATTACAGTAGGCTAAGTGAAAGTTGCTTCTTGGAAAAAAGGTTCAACTATTCAGGCACGGAGCGATGACATGTATGCTTTTGTCAACCCTCTGAGTCTCAATCTCAAGGCAACGAGGACATTTAGAAGTGCGAAGTTGGACACTAACCCCAAAAATCCACTTTTTAAAATTGCATATATTCATTTCACTTCAATTATTAAATTAACTAAAGTTGTCAAAAAGTCTAATTCACCCCTCCTCTTGAGTATCATAATTATGCCTCGAAAATATTACAAGCAAAGACATAAAACTACAATTCTCTAAAAACTAAGGTGGGTTTGGGATCACTTTTATTTTATATTTTATATTATTATTATTTTTTGTTTTATTTTGTTTAAAAATAAAATTTATTTGATTGTACTTATTATTTTTAAAAATATTCAAAATATCTAATATTTAGTCAAAGTTTAATTACGGATCCAACAGCCTATAGACTAACATACTTTCAAAAATAATATAAAAATATGGGTCCAACATAAAAAAAAAAAAAAAACACTTCTAGAAGCTTTTTGGCATCTAATATAAAAAATACTATAAAAATTTTTTTTTAAAAAAATATTCTAAACAAACATATTTTTAAAAATAATATAAAAAAAATTTGATCCCAAATAGCCCCTAAGATTATAGAAGACCATCAAATCTCTTCTTGCTTAGGATAGTCACCAAGCTTCTATACCAAAAAATTTTAACTTTATCTCAATTAATCTAGTAAATAATTAAATATATATCCCCTTACAAACTCTAATATATAAAAAAAGTAAGAAAATAAAGAAAGAGGAGAGAGGAGGCAAACCCCATATTTTGAATTAAAAAGGTAGATTATCCCTCTTTCGTCCATCTTATAGGGCTTAAAATGCTTATTTTTAGTAATAAGTAATATAATTAATAATTATTTTAATTAAACTAATTGTATGGTTTAATTATTCTCCCTCTTAACTTAAAACTTTTAAATCCATTGATTTTAATTTTTTAATTTTTTATACCAAATCTCATAAAAATAAAATACAAAAATAGTTTTAGAATAAGAAAATACTCAAAAAATTTCTGAGGTAAAAAATCTTGATCGGATCTTCCTCGTGCTCCCAGTGATAGGTCCACCTCTTTTTTACTTTGGCACCTTGTGATTGATCAATTAACTCCATATGCTACATCATAGTGTCAAAATTGACGTCATCGAAAAAATCCGGTTGGTTTGACAAAATTTTTGGGTTTGGGTTGAAGAAATTGACGTTTGATTTTTTGGTCGGATTCGAGTTGACTTTAACTCAAAATTCGATTTTGACCATGAAACTCAATTTGACTTAAAATGACCGATTTTTTCCAATCCAAATTTGACTTAAAAAAAAAATATAAATAGATCATTTATGTCGTGTCGGGTCAATCGGGTTGAAGTCGGGTTGAGTTCGGGTTGAAGTTTTTGACCCGTTTAATAACAGTCGTTGTCACTATTTTGGGCAATTTGGGTCAACCATCGACCGAAATGACACCCCTACTACATCAAAAAGGTTTTAGACATATTGGGTGACTTGCTAGTTCATACAAAAAGTTTCTACGGCATTGGGATGAGCTCCCTTTAAGGTGCAAAGCTACCTAGGCTTACTCTAAATATTTTATTATGAAACTAAAATGATGATCAACACTAAGATAAAAGCTAAATTAAGTGATTGATCAATTTAACTTTTTTTTAATAAATTTTGATCATTTAAAAAAAAATAGAGAAAACTAAACATTATAGGCACATGGGTTGCCCTTGAATCATACTAAGGATCTTGGATTGCACTTGATCAATACTATATATACTAATCAAGCCAGCATCCCAAAAAAATTCAAAGCTCTCTTGCACTCTTAGATGCCATCAAAGGATGTAATCATTTGCTTGTCAACTATGTAATCTTAAAACAAATCGCCAAAAAGCTTCTTTTCATATGATTTTTGAAAAATTTGAAATGCAACTTGATGCTTTATTGCATCTAAGGAGGTAAACAATCAAAATTTACAATGCTAGAGTTTATTATTATAAGTACAATAGAGAAGTGTAGAAATTTAAGCACATTAATTTAATGATGATTTAATATTTTTTTTATATTTTATTATTCATCAGATATAAATTTATCTTCAATGTTGAAAACTAATCTTTGCTATTTCAAAGCATTTTTAAGATTAAAAAAAAAGGCAATTGATACATATAGATAAAGACTCTAAAACTAATTTATCAATTAGTTTAAAGAGAGTATAGCAATATATCATGCATGTTTATTAAGTATATCAACATCAAGTGCTTTCTAGATTGTTTATTTGATCTTATTTAGAAACACATGTGATATGGCTCTCAAAATACCACCAGTCAAAGCACAAATCTTGATGTCGAAAGCGATATGATTTTGAGTCAAATCCGATCGAAATCAAGCACTTAAAATATCATTGGAATCTTTGGGACATCAATTAAATCCCAAACAGCTCTCAAATGTGGGTGCTTATAGTCAAATCGGCGTCTCGACGGGATCTAATGAGCCTAAGATCTCATAATTCCGACTTCATTTGGGCATCCAAATGCTCAAAATACATCAAATGATCAAAGGAATCATCAGCCGTCGAGGGGAGTGGTATGGGCCTTACATGAATTTCCAAGAATGCCCCTCCTCTCATCTATAAATAGGCCTTCATTCCTCACACCAAAGGGGGAGAGGCCAAGTGAAGAACAAATGGAGGCCAAGTGAAGGAAGAGCCAAGTGAAGAGGAGCTGAAACAAGTGAAGAAGAGAGCCATCGGCGTGTCCTGCCACCCACCGTAGTGATCCACCTTAGATCAATCGCCCAAGCAAGGAAGAAGAGGAAGAGTCCAAGCAAGGAAGAAGAGGAAGAGCCCGAGCAAGGAAGAAGAAGAAGAGTCCAAGCAAGGAAGAAGAAGAAGAGGAAAAGCCCAAGTGAGGAGGAAGAGAGAGCTCTGAAGCTTGAAGATCCTCCAAGCAAGGTCGCAAAACAAGATTGCACTCATTTCGGACCATCAACCATCGCCACCACGTCTATAATTGTACCATTCACTGAAGTTACCCGCATCTCCACCATGGATTACAACGATCATTGTTACACAGGTTATTCCTCTCTATACAATTAATCACATTGTAAGATTTTGTACTCAAACGGATACATAGTGGAAGCTTTTCTTTAGGCAGTGGTTTTCCCTCTTTCGAGGTTTTCCACGTTAAAAATTTGAGTGTCTCTTGTTCTCTTTAATTGTGCTGGACTTCACAACAAGGCTAAGGAGTAAACTTTCACTCTACCGCGACTGGTTTTCTAGCACGCAACAGTTTGGCGCCGTCTGTGGGATCTGATTCCCATTATTTCATCTTGTATGACAAGTTTCCAAAGATCAAAACCACCATCGAGGTGGATCATTTCAAGCTTTTAAAGCGCAAGCGAAGAATGAAGATTCATCAAACTTTGTTCGCCTTATGTTTGGGCGGGGGCAACTCTTAATCTCAAAAGATAAGCAAGTCGGCAACACCAATGAAAAGGCGAAGATCAATAGTCAACTCACGCTGGCTTCAACTCGACCTCTTCCATGCGGGTTAGCGTCGTAAACACTCGACGACCGGATAGGTCAAAACGTCCCTGGACTTCGACCTCTTCCATGCGTTGCGTCATCGTAAACACTCGATTAACAACCCGATAGGTCAAAGCGTCCTTGGTGGACTTCCGCGACCTCTTCCATACGGGTTAACGTCATCGGTAAACACTCGACCAAGATAGGTCAAAATGTCCTTGGTGGACTTCTGCGATCTCTTCCATACGGGTTAATGTCGCCGAGCAAAAGCTCGACAAAATAACGGAAAACGCGTCCTTGGTGGACTTCATGCGATCTCTTCCATGCAGGTTAATGTCATCGAGCAAAGCTTCGACAAACAACCCGGAAAGGTCAAAACTTTGTACTCGCGAGGTTAATGTCATCGGATAACACTCGACAAACAACCCGGATGGGTCAATCATCGTCGCCGGCCACATCGTCGTCACGCCGACCGCCATTGCAATCTTAGCGGTCATCACCATTGTCGCCGGTCATCCCGCCGACTCGTCGATGCTCGCCCTTATGCCGATTCTTGCGACCACCCGTGCGCCAACCATGGCTCGCGCCGTCTGACGCCGTAGCGGTTGTTGGTACTTCCCCTCTTTCAGGGTTGCGTCGCCGGTAACACCGACAAACAACCGGATAGGTCAGGTCCCAGTGGACTTCCGGCCTCTTATGCAGGTTAACGTCATCGTAACACCACGACAAAAACGACCTGGATAGGTTAAAATTCTCAACGGATTCATTGACCTCTTGCGAGTTAACGTCGCGTAACACCACGACAACTCGGATAGGTTAAAATCTCAACGGATTCAATTCGACCTCTTCCATATGGGTTAATGTCGAGCAAAAGCCGACAAATAACCGGAAAGGTCAACGCCCCGTGGACTTCCTGCGATCTCTTCCATACGGGTTAATGTCATCGAGCAAAAGCTCTGACAAACAACCCAGGAAAGGTCAAAACGTCCTTGGTGGACTTCCTTCGACCTCTTCCATACGAGTTAACGTCATCGAGTAAAAACTCTGACTAACAACCCAGGAAAGGTCAAAACGTCCTTGGTGGACTTCCTGCGATCTCTTCCATACGGGTTAACGTCATCGGTAAAACTCGACTAACAACCCGGATAGGTCAAACGTCCTTGGTGGACTTCCCGACCTCTTCCATGCGGGTTGCGTCATCGGTAAAAACTTCGACTAACAACCGGAAAGGTCAAAGGTCCTTGGTGGACTTCGCGGCCTCTTCCATACGGGTTAATGTCATCGAGCAAAAACTCTGACAAATAACTCGGGGAAAGGTCAAAGGTCCTTGGGACTTCCCGCGGCCTCTTCCATACGGTTAGCGTCGGCGAATAATACCACCAATAACTAGAAAGGTCAAAACTTTGTACACTCCACAGTTGCGTCATGGTAACACCGACAAACAACCTCGGATAGGTCAAAATTCTCGGCCATTCAATTGACCTCTTCCATATTGCGTCGCCGGGTAACACTCGACAAATAACCGGGGTCAAAATCTCGGCGGATTCACCGACCTCTTCCATGAGTTAACGTCGGTCACACGACAACCCGGATAGGTCAGATCCCCGTCGGCCGCCGCCGTCGCCGGTTGCGCTGACCACCCTGTCGCCCGTCTGGCCATCGCACTTCTGCGATCACCGGTCCTTGCGCTATCGCAATCTTCGGTCATCTAGCCATGCGGTCATCCGGCGGACTACCGTCGCCGGTCAGCCGGACCATCGCTCGCCACGGTCATCGCCATTGTCGGGTCATCCCGACTAATCGGCGCCGGTCGCCCGCGTCGACTACCTCAGCGGATTCAATTTGACCTCTTCCATGCGGGTTAACGTCATCGGTAAAACTTCGACTAACAACCGGATAGGTCAACGTCATGGTGGACTTCCGACCATGCGGGTTAATGTCATCGGTAAAACTTCGACTAACCAGGAAAGGTCAAAAGGTCCAGTGGACTTCCGCCTCTTCCATGCGGGTTAATGTCGGCAAAAGCTCGACAAACCCGGGAAAGGTCAAAAAAAAAACAAACAAAACTTTGTACCCACTCGAGGTTAATGTCATGATAACACTCGACAAACAACCTGATGGGTCAAATCCCATCGTCGCGTCACCAACATTCGGCTATCGCTTGCCGACCATCGCCGGCTTCTTCGCGGTCATCACCATTGTAGGTCATCGCGGACTAAAACGTCGTCGCCGCGACTAGTCGCCGATTCAAGCCGGCCGCCCCGTCGGCCGCCAACCATTATTGTCGCGGTCATCCATGATTACCGTCAGCCGATCATGCCGTACCATCGCCCATCTTGCGGTCATCCGGACTTCTGCGGCTCATGCCATTATCGACTACCGTCGCCTTCTTGCCGACCACCCCGTGGCGCCAACCACTATTTCGCCTCGCGCACCGCCGAGCCGGCATCGCCGGTCATCGCCATGTTGTCGCGGTCATCCGCTAATCGGCGCCCGGTCGCCACCACCTCAGCCTTCAATTTGACCTCTTCCATGCGGGTTGCGTCATCGGTAAAAACTCGACTAACAACCGGATAGGTCAACGTCCAGTGGACTTCCCGACCTCTTCCATACGGTTGTCGTAAAACTTCGACTAACAACCAGATAGGTCCGTCTTGGTGGACTTCCCGCGACCTTTTCCATACGGGTTCCGTCGGTAAAAACTTCGACTAACAACGATAGGTCAAAACGTCGCTTGGTGGACTTCCCGCGACCTCTTCCATCGGGTTCGCGTCATCGGTAAAACTCGACTAACAGAAAGGTCAAGGTCCTGGTGGACTTCCGCGGCCTCTTCCATACGGGTTAATGTCGGGCAAAACTCGACAAACAACTCGGAAAGGTCAAAAGGTCCTGGTGACTTCACGGCCTCTTCCATACTGAGTTGGCGTCGCGAATAATATTAGCCAATAACCGAAAGGTCAAAACTTTGTACACATCGTTGCGTCGCCGGGTAACACCACGACAAAACAACCCGGATAGGTCAAAATCCCGGTGATTCAATTCGACCTCTTCCATACAGGTTAACGTCATCGGGTAACTCTGAAAATAACCTGGACGGGTCAAATCCTCATGATTCAATTAATCTTCCATACAGTTAACGTCGCGTCACACCACGACAAACAACCTGGGGCGTCAAAGATCTCGGCGAATTCATTGACTTCCATCTGAGTGCGTCGCCGGTCACACTCGACAAACAACCTCGGATAGGTCAAAATCCCCGTCGGCCAACCACCGTCGTGCCGTGACTACCGTGGCCAACCACGTGCCGCGCCTCAATCGACGTCCGGGGCGATCGCCGGGCGAAGGCGTGCGGAAACGGCGTCTGCGTGGCCTTGACCGCCTCTAACAGACGATCCGGGGGCGATCGGGACGGCGTGGCGGAACCTGATATCGTGGGCGCGATCGCCTCTTAACGACGATCCGGGACGAACGGGCGATCGGAAACGGAACCGACGTATCGTGGCCTTGACGCTCTAAGACGATCGGGACGATCCGGGCGGAAGCGAACCAACGTCTGAGTAGGCCTTGATCGCCTCTAACCCAGACGATCCGGGACGATGCCGGACGGTAAACGAACCACGGCATTATCGTGGGCCTTGATCGCCTCCTTGATCGCCTCCACACGCCTCTTGATGGCTTCTTGATTGCCTCAGACCCTCACTCAAGAAGAAGGGAGAGGAAAGGTGTCTCTCCTCTCTCTCTGAGTATTTATAGCCCATAGGGCAAAGGGTAAAACCTCTCAAAAAAATGGCAAAACTCAAGCGTCTCAAAACGGCACAAAACGGCTCAAAAAAACCTTCAAATCTCGGCCGGGCCGCAGGCCTCAACCCGCGGGTGACGGCCCGCGGGCGCCTAGACCACGCGCGACGCACGGCGCCTGACGCGTAACGCGCAGACCTCCGGCCCGCCATTCGCGGGACTGTTTACCGATCCGCCGCGCGACCGCTCCGCCGTTCCGCGCGACCCGCCGACCCGCGTTCGCAGAACCGCGCGACCCGCGGTCCGGCCCGTTCAGCCCGCTGCACCTCCCGCACGCGATCCGCCGACCCGCGTCTGGCCCGCCGCGCCGACCCACGCGACCCGCACGTTCCAAGCTGCCCGGCCCGTTCCGCGGTCCCTCGCGACCCGCCGACTGTTTTCGACCCGTTCAGCCCGCTGTCGCAAAACTGCCGGCCCGTCCAGCCTTTCACAGCCCGTTCGATCTGTGAGCAAGCCCATTTCTTCGTATAAAACGCAACTAGCAATTTCTTGCAGCTCGTAATCTAACCCAAAACCTTGTGCGCAAATGCAGAATGTCCGTATTTACTCATTTTTATCATCTCATATTTGTGTGCGTCTCTTACTTCTAATCTTGTCAAATGAAGATATGTTTCTCAAATATGGTTAATAAACTCAGATTTCGTTGAAGAATTTTATTTTTGATTTGACACATATATTTTTGGATGATTAAGCTAATGTCATCCAAAATAGGGCTGATAACTCTCAAAATACCACCGTCAAGCACAAATCTTGATAAGCGATATGATTTTGAGTCAACCGTCGAGATCAAGCACTTAAAATATCATTGGAATCTTTGGGACATCAATTAAATCCCAAACGACTCTCAAATGTGGGTGCTTATAATATCGGCGTCTCGACGGCGGATCTAATGAGCCTAAGATCTCATAATTCGACTTCATTTGGGCATCCAAATGCTCAAAATACATCAAATGATCAAAGGAATCATCGGCGTCAGATTGAGGGAGTGGTATGGGCTACATGAATTTCAAGAATCTCCTCTCATCTATAAATAGGCCTTCATTCCTCACCAGGAGGCCAAGTGAAGAACAAATGGAGGCCAAGTGAAGGAAGAGCAGTGAAGAGAGGTGAAGTGAAAAGAACAGCTCGGCCGGTCGTCAAACCACCATGCACCGCGATGATCCTGCATCAATCGCCCAAGCAAGAAGAGGAAGAGTCAAGCAAGGAAGAAGAGGAAGAGCGAAGCAGGAAGAAGAAGAAGAGAAGCAGGAAGAAGAAGAAGAGGAAAAGCAAGTGAGGAGGAAGAGAGCTCAAGCTTGAAGATCCTCAAACAATCGCGCCAAGATTCACTCATCGGCCCATCAACCATCGCCATCTTCGTCACTAATTGTCTCTGTATTCTAGTTACCTCTCCATTCAATTCTGACGATCATTGTTACAGGTTATTCTCTCATATATACAGTAATCTGTTATCGAAGATTTTGTACTCAAAAGCATACATAGTGGAAGCTTTTCTTGGGTGGTTTTCCTCTTTTGAGGTTTTCCCGTTAAAATTGGTGTCTTGTTCTCTCAAGCATGTTTATTATGTATATCAACATCAAGTGCTTTCTAGATTGTTTATTTGATCTTATTTAGAAACACATGATTTTTGGGATGCCGATAATTATGAAACAAAGCTAAACGAAATAAGGTGACATTTAAAATTATAGTAGGATAGGCCGGAACCAAACTTACCAAAATTTGTGAATCATCCTTTGAGGCCTCTTGACAAGAAACCCTAAGGCAAGTATTCTCTGTGGCAGGCCTGTTAGTTAGTCCAAATTAGACTCAAAAATCAATTCATTTATTTTTGTGTGTGTATATGTATATATATCAAAACATCATAATGATTAGCTAAACTTTGGCTCTCCCAATGTGATACATGCTCAGTAAAAAAAAAAAAAAATGCTAGAAGCTCAAGCTCCTAACTCGCCCGAAATCCATAAAATCAAAAGTCCTGACCCACCGCATATCATGGATTGGATCCAGTTCATTTTGACTCCAAAGAAATTTCAATATGATCTGATCGCTATTCAGATCACGTCTGAATTATATAAAATCTATCGAAGATCCGAACCCAAACCGTTGTGGCCGAGGCATGGGCATTACAATAATGCCTGGGACCAACCCTAATAAATTGGCAAAGAAAGAGCACACAGAGAAGCCAAAACCAGGGAAGAGGGTCTACATATTAGTCCCACGTGCATGGCTTAATATTATTTGACCGTCCGTCATGCCTTAAATACTTCTTTAATCAAGTGGCTTCATGCAAGATATTGCAGCGCAGGGAGGATAAAAATATCTTCAGAACAGCAGCAAGAAGGAATACGGATCTCCTTATCAATAGTTCGTTACTGTTAGTTTATTGAGGGTGTGCCTGTCCTCACATGGGCCGGCGCGCGAGGTTCCCAAACAGACAAGACCTCCCATCCCTTAAGCTTGTGCTTCTTCTTCGGCGTGTAGACGAACAGTGCTGTTTTGATACGTCCACTTCTGGCTGGCCCTATGGAAGAATCTCGAGCAATTTATATATTGCATAAGGTTAAGAGAAAAGTTAACTAGATGAAGATTAGTCTTTTTTTTTTCTTAAAATTTTTTTTTTTTTGATATTTTTTTGAGTCAGGGAGTTTTGATTAAATAATTTTAAGTAGAAAAATGAACGTATATGAAATGCAAGGTATTATTTTAAGATATATGTATATATATATATATATATATATATATATATATATATATATATATATATATATATATATATATATATATATATATATATATATATATATATATTTGACCTATAATATTTAAATAAGCATTTTTTTTAGTACTCATGGCTGCTTGGAAGGTCAAATCGTACTTTTAAAAGTGATTGATGATTTATATTCATGTTGATGGTTCCTAAAAAAAATAAAAAATCTAAAATTTAGAAAAAAAATTATGACGAATATTTTTAAAAATATTCCCTGCATTATTTCACTTAATTGTTGATTTAAGTTGTGGAAGAGAAAATATTGCTAGAAATTGAAGTGTTAGAACGTAAAATGATCAAAATATATAGATTCTATTTCATAATTTTGATTGGCAAAATAAAAGTAAAAAATTGCATAGGCTTTTATCGATTTTGCATTGAACATTCTAATTTTTTTATTAAAAATTTAAAAGACATTCAATTATCCTAAAAAGCAGTAAAACCAAATTTATAAGTTGTTGGATGATAGTTTAATGTACTAACAACATGATAATGTATTTAAATAACAATGTTTAATTTATTTTTAAAAGAAACTATCTCAAGTCACATTAACATGGCTGAAACAAACAAGGCATGATCAATAAAAATCTAGTAGGATCGTCTGCAAGCGACCTGACTCTAGCAGTCCAATCGTCAACCTGACAAATGCATTATTTCCAACATAAAAAAAAGATTTGAGATTTTCAAATTCTTGAAGTCCTTTTAGATTTTTTTTATTTTTTGTTTAATTTTGTTTATATATAATTAATATGAAATACAAATTAATTTGATATTCTAAATAAGTATTTTCTTTGTTTTTTCTTGAATATTGCATAAGTTGTTGGATTCAAATCTATCTTGTTTATGCCATATTCAAACTTGCAAAATCCATTAGGTCTAAGGAAGACCATCAAAGAAGAGAATAGAAGGAAGAAGTATATGAGCGGATCTATAATTTTTTTTCAGAGTGGGTACATCAACATAAAAAATAATACATTATTATTTAAAATAAAAATTGAAACATATGTAACAAAATTATGAAATTAAGCATCTCTATAACATAAATTCTCCACATTACATATCATCTATAATTTCTTTGTCTGAGTCTTCATATTTTGAAATCTTTGTACCATCAATTTGTTATCAACACTTTACTATACATATGTTTTAATATATATAACCTAGCAATCATTTACATAAGAATCTCCCCATTTTATTGCACAAACAAATATTTACAATATTTATTGCAGAAAATTCTAGTTTAACAGTTACTATAGTGATCGGTAATATCAAAGAAAACTTTATAAACAAATACACTTGAGGATAAATATCAATCTCTTTTGTCTCTACTAATTTTTTTGTGCAAGTTCTCCAATCACTTTTAACTTTAAAATTTAATTTTTGGATTTAATATCAATAATATAATTTTTAAGTTACTAGTTAAAATAATAAGATTAATATTCAAGAAGTCCGTAGAATAAAATTTCATCAAATGCATCAATTTTTTTTTATCAAAAGCAGAGAAAGAGCAACATTGATTCAATCCTTATACACAAAATTAACTTAAATATTGAACTCATCAAATCTATTATTAAGCTCTTGAAATTGCATTTCATTCACAAATAAAATAACTTAACTTGATAATAGTATAAATTTATGATTCACTGACTATATCATCTTGGCATGTCACATATAATAAATATTTTGGCAATATTTGAAACAACTATATATATATATATATATATATATATATATATATATATATATAATATATATATATATATATATATATATATATTCAAAGAATGCTTGAACTTCTTTATGCAAAATACTCCATCCATCATCTCTTATATTTTGTAGTCTTCGCTTCAACACTTTATAAAAAATCATGATATTTATAATATCTTGGTCCTTTTTTTATAAAAGTTGAGATATCTTACTTGTGATTCTTAATATAGATTTCATCAAGTGCAAATTGAAAAAAAATTCAAAACATTGAATTAAATTAGGTAGAGCATATGTTTCACCTCTTTGTTTATTGTTCAAACCATCTTCTACTATTTTATTAAGAATATTCATAATAGATCCAAATAGAATTTGGATATTAATCAATACAACATAATGTTATCCCCAATGCATATATCTAGCTTGTTGATGAGTATTTCTTGATTTAAACCTTTATCATTTTGTAGTTGTCCACTTCTTATTTGCTCAACAATTTTATTTAGTAACTTTTCAAATATAGTTTATCTTATTTTCTAAGAACCCCTAACAACATTTATCAAACTAGACATATTTTTAAAAAAAATGAAGCAATTTGAATATAATTTTTAGCCATATCACCTAATGTTAATTGCAATTGATGAGCAAAATAATATATATAATAAGCTGAACTATTTTCTTTTAAGATTAAAGATTTTAATCATAAAACTCATCACGCATGTTGCTTGCCCCATCATAATTTTTGTCATGTATTCATGATATACTCAATCCATGTTTTTAGAAAAAAAAAAATGCTTCAATAGCACATTTAAGTATTGAAGCTATTGTTTTACCACGATGTACAATTCCAAGAAAATGCTCAATAATACAACATCTCTTATTAATATACCGAAATACAATAGCCACTTATTTTTTAATCGATACATCACAAAACTCATCTAATAGAACTACAAATTACTCATTACTCAAATCATTGATGATAATATTTGAAGTTTTAATGACAATTGCATGTGCAATATCTTTCTGAATTTTAGGAGCAATTAATTTATTATTTTCAGGAGCATTTCCTACAACACCCTTTTTATATTTTGTTATGATTTACCAAAAAGTGCAAAAGTTCAAGAAAATATTTTTCAATTTCTAAATCTTCGGACTCATCATACTATGAAAGCTAGGCCTTGGCATAGAAGAAAGCTTATAAAATCAATTGTGGTACTTAATCATGATCTATAATCTCTTCAAACTTGATCATAATGCCTTCATAAGCAAATATAAT
The DNA here is from genome assembly GCA_021442155.1 of Cymbidium sinense. Classification (NCBI taxonomy): domain Eukaryota; kingdom Viridiplantae; phylum Streptophyta; class Magnoliopsida; order Asparagales; family Orchidaceae; genus Cymbidium; species Cymbidium sinense. The sequence continues at coordinate 105,995,222 of CM038221.1, read as the reverse complement.
GTGTTGATCTTGATTCATTAAATCTTCATATTTTTTATGAGCAATATTATTGGCATTATTAAATTGATCACAATGAACTTCAAATATATGTTGTTTTTTTTGTTTGTTCACCAATATCAGACTTATAAATATAATAAATAAATAATAAGCTATATCTTTTGCAATATTGTGCTATAACTAGCTTTTACTTTCATCAAGTTATTTTGAATTAAATCTGTGTAACTTATTCTCAATTTGTCCTTGAGAAAATTCATAATCATAAGGCTGTCATGACTTTTTAGAGGATAAGCTCTTTGAACTCCATCACAATCATTAGAATGATACTTTAAAATCATTCTAAATCAGTATCTACTAGAATATCTATAAAGTTGAGTTCTATATGAACTTGTTTGGACTTGGTATTACTACTTTCACCAATAGTAGCTTGCAAAAAGTTGAGGTCATAGGTTTCAATCTTTCTTTTAAAATATCTCTATATCTAAATAAAAGAGCTAGTTAAAATGGTTAGAGTTGTAAATGAATCGAGTTGAGTCGAGCATGTGCATATTTGAATTCAAGCTTATTTACTATTATTGAGATCGAGCTTGATTTAAGCTTTTTAGGATGGTATTCAAGCTTGAACTTAATTATCATTATTGAGCTTGACTCGATTCAAGCTTGTTTGTTAACTTGATTCAAATTGGATTATCGAGCTTGTTAATGAGCAACTCATTTATGAAATAAATGAGCTTTAATAAAGTCTTAATTGAGCTTGTTCGCAAGTAGCTTGTTGAGAAATATACATGAGCTATATTAATTAAAGCATGTTAAGCCTAAAAGGTAAAAATTTAAACAATATTGTTTATAAACAAGCCTTAATCGAGTCGTAATTAAGCTATAATCGAGCTTGTTATTGAGCTTTAAACGATTTACTTCATGAGCATAAATGAATCAAATGACAAGTTGTTTAAGCTTGTTCATTTAGCAATCGAATATTTACAAAAGTGTTCAAGCTCATTTGATTAGTTAATCGTCGAACACTCTATTCATTTATAGCCCTAAAAATGGCGAAATCAAATACAATATTAAAATAAAGTTACCATAAAGTAATATACTATAGAGGCATCAATGAATTATTTATTTATTCATTTGGCATATGCATGATTAACATATACATATTTCTTCATTAATGCCTTAATTCCAAAGAAACTTTATAAAATTATAATCCTCTTCAACTAAGGGAAAAGACTAGCTAACCAATCATAAATTATAACAATTTTTTTCATGAAGAGCTATAGAAATAGATCCAAGGTAGTTTTTAGAATTTAAAAAAAAAAGAATTTTCTCTATTGAATAATAGATTTCATTATCAACAATTTTGGAAAACCTAAAGGAGATTGCTTAACAAAATGGATGTAATGATTAGAATAAACTTCAAATTTTTAAGGATGATATATTCATCCTTCACTTTGATGAGAACTTTAATTTCTGGTTAAGTCTTTTAATATGTGTGATTATCCATATAGATAAACTTCCCAAATTTTGTTGTAATGAAATCTAAAGCATCACATTTCCAATTGTAACATGATAAATCATTAATATATAATTTTTGGTATTAGAAACTTGTTGACCTGACTTTTGGGAGTGAGCTCTCAACTTCCTCATTATAAATATAGGACTCTTGTAGACACTAAGAGCTCCTTAATCTTAAGATATTTCTAGTGATTAGGTGAACACTTAACCTAAGCCTAGAGACTTAGAAGCGTTAGCCATAAGAAGAGGTTTGCCCTAGGGATGTAGGAAGACTTGCCTACCTTATAGCCTTAAACCCAGTCCTTGCTTCCTTCTTCCAAACCAAACCTCAAATTCAAATCCAAGATCATAAGTCCAATCCTGAATCAAATGATTGAAATCCATGATTAAATTCAAATTTCAAATCCCTTCCCGAGCCCTTTGATTTTATCTTATGGATTTAGCCTTCACCAAAATTCTATTGATTTTTTAAAATATTAAATTCAATCTCAAATAAAATCCCAACTCAAATTCCAAATCAAATCCAAATCAAATGATTGAAACCCATGATTAAATTCAAATTTCAAAATCCCTTCCTAAGCCATATGAACCTCCTCCATATGCTTAACCAAAACCACTTTCAAACCAAATCAAACTTGCTTGATTTCTTTATAAATCAATCATTTCTTCATTTATATTTACAAATATAAATAAAATCTAACTTCAAACCATTCAAATCAAATCAAACTAAGTCAAACCAAATCAAGACCCTTCTTAAGCCATATGGACCTACCTCCATAAGCTTAACCAAATCTCAATCCAAATCAACCCAGACTCAATTGATTTCTTTATACATGAATCATCCCTCCATTTATATTCACAAATATAAATGAAGCCCACCCTCCAATGAAAAAAAATAAATCAAACCAAATTAATTCTCTACTTAATCCCTTTTGACCTACATCCCTCAATTTGGTCAAATTTGCTTCCAAATCACTCCAAACCCAAATAATTTTCTCATAAATCATTTATATCTTCATTTATATTCACAAATATAAATGAAATGTAAATCCAAGTGGCCAAAACCAAACCCAAATCAAGTCAAATTTCTAATTTTAGCCTTTTTAGCCAAATTCTTGAACTTGGCTAAATGACAGCCAAATCCACTCAAAACCCATAGATTTCTTTATGATTCAATCATCCCTTCAATCACTTACCCAAATATAAACACAAACTATAATTATCAAACCAAATCCAAGTCAACCTAAGTCAAGCCCATGTTAACCTCTTTTGACTTAAAATTGGCATATGAATCAAAATTTATTTGACTCCAAACCAATTGCAATTGGATTTATATCTTCATCCTAGGCTCATATGTGAGTTCAACTAAACTTGAACCAAGCCACGATCAAGCCAATTGTCCCATTTAGGTCCACTTGACCCAAAGTGACCTAAAAGATCTTTTTGAGCCAAGTTCTAATCCAACCCATATTGGATTGAACCAAGCCCATCCAAACCCCATATCATGATCAACAATCAGCCTAGGGTGACCAACTACCTTGAATTGGGCCAAGCCAAGTCAACTTGATACTTTGACCAAGTCAACCCTTAGCCCAAATAAAACCCAAACTAGCCACCATATACAAAATTGATTGAAACCACTGATTCAAACAAACTCATAATCAATGATTGAACATGATCAAACCCTTAATTGAGCTAAACCAAGTCCAATTGGCCATTTGACCTAAGTTGATCCAAATTGGCCTAAAAAGCTAAAATAGGTCAAATCATGATTTGATCCAAATTGAATGCAACCAATCCTCAAGTTCATTCCAAATCACTTATTGAACTTGACCGAAGCGATGTTTGAGCCCAATTTGACCCAATCTAGCCCAAATTGACCTAAAAGGTCAAATTGGCCTAAATCCAAATTAATTTCAAATAAATCTAAACCAAAGCCTACAATCATTTTCAATTAACCAATTGAACATGGACCAACACTTAACCCCACCCAATTTGGTCAAATTGGCCAAATTGGTCAACTTAGCCCATTTGACCTATTTGAATCCAAATGAGCCAAAATCAAACCTAAGCCAAACTAATTAAAACCACTTGAACCAAAACTCTTCAAAATATCATTTGAACCTAACCCATGTCTTGGTTTGACCCAATTTAACCAATTGGTCAACCCAACCCAACCTAACCCAAATGAGCCTATTTTGACCATATGAAGCCAAATCACCCAAAACCAACTTATGGGACCCTGGGACCTGGTCTAACCTGACCCAAACTAGTCCTAACTCATTCCAAAACCATCTCAAATCCATAGTGCCCCCCCCCCCAAGCAATGAGCCATTGGACAAACCCTCTTTTCATTGGATCTTCACACCAACAAGCAAAGTTGACTTCCCCAACACCATGATAGCCTCCAAGCCTCAAGTGAGGCACAATCTGACCCACCTAGCTCATCTAATCCCCCCATAGGTCGGCCAATGACCAATGGGAGTTCAACTCCTCCTCACTCAAGCCAAACTGAGTACCCCATGGACAAAATGAAATGAGATCTTTGCACACTAGCCTTAGAGACTCTTCCCATAGCTCCCTCCACTCAAGTCAAGCAACGTGGAGTTGGACATGACCTCTATGGTGCCTTGATGGTGGCCTGCCAACCAAATCAAGCCAATCCATTCCATCCATCATTAATGCACATTTTTGGCCAATACACCCCTAATTCGAGTGAGAATTGTGACATTCAGCATTGTGTGAATTTGAAACTCCTTAGAGCCATTGCAAGCCTTCCCAAAGTCTCCCTCAATCGAATTTGCTCTCTGTGTGCAAAATTGAAAATAGGGTAGCCTTCCTTCGATCAATACTCCCTCTCCACTCAATCAAACCTTAATTCCTTTTACCCACACCATCACCGCACCATGTCAAAGATGAATGAATCATTTCCCGAGCCTCCAAGCCACCGGAGATAGGAGTTTGACCAAGACCGATCGCCAAATAGGTGGAGTTTGGCATTGGGAGCAATCTACCTCAAATCAAAGCTTGTGCGGCTCAACAGGGCTTCGGTCCCACCAAACGAAGCTTCCTCAATCGTTGGAACTACCGGTCATAGGCTTCGGAGGTAATTTCTCAAAACTGAGTCTTGTATAAAAAGTGGTTGGTCCTTTTCAAAGGGAAGTTGTATTTGAACCCATCCTAAGCGTTGGATCCGTGTGGATCCTTTGTACGAAGGTGTGGGTTGAGTTTGGAGTGGATTTGAGCTCGGGTGAGCTCAAATCGAGCGATCCATGGCGGACGGGCTCTGTCATCCATCCCTCATAGGAGATAGATCATGAGCCATATGTTCCACATGATTGGAACAAATAGCTCTCATTAGATCACATGTTAGATCCTCTCTTTTCTCCCCTTTACCATGGGATCTAATCATGGCCGTCCGATCTTAAATCGGACAGTCCACGGGAAAGCGTGTCCGTCGCCATTTGAGTCAGCATGGCGATGTGATAACTTAAATAGCCAATCCCACCGTGCCACATGGAAAGCACGCCGCGTTAGCTGCCATGTGGCCCGACAGGATTAAGGCTTTAATTAGGCTTAAATAATCTATTTTTTAAGGCAGAAACTTCTAAAATCCATAACTAATCCTAGAAAAATTCAAAAAATATAAATGAAGGTTTATTTTAAAGATATTTCAGAGTATAATCTAGGAAAATTATTATTAATTAATTAGAATAGTAATTTTGGCTTAATTAAGATTTAAATAAAAATTTAATTAGCTTAATTACTCCTTAATTAATCTAAAATTTTCCATGGATGTTTAGGGGGATGACCTCTGTCTCACCTATTTTTTTGGGATTTTATTAGTTGCTTAATTAGAAAAATTAATTGATTAAATCTTAATCATGCTCTTAATTTAATTAGTGATAATTAGTGAATGAACAGTAACTTAATCCTTAAATTAAGCTCATGGCCCTTTGTTAATAGTGAAGAGTCTTAGAGAAATGGTTTAGGTTTATTCCTTATGACCATTTCATTAAGCCTCCTTATCCATTTCAATTAATTAAAAATTAAGTGATTAATTAACCTTCTGATTAATTAACTTAATTAAGATATGAGATATTTCAGAGCCTTATTAATTAGAATGACTTAGAGATTGGGATTGAGACCCATCTCTTGATCCCTTTCCCTAAATTAATTTCATCATCCTAATTAAGAGATATAATCAAAAGATTTAATTTTTCAATTAATGACTTGATTAAAATTAAAATGAAACTAAATTTAAAATCCATTCATTCACAACCTAACTTTGTTTAATCAACCTTAGGTAGCTCTTTGGTTATTCAATAACTCAAAGGGAGAGTTAATGAAATTATGGTTAACTCACATGTGTGAGAAAATCATAAAAGTAGTTAAGTGAGCTTTTTAGACTTAATTAACTATTAATTATGAGCCAATTTCATTAGGCCCTTTTCATTTCTTAGGAGCATTTCCAATTTACTTTTCATGTGATTTCATTTCATATTGGCTCATTATTAATTAGTTAATTAACTTAAGGTGACATAGGTAAGGGTTAATTAATTGACTTAATTCATACCCTAACCTAATTAAGACATAAAATCAAGCTAATTATTTTTCATTAAACTAAATTAACTCACACATGGGGATGGGATTAAAATTAGCAAACTTCTTTCACATTCTTTAACTCAAATCAAACATAAAGATCAAAAATATCCTTAAGAAACTTTGGTTTATCTTAAATAAATTTGTTAGATATGATTGTCCTTAGGGCTTAGTTGGAATTGAATGAAATCACATGCTCGTATTTCTTTATTTCTCTCCAATCATGCTAAATATTGTATGCCACTTGTACTCATGCATTCATGTCTTTCAAATTAATCAAATAAAAATGATTTTCTTTATGTCAAATTGCATGTGTTGATTTAAATTAAAAATATGTGTGGCTAGTATCACTATTAAATCTTAAATATATTTTCAAAAATTTATTAATGAATGAATATACATATATATTGTAAATTTAGTTATATATATACATAGGAAATGTAAGTGAATATAAATTTAGTGTGTGAAATAAAGTCTCTTCCTTACATTCATGTGTTGATTTGTATAAGTAAGAATGTTAGTAGGTATATTAGTCTAGACATCCTAGGGACGCATGACTTTAAGTAACCCTAAGGAGATTCCTACCTCATTCCCTTGGTGCGAAATAATAGTGACATATCTGCTTGATTTCATTCTTATGCATTTGAACATCATAATTTAGAAAGAACTTTAATTCATTTACACAATTAAAATAATCAAATCAAAATACAATTTTTGCATGGCTTTCTATTCTTGTAGTTATTTATACGTCCATATGTATCTAAGGGTAGCAGTATATTAGTCTGGACATCCCAGGGATGCATGGATTTAAGTATCCCTAAGGAGGTTCCTACCTCATTTCCTTGGTGTAGAATAATGGCGATGTACTTGCTTAAAACTTTTATACATGTAAATGTGTACTTAGGTAATGAATGAAAACCCCCTCTTTTTATTAAAAAGACATGCATTCATGCTTTGTTTGTTTGGTTGAGTTGATCAGTCATGTGATTTAAGGTTCTCTCCTTATACTTTTGCATAAGAATTTAGATAGAGTTTTAAATCAATATGATAAAACCATCCAACCAAATGAAATATTAATTCCAAATACATTTATCCACATTCATCATTTAAGTGTGCTAAGATTCAAATTGCATGTATAGTTATGCTTAGGATTTAATCATATGCATGATATACAAGATAAAAATAAATGAATAAATACGTGTTATGTGATAATAATTCATTCCAACTAATCTTAAGTTGTCTTTCTTATTGAATGAGTTTATTTAAAGTGATCCTAAACTTAAGACTAATTAAAACATATAATAAGCCATTCACTAAAGAGAATTGATTAATTAATTTGTCTTAGATGTGACTTTAGGTAGGGATAAAAGAGAGTGATCCTCTCTTTCTTTCTCTTCATAACACTTGTGTAGGCCAAGTGAAACAGAAGAAAACATTAAGTAAAATTTATAAATTAATTAATCCATTTAAAGTGAAACCACCCTTCATAATTAAATGTCCTTCATACTTAGAAAATCTTAACTCTAGGACATACCACACAAGTCTTAACACACATATTAGATTAAGTCACCACTTCTAGCTTTATGTTAGGTAGTGTATGGTTTGATGTTTTGTGATGTAATATTTTTGGATAAATGTTAGGGTGTATGTTTCGCAGACTGAATGTTAGGTCGTGATTAGCATAATCATATTTTCTATAGGATATTAGGTTTAAAGGGCACTTAAAATAAATATAAATGCTCTCTTTGCAAGTTGCTTAACCCTTAAGCATAATCTATATTAGGACAGGTGGACTTGGTTATCCATATGTAGGGTGCTAAGTCTAGATTACTCATATAATTGCTTGGGTTGTATGGTGTGTTTAGCTAACACTTATTTTGCAGGTATAGTTAGATTTACTTTTCTATTCTTTTAATATAATTATGCATTAGGAATTTGGTTAAGTGTTATGGGGGTTAAGGATGAACATTGGCCAGAAGGTTTGATTCTGGGTGCCATGTGATGCCTAGAAGCCTACCAAATCAAATGGAGCAAATCAAATGAATAAATGGAGGGAGCATGAAGACTTGAAGATCCCCCATAACACTTATCATTTTATAACTTGCAATTATTCTTTCGTATACCAAGTTGTATAAGGGTAGAGCTCGACTACCCATTTCTCTTTTGGGTTATACGATGGTACCCGACCTCACTGGCCTGTTGTTCTTTCACGTTGAGTTTATAAATTAGTTAATTATTTATTTACATTGTGCAATAGAAATGGCATATATTTTTTCTAGTTTCTTAATGTATGATGATTTAATGTGTGGCCTGGATTCGTTTAGGCTCTTAGGAAAAAATAAATTTTCAACCCCAACTACAACTCATTTAAATTTTCTAAAATAACTCATAACTTCACATAAAGCCTAGGCATTAAATCAAGATAATAAAATATTTAGCAACCCCTTAGATGGATGTTGAATGGTTAATATCACACATGTCATTTTGTTTCACTCTTTCTAAGAGAGAGTTTCCATCTTTGCTAGATAAAATAAGACTTAACCTTTGAGAGCCTATGATGAAAAATACCTCTTTCTCTTTTGATTTAGCCCACAATCAACTTCATCATGCATTTAGACATATAAAATCCTATAGCCTGTGTCAAAATTAAATAGTCAAAATTAAATAAAGTTTGATAAAATTTGCATTAGACTAAGTCATTATTCATACCACTCATGCTCTAATCTCTTAGGGAGTGGGTTTAAGGACTTTAATTTCTTTTCTAAATACTAGCAACCTAGCCATCTTGCAAAATCATAAAATATAGGAGTTAGTCGGCTACTACCCTCATAATATACCCAACAGTCATGTGGTTTACTCTCTCTTATGGAGGTAAATAATATACCCACTTTCGCCTTAGATATAGGTCGTGCTCTGGCCTTCGCTAAAGTCCCTAGATTTAGGATCTAAGGTTGTTATTTTCCTTTGGGACTACAAGCATAAATCATCACCTCTTAGACATTTTCACAATCTTATATTATGAAATTATAAGTCTTATATTTTAAATAAAATTTTAACTCAAATATATAATTCTCCTCAATTTCAAACATATAAAGCCCAACCATAGAATAGCTTGGGATGCTCGCTAGGCTTCCTAATATCATTAGCATCCCCCTACTCATCTCCTTTTGGCTTCAATAATAAGTCTGTCCTTTTGATCTATCCCATTTTATTTTTCAAACATAGCCAATTTATTGATAGTCCTATCTTTGAATTCTTTGGAGACAATAATTTTCTACTTTAATCAAGAGTATTCCTAAGAAACTCACATTTCTTAGGATGTAATTAACTATGGGGGCTTGCCCCCATAGGGAACTTTAGAACCTAATTTAAATAAACCCTACTTTATTCATCCATATAAAGTAGGGGAAAAATCTCTCATATATTCGAATACCCATCATGCTTTAGGAGTCCTTATTAGGTGATTAGGTCCATCATAGCGTAGTTATTTCTATCTCTTGAGATAGTGCACTATTCTTTGATATCATACCCGATCACCTCAATAAGTACATCCTCAGATCTGCATGGTGTCCCCCCATATACACACACATACAAATAATAAAATAACCAAAAATAAACACCACAAAAATCTAATGTTCTCATCCAATACTTTGACCAAAATTAAAAAAACTATTTACTTTGATATAGCTTATATTGACAAGAGAAATTAATGTTGCACTTTTTCTAGACTCAATAAAAAAATATCTAAACCTGTATTTTTTGAGTTCTTCATATACATGATTAACAAATTAGATTGCATTCAAATTTGATTATTTTATGATATAACCATAAAAAATTTAAATATTAATGTCTAAATAAAAAAAAAAAGATAATACAAATTTAGATCACCCTAAATTATATACGGAACTCAATCTGAGGAGAATGGTCGATGATGCTAACAGGAGTTAGGGAGGTGAAAAAGAAGAGGCAGCTAGCCAACTATCAGAGAATGGTCAATATTTTGGATGAAGGTCTCATCACTGACTTGCTTGTCGTGTGAGTGGTGGCACATGAGAAGGCATGGCGATAGTAGGACTTGGTAGAATATAAGTATGCTTTGACTTAGTTAGGAGAATTGAATGGGGAAAATCCTAATCACAATTTTTTATTTTTTTTATTTATATTAATAAGGTGGGTTAGTGGGGACATGTTCCCCCACTATGCATCTGCTCTTGATTACACATAGACGTAGTAATCTTGATCAATGAGTATATGTGGATAGTTGTTAGGGTTTGAGAGTCTCTATGACTTGAGGTGGGTCTCCTTTATGTTCTAAGAGAGTGTCTTCTAAGCCTAGTAGCTTTCTTATGAAGTGGGGTGCCTTTATAAGGTATGTGAGAGGCTTTTAAGCTTGACAGCTCTCATTTGAGGTGGGTGAGTGCCTTCGTGGCCTAGTAAGTGTCAACTGAAGAGAGAAAATTCTTTTTGAGCATAGAGAATGCCCTCTGAAATGGGTGAGTTCCTTCTAAGCAAGTGTCAACTAAGATATGGGTATCTTATTTATTAGTTTATCTAATCTTATTATTTATATCTTGAATCAATAGTTAGGTATATAATGTGTGGTGTTTATTTTTAATTTGTGTATATGGGGGGACACCACGTAGATCTGAGGGTGTACTTATTGAGGTGATTGGGTACGACATCAAGGAATGATGCACTATCTCAAAAGATAGAAATCACCACCCTACAATGGACCTAATCACCTAATAAGGACTCCTAAGGCATGATGGGTCTTCGAATATACCAGAGATTTTTCTCCTATTTTACATGGATGAATAAAGTAGGGTTTATTTAAACTGAGTTTTAAAGTTCCCTATAGAGGCAATCCCCCATAGTTAATTACATCCTAAGGAAGGTGAGCTCTTTTGGAATACTCTCGATTAAAGTAGGCAATTATTATCTCTAAATACTTCAAAGATAGGACTATCAACAAATTGGTTATATTTGGAAAATCAAGTGGGATAGATCAAAAAGAGAGAGTTATTATCGAAGCCAAAGGAGATGAGTAGGGAGTGCTCATGATATTAGGAAACCTAGTGAGCACTCCAACTTATCCTATAGTTGGGCTTTATATGTCTGAAGTTGAGGAGAATTATATTTTTTGAGTTAGAATTTTATCAAAAAACTAGGACTTATAATCCCACAATACAAGATTGTAAAAAATGCCTAAGAGGTGAGGATTTATGCTTGTAGCCCGAGAGAAACAATAACCTCAGATCCAAAATCTAGGGAGCTTTAGCATGGGACAAAGCAACATCCTAAATCTAAGAGAAGATGAGTATATGATTTACCTCCATAAGAGAGGGTAAACCATCCGATTGTTGGACTTATAACTGCCTGGAATGGCAGCCAGCTAACTCCTCCTATATTTTATAACCATGCAGTCAAGTCATATATTTTGTAAGATGGTTAGGTTGTTATTATTTAGAAAGAAACTAAAGTCCTTAAACCCACTCCTTAAGAGACTAGAGCATGAGTGGTATGAATAATGACTTTCTAATACAAATTTTATTAATTTTTATTTTATTTTGGACTCTTTATTTTGACAAAGGCTAGAGGATTTTTATATGTCAAAATGCATGATGAAATAAAGTTATTGGCTAAATCAGAGAGAAAGATGTGTTTTCCACCACAAGGGAGACCCTCAAAGGTCAAGTCTCCCCTATCGTGCAAGGATGGAAACTCTCTCTTAGCAAAAGGTGAAACAAAATGACATGCATGATATTAAGCATACAACATCCAGCTAAGGGGTTGCTAAATCTTTGAATTACCTTGATTTAATACTTAGGCTTTAAATGAGATTATTAGAAAATTAGTTATGAGTTATAATTGGGGTAGAATGTTTATTTTTCCCTAAGAGCCTAATCAGATCCAAGCCACACATTAAATCACCATACATGAAAAAACTAGTAAAATACATGCCATTTCTATTACACAATTGTAAACAAAGCATCAAACAATTTATAAACCCAATGTAAAAGAATAATAGGCCGGTGCGATCGTGTACCGCTGTACAACCCGAAAAGAGAAATGGGTAGCTGGGCTCTACCCTTATACAACCTAGTATATAAAAGAATAATTATAATTATATAAATGAATGTTATGGGGGTCTTCTTATCTTCATATCTCCTTCATTTCTTCCTTTGATTTGCTTGCTTTGAAGGCATCACGGGGCCTCCCAGGACAAAGCCTTCTAGCCTCCACTCATCCTAATCCCCCATAACACTTATCCTAATCTCTAATGCAAAATTACATTAAAAGTAGGAAAAATAAATTTAGCTACACCTACAAAATAAGTGTTAGCTAAACACACCATACAACCCAAGCAGTTAGCACCCTACACATGGGTAACCAAGTCTACCTATCATAATCTAGATTATTCTTAGGGGTTAAGCAACCTACAAAAGAGAGCATTTAGATTAATTTTTAAATGCCCCTTAAGCATAATCTCTTGCAAAAAATATGATTAGGCTAATCACAGCCTAATATCTAGTCTACGAGGAATACACTCTAACATCTAGTCTATAATAATATATCATAAAACCAAATATACAGCATACCATGCACTGCCCTAACATAAGGCTAAAAGTGGTGACTTAATCTAAGGTGAGTGTATTAAGGCTTGTATGATATGTCTTAGCTAGGCTTTGTTGTAATTTTCTAAGTATGAAGAGATTTAATTATGAAGGGTGGTTTCACTTTAAGTGATTTAGTTGATTTGAGAATTTTACTTAGTATTTTCTTTTATTTCATTTAATCTACACTTAATAACTAAGTGTTATTAAGAGAAGAAAAGAGAGGATCACTCTCTTTTATCCCTACCTTAAGTCACATTTAAAGCAAATTAATTAAATGAATTCTCTTTAGTGAATGGATTATTACATATTTTAATTAGTCTTAGGTTTAGGTTCACTTTAAATAGTCTCATTCAATAAGAAAGGCATCTTAAGATTAATTGGGATGAACTACTATCACATGACACATATCCATTCATTTCTTTCCATCTTATATAACATCTATATGATTAAGGCTTAAACATATCTATACAAGCAATATGTTTTTGGCACACTTAAATGTAAAATGCATAAAATGGTTTTATAAAAAAAAAGATTTTCATTCATTAGCTAAATACACATTCAAATGTATGAAAGTTCTAAGCAAGTACTTCGCCATTATTTTGCACTAGGGGAGTGAGGTAGGAACCTCCTTGGGGCTACTTAAAGCCGTGCATCCCCGAAATGTCCAGACTAATATACCCACTATTCTTAAATACATATGAATGTATAAGCAACTATAAGAATAGAAAACCATGAAAAAGTAGAATTTAATTTAATTGATTTATTTATGTAAATGAATTAAAGCCATATCCAGATTCTAATATCAAAATGCATAAGACTGAAATCAAGCGGGTACATCACCATTATTCTACACCAGGGGAATGAGGTAGGAACCTCCTTGGGGCTACTTAAAGCTGTGCATTCCCGGAATATCCAGACTAATATACCCACTAACATTCATACTTATGCAAATCAGCATATGAATAAAAGAATGGAACTTCACTTCATACACTAAGCTTATATTCACATGCACCTCCTATGTATGTATAGCTAATGTCACAACATGTATTATTATTCATTAATAAGCTATGGAAAATACATTTGAGATTTAATAGTGATAATAGCCACACATATTTTTAATTTGACATAAAGGAAATCATTTAATTTAATTCAGTTTTTGAAAAAAAAGGAATGAATGCATGAATTAAGTGGCATACAATCATTTAATATGATTGTAAAGAAATAAAGAAATACAAGCATGTAATTTCATTCAATCCAACTAATTCATAAGGATAATCACATTTAATAAGCTTATTTAAGATGAACCAAAGTTTCTTAAAGTCAATTTTGCTTTCATGTTTTAACTTGACTTGAAATATGTGAGAAAAGAAGCTAATCTCAATCCCATTCCCCATATATGTGAGTTAATTTGATTTACTGAAAAGCTATTAGGTTGATTTTATGGATTGATTAAGTTAAGCATAGATTAAGTCAATTAATTAACCCTTACCTATTTCACCTTAAGATAATTAATTAAACAATTATGAGCTAATATGATATGCAAATAAATTAGAAAGTAAATATCATTGCTCCAATGAAATGAAAGGGGTCTAATGCAATTAGCTCACAATCATTAATTAATTAAACTTAAGGAACTCACTTAATTACTTTTATGGTTTTCTCACACATATGAGCTAACCATAATTTGATTAGCTCACTCTTTAGGTTATTGAAAACCCAAAGAGCTACCCAAGAATTAATTAGGAAAAACAAATTTAATTAAGTTAATTAAGTTCACCAATTATCTAATTAAGTCCTTAATTATCCTTAATCAATAATATGAAATGGACTTAGGGAAAGAGATAAAGGAGGAAGCCTAAGTCTCAATCCCTAAATCTTTTCAAATAGTTGATTAAATTATGATAAGATTTGGGTTTTAATTGATTTAATTTATTAATTAATTAATAAGTTTTAATTAATTAATTTTAACAAAGTCAATGAAGATGGATTAAGGAAAAGATTGGAAGAGAAGTCCCAATCCATTTTCCTAAGTCTTCTCACTATTAGTAGAGGCTAATGAACTCAATTAAATGATCAATTCATTGTTCATTTGATTAATTATCATTAATTAAGCTAAGAGAGTAATTAAGGATTAATCAAACAATTTCCCAAATTAACTAACCAATAAATCCCAAGATAAATAGGGGAGGCAGAGGTCATCTCCTTAAATAACTTTTAAAAGTTTGGGATTAATTGGATAATTAATTAGAGAGAAATTAGGCTAATTAAATTTTTAATTAAACCCTAATTAAGTTTAAATTACTATTCAAAATTAAATAATAATAATTTTAATGGATTCCTCTCTGAAATACCTTTAAAATGAGCCCTCTTTTGTATTTTTTGGGTTATTCTATTATTAGTTATGAATTTTGAAAGTTTCAGACTTAAAAATTAATTAAACAGCCCTAATTAAGCCCTAGTCCCATCGGCACCACGTGGCTGCTGACGCAACGCAATGGGATATGTTATTTAAGTTATCACATCATGCGGCTGAGTCAGTTGGCGGTGGACACACTTTCTACATGGAGCATTTGATCTAAGATCGGACGGCCATGATTAATCCCATGGTTTAGAAGGAAAAATCAAGGGATCTAAGCATGATCTAATCATGGTCGTCCATTCTGATCATGTAGAACGGACGACCCATGATCTTTCCCCTTCGTGAGCGATGAAAGACGTATGCTATCTATCTTTCCCCATTCGATCCGAGCTCACCAAAGCTCAAATTGCTTCTAAAATGATCTCACACCATCAAGGGAAGGAGAGGAACACATCCAACGGTCAAAATCACATGACATACAAATTCTCTTCGAAAAGGACCAACCATTTTTTCCTAAAGCTATGATTTTGAGGAATTACCTCACTGAAGTTTAAGACCGGTGGTGCGATCAGCGGAGGTAGCATGGCCTAGTTGAGGCGAAGCCCTGTTGAGGAGTTTGGGCCTTGATTTGGGGTAGCTTGCCTTGGAGACAAAGATCATCTTATTTTGCATTTGGTCTTGATCGAACTCTCACTTTCGATGGCTTTGGAGCTTGGGAAATGATTCATTTGGCTTCGATATCATCTTTGGATGGTGTGTGCAAGGTTGATTGAAGTTTGGTGGAGGATTGAGCAAATGGGACTTCGGATTGGCCTCCCTTATTTTGGCTTAATGTAAAACTGAGAGAGGAAAGAATGGGAGAGCTTGGGAGCTTGGGAAAAGGCTATAAGAGACTCTCCTTCACTCTCTTTGGCTCGAACAAAGTAGAATGCTTGAATTCTCACTTGAATTGAGGGGGGATATCCCCTCAATTGCTGAGGTGGAGAACAGGATTCAATCCCATTTTCTAGTTGGCCAGTCGACGTCAGACTGCCGGATTTGTCTCCATCTGGTCCACGTGGCTTGCTAGAAGTGGGGGAAGGCTTGGGAGGTGGCTCAAGGTCTGATATGGGGGAGATCTTATTTCCTTTGTCCATAGGCTTGGTTTGGAGTGAGAGGGAGGAGATTAGGTTCCCTTTGGTCCATGGTTGATCCTGGGTGCTAGAGTGGCTAGAAGGCGGCATACCCATTTGGCAATTGGATGGCTGCCCAAGTGATGGGAGAGTGAACTTTGCTAAATAAGGGAGGAATCCTATGTGAAGGAGTTTGTCCAATGGCCAATCCCCTTGGGTGGGGTCCACTTTACTTTTGGGCTGACTTTAGGTGGACCTAGGGTCAATTTGGGTCGAGTTTGGTCAGCCATAAAGGTCCCATGGGTTAGTTTTGGATGCTTTGGCTTCATTTGGTCAAATGGGTTCGAGTTGGTTTGGGCTGACCAATTGGTCAAATTGGGTCAAACCATGGCTTTGGTTAGGTTTAAATGATGTTTGAAGAATTTTGGTTCAAATGATTTGGGTTGGTTTGGCTTAGATTTGATTTTGGCTCATTTAAAATCAAATGGATCAAATGGGTCAAGTTGACCAATTTGACCAAATTAGGTTGGGTTAGGTGTTGGTTCATATTCAATTGGTTAATTAAAAATGATTGTAGGCTTTGGTTTGATTTGATTTAGACTTAATTAGAATTTTGGCCAATTTGACCTTTTAGGTCAATTTGGGCTAGGTTGGGTCAAGTTGACCAATTGGTCAAATTGGGCTCAATTATGGCTTTAGTCAAGTTCAAATCAATTTGGAATGAACTTGAGCCATTGGTTACAATTAATTTGGGTTAGATTATGATTTGACCCATTTTGCCCTTTTAGGCCAATTTGGGTCAACTTAGGTCAAATGACCAATTGAACTTGGTTAGGCTCAATTGAGGATTTGGTCATATTCAATCATTGGTCATGAGTTGGTTTGGATCGATGGTTTCAATCAATTTGCTATATGGTGGGTTTTGGCTAGTTTAGGTTTCATTTGGGCTAAAGGTTGACTTGGTCAAAGGACCAAGTTAACTTAGTTTGTCGCAATTCAAGGTGGTTGATCATCCTAGGGTGATTGTTGATCATGATATGAGATTTGGATGGGATTGGTTCAATCCAATTTGGGTGGAATTAGAACTTGGCTCAAAAGGGTTCTTTAGGTCACTTTGGGTCAAGTGGACCTAAATGGGTCAATTGGTTTGGTTTTGGCTTGATGCAAGTTTAGTTGAACTCATATATGAGCTTAAGATTGAAATATAAATCTAATTGCAATCAAATTGGAGTCTAATGGATTTTGGCTCATTTGAAGTTTTCAAGTCAAAAAGGCTAACTTGGGCTTGACTTGGGTTGACTTGAGTTTGGTTTGATAATTGTAGTTTATGTTTATATTTGGTTAAATGATTTAAGGAATGATTGATTCAAGAGAAAATCCAATTGGTTATTGGCTTGATTTGGATATGATTTGGCCAAGTTCAAGAAATTGCCTAAAGAGGCTTGAATTAGGTTTTGGTCATTTGGATTTACATTTCATTTATATTTGTGAATATAAATGAAGATATAAATTATCCATGAGAAAATCTCTTGAGTTTGGAGTGATTTGGAAGCAATCTTGACCAAGCTTAAGGATATAGGTCAAAAGGGCTTAAGTAGAGAATTGATTTAGTTTGATTTATTTTTGGACATTGGAAGATGGGTTTCATTTATATTTATGAATATAAATGAAGGAATAATTGATTTATAAAGAAATCAATCAAGCATGGGATAATTTGGGTTAAGATTTGATTAAGCCTACGGAAATAGGTCCATAGGGCTTAAGAAGGGATTTTGGCTTAGTTTGATTTAGTTCGATTTGATTTTGGCTATTTGAATTTAGATTTCATATATATTTGTGAATATAAATGAATGAATAATTAATTTATAAATAAATCAATCAAATTTGGGTTAATTCAGGTCAAGATTTCATTAAGCTTATGGAGGTGGGTCATAAAGCTTAAGAGGGAAATTTTGATCTTAGATTTGATTTAAGATTGAATTATTTGGTTTGAAATTTGGATATAGATTTGGTAAATGATTGAAGGATTGAATTGATCTTTGAGAAAATCAATTGAATTTGGATTGATTTTAATTTGGTTAAGGATAAGTCCATAAGATAAAATCAAAGGGCTTAGGAAGGGTTTTGGATTTAATCATGGGATTTTATGGAGAAATCTTGAGCTTGAATTTGATCATGAGATTGATTCTGAGTCTTGGGAATTTGGCTTGGTATGAATTTGAGGTTTTGTTTGAGGAGAAAAGTATGGATTGGGTTTAAGCTATAGGGTAGGCAAGTTTTGCTAAGTCCCTATGGCTAACCCTTCTAAGTCTCTAGGCTTAGGTTAAGTGTTCACCTAATCACTAGAAGTGTCTTAAGACTAAGGAGCTCTTAGTATCTACAAGAGTCCTAGATCTATAAAGAGGGAGTTGAGAACTCACTCCAAAAGTGAGGTCAACACAATGTGACTGCTGGGGCTAATGGTGGTTTGGGTGATTTTCATTTAAAAACATATAAATAGTATAAAAATTATTTTGTGTATTTTCAAAAATAGCTTGATTTATTTTCTAAAATGAAAATATATAGAAATGCAAAAGATATATTTAAAAAAAAAAAAGAAATCAAAATAAAGAGTGATCTAACACAATCCCTCTAAAAAAACTTTCAACTCTCTCATAATTATAATCTGAAAAAACTCATTATTGATCTCACTTTTAGTGATCTTGATGTCCATTCACTTAGTCTTAGGATTCAATTTAGGCACTAGAGTTTTTCTCACATAGAATTAGGACACTTCCAGTGGTTAGGCCACTAACCTAAATCTAGAAGGCTAATAGGGCTTAACCCTAGGATTAGATCCCGACTCAGAATAGGAGAGATCCATTTATCTCAATTTCAAATCAACCCCCTATAGACAAAGACAATTGATTATAGGCCAATCTAAAACCACAAATCGATTGAAACTATACCTAATTGGTGTTCAATTTGGTTGATTAAACCAATTTGACTTATTTGGACCTAAAAGGAAGAAATCTAAAATTGACCCAAACCAATTGAAATTAAACCTACCCAAACACCTTAGAACTTCAATTGAACTTGATTAAAGCTTGATCAAGACTCAATTTGGTTAATCGACTCACCTAATCCAAATTGACCTCTATAGGACCCAAATCAAATTCAATTTGATCCAAATCAAATTGGATCAATCTAAAGCCTT
Organism: Cymbidium sinense; assembly: GCA_021442155.1. Lineage (NCBI taxonomy): Eukaryota > Viridiplantae > Streptophyta > Magnoliopsida > Asparagales > Orchidaceae > Cymbidium > Cymbidium sinense. The sequence goes on along the minus strand of CM038221.1, from coordinate 105,975,824 downwards.
GCATTCACTCTAATGACATTATTTACATTTTAAAAAAATAAAATAAATAGAATGTCTCTACTTGGGGGCACCGTACCACTGTAATTGCAATGCCTAGGCACTGTCACCACTCTACAGAATCTCGAAACTCAAACCGCCCTCGATGGTTGCCTACTTAAATAGCACGACATTGCGAAACTGTTAGCCCAACGCTTAGGTGCTGTCACGAAGACTTTCTATTTTAAAAGCAGGAAAACTAACCCTTCCGCCCCATCAGTGATAACTTCCCAGAGGGAAGTGGGGGGAATGGTTATTGACCAAAAAATTATGCTAATGGTGTGAACAACTGCATAAAAACTCTATAAAAGGAGGGGAATTGCCCCCTACCTTTTTCTTTTTCTTTTTCCCTCACTCTCCCTCTAACCCATTTGCCCAATTCTTGCTCCGAGTCTCTTACACTCTCAATAATGCACTTTCTACTGCTACACGAGAGCGTTGTCCTCATGTATGAGATAAGATCAAATCTTATTACCTTTAACCACAGGTAAAATTTTTTGAAAATACTTTATTTATATAATTTTCTCTCTGAAAAAAAAAATTTCAAAGATTTTCACCATAGATCTTGGATCTAGTGAGAAATAAAGAGCTATCTCCATTGATCTTAGATCCGGAGTAAAAAAGAAAGCCCCAGATCCAAATTATAGAATCTCAAAATCCAAAATCCTCTGTCTTTGAACTTGGTTCCAACATGAGATTATTGACCACACTTTTGGAGTGAGTTTTCATCCCCTCTTCTTAGACTTAGGAGTCTTTTAGACACTAAGACTTCCTCAGACATAAGACACTTCTAGCACTTAGGTGAACACTTAACCTAAACCTAGAGATTTAGAAGGGTTAATCATAGGATTAGGCTATGCCTTAGGACTTAGGAAAATCCACCTACCCTATAGTCTAAACCCAATCCATGTTCACCTTCTTAAGCTATAACCAAACCTCAAATTCAATTCAAATACCAAATCCAAATCCAAATCTAAATTCCAAGCCAATTGATTGAAACTCATGATCAAATCCAAACTCAAAATCAACCTAAGCCCTATAATTTTATCTTATGGACTTAGCCTTAGCCAAATTCAAATCAATCCAAAATTAATTGATTTTCTCATAATAAATTTATATCTTCAATCATATTCCTAAATTTAAATCAAATCTACATTCAAATGATCAGAAATAAATCAAAACTAAATCAAAACTAAATCCAAATCAAATCAGATCCAAATCTAAGTCATATGAATCAATTTCATGAGCTTAGCCAAATTTGCCTTCAAATCAATCCAAACTCAATTTGATTTTCTCACAAATTAATCATCTTCAAAAATATAAATGAAATATGCACTTAAATCATCAAAACTAAATCAAACTAAATCAAAATCTAAACCCAAGCCACATGACCCAACTCCATGGACTTTGCCAAATTCTTTCATTCCAAAACCCAAATTTGATTGATTTTCTCTTTAATCGATCATACCTTCAATCATATTCATAAATATAAATAAAATATACAATCATCAAGCCAAACCAAAATCAACCCAAGCCACATGACCCAACTCCATGGACTTTGTCAAATTCTTTCATTCCAAAACCAAAAGTCGATTGATTTTCTCTTGAATCGATCATACCTTCAATCATATTCATAAATATAAATAAAATCTACAATCATCAAGCCAAACCAAAATCAACCCAACTCAAACCCAAATTAACCCCTTTGACCTGGAATATTCAAATAAACCAAAATCTATTTGAACCCAAATCAATTATAATTGAATTTATAATCAATCCCAAATCCATACATAAACTTAACTAATTCAAACTCAACCCTAATTAACTAAACCCAATTTGACCCAAAGTGGCCAATTTGACCTATTTGAGCCAAGTTCCAATCCCATCCAAATTGGATTGAACCAAGCCCACCAAGACCTCCTATCATGATTCTTGATCACCCAAGGTTGATCAATTATCATAAATTAGGTCAAACCAAGTCAACTTGGTCCTTTGACCAAGTCAACCTTCCTAACCCATATGAACTTGAACTAGCCAAATTGCAATCCAAGCCAAATTAATTGAAGCCAATGATCCATACCCATCCAAAACCAACATTTGAACATGACTTGACCTTCAATTGAGCCAAACCTAACCCGATTGGCCCTCTTGAACCAAGTTGACCCAATTTGACCTAAATAGACAAATTAGGTTAATTCAAAATCTAAATCAAATTGATTGCAACCAATGGCTCAAGTTCATTCCAAATTGATTGTTGAACTTGACCAAAGCCTTAATTGAGCTCAATTGATTCACTAGACCCAAATGACCTATTAAACCCAACTTGATCTAATAGGTCAAACCAACCTAAAACCCAATAATATTCAAATTAAATTCAACTAAAGCCCACAACATACTCCAAATGATCAACCAAACACAAACCAAGCCTAACCTAACCCAATTTGGTCAATTTGGTCAAATTGCTCAACTTGACCCATTTGACATAATTGATTCCAAATGAACCAAAACCAAATCTAAACCTAATGACACCAACCTAATGACACCAATACATCCAAAATTATCATATGAACTTGACCCAACCCTTGGTTTGACTCAATTTGACCAATTGGTCAACCTAACCCGATTTGACCTAATTTGACCTAAATGGGTCAAATTGAGCCAAAGTGGACTTAATCAACTCCAAATGACATGAAATTTGACCCAACCTACTCTTGAATCATTTCAAATCTACCCAAATCAAATTCCATGCCAAATAACCATCTTACCCTTGGGCTAGGGGTATCACATGAGATAAATCACCCATGTAAGTGGTCATTTCTATTCCTTGGACACTTAGCACTCTCCCATTGGTCCACCTAGGCTTCTAGGACATTCCCCAACCTGAGCCAACTCATCCACTCCCTGCCACCCACGACCCTCTAAAGTGGTCGGACGGCCACTAGAAGTCAAATTCGATCAGACTGTCCTATCAAGGGAAGGAGGGGGTATACCCCCCCCCCAATTCATTCCAAATTGAGCACTTGAGCATTGAGAGAATCCTAGCATCATCAAAAGAGTTTCCTATAGCTTTTCCAAATCCCCCAAGCCTCCCTATTCTTGGTTTCCTTCAAGCTGAAATAAGGAATCTTCCTATTGATTCTCATTTGCTCAAACTGCAACCAAAGTGCAATTAACTTTGCACACACCATCCTTTGAGCTAGTCGAGCAAGAATGAATTGTTCCCCAAGCTTCCTAATGATTGGACAACTGATTTTGATCGATGTCAACTACCAAAGCTTTGGGTATTGAACTTCCGAGTCATCCACCTCAACTTGGAGCTTGTGCTGATCAATAAGACTTTGTTTCTACTAGATAAAGCTTTCTTAATTGAGATTTTCAACGGTCTTAGGCTCTGGTGAGATATGCCATTAAAATAGAGCTTTGGGTGAAAATAAGTTAGAGCTTTTTGAAGAAAACTTTCACGCCGTGTGATCATAGCTATTGGATCCCCTTGGATCCTTCACTCAAAGGTGTGGGATCCATTTTGAGTCGATCTGAGCTAGGGTGGGCTCGAATCACGCGAGCAATGGCGGACATACTCTATACTCCCTCGCTCGCATGATGATATATCATGCACCGTCCATTCCAATTTGATCCTTTTGCATTGCGGGATTAATCGTGATTGTCTGATCTAAGATTGTATGAAAATGATATTTCACCACCGCCACCATGCGTCAGGATTATTTTTAACAACCAATCCGTAGCACCACGCCGCCATGTGACACCGGAGTGATTAAGGGTTAATTAGGCTTAATTAATGTGTTTTAATGGCTAAAATTTATAAAAATCATAACTTATTGTATGAAAATAAAAAAATATAAATAAGTACTCATTTTAAAGGTATTTCAGAGAAGAATTTATTAAAAAATATTATTAATTAATTTGGAATAGTAATTAAGGCATAATTATAATTTAATAACAAAATTAATTAGCTCAATAATTCCTTAATTACTTAAGTAATTAGGCCCACACTTTATGGGTTAATAAAATGGGATGACCTTTGCCTCTTATAATTTTCTTGGGATTTATTGCTTAATTAATTAGAGAAATTGACTAAATAAGCTTTAATTACTTTCTTGAGTTAATTAATCATTAATTAATCCCATGAACAGTAAAAAATAATTAATTAAGTGGTTAATCATTGTTCAATAGTGAATGAACCTATGGGATAAGATTAGAACCTCCTTCCTAATCTATTTCCCTACGCTCATTTCATTAATTAAATCAATCAAGGCTTAATTAATTAATTAAACTACTTAATTAGTTAAATTGAAATCATAATCACATTAAATTTTAGTTAAGTAAAACTTGGGTAGATCTTTTGGTGTTTAACAACCTAAAGCCATTTAAGGAAATTATGATTAACCCACATGTGTGGGAAAACCATAACAGTACTTAATTAAGTTCCTTAACTTAAATGACCATTAATTATGAGCCAATTGCAATAGGTCCCTTTTATTTCTTAAGATTATTGCTAATTTAATTTTTAATTCATATGCATATCATGGTGGCTCATAATTATTTGGATGATTATATTAAGGTAACATAGGAAAGGGTTAATTAATATATTTAATGCATGTTATAACCTAATTAACTCATAAAATTAACTTTGTTACATTTCATTAAACTAAATCCATTAATAAACATGAGAATGGGTTAGGATCAGTAAACATTTTCTCACATTCTTAAATAAAATCAAAATATGAAATTAAAAATGATATTAAGAAAGCTTTGGTTTACTTTAAATGGCTTTATTTAATATGATTGTCCATAAGAATTAATTTGATTGAATGAAATCATGTGTTTATGTTTGTTTATTTCTTTCCAATCATGTTAAATGTTGTATGCCATTTGATATCATACATTTATCTTTTCAAAATTAATTAAGTCAAATGGTTTTCCTTTAGGTAAGCTTGCATGTGTTGGATTAATTTATAATATGTGTGACTATTATCATTAATAAAGTAAAATTATTTTCTAAAGTTTATAAATCAATTACATTGATTAGAGTGATAATAGTTATGAATACCTATAGGTTTGCACATACTTATAACTTAGATATGTGAATTAAATATCTCTTTTCTTTAATTCATGTGTAAATTTACATGCATTTGAATGTTAACAAGTATATAGTCTGGACATCCTGGAATACGAGACTTTAGTTAGCCCCAAGGAGGTCATTTGATTACCTCAGTTCCCTGGTTAACAACGATACGTACTTATTTGATTTCATTCACATGTGTTTCTACATTAGAATTGGGATGGAATTTTGTTTCACTTACATAAATGTCTTAATCAAATAAAATATGATTTTTGCATGATTTTCTTCCTCTCATTTACATATACATTCATGTGTAATGAGATAGTAATATATATAGTCTGGACATCCTTAGAATACGAGGCTTTAGCTAGCCCCAAGGAGGTTATTTGATTACCACTTCCTTGGTTAACAAAGTCATGTACTTGCTCATTTCTCTTTACATGTGTATGTATGTAATGGTTAAAGGATAAAATCCCTCTTTTCTACTAAAAAGGCATGCATCCATAATCAATCAAGTGTTTGGATTAATTAGTCATGTGATTTGGAGCTTTCTTTATCATATTCATGTATATAAATTTACATATGTTTGAATGTAAATGGGTATATAGTTTGGACATCCTGGGAATACAAGGCTTTAGCTAACCCCAAGGAGGTCATTTCATTACCTCACTTCCCTGGTTAACAATGACATGTACCGATTTAATTTCATTCATACGTATTCTTGTATAAGAATTTAGATAGAGCTTTAAACTAATATGATTAAATAATTCAATCACATAAAAGAATATAAATTTTAAATACACATATATACATTCATCATATAAGTGCGCTAAAACATATTCAATGTTTAGATATACTTAGGATTAGAATTATATGCATGTTACATGTAATGGAAATGAATGGTTTGTCAAGTGTTAGTAATTCAATTAGATTAATCTTAAGAATCCTTTCATATTGAATAGAGTTATTTAAAGTGAACCTAAACTTAGGATAAGCCATTCACTAAAGAGAACAAAGTGAAATTAATATACTTTAGAAAGTGACTTAAGGTAGGGGTGAAAGAGGGCAATCCTCTTCCTTCTCTTTATAACACTTAGTTGCTAAATGTAAATCAAATAAAAAAAAACATAAATTAAAATCCTCAAATCAATACATAATTTTAAGTGAAACTAACCTTCATGATAATTTTAATGTTTTCTACACTTAGAAGAATATAACCCTAATGCTTAGTAAGACACACCACACAAGCCTTAACACAAACATTAGAATTAAGTAATCACTTCTAGTTCTATGTTAGGACGATGCATGATGTGATGTATTATTTTAGACTAGATGTTAGGGTGTATGCCTCGTAGGATGGATGTTAGGTCGATGTTAGCCTAATCATATTTTTTTGTAGGGGATTGTGCTTAAGGGGTGCTTAAAAATAAATATAAATGCTCTCTTTACAGGTTGCTTAAGCCCCTAAGCATAATCCAAGTTAGGATAGGCGGGCTTGGTTACCCATGTGCAGGGTGCTAAGTCCAAATTATAAATATAACTGCTTGGGTTATATGTATGTTTAGCTAACACTTATTTTGCACATGTAGTTAGATTTACTTTTCCTATTTTCAATATAATTTTGTATTAGGAATTAGGATTAGTTCTATGGGGGATTAGGATGAGCATTGGCTAGAAGGCTTTATCTTAGGTTCCTATGTGATGCCTTCAAGTCCACCTAATTAAAGGGGAAGGAAGACACATGAAGACACGAAGAATGAAGAATGAAGACCTCTCATAGCATTCATTCATTATAAATTGTAATTATTATTTTGTAATTCTGAGTTGTATAAGGGTAGTGCTCAGCTACTCATCTGTTCTTTTTGGGTTGTACGACGGTACCCAACTGCACCTGCCTATTATTCTTTTGTGATAGCTTATGAAATTGTTTGGTGATTTGTTTAGTTTGCACACTAGAAATGGCATGTTCTTCATAGTTTCTTAAATGTTTGATGCTTTAATGTGTGGCCTGGATGCGATTAGACTCTTAGAGTAAAATTAATTTTTCTACCCCAACTATTCACTCATAACTAAATTTTAAATAATTCATAACCTCACCATAAAGACTAGGCATTAAGCAAGATAATTAAAAGATTTGGCAACCCCTTAGCTGAATGTTGTATGTCTCACATCATGCATGCATATCGAATCACTCTTGCAAAATGAGGGCGTTCATTTTTACATGCATAGGGACCGCTTGACCCATGAGAGCAACCCCTACTAACGGAGCTTCACCCTCTTTCTCTTTTGATTTGGCCAATAATATATTTAATCATACATTTAGGCATATAAAAATCCTAAAGCCTTTGTCAAAATGAAGTGTCAAAAATTAAATAAAATTTAAAACAATTTTGCATTAGACTAAGTCATTATTCATACCACTCATGCTCTAGTCTCTTAGGGAGTGGGTTTAAGATTTTAGTCTCTTTCTAACTAAATAACCAGCCTAGCTATCTTGCAATTTATAAGACCACACTACATGATTTTAAAATCATAGGAGGAGTTATCTGGCGGCCACTCCAGGTGGTGGTAAGTCTCAAGGTCGAACGATTTATTCTCTATTGTAGAGGTAAACCACTATGTCCACCTATCACTTAGATTTAGATCATGCTTTAGCTTATGTTAAAGCTTCATAAATTTAGGATCTGAGGTTTCTATTTCCTTCATGCTACAACCATAAATCTTTGCCTCTTAGGTATTTCCATAATGTTGTGTTGCTATATTATAAGCCCTAGTAATCTAGTAAAATTTTAACTCAAAACATATAAGTCTCATCACTTTCAAACATATAAAGCCCAATTATAGGATAGATTGGAATGCTCACTAGGCTTCCCAATATCATGAGAATTTCTCACTTCCTCTTTTTGGATTTCAAAAATAAGTCTTCTCCTTGAACTTTCCCATTTGATTTTTCAAATCTAACTAATCCTTTGATAGTCTAAACTTGAAATCTTTGGAGATCCTAATTATTTACTTTAAATAAGAGTATTCTAAGGAAATTTCATTCCCTAAGATGTAATTAACTATAGAGGCTTGCCTCCATAAGGAACTTTAGAACTTGATTTAATATAAACCCTGCATTATTCATCCATGTAAAGCATGGAAAAAATCTCTGGTATATTCAAAGACCCATCATGCTTTAGAAGTCCTTATTAGGTGATTAGGTCCATTGAAGGGTGATGTCTCTATCTTTTGAGATAGTATATCATACCTCAATGTCGTATCCGATCTTTTCAATAAGTTCCCCTTATAATCTGCACAGTGCCCCCCAAATACATTCAAAAATAAACACCACAAAGATGAAAGACCCTCTCTCTCCATTGATCTTAGATCTAGAATAAGAGAGAAGATTTCTTTTATACTAAATAAATAAAAATCTAGCATTGCTAAAATATTATGCAACCAATTTTTCATAAAAATTAAAAATCTTGTAAAAATATGGTTAAAAAAAGGAATTCTTGCTCCATCATCCCACGATGTTGAGGTACTAAGCTCTCAAGAATAAAATCTTTAGCATTCCATTCCTCAGGGTCGAGGTGCCAAATATCTGGTGTCATGGTGCTAAGCTCTCAGGTTAGTATCTCATTTATAACATCACAACATTGCATTTCACACCACAATGTTACGTCCTTGGGGTCACTTCTTTAAAGTAGCATCATAACACTATTTTCTTAGAGTGGAGGCATTATATACTGAAATTGATTCCACCGTCAAACTTGGTTCTAGAGTGAAATAAAATCCTCCTCCCATTGGTCATGAATTAGGGGCAAGGGAGAAAGGTGTTAATCAACTTAACAAAGTGAAATCTAGCACCACTAAGGTGTTATGCTACAAAAATTTTAAATTTTATCATAAAACTATTAAATCTTAGGCATTAATGAAAAAATGCCATGACACTAATACCTTAGGTTGAGGCACAACACTCTCAAGAAATTAAGCCTTAAGCACCCAATTGATAGCACAAAGGTACTTATATCATACCATTGGGGTGTTGATCTCTCTGACATTAAGTTGTAGTCACACTTACAGCACCGCAACATTATCATTGTAGCATCAAGGCACTGAGCTTTCATGTTTTGATCTTATAATTTTTAGCTTAACAGCTCTGAGCTTTTAATATTTTTTATTTTGAATTGGAGATTTTATTATTAAACTTTTAAACCTTGGAGCATTCCACATAATAGAGATAACATAGAGTATAAAAATGAAGATATTTTTATTAACATTAAAAATCTATTACAAAATTTCTACAAGAAAATTGAAATAAAGAAAATACAAAACAAAAGAAAAAAAGGTAGAAAACTAATAATCGTATTCACTATCATACTCCTCTTCTTCTTTTTTTGCTCCGGTGGGGTGCTCACATAAGAGTGATATTGAGGTGCTGCAAGAAAAGATGCCTGACCAGAGCCCACATGAAAGGCATAGTTTCAAAATATATGAACAATTGTTGAGTTAAACTCAACCATGTATGAAAACTACTGCTACTAGTGAACCATGTGGTGGCCAAATTTTCTCCCCAATTCTTACTACTATAGAATAATTTTGCTAACCCTTTTTCTTAAATCCAAGAATTACCTTCAAATTTCTTGGAGTTACTCATTTAAGGTCTTGGAGGATTTGGGTTGGACTGAAGGACGTGTGAGCTTTCTCCCACCTCAATTCTCAAGCCAAATCCTTCTATTATTCTCTCAGTTAGGGTAGCCTTTTTGTATAAAGACTTCTTCATCTACCTCCTCTTGTGCACCCAATTCAATGCATGGAGAATAAATTAGAGAAAGGTAATCATACTGTATGGTAGTACTACCCTTAAGCATATTATAAATAGAGTTATAAATAATCTCAGCTACATTCATAGTAAAGCCTTTTTGAATCACAAAATTCAAAACAACTCTATCCCTAGTCACCTCACTGATATTGCTAGTGAGCATTAACTTGACAGAAATAAAATAATGCTAAGCATTGGCCTCAGCAATGAGGCTGATGGTTAGAAAATTAATAATTTTATCCTCCTATCATTTCCACTAGGCATTAGAATTTCTAACAGTGAGAAAACTAAGAATTTCATCAAAATTGGGATGATCGTTATAATAAAAAAATACTAATCGTACACTACATCTAGTAAATTATAATAAGCATTTATAGTACTACTATCAAAACTTACTAGTTTTTTTTGGATGAAAACTTAATTATTCTGGTGCTCCTTTGCATTGGCAAAGAACTCCCACAGCACGCGGATGACGCAAGATGCATTATCATAGACTAGCTTCTCCTAACCTTGCTCATTGATGATTCTCTCTACTCTCTCACATAGATTGCAGAAACTCCTCTCCAAAATGAGATGCATGTGGATGAGAGCATGTTGATATATCTCATTTGCCTTTACACTAATAAACCTATTAGTGTCAATGACATCTGCCCTCCTCTTGCCCTTGTTGGCATACTTCACCGGCATATTTGCTATCCTAAAATGAATAAAAGTTAAGAGAGGAAGATAGCAAGGATCTCCAAAAGGAAACCAAAACTTTAGAATAAAAAAAATCATAGCTTAGGAGTCATATTTATAGATTAGATCCAATGCCACGGCTTGCCCGGCGTCAGCCACGCTTTTGAGATACTAATGCGCCACGCACATGTGGCACCTAGGCGCTAGTCACCCAGTCAAAACAATTATTATGCTAGTCAAAAAGAGCACTTAGTATCATTTATTATAATTAATTCCATAATTGATCAAACTGAAAAGCATGTCATATAGTGATGTAGAGCAGCGATGCTCTAACACAATGCTGGTAAAAAAGTTTATCTTTTCCAATTAAAAATACCTGTCCCTCTACCAGCTTTTTTGAACTGATCTTTGATCATTGGTAAAAATAGCCTGCCATGATAGTAAACTAATGATTAAAATTATTCCAATCTCATACTTCTTAATCAGAAGTACCGCGATCAAAGCACTAACCCCTTGGATTTTAAGACATGAATTCTCACTTAATAATAATGCTATAGTGCTAATCACTCAATGCCATGATTCCATTTTACTAGCGATATGGCACTACCATGATAGAGCCTAGGCGCCATGGTTTTAGCATCGAGGCCTTGACTCTCAAAACCACAAATTAATATTCACCATGTGAACAATCTATATCCTACTAGCATTTCAAAGTGATGTAAGTCCAATCTATCTATTCACCATGTGAACAATCTATATCCAACTAGCATTCCAAAGGGATGTAAGTCCAATCTATCTATTCTCCATGTGATCACCCTCCTAGCATTCCAAAGGGATGTAATTCCAATCCATCTGTTCATCATGCCAACACCCTCCTAACATTCCAAATGGATGTAAGTCTAATATATCCATTCGTCATGTTAACAATCTATATCTTATTGACATTTCGAAGGGATGTAAGTCTAATCTATTTGTTCACCATGCGAATGCCCTACTGGTATTCTAAAAGGATATAAGAATAATCTATCTGTTCACCATGCAAACGCCATGGTGGCATTCCAAAGGGATGTAAGTCCAATCTATCTATTTACCACACAAACAAAAATGACCCTGTTGGCATTCCAAAGAGATGTATGTCCAATCTATATGTTTGTCACACAAATGACCTTGTTGGCATTCCAAAGGGATGTAAGTCCAACCTATCCATTCACCATGCAAACACCCTACTAGCATTCTAAAGGGATGTAAGTCTAATCTATTTATTTTCCACATAAATGATCCTATTGGCATTCTAAAGAGATGTAAGTCCAATCTATTAATTTTCTATTCAAACGACCCTACTGGAATTCTAAAGGAATGTAAGTTTAATTTATTTATTCTCCATGCGAACACCTGATTGCATTCCAAAGGGTTGTAAGTCCAATCTATCCATTCACCATGCAAACACCCTACTGGCATTTTAATGGATGGAAGCTTAATCTATACGTTTTCCCTTACACTAAAACTCTGGTCTACTCAAGATATCTAGGATAAGAAAATCCATGGCTGCTAATTAGGTTCCCTAGACATTACAGCTAGCTCTCTGATGTTAGTAGACTAGAATAATGAAGTTCTAGGATGATAGAACCATGAGATCTTGATCAGGACTATTCTTCTATTTCTCTTAGATATTCATATATGCCATACCACATACACCGTTAGACACCAATTCATATCTAAAAGATATGCTTGTTTCCAATCTTAATTGAGAGTGCAGTCAGGAAGAGGGATAATTAACTATGAAGGCTTACATTTCTAAATAATATATAACATTGCATATATATATATAATATATATATATATATATATATATATATATATATATATATATATATATATATATATATATATATATATATATATATATATATATATATATATATATATATATATATATATATATATATATATATATATATATATCACATACATCCTACACATCTCGATAAAGATGGTGGAGAGTTTCCAAAAGGATGTTTTTTTAGCAATCAAACACAATTTAATATTTTTCAACCTACTCTAACCAAGCCCAATTTGAACTAAAGGGTCAAATTAAGCCAAAAGTCAAATCAACCCAAATCAAACAAAATCAACTTGTACAATCACTCCATATGATCAATTGATCATAATTCAATACCCAATTGAAGCCAAGTGGGTCTATTCAACACTCACTTAACCCCATTTGACCAAATTTGACCTAAAGAATCAAATTGAATTAAATCTCAATTCATTCTTAATCCGATCAATCTAATGCTTACAATCATTTTCAAATTGGTTATCAAACATGTCTTAACTCTCAACTGAACCCAATTTGGCCAAATTGGCAAAGTTGGTTCAGTTAGCCTAATTTGGTCTAAAAGATCAAATTCAGCCAAATTCTAATCTATCCTAAATTGAATACAATCAAAGCATGTAGTCCACTATAAATGTAATTGAACTTGTCTTAATCTTTAATAGCACCCAATTTAGCTAATTTGATCAAATTAGCTAACTTCATTTAACTATATGAACCCATATGAGCCTAATTTCAAAACTATTTAAAATTGAACTAAACTAATTGCACTAATGAGTCTCAAATAATCATATGCGCATAATCCAATAGTCTTTGGGGCCTAATTTGGTCAATTGATCAACATAATTCAATTGGACCCAAATTGGCCTAAATAGGTCACCATGGGCTAAAGCTAACCAAACTTAGCATGCCTCATTCTCACACACTCCATGACCTACCCAAGTGGATCCAACCATTGGTGAACCCAATTCAGCCCAAACCAAGTGAACCAAAGGTTCTAAATGAGATAAAAATACAAGAATAGCAAAGTTCAACCCCTGCCTTTAGCAAAGGAAGCACTTTTATCATGCTTTGAGCTCACCTATGCTGACCATGCCTGATGCAAATTTGGTCCAGTCATTGACCAAGAAGAGGTCACTCTCACCATGGCTAACCTTTAGTTCAACCACCATGGCCTTTTCCCTTCACCTCTACCCACCAAACTACTATAGCTATTGAGGGAGGTCCAGTAAATCAATCTCACTTTTAAAGTGAGGATTGATCCCTCCCATCTTAGATCTAGGAGCCTTCTAGACACTTAGACTTTCTTAATGCTAGGACACTTCTAATGATTAAGAGAACACTAAACCTTTACATAGAGACTTATAGGGCATAGGCCTAAGCTTAGAGTTTACTTTAGGACAAGTAGGTTTCACCTACCCCAAGGCCTAAACCAAGACTCATGCCCATCAACTCATCCAAACTTAAACTCATGTGCTTGGAGCTAAAACAACCAAAACCTATTCAATTAATCTTAATTGAATTTGGTTCTCCAATCCAAGCTCCAAGCCAAATCAACTTGGACCTTAACCCGAGTTAACCCACCACAATCTTATAACTCCATTCAAACCCATTCAAGCAAACTAAACTCAATTCAATTTTATTAATAACTCTAATTATTCAATAGATCATTTCAAATTACTCCAACATTTGTAATCATTGAACCAAGTGAATTTGATCAACCCAAGTTAGGCCATTTGACCTAAAAGGTTCAAATAAGACAAAACCTAATCAAGCCTAAATCAAAAGCAATCAAACCCACTAACCAACCTCAAATTCATCATTGAGCACATCCCAACCATCCATACTCTGCATTTGTGTGTTGATACAAATTGATACATATTGAATTCTATTTAACATGCCTACATTTGTTAAGTAGAGTTCCACTTTTCCAAAATCTTAAAAATCAAAACACATTTGGACTCCATTTGACATACCCAAATTTGTCATATGAGAGTTCCTTTTTCAAAATCATTATCAAACAACAACACATAAAATAAATTGAACTCTATTTAGCATACCCACATTTGTTAAATAAGAGTTCCCCTTTTTCAAATCAAAACAAGACAAACATGTGAAGCACATTTGGATCCTACTTAACATACTTAAATTTGTTAAGCAAGAGTCCCATTTTTAAAACAAACATATCAAACACACTTGAGCCCTACTTAAAATACCTAAATTTGTTAAGTAATGGACTCATTTTCAAATCAAATCAATAAAAATATCCAACACATTTGGGCCTTGCTTAGCATACCTAAATTTATTAAGTAAGAATCTCATCTTCAAAATTAAATAAAACAAATCAAACAAAGAAATAATAACCCTCATAAAAAAATATTTTCAAAGATTTCCAAACATTCATTTGAATCTCATTTAGCATACCTAAAATTGCTAAGTGAGGATTCCAAAATAAAATTTTCAAACAAAGGATAAAACAAAAATAAATTCATCTTTATCGTCTATCCAAATGAATGAACCCAAATTTGTTGGATATGGGTTCTAAATCAAATTCTATGGCAAAGTATCTCCTCACATTCTAAAATCTCTCCAACTCAATGAATCCTGCTTAGCATACCTAAATTTGTTAAGTGTGGGTTCAAATTCCAAATCGATATTAGAACTTAATACTTGAAGATGAATATTGAAATAAGGGTCAAACTTAGTTATATTTTAATAAATGCAGAGGTATCAACACAGTCAGTTCCTTTAAGCTAAGCTCCGATGCAAGTTGACTTGACCAAGCCACTTGACCCAAAGTGACTTAAAATGGGTAATTAAGCTAAGCTCTAATAAACTCCCATTGGATCAAACCAAGCCATCCAATCCCTTTATTGATGAGTATATGCCATTATTGAACATTCCACTATAATCAACCCTTGACCCAAAGGATCAAATTGAACCAAATTAAATCTTAAACTAAATTAGTTGAAACTAATGCTTCTGACCAATCACCAATTCAATATTAAGCATGATCCAACCTTCAATTGGACCCATTTTGGTCAACCCAACGAAATTGGCCTACTTAGCGCAATTTGACCTAAAGGATCAAATTTAACTAAATCACTCCATAATTCAAATCAACTCTTCCAATTAATTACAAATAATTAATTAAACATAGACCTAACCCATGCTGAAGCTAATTTGGCCAATTTGGTCAACATGACCCATTTGACCTAAATTAAACTATATGAACCAAATCCAAATCTAACCCAAATTGAATCAAAACAATTGAACTCACTCAATCCAAATAATCAATTAAACTTACCAAACCCTCATTTTGACTCAATTTTGTCAAAATGGTCACTTAGACCAACATGAGTTATTTGGCCTACATGAGTCAAGTTGAGCCGAACTCAACCAAACCAAGCATAAACCTAACCACACTTGGCATGAATCATCCTTGGGTCACCATGGGCCTGCCCAAATGGGCCCAACCCATGGTGAGGCCAATTTGGGTAAAACCCATTGAACAAATAAACCCATTACTGCTGAGATGAAATTATGTCCACTGCCACTGAGTCAGACGCTGCACCAGACGATTTAAGTTGCCAATATCGCATTACTGCATCAGCATCTGCATGGCACCAATGGTTTAAAGGAATAATTAAGGCTTAAAAATATAATTAAATAGCCAAACTTCAAAAAATCTTAACTATTTGTAAAAGAAATCTAAAAATACAAATAAACCCATTTTGGAAAGTTTAGATCGAGGAGAATTTAAGAAAATTAAAATTCATAATTAACACTTAATGAATAGTGTTTGATTAAAATTTGATACTCATACTAATTACCTTAGTTAAGGCCAAATTACTTGGCTAATTACTTCTAAATTTGGTGGGATGATTCTATGGGATGTACTCTGCCTCCCATAATTTTTTTGGAATTATTTTCCATGTGGTTTAAAGATTTTAGAATTTTAACCCTAATTACCCTCTTTAATTAATTAAATGATTATTAAATTTGGTGAATAGTAAAAATTAAATAATTAGTGTTAATTAATCAATGTAAACAGTGGGTATGATGAGAGAAATAATTAGGACCCCTTTCCTAATTATTTTTCCAAGTATGCTTCCTTAAGAGGGTTAATTAATATGTTTAATAATTATAAAAATTAAAAAATCAATGATAAAATAAAAATAAAATTGATTTAGATAACTCAAATATAACCGATTAATCCCTTTATGTGTTTAATAACATAAATTCATTAAAGAAATTATGATTATCTCATTGGTCTGGGGAAATCCCAAGATGCCTTTCATGAATCTTAAGATGCCTTTCATGTTTGAATAAGAATCCTTAAAACTAATCTAAACTTAGGCTCAATAAAAGAAAATTCACAAGTGGTTCACTAAGAGGATCAAGGCTATAAGAACTTACCTTTTAGAAAATGACTTGGGGTAAGGATGAAGAGGTTAAGCCTTTGTCTTCTCTTTACAATAGTTAAATGCTAAATAAGCATTAAATAAAATGAAAACATACAAATTAAAAGCAATCAATCTACTAAAAGACTAGAGATGAAACTATCCCTAATGGTTAATTAAAAGAATTTCAAAACTTTAGACAATCATAATTCTAAAGCTTAATCAAGACATACCACATTAAAGCCTTAGCATACATATGAGAATGGTAAGTCACCGATTCTAGTATTAAGTTAGGCCAGTGTATGTTATGGTGATGTGTTTTATTTTATGATGTAATATTTTAGATTAGATGTTAGGATTGTTTGTGCATAGATTAGATGTTAGGTTGTTAGTAGCCAAGTGATATTTTATGCAGGGGTTGCGCTAGAGGGGTCATTGGAACAATAAATAAATATAAATGTTCTTACTTGCAGGTGTCGCCTATGCCCTTAAGCATAATCCAATTAAGATAGGTGGGCTTGGCTACCCAAGTGTAGAGTGGTAAGTATAAATATATGAAATATAATTGCTTGGCATGTATGCCTGTTTAGCTAATGTCTATTTTGTAAGTACAGTTAGATTTTATTTTTCATAAAAAATATAATTTTTATAATATGATTAAGATTAGTACTATGGCGTTTAAGTTGAGTAGTAGCTAGAAGGTAAAGACCTATGAGGTCCTTTGAAGCCTGGAGTAAGTAGATTCAAAAAAAGGAAAGAATAATAAGAATTGAAGACCCCCATAACATTCATTTTATTTGTAAAATTTAATTGTAATCTTGGTTGTATAAGGGTAGAGCTCGGCTACCCAAGTCTTTTCTTTTTTGGGGTGTACGGTGGTACCCTACCGCACCAGCCTTTTATTGTTTTATGAAGTTTAAATGCTTGATTGTTGTGTTTAGTTTATGCAATTGAAATGATAAGCTTTTCTTAGATTTCTTAAAGTTTGATGATTTGATATGTGACCTGGATGTGGTAGGCTCCTTAGGATAAAATTAAATATTTTATCCTCATTAAAAACTCATAACTAAATTTTAATGCAACTCATAACCTCATTTTAAAAGCCTTATCTTTTAATCAAGATAATAAAAGATTTATCAACCACTTAGTTGAATGATTATATGCTACAGTAACATACATATCATATTATGTCACTCTTGAATAGAGAAGATCTCCACTCTTGCACAATAAGAGATATGCTTGACCTTTGAGAACGATCCCTTATAGTGGAGAACACCTCTTCTAATTGATTTAGCTCATGGCTTAATTTCATCATGCATATAGGAATAATTATCCTAAACCTTGGTACAAAATAAATGTGTCAAAATAATCCAAAAACTTATAAATTTTTAATATTAGTCTAAGTCATGTTTGCATACCAAACATTATCTAATCTCTTAGGAAGTGAGTTTAGGATTCTAGCTTTCTTCCTAATTAAATAATAGCCTAACTATCTTGCATCTACATAAGACCGGCCTACATGGTTGTAAAAAGTAGGAGATGTTAACTAGCAGCCATTCTAAGAGGTTGTAAGTCCAGAAGAGTCGGGATGTGTTCAATCTCTCTTATGGAGGTGGACCCTTATATCTCATTTTCCCCGAGTAGAGTTAGGTCGGGCTCAGAGCCTGCGCTAGAGAACTATAAATTTAGGTTCTGAGGTGGCTCGTTTCTCTTTTTTATGAGTATAAGTCCTCACTTCTTAGGCATTTTCACAATCTTTTGTTGTTGGACTACAAGTCCTAACATTCTAATGAAACTTCAACTCAAATAAATAATTATTTCTCTTTCAAAAATGTAAAGCCTCACTATAGGGTAGATTGAAGCACTCATTAGGCTTCCTAGTATCATGGGTGCTTCCTATTTATTCTCCTTTCGAATCTATGAAGAAGTCCTCATATTTGAACAATCCCATCTGATTTTTACTAACAACTAATTCTTTGATAGTCTAGCCTTAAAATCTTGTTGACCTCACTTTTGGAGTGAGCTCTCAACTTCCTCATCATAGATCTAGGACTCTTATAGACACTAAGAGTTCCTTAGTCTTAAGACACTTCTAGTGATTAGGTGAACACTTTACCTAAACCAAACCCTAGAAACCTAGAAGAGTTGGCCATAAGAATATGTTGTGCCTTAGGGATTTAAGGGGACTTTCCTACCCTATAGCCAAAACCCAATCCTTGCTCTCTTCTTTCAAACCAAACCTCAAATTCAAATTCAAATTCCAAAATCAAATCCAACTATCCAATGATTAAAACCCATCATTAAATTCAAACTCTGAATCCCTTCCTAAGCCCATTGATTTTATCTTATGGACTGACCCAATCTAATTGATTTTCTCAATTATCAAATCAAATCTCAAATCAAATTCCAAATCATAAATCAATTCCAAACTCCAAATGATTGAAACCCATGATTAAGTCCAAATTCCAAAACCTCTCCCTAAGCCATATGAACCACCTTCATATGCTTAGCCAAAACTCCTTCATACCAACTCAAGCTTGGTTGATTTCTTTATAAATCAATCATTCCTTCATTTATACTCATAAATATAAATGAAATCCATCCTCCAATGAATAGAAATAAATCAAACCAAATCAAAACCCAAGTTAGCCCTTTTGACCTACATTCCTAAGCTTAATCAAATTTGCTTTCAAATCACTCCAAACTCAAGTGATTTTCACATAACACATTTATATCTTCATTTATATTCATAAATATAAATAAAATTTAAATTCAAATGACCAAAACCAAACTCAAATTGAACCAAATTCCTAATTTTAGCCCTTTTAGCCAAACTTTTAAACTTGGCTAAATGAGACCCAAATCAACTCAAAACTCATGAATTTCTTCATGATTCAATCATTCCTTCAATCATTGATCCAAATATAAACATAAACCACCATTATCATACCAAATCCAAGTCAACCCAAATCATGCCCAAGTTAACCCCTTTGACTTGAAATTGTCATATGAACCAAAACCCACTTGGCTCCAAACCAATTAAAATTGGATTTATATTTCAATCCTAGGATCATATGTGAGTTCAACTAAACTTGAATCAAACCTTGATCAAGCCAATTGACCCATTTAGGCTCACTTGACCCAAAGTGACCTAAAGGACCTTTTTGAGCCAATTTCCAATCCAACCCAAATTGGATTGAACTAAGCCCATCTAAACCTCAATCATGATCAATAATCATCATGGGGTGATCAACCACCTTGAATTGGGTGAAACCAAGTCTAACCTAGCCTTTGACCAAGTCAACATTTAAGCCAAATGAAACCCAAACTAGCCAAAATCCATCAAATGCCAAATTGATTAAAACCATTGACCCAAACCCATTCATAATCAATGATTGAACATGGCCAAACCATCAATTGAGCTAAATCAAACCTAATTGGTCACTTGATCTAAGTTGACCCAAATTGGCCTAAAAAGCCAAAATGAGTCAAATCATGATTTAATCCAAATTGATTGCAACCAATGGCTCAAGTTCATTCAAAATCACTTGTTGAACTTGAACAAAGCCATGATTGAACCCAAGTTGACCAATTGGTCAACTTGACCCAACCTAGCCCAAATTGACCTAAAAGGTAAAATTGACCAAAATTCAAATTAATTATAAATTAAAATAAACCAAAGCCTACAATCATTTTTAATCAACCAATTGAACTTGACTCAACAACTAACCCAACCTAATTTGGTCAAATTGGTCAAATTGGTCAAATTGGTCAACTTGACCAATTTGACCCTTTTGAATCCAAATGAGTCAAATCCAAACCTAGAGCAAACCAATCCAAATTAATTGAACCAAAACATCCAAAATCATCATATGAACCTAACCCAAGCTTTGGTTTGACCCAATTTGACCAATTGGTCAACCCAACCCAACCTAGCCCAAATGAAACCCATTTGACCAATCCAAGCCAAATCACTTCAAACCAACTTATGGGACCCCAGGATTTAGTAAAACCTCACCCAAACATGTCCTAATTTATTTTTAAATCAGCCCAAAACCTAAGTGGGCCCCATTAAGGAGATTAGCCATCAAACCATAGGATTTAAACCTTAAAACCATTGGATCCAAGCTAAAGTCAACTACCCCATCCCCATGGTAGCTCATTAGCACTTCATGGAACCTTCTCCTGACCCACCTAGCTAACCTAACTCACCCTAGGTCGGCCAAGGACCTTTGGGAGGTGAGTTGACTCACCTCCAACCCAAACTGAGCACCCATTGGATCAAGACCATTGCATCCTTGCACATTAGGTCCATGGCAACCTCCCATCATTCCTCCCATCCCTAGCGTGCCTCCCTAACTTGATGGAGACAAGTTCAATGGCTGGACGGCGGTGAGCCAGTATAAAATGTGTGGATGCTATCGTCCATCCATGATGGGAAATTGAGGGGTATATCCCTTCAATTCAAACATGATTTTGCACACACTTGCATTGTGAACTCTCCAAAGTGAATTACGAATCTCCTCAGAGTGTTTCCAAGGATCCCCAAGCCCTCTCCATTTGTCATTTCCCATTCTCGAGTAAAGCCAAAATAGGGCATCTAATCCCAAGTAATACTTCCTCTCCACACAACCAAATTCCAATTCCTCTTAACCACACCATCACCATACCCTATCCAAGCCAACCGAACCAATTCCCAAGCTTCCGAGCCATGCGAGGAGTGAGTTTGATCAAAGCCAAAGCCTTCGCATGAGTGGATTGGTCAACCGAGCCTCCCACACCAAATCACGCTTAAAGCTCTTCAACAGGGCCTGGCCTCAACTATGCAAAGCTACCTCTGGTGTTGCACCACCGTACATTAGCTCCGGTGAGGTAATTTCTCAAACCGAGGCTTGTATGGAAAGTAGGTTGGTCCTTTGTCAAGAAAATTCAAATTTCATGGAAAATTGACCGTTGGATGTGTGCGTCTCCCTTCCCCGAAGGTGCGAGAAGAATTTGGAGACAATCTGAGCTTGGGTGAGCTCAGATCGAATGAGGGAAGATGGACGACATCTGTCTTTCGTCACTCACGAATGGGATAGATCATGAGTCATCCATCTCGTGTGATTGGGATGAACAACTCTGGTCAAATCCCGCGGTAGAGCCTTCGATTCCCTTCCTAAACTATGGATCGAATCGTGGCTGTCTAATCTTAGATCAGACGATCCATAGAGAAAGCATGTCCATCATTGGCTGAGTTAGTGTGCGGATGTGACTACTTAAATAGCCAATCTCATTGTGCCACGTGGAAAGCACGTCGCGTTAGCCGCCATATGGTCCGATGGGATTAAGGCTTTAATTAGGGCTAATTAATTAATTTTTAATCCTAAAACTTCTAAAATTATAACTAATTATAGACAAATTCAAAAAATATATATAAACTTAGGCTCATTTTGAAGATATTTCAGAGTAAAATCTAGGAAAATTAAAATTAATTGATTTTGAACAGTGATTTTAGCTTAATTAGAGTTTTATCAAAAATATAATTAGCTTACTTACACTTTAATTAAGCACTCAATTAATCTCAAATTTTCTATGGATGTTTAGGGGGATGACCTCTACCTCCATAATTTTTGCAGGATTTTTTTGATTGCTTAATTAGGGAAATCACTTGATTAGGCCTTAATCACTCTCTTAATCTAATTAATCAAAATTAATGAATGAACAGTAACTTGATTACTCATTTGAACATAATTATCTCTCTTGAACAATAAGATAACTTAGGGGATGTCATTAGGGAGACTCTTCCTATTTCATTTCCTAAGTCTTCTTTATCCTTAAAAATTAAATTAATTAATGGTTAATGGAATGATTAATTGATTAATTAAGTGATTAATCTTCAAAATAAGGAAATCAAAATCTAATTGGATGTTTAAATGATTTAGGGATTAGGATTGGGGCCTTGCCCTTGATCTTTTCCTCTAAGTTAATTTTATCATTCAAATTAAAACATAACCAATGTGTTTAATCAATTCATTGAAGGCTTAATGAAATTAAAATTAAAAATCAATTCATCCACACCTAAGAAACCCTTAATTGATCTTGGGTAGCTCCTTGGGTGTTCAATAACCCAAGGTGAGAGATAATGAAATTATGGTTGTCTCACATGTTTGAGAAAATCATAAAAGTAATTAAGTGAGATCCCTTGAGCTTAATTAACTATTAATCATAAGCCAATTGCATTAGGCCCCTTTCATTTATTAGGAGCATTGCAAATTAACTTTTCATGTGATTGCATATCATATTGGCTTATTATTAATTAGTTAATTAACTTAAGGTGATATAGATAAGGGTTAATTAATTCATTTAATTCATACCTTAACCTAATTAAAATATAAAATCAACTTAAATATTCTTCATTAAACCAAACTAATTCACACATGGGGAAATGGGTTAAGATTAGAAAACCTCTCTCATATTTCTTAAATCAAATCAAACTCATAGCTAAAAATGTCTTTAAAAAATTTCGGTTTATTTTAAATAGCCTTATTTAATGTGATTGTCCTTAGGAATTATTTGGGGTGAATGAAATCATGTGCTTACATTTCTTTATTTCTTTCCAACTATGCTAAATATTGCTTGCCATGTGAAATCATGCATTCATTTCTTTTGAAATTAACCAAATGAAATGTTTTCTTTTATGTCAAATTGCATGTGTTGACTTAAATTAAAAATATGAGTGGCTATTATCACTATTAAATCAAAAACTATTTTCAAAACCTATAAATCAATCATTATAAATGAAGTAATGTTGATTACAAATATATATAGGCTTGCATGTGATGATAGTATAAGATGTGTAATATGAAGTTTTCTTTCCCTCTCTTAACATGGATTCACATAGGATTTGCAAGTGTATAGTTCATTTGAAAAGAACATAACACTTGCCTAAATCTATTCCTATGCATATTCATGTTAAGGCTTAGGAAAAATTTCATATCACACATGTAAATAATACAACTAAATCAAACACAATTTTTTGCATGATTCTTTATCCATTTGGTTCTTTTTGTACATTCATATGCATTGAGAAAAGTGGCATATTAGTCTGGACATCCTAGGGCTGCGAGGCTTTAAGTAGCCCTAAGTAGGTCTTGTACCTTACGCCCCTAGTGTAGAAAATAATGGCACCGTAATCACTTAAAACTCTTATACATATGCATGTATGATGTGGCCAATGAATGAGAATCAAAAACCATATAAATAAAATATAAGTTTCACATGGATTTTCCTATCCTTATAGTCATTCATACATCTACATGTATTTAAGAAAAGTGGTATATTAGTCTGGACACCCCGGGGTTGTGAGATTTTAAGTAGCCCCAAGTAGGTCCTGTTCTTTACGCCCCTGGTGTAAAAAATAATGGCACTGTACTCACTTAAAACTTTTATACATGTGAATGTGTATTTTGCTAATGGATGAAAAATCCCTCTTTTCTACATAATAAAGACATGCATTCATAATTCAATCAATAAATGAAATATTTAAATTTCCAAATACACTTCTTTTCATTCATCATCAAAGTGTGCTAAGATTTACATTGCATGTATAGGTATGCTTAGGATTATTCATATGCATGATATACATGATGGAAATAAATAAGTGAATGTGTTATGTGATAGTAATCCATCCTAATTAACCTTAAGATGCCTTTCTTATTAAATAGGGTTATTTAGAATGAATTTAAACTTAGGGTTAATTAAAACACATAATAAACCATTCACTAAAGGAAAGCTAATTGATTTACCTTAGAAATGACTTAAGGTAGAGATAAAAGAGAGATTCCTTCTCTTTCTTCTCTTTATAACACTTAGTTGCTAAATGCAGGCTATATGAAACAAAATAAAACACTAAGTAAAATCCTCAAATCAATTAAACCACTTAAAGCTAAATCAACCCTTTATAAATTAAATCCACCACACTTAGTAAATCATAACTCTAAAGCCTAGTTAGGATATTGAACACAAGCTTTAACACATGCACATTAGGCTAAGTCACCATTTCTAGATTTATGTTAGGGCGGTGCATGGTTTGATGAATGTTTAGTTTTGTGATGTATTATTTTAGACTAGATGCTAGGGTGTATGTGCGTAGTCTGAATGTTAGGCCAATATTAGCCTAATCATATTTTATATAGGGGGTCATGCTTAAGGGGCCCCTGTAATAAAAATATGAATGCTTTTTGCTGTGCAAGTTGCTTAGCCCCTAAGCATAGCCCAAGTTAGGACAAGTGGACTTGGTTACCTATGTGTGGGGTGCTCAGTCCAAATTATTCATATAACTGCTTGGGTTGTATGGAGTGTTTAGCTAACACTTATTTTGCAGGTGTAGTTAGATTTACTTTCCTTCTCTTTTAATATAATTTTTGCATTAGGATTAGAATAAGTGTTATGGGGGATTATGATGAACATTAGTTATTTGATCAAGTCTTATATACCATGTGATGCCTTTGGAGCAAACAACATCCCAATCAAGCCAAAAGAAAGAAAGAAATGGAGCAAATCAAAAATAAAGAAATGAAAGATGAAGAGTGAAGAATGGAGGACAAAGAATGAAGACCCCTCCCCTATAACACTTATCATTTCATAATTGTAATTATTCTTTCATTATACCAGGATTTATAAGGGTAGAGCTTGGCTACCCACATTTCTTTTTTGTGGTTGTACGACAGTACCCGGCCTCATCAGCCTCTTATTCTTTTACGATAGCTTTATAAAATTATTTGATATTTTGTTTAGGTTGTGCATTAGAAATAGAATGCCATTTTTTCCAAGTTAATGCCAACTAAAAACATCAGTGAGTTGACTAGGGATATGACCTTTTTGAATTATGTGATTCAAAAGGGCTTTACTATGGATATAGGGAGGACCATTTATAATTCTCTTTGTGATAAGCTTAAAGGTAGTACTACAGTAAGTTATGGTCATTCTTATTTAATTTATGATTTGTGTATTGAGGTGAGTACACATGGAGATTTTGATAAAGAAGTTTTGATTTAGAAGGCTCCATTACTAAGAGAGTAATTGAAAGATTCTACTCGAGGACTGAGGTGGGAGAAACCTCACATGCTTTTTAGTCCTTACTTAAATCCTCTAAGACCTTAAATGAGTAACTCCAAGAAGTTGGATGATAAGTCTTGGATTTAAATAAGTCGGCAACAACAGGAACTTGGAAGAAAATTTGATCACCATATGGGTCAACAATAGTAGCAGTTTTCATACATACTTGAATTTTACTCAATACTTGTTCCTATGTTTGAAAATTGTAATTTCATGCAGGCCTGGGTTAGGATTCTTTTCCTGTGGCATTTCAATCACATTAATGTGAGCACCCCGACGGTGTCAGAACAAGAATAAGAGGAGGATGACGATGACTATGACAATTAGTTTTCCCCTTCCTTTTTATTTATATTTTTTCTTTTTTTTTGTACAAATTATGTAATTATTTTAACTTTCTAATGAAATATTCTTTTATTTTACATCTTTGTGTATCTACTATTTTAATTATCATTTGGAAGCTCCAGTATTTAAAAAAAAAATTAAGTCTAAAAAATAACCTCATAGAAACAGTGCCTTAGCGCTAGGAAAGCATCGCCTAGGTGTTATAGCATTTTGCGCTCTGGGGCTTAATAATATTATACAGATAAACTCATACTTAGGCTCAAAGAACACAATGTTATATGAATAGTGCTGTGACATTAAAAGCATACAATTTTTCTTTTAGAACCCAAAAAGGTAGCTTTACGGTGCCTAAAAGGTAGCATTGCTGTGCTATGGATTAGGAATTTTATCGTGAGAAGGTTGCGTTGTGACGCTTGATGGATGGTGCTATGGTGCATTAATATCAAGACTTTTGGTTTATAACTTGTGGGGCAGCATTGTGGCACCAAAGATGCGGCGTTGTGGTGATATAATATAGAGAATTTTTTAGTCTTAATTTGAGGCTAGTGCTGCAATGCCTAATTGGCGGTGCCATGGTGCTAGGTGGACATGGCTTAGACTTTAGATTTTGAGAAGTCAGTATTTTAAGTGTCATAAATTATTAAATTAATGCAGCACCTCAATGCTTTAGAGATAGTATTGCATCGTTATAATTAGATGTTTTTATCCTACAAAATCTGAGAGGTCAGCACAGCGATACTAAATATACAATGTTGCAATGCTGAGTTTAGTGCTTAGGTGTCATATAGGGAACAACGGGGCCATGATGTGGGCTGCTACATATTTGATTTC
Source organism: Cymbidium sinense (assembly GCA_021442155.1). Lineage (NCBI taxonomy): Eukaryota > Viridiplantae > Streptophyta > Magnoliopsida > Asparagales > Orchidaceae > Cymbidium > Cymbidium sinense. The sequence goes on along the minus strand of CM038221.1, from coordinate 105,948,717 downwards.
CTAAGAACTTAGCGTCGCGATGCTATTCCCCAGAGCCGAGCCATTACGAGTCAAAAACTCTATTTTTAGGTAGATTTCTTACAGAAATTTAATGATTTTTAAAAAATTTGGCTGCATAATGGCTTAACAGTGTTATGTTTTCACCTTTTTTTAGTGCTTAAGCATTATTCTCCCTTATTTTAGATCCAAGTTCAATGATGGGAGGGTCTTTTTCTCACGCCAAAATCAAGTTCAATGATGGAGGTCTTCAGATTTAAAGATTCTTAGGAGTATTGAGGTTCAAAGCGTTCTTTCTTACTCCATATTTAAGATTAATAGAGATAAGCTTTATTATTTCTCACCGGATCTAAGATTGACGGTGAAAATATTCTTTTAGGGAGAAAACTATATGAAGGAATATTTCCAAAAATCTTTATCTAGAGTTCATGGTGGCCGATTTCGATCTTGTCTTCTGCAAGAGGAGTGCACCCTCGTATAGCAATGAGAAACTCATTGTAGAGAGAGATTGCTAGAGGCTGGGAATAATGAAGAGGGAGAAAGTGGAAGAGAGAAAGAAAAAAGGGGAAGAGGTGTGTGGGCAGTTCCCACCTTTTTTTATAGAAGTTTGAGAAATTGTTCATACTCTTCTTGCGTGATTTTCCATCTTCTAACTGTTCCCCCTCTTCCCTTTTAGGAAGTTATCAATACCAGGGAAGTAGTTGGTGGGAAGGGTTAGTTTCTTGCTTTTAAAACTAAATGCCATTGCGATAGCGCCTAGGCACTAGGATTACAGTGTTGTGGCACTGTGTTATATACGTAGGCAATCGACATTAGTGGTTATTCTTCTTGAAAGCCACAACAGTGCCTAGGTGGCAAGATTGTAGCTCTACAACACTCTAGGTTAAAAAATTTTTTGAGTTTATTATTATTATTTTAGATGCAAATACCCTACGCCCTTGGGTGTCTAGATTATATATCTTAACTGAGTGTATATTATACACATAAATTATACATAGGAGTTTCATTTACTTTTATTAATTTAGATTTATAAATACCTTTTTGACTTATATTATGAAAATGTTATTTTTAATTTAATATCAATAAGAGTCACAATACTTATACATCATGCACTCCAAAATTTAATTTTAAATACAACTATGAATAAGTCATGAATTAGTCACACATTTATAAGTGAATAAATGGTATCAAATGGGTATTATAAAGTCATCTACTTATGCTATCAAATCCTAAGATCCTTCATATAAAGAAGATGCCACATAAGCTTAATTAATACATTTTAATTACAATTGATTAGACTTATTGAGGAGAGACTAAATAATAAAACTATCCCCCATGAACCCTTTGATTATCAATGAGATTTAAGAGTAAGATGGTGACTTTTTTATTAATTAATTAAAATTTATAATTATTTAATTCAATTAATACCCAAAGGACCCTAAAAATTAATTAATCACATTCTATAAGCCCAAAAATTATGAGAAAACTCATGAACATGAAAAATAACATACAAAAATGAATTGTAACAATTTCAAGACATTTGAGCCAATATTTTATGATTAATTAATTAAGTAAAATCTTAATTAGTCAATTACTCTTAAAATACTCAAAATAATTTGGGGATTTTAACTTCATTGATTAACTCTATATTAGCTAAGCACAAAGAGGGTTCACTTGTAATTTTAAATATTTTTGTAATTAATTATGAAATTTTTTTAATTTTAGGTTAATTAATATATTTTTTAATTAAATCTCTTTAATTTTGATTTTGATAAATAATTAGAACTAGAGGTCTTAATGAATTTCTCTTTTCACCATTATACTTTTAACATATATTTAATCATCTATGATAAATTTGATAATTTTTTAAATAAAATTATTTATTAAATAGTCAAAATAGCTAATTAAGGTTTGAAAATATGCATCTCCCAATTTACTCACCCAAAACACTTGAAATATTCATATGAGGTAGAGGTCATCCCATGGATTATTCACCAAAAATCCCAAGTCAATTGGCAAGTAACTAAAGCTTAATTACATCATTAATAAAATTATTCAAACACTAATTAGTCTCTATATAATTAATATAAAATTGAGGGTATTATTATTTTTCTAGATTCTCCCCTATCTAAGCTTTGTAATGCATAGTTATTTATATTTTTTATAGATTTTTTTATAATTAATTATGATTTTTTAAAGTTCTATCTATTTAAATTTATTTTAAACCTTAATTAAATTATTTACACAGTCAACATTGATGCAATGCCGCTTTATGCGTGGCACCACGAGATTGGTTATTAAACCAATCCCATATGGCAACTGACTCGGATGATAATGTATGAAATTTTGTTCTGAGGTGTTTGATCAAAGATCGAATGGCTCTAATTAATCTCTTGAGCTTAAAGAGATTAAATCAGAATTTCTAATGCGGATTAATCATTGACATCCATTCTAATCACGTGAGATGGATGACCTATGATTCATCTTCTTCCTCTATAGAGAGATGAATGATGTTCATCTTTTCCCCCTTGATCTAAGCCAATCAAGGCTCATTTCATGCTCAAGTCAACCCCATTAAGATTTAAAAAGGAAATGCAAGGGATCCTACAGTTTGATTGTGATAAAACAACAACTTTCATCATAAATGACCAACACTTAATAGGCTTTGCTATGGTTTTAAGAAATTTACCTCATCAGAGCTAAGACAGATGTGAAATTGATCGAGGTAGCTTAATCTTAAAGAGGGGGAAGCCATATTGTTGATGTCCCCCTCTACCTCTTCCTCATTCACTCCTAAGACCAAATACTGATGTGAGTTCACCAAGCTTGATCAAACTCTTATCTCTGGTGCTTAAGTTGAGTGTTTCTCAATTCATCCTTGATCTTTGGAGTGTGAGGAAGGTATGTGAGAGAGAAATTAGGCTAGGGTTGAGTTTTGGTGGAGTTGGGTTTGTGGGACATTTGGGTTTGAGGTTTCTTGATTTTATCAGAGTTGGGAGGGATGGGGAGCTCTAGGTAGACTTGGTGACTAGCTATAGGAGTGCAGTGAATGTCAGTGCTAAGTTTGGGAAGCTAAGGAACTATATACTCTCCTCCACATATGAACAACCCATTTATGTTGGTTTAGACCATAGCAGCCGACCAAGCAATGTGTAGGGTCAAAATTGGCTCTGGAATGATGTGTTGGACCTTGCTCAATGGCCAAGGGAGGTTGGCGGTCAGTGGTGGAGTGGATATCTCATGGTTAGTGAACTAAGTGCTGCCTAAGGTGAGGGTAAGCTCTCCTTCAACAATGGCTAGATAAAATAGCCTTGGGTTAGCTTAGGTCAACGGGGGAGAGCTCAAAGCATGCTAAAGTAATTATCTTGGCCAAAGGGAAGGGTTGAACCTTCCTATTTTAGGATTTTATCTTATTTGAACTCTTTGTTCACTTGGTTTAGGTTGAACTAGGTTTACCATGGGTTGGGTCAACGTAAGCAGGTCAAGCAACATATGAGAATGAGTCATGCCAAGTTTTGTTGGGTGGTTTGGCTCATTTAGGCTCATATAGGTTAATTTGAGTTCAATTAGGTCAAGTTTACCAATTGATTAAATTGAGCCAAAAGGGCTATTGAGTTGTGTTCAAATGATGATTTAGAAAACATTGGTGCAATTAGTTTGGTTTGATTTGAAGTGGATTTGAATTTGGTTTATATGGGTTCAAATGGTCTAAATGAATCAAGTTGACCAATTTAGTCAAATTGGCCAAATTGATTGTAATTGGGAGTTAAACAATGTTTAATTGTCTATTTGAAGTTGTTTTATGCTTTTATTTGATTTAATTTGGCTATGATTGGGTATTGGGCTAAGTCGATCAAATTAGCTTTAATTTATTATTAAGAAATATTCAATAATTAGTTTTAGATTAATTACAAAGGGTGATTCAATCCAATTGGAATGGGAACAAGAGTTGGTTTAATTTGAGCATTTAAATCAAATTGGGTCAAGCTGGGCCATGGGTTTAAAAGCTCAATTAGCCTCAATTGGGAGTTAGGTGAAGATAAAAAATCATCTTATGATTGATTTTAATAATTAATTTAGTCCAATTTGAGTTAGACCAAGACATGGCTCAATGACCCTTTAGGTTAAATTGGGGAGGGGGGGGGGGTGGGTTTGAATGGGATTAAGTGGTTCAATTGGCCAAATTGACCTACTTGGCTTCAATTAAATGTCAGAATACGATCAATAATTATTTTGGAAGTGAATGTAGAGATTAATTTGGTTTAATTTGAATTTAATTAGAGTTTAGTTCTAATTGGGTTAGGCTGGGTTAAATTGGCTAATTGACCAAATTGGATTGCAATTGATCAAGATAAATCTCCAAATATGTTATTATAATGATTATAAAGCTTTAGATTGGCTTAATTTAGATTGGGTCAAATTGGATTTGATTTTGGCCTTATAGGGTTCAATTTGGTCAATTTGTGCTAAGTGAGTCAATTGCCCAAATTGAATCTCAATGAGGCATCATTCAAGCTCAAATAATATTTTAGGGAGTTTTGGTAAGTTTAATTTCAAATGGTTTGGATTAATTCTGAGTTTAGCCTCATTTAGGCCCAAATGTATAAAATTGGGTCAACTTGGTCACTTTGCTAAATTGAATACCAATCAGGTACAGTTTAGATTGGTTTGGGACTTTGAGTGGCATATAATCATATGGGATTGATATATGGGTTTGGTTTGAATTCAGGGTCATTGGCCCAGCTAGTTCGAGTTAGGATTTATCCTTAGGGTTAAGCCTTGTAAGTCTTCTAGCCCTTGGGTTGGTGTTCCCCCTAGCCACTAGATATGTCTTAACTATAAGTGAGGAAACCATAGTGACTAGATTGAATCCTAGGTGTAAGGTATGATGAGTGTTAACCTCACTAAAAGTGAGGTCAATAGAGTCCTTATTAGGTGAATGAATCCATCATAGAGTGATTTTTTTCTCTTTTGAGATTGTGTTTCATTTCTTGATGTGGAACTTGATCACTTCAATAAGTTCTCCTAAGATCTGCATGTTGTTCCTATGATATAATTTTAAACACCACTAAGAAAAGTTGGATGCTTCTTCTTGGAGAATGGAGATCTCACTCAAAAGTTTCTTAAAGGTTATAATTATGAAATTATTTAGAATAAAAGCCATAGAGTCATGAATATTCTTGAGGAGTATTTTCACAATGAGTTATTTTTTAAACAGTGGTTCACATTTTATGCTCAAGCTCCTCCACCTCAAGATATAATCAACCAAAGAATCATTTGTCTTTTTCTTTTCAACTACTAAATCCCCAACTATGATGTGTTGTTCTACTCTAGCAAATATTTTGATGAATAATCTCTCTAGATAAACAAAAATCTAGATGGATTAATTTGGTAGTTCAACATACCTATTGCATACCAATTTATATAGATTGCTAAAGAACTGTCAAAACATAAGAACATCACTCCCTCCAACAATTAGCTTTGAAGAAGGACAAATGTTATTGGACGCTTTTCATGCTATTGAAGATTTTGAAGGAAAGGTGCATGAATCCCGTAGGATATGGCACTATATCAAATTCTTCAAGATATGGTTTTCCTTTTGGAGAAAATGTAGTGCCTTGGTATTGGGCCAATGCTCCCTTGATTATTATTTAATCAATTGTTTGGTATTCTTTTATTTTACAATATTCTTTATCATCCTTCTCTCTTGGTTGTGGTCACTTGAGATAGACACTAACTTCTTAAATATGGCTATATAGGTAGATTCAGGTTGGTCTACTTCTTTTTGTGCCTGTTGAGATGTATAAGGCTAGTGTTGACCTCTTTTTTAGTGAGTTAACACTCCTCATTATCTTAGTACTTAGGATTTCCAATCCTAAAGACTCATCACTTAGATACTAATGTAATGTCCTTACTAGTTAAGTGAAACATCAAATTCAAAACCAAAATAAATAGATCTCTAAATGAAATTAAATTAGATTTAGTAATTAAACATAGACTAAATGACACTCAAATCCTAGGGTTTACCTAAGTTTGGCTAGTGTGCTCCATCAGGACCTAACCTAATCCAAATAGATTAAATGAGTTCAAATACCCCATAATTCAATAAAATTGGATAAAACTCAATATAAAATATATTTGAACCTAAACATAAATCCAATTAGCTCTTAATTAGGTTAATTGGGTTACTTAACTATAATCAACCCATTTATGATCCTATTGAACTAAAATCAAATCAAATAAAACTAAAATTAAATTGAATTAATCTAAAAGCTTAGAGTTGTAATTCAAGCTTAATTTAACACAAATCTAAATTTAGTTGGGTTTTAATTTGGCTAATTAGGCCAATTGATACCAAGCCCAAATTAAATTCAATCAAAATTAAATCAAATTAAACTTCTCTAAAAGCTTAAAATCAACATAGAAATTTAACCATGCCCAACTTTAAATTCAATTAAGGTCTAGTCTAGCTAATTGAACCACTTAACCCAAATAAAATCAAGTGAACCTAATTAAGTCATTTTGGGCTAAATCCAAATTTAACCCTAATTGATTACAACAAACCAATTAAAACACCTTGAAAACATTAACCACACTCAATTAGGCAAAATTAAGACCAATTTTGTTAATTAGTTCACTTAGACCAACTTAATCCATTTAGGTCTTTATAGGCCAAATTCAAGTTAACTAAACAATCACTTAAAATTGATCTTACTGAAAACATTAATCAAACATGCTTAAGGATTAATTGGGGCTTAATTTGGTCAATTGGTCTACTTAGTTTGAATAATATAGGGCCAAAATAAAATAAAATTCAATCCAAGCTAAATTGAACCAACCTAAAGCCTTGGAATCATCATACATACTAATTGAACCCAACTTATGCCAAATTGAGACCTAATTTGACCAATTGGTTCACTTGACTCAAATAGACCTAAATGAACTTAATTAAGCCAAAATCAAATAATATTGAAATTAATTCAAATTGATCATTCCTAATTATTTTAAATGCATATTTGAACTTGACCCCCTTTCTTGACTCTAATTTAAGCTATTTGACTGATAGACTCAACTTAACCTAAATTGACTCAATTAGGACATTTTGGGATAAAACCAAAATTGTTCCAAATCAGTTAAAGTTAGATAAACCTAGTTACTCTCAATAACTCACTAAACACAATTAAAGCTCAAACAAAACCCAAAATGTTGAATTAAGTCACTTGACCCAATTCGACCTATTTAGTTCAAATGAATGTAACTTGAATTTCAACCAAATCAAACTAAATTTAAAGAATATAAATTCTTTAAATAGCCAATAGAATAAATTTAAGCCTAACCTCAATCTAAAGAAACCAATAAATATTACTTGACTCAGCCCAACCCAATTTGAGTCATATTGGTCCAACCCAAAGTTTGACTTAAAAATCAACCTAAATTAAGTGAAGCTAACCCATGAATCCTCCAAATATTGATTGGCTCTTATTATGTCTCAGCACAAATGATGAGTAGGGGGAATTAAGCATTGATAAAATAAAGGCAAACTCATTTAAAATGCAATCCAAAGGTCTCCATATGAACACATGCAAAGAAATCACGTCTAACCATCTCCTCCCACTTTCTTGGCTTTAGGAGCCTCTATATAAAATAAAACACTAAATTTGAGAAAACCCAAACTCCCCATCCTTATGGCCAGATGGCTCTAATAATGGAGGCAGGTTCAGATAAATACAAAAATCAACCCCAAGTAATCCCTTCTTCAGTTAACACTTCCTACACATTCACTAGGCTCTAATGGAGTTAAACCTTCCTTTACTTTGAATCTCCCGACCACCTTAACCCTGAAAACACCAAGCTTTAGTGAGAGCTCGCAAAGCTTGACATCTTTGCGAGCAGTGAAAGGAAATTGGAGAAATTCATTTTGAAGCATTACTTTAACACAAGGAAGCTTTTTGAAATACAAAAATCACTCAACATTAGCTTGAGTGAGGTAATCAATCTCAACTTTAGCTCATCTGTAAGTGTTGGTCTTTTGTGAAGTGCTACTGTGTGAATTTAGAAAAAATCTCTAGAATCGTATTGCATTTTCATTACTAAAGATTCACTAATCAAAAAAAATTTCAAAATTGCGGCAAGAATCACCAGCATTTTGAGCTGGTTTGGTGTCAGGCTTCGGCTCTTTTCAATGACAAGGGAGATGGTGCTGCGGATGCTCATTTCTTCTGATTGAGGTGGACAACTGAGATATTATTGCATTAAAATTTAATAAAACCCCTATAAACTATGGATTAAATTGGGATAATCAAATCAAAGATCAGATGGTCGTAAGTAATCTCGTGTCTCCACTTCTAATTAGGCTAAATTTACATGGATCTTGCTCGGCCCAATCACATGCCAAAATGCGTAAAGGGCATGCCCCATTAGCGTTAATAGGGATATGTAGGAAAATAGAAATTTTTGTAATTTAAAAATTACTGAAAATTATCTAGAACTTCAAAAAATCACTAAAAATAAAATACTCATATAAAAAATGTGATTTATCCCACTTTGGATTCAACATCTAAGATGAATCTAATGGACCTAAAAGTAAAAAATTTTATAGGTATTTAGGGAGTAATCTAAGTTTCATTAACACTAAATTTTTTTAATTACTCCTAAAACATTCATCCAACTTAGTTAAAATTTTTAAGGATTAGAATTGAAGTTATGCTCTATTTACCATAAAAATTTTTCAACCAATAGTCTAGTGGATTTATAGTTATTGATTTTCAAAGTTTAATAGCTGATTTTGAATAAATAATTGATTAAAATTTATGAAAAATGGGAAAACTGATAAAAATGGTTAAAATCACTTAAATAAACATCAAAGAACATAAAAAATAAATCAACCTCTTTAAATTACATCAAATCACATAATCATCAAATTAGGTTTTCATCAAATATTAATTAATTATCTTAATTAACCTGAAACTCTAAAATTCATCTAAAATCAACCGTTAAGCAAAAATTGCAAATGATCCTTCTTGGATTTACATTTTAGAAATGAATCTAATTATATAAAAATTCTCAAAATTTATCAAGTATTTTGGGATTAATTTGGGTTTTATTAAAAATTTAATTCTTTAATTACTCTTAAAATACAAGCCTAATCAAGTTAAGATTTTTAGAGCAGTAACCCAATTGTTATGAAACTTTCAAACCAATTAGGGCCCTATGTTAAAAGATATGATTTTTGAACCATATTAGGGTAATTTAAATAAAATAATTAATGTAAAATTATAACAAATTATGAAAATATATTAAATTGGTTTAAAACATTGAGGGCCCTAAAGAAATTAATTAGGCTCATTAGACATGGTTAAATTACAAAATCACTCAATTTATAGTTTAATGAGTAATTAAGATTTAATTAAATAGATTAATTAAATGAGAATTTCAAATTTTCATAGAAAATTGACTACCTAGTCAAAATTTATGAATGACCCCTCACTAGATTCATCACTTAGAGAGAAATCCATATTAATAATAATAATAATAATAATAATAATAATAATAATAATAATAATAATAAAAATAATAATAATAATAATAATAATAATAATAAAGCCCTAATGTTAATGAATATTTTGAGATTAATTTCACTTTTAATAAAAATCAAATTTTCTTAACTATTCTTAAAATACACATTTGATTAATCCTTAATTAAATCATATCAAAGTTAAACCATATTTATCACTAATTAACCCTTAAGAAAGTTAATTACTTAAGTACATAAACCATATTAAAGCTAACTAATGATTAACTAAACCTTAATCAAATTACTAGCTTAATCATACCAAACCAAATCAATAATTAATTAAACCTTAACTAAATCATTCATTTGACTAGGCAAATTGGTTAATCATTAATCAAACTTTAATCAAGATAATTACTTGATTAAGCAAATCATTTGGGTTAGTTAATTCAAACATAACCACTTAAATCTTAATAAAATTATTCATCCAATCAAATTAAATTTATCCAAATCTTAATTAAACTCTTAATCAAGCCATCTAATCAATTCAAACATAATTAATCATTAATTAAACTTTATTTAAGGTAATTAGTTAATCAAACTCATCATGATATACTTAATTAATCAATCACTAAGTCTTAACTGAATGAATCATTCAAGTTAATCATCTTAAATATAATGAATAATATCATATTTTAATTCTCTAAGGACATTAAATTTTATAAAAATCATCTAATTTAGGAATTAGGGGAAGCCTCCAAAAATCTAATTAGGGGAAGCCTCTCCACCCTTTGGTAAGTTGTTGACTCCATAGAACTAGAGTGTAAGGAGAATTAAGTCATCTCTAGTGGATCCCACTATTCTTCATTCTCTTTAAAACTCTAATTTAACTCAAACATAAATTAAAGCCTAACTTAGAATCTCTCATTAAGTTATTAATTACATAAACTAAAATTGCCCAATAGTTATAAATTGAATCTTATTTCCAAATAATAACTTAAATAATAAATCCTAGCTTCATCTTACCATGTTATCCTTTGCACACACATTAGATTGATAGGTCATCACATCATGATTTAGGTTAGGCTTATGCTTTTGATTGATGATGTGTTACTTATTTTGATTTATGATGTACTATTCTAGACTAGATGTTAGGATTGTATGCTAGTAGACTAGATGTTAGAGTGGTCTTTATAAGAGTAATGATATTTTTAATAGGGGGATATGCTTAATAAAATAGTTTTTGTAATAATTTAAAATTAACAAGTTTGTTTGTAGATGTTATTTGTCCTTAAGCATATACCATTAAGATAGGTAGGCTTAGTACACACTGGTGTCAAGCCTCAATGTATGAAATTTAATTGAATGTGTATATTTGTGTTATGTGCTAACATTTATCGTATAGGATTAGTTAGAATTTTTTAAAATTTTAAATGTAATTTATAACTAGAATTAGGTTAAATCCATAAGATTTAGGATGAATAACTGCTAAAAGGTGAGGATTGAGGAGGCCCATTTGAGGCATGAAGCATTTATGTCATAAAAGTGAAGATAAGAAGACACATAGGCTATTTACTTTACTTAGTTCTAGGCAGACTTATATGAGGGTAGAGCTCAACTACGCATTTTTGTTTTCTTTCAAGGTGTATAGCAAAACCCAGCCATACTAGTCTATTTTATATTATTTTTATTTGTTTGATTATTTATTTACACTAATTATACAATAGAAATGACATGCTTTTCTTTGGTTTCTTTCATGTGATGTTTTATTGTTTGATTACTTTTTCACCCAACCTTTAATCAACTTGAATTAAAGAAATATAACTCATTTCTTCACTTAATCAAAGCCTTAGGCATAAATACGAAAATAAACTAGGAACCCTTAGAATTTTTTAACCATCGTCACTCTTAAATTGGGCCTTTCTATCATTGCACATAAGGGGCATCTAATCTTTGAGGTTGAACACCCTTCTTATGGAAGTTTACATTCTATTTTAATTTAGCCCATGAATTATTTCTAAATACATCTCATTATAGGCATGATTGCTTACCCAAAGCCTTTTAAAAAATAAAAGTTAATTGTCTAAAAATATATAAAATCAATAAACTGATGCATTAGTTAGAAGCATATCATATCATTCATGATCTTAGATTTAGGGAGAGAGTCTAGATTCTTAGTTTCTTTCCTAACTAATAATATCATAAACTTTCTTACATTTTGTTAGATTGGCCAATGAGTTTAAAGTGTAGGAGGTGTTTAACTAGCAACTAATACAAGTGTGAAATAAGTCCAAAAGAGTGAGGATATGTTCATCCCCCTTAGTAGGGAGTGAGTCAATACATCACATTTCTAGTTTATGTTGAAGCACTTTTAATTATAGGCTATAAAGTTGTTTATTTTTTATTTAGTGTGGGTATAAGTCCCCTCCTCTAAGGCATTTTCATAATCTTATATTGTCAAGACATAATACATAGCTAACTAATGAAATGTCAACTCAGATTAAAATAAATCTCAATCTAAAAATGATAGGCTAAAGTGTTTACTAGGCTTCCTAGTATCAAAGCACTTCCTACTTATCATCTTTTGAAATCCATTAAAAACTATTCTCCTTTGAGTTCTCCCATTTGACTTTAATATTTAGCAGTCCAAACATAAACTTTAAAATCCATGGTATGATGGACAACTACTTTAATCATTTTTATAGGAGATTTACATCTTCGAAGATGTAATTAACAATGATGGCTTGCTTGTGTAGGTAATTTGTAACCCAAATAAAATAAACCATTTCTTACATTACCTATATGTGACAAGAGAAAAATCTCTTATACACGTAGACCCAATAGCTTTAAAAGTACTTATTAAGTGATTAAATCCATCGAAGCGTAACATCTCTACCCCTAGGTTTAGTATATTATTTCTTGATATATTTGATCACCTAAATAAGTACTAGCCCCACCCCCAACATCTGCATGGTGTCCTCCTATTTTAAACCTCCATAACTTACTATGGAAGGTCAGTATAGCAGCCATCATCTCTTCCACTTTCTTTTCTATTTGGGAGATTTTCAAGGAGTACATTTTAGATCAAGTCTAGGCAACACAGTTATTTCCTCTACCACAACATTTTGGACCTCCTTGGACTCTTATCGAGATGACCTAATATTTACCATAAAAGTATATGATCTATTATCCTTAAATCCTTATCTAGAAAGTTATCTTATTTTATATTAAAATCCCTCTCGATAGCTATTCTTTCTTCTTTTCCCTATTTTTTAATGTGAGTTTTTTGTTCTTCTATGATTTGCTCCATGATTTTTCATACACATGGTTTGGGTCAGTCGTGGTATATGACATATAGACTTCATCATCTAAAATCATTTTTATGATTGTGTTTCTTCTTTCTTATTTGGTTCCTCTTATTCTTTCAATTTTCTTGTTTGTTCCTTATCTAACTCAACCTCTTGAGTCATGGGTTGGTCCACTTCTTCAAGAGTTGAACCAACCTAAGTTGCATATCATCAGTCACCTTTCGTGTGTAAGGAGATGGCTTTAGAGAGGCTAATCCCTCACCACTGATAGGAGATAATGACAAAGAACCTAAGCATGAGGCCTAATAATAGAGGAATGGGTTAGTGGAGTGGGATATGATTTGGTGGATGACCTATTGAATTGACTAGATATTATGAAAAGTTAATTCCAATTTACTAGCAAATAAGACTTCTTAGTTTTGAACTCTAAAGCATTATAATTTTTATTGGTGCTAACCAAAACAATCCCATCAATATGTTCAGACCTAGACTTATCTAACAATTAATATTCATTAGTCATAACTAACAAAAGTTGTGGGTGTGCACAGTGCATCCTAACTTTAGGGTTAAGTTGGCTGCATCCCTCGACTCATCATGACTACTAGTCTTAAGGATTTACTTATTTAATTTTTTAAAAAACTTTATCCTTCATAATCCTAAGCATGTCCTCCATAGTGCATCTAGAGGCATCCACTATCCTCTTAGAGACTAGCCTTGATATGCCCCAGTGCTCTTTATTAACCTGCTTGGATGACTTTTGCAGAAAGGAAACGGTCCAGAATTCACTTTCCATTGATTGATCTCCTCCCCTTGTATTGTAGAAAGAGGGTGGAGCTTACTACTGACTAAAAATGGTGAGGTATTAGATATGGTAGACACCTCACCTTCCCTTGCTTCTCATTATTTCTACTAAGTTTTTTTTCGCAATACTCTCCTCCTCATTCTCCTATTTTTATTCTTTCTTTAGGTCATCGTCATGTTAGAGGCAGTAGATGTGGAGCCAATCTCAAAAGAGATTTGAGTAGTGAGGGGAGTTGAATAAATTGATGGCTGCATATAGTTTTCTTACTTATGGTCGATATCCAAGAGTCTTTAGTAGTCATAGGGGTGGAAGTGTCAGCCACTCTCCTTTTATAAAAAGAGGTGGCATGAGCAATTTTGGTGCCCTTATAATCCAAAGTGAACTCTAAGATGGGTTTCATACCTTTAATAGCACTATTGTTGACAGAAGCCAGGGTGATTCCATCAAAAGTAATGTTAATATTACCAAAACTAGTTTCAAACATTATAATGAAATCATTAGGCATTTTTCCACTATAAATGGAAAAGTTGATGCCAGAGTTGATGGAGAAGTTGAGTTAACCAACGATTTTTCTATAAATGTAATATAAATAAAAATATCAATTGATTATTTTAAATATTTATTAGAAAATTTATGGAATTAAAAAACTTTAGAAAATTCCTTTCTCAATATACACTCCTAGGTGCTAATGGCCTTTAAATCTGTTAAGATGAAGGACCATAAATTTAGGGACCCTATTTTAGTATACATCGATAAGTGTAATAAGATATGGAGAATTTGTTTGTGGATTCCTTCCCATCACACATTCTCAAGCTTTCGAAGAAGAATTCAAAGTTCTAAGATAAGAAGAAATTTCATTTTGAAATCAAGAGAATTTTTTTTCTTGTTTAAATTTCAAAAGTTTTAATTTTTATCAAAATTGGGGTCAATTATTCTTTTCCCAAGGTTAAATCTAATATTTTACAAAATTTTAATATTTTACAAAATTTTGAAATAGTGATGTTTTACAAAAATTTTCAAAATATTTTTAAAAATATTTTAAATTTATTTTAAATTTATTCAAGGAACTAAGGCAAGAGTCTAAAATCCATTTATTAGTTTGTGGTAGATAAGAAGTTCTAGAAACTAATTTAAAGGATGTTGGGTAGACTCAACTAAGGATGAAATTTAGAGGTACCCAATGAAAAAAAAAATGACAATTTAAACCTATGAGTGGCTAAACTTACTAACTAATATAGAGACAGAAATCATCCCCTAAAGATGGAGAAAAGAACCAATTCCAATGAATTTGCTAGAAAATTTTGTGGAGATTTAAAGTAGGATGTCACACAGATCTTGGGGATTATTATTTAGGTGATCAAACGAAATATCAAGAAATAATATACTACCTCAAAAGAGAGAAATATCATCTCATCATTCTATGATAGATTCAACCACTTAATTAAGACTCTTAAGGCTAATGAGTCTATGTACATAAGAGATTGTTCTTTAGCCCTACATAGATGAAAGTAAGATAAGGTTTATTTTAATATAGGTTACAAGTTCTTTATAGGAGCATGCCCCAATAATTAATTACATATTAGAAGATTTGATCATCTATAAATATTCTCACTTAAAATAGTTGGCTTATTTCTCTATGGATTTAAATATTTTAGATTAAGAATGTTTAAATAAATATTAATCAAGATAGCTCAAGTGGAGTAGTTCTTTTTTGGGTTTAAGAAAAAAAAGTAGGAAATACTTAGATATTATAAAGCTTAATGAACACTTCAGCCTATTTTATGGTTGTGATTTATATTTTGGAAGTCTAAAATTTATCACTTTTTTTTAGTTTGAGATTTTATTTTATTATAATTCTAGAGCTTATTTTTCAATAACATATGATTGTGAAAATATCTAAGAGATGATGACTTATTCTTATGGAAAAAAAGAAAATAGTTGCCTCAAATTCCAAAATTGGATGTCCCACTAACATATTTCGGAAGCTCAACATAATCTAATGAAGATGAAATAAGATTTATAAGTTTACTTCCACCAGAAAGTATGAACAAATCCCGACTTGTTTAGACTTATAACTCGCTTGGAAGGATAACAAGCTAACACCTCTTGTGATTTAAAATTATGATTTAAGTCTTATGAAGATGCATGATAGTTTAGGTTGTTATTTAATTTGGAATGGAACCTAGGCACCTAATCTGAACCACTATGATTTAAATGAATTGTATGAAATATCCCTGCTAATGAAATCATTTTATAATTTTTTAAGTATTTTTATATGATTAATTTTATTTTAAAGCCACTGGGTATGTAGATATGCCTATTATGCATGTAATTTAAAATGGTTGACAACCAATCAATTACTAAAAGTAGCATTTCTAGAGAAGGGCAGTTATCCTTAATGGTCGAATGCACCATTATATGAAATAGGTGAAATGCCAAAATAAGATGATTGAAGAAATATGCATTATGGTGCTACCAACTAAGGAATTCTAGTTGATTTTATTATTTATGCTCAAAATTTTAAAATTGAATAATTATGAGTTATTCATATTAGTTAAAGTTGATTAACTTAGTTGGGTAACAAATTATTTTTTTCTAAGACTTTAATGAGTAAACTTGGTTTTCCCATTATTACTATAGTCACAAAAAGAAACTTATGAAAACCATGCGGTTCTAATGCACAAATAATGTAAACAATATGTCAAAATCAAATAAATATATCAAAAGGCTTGTGTAGTTGGCTTTCTATATAAATCCCAGAAGAAAAACTAAAATGAACAACTGAGCTCTACCCTTATACAACCTGACCTAGAACTAGAAGTCTTATTTATAATGGGTCTTCACATATAGTCTATACAATCCACTCTCATTGATTCTAAAAATCCATAGATCTTGGCCTAGTAGTTAAAGATTTTGAAGTGAATTATAAAATTTTATTTAAATTTAGGTTTGGATTGAATTTAAGTTTTTGAAGAGTATAAAGACTAGTGAATTTGGGACAGGGTTCCATTATTCTTAATATCCTAGTCTTAATAAGTGAACACCTCAATGAAGGGTGGGGAGCCACCCTGAGGTTTTAACAAGATGATTTTTATAGATTTTTAATTCATTAAATTGCTTTATTTGAATTATTTATCTAATTATGGTTTTGGAATATTTTTATTATAATTTTTAGATCCAAACAACTTTATGTTTTCAATGAAATTAATTCCTAGAGTTAAAGTCACTCTTTGAAATATTTCATATAATCTTGATTAATTTTAATTCATTTTTAATTATTTTTTATTAATTTGTTATTTTATAGAAAATTAAGTTTAATATAAAAATTTCTCTAAAATTATGAGAATATTCTCTAGATTCACAGGATATTAGAGAAGTATCTCATAAATTTTTGGGTTGATTTTGATTTAATTTAGGTTTTCATATTATTAGTTAATTATTTAATCTTATAGAAAACATTTAAATTTGAACGTAATCTTGAAAATTATGAAAAGTTACAGAGATATTTGGAATGGGGTCCTGAGATTCCTACAAAATTTTTAGATCATTTAAAGGCTACCTAAATTTTATGTGAATTATTTGAATTATTTATTTATTTAAATAATAAAAAATATTCTTAATATTTGAAATATGTTGTATTTATTTTTATTCAATCTCTTGTATTTATCCAAGCTTGTAATTAAAATTCTATAATTTTGCAATGTTTATTTTATTTATTATAATTTTACGAAGTTAAGGAGTATATTAATTCAATATTGTATGAAGATAATTGGAACTTTTTTACTTTAAATTCAATTTACGTGAACACCCCCATAAAATACTCCATATAGCCAGAGATGACTTTATGAATATTTCATAAAACCAAATTAATTTTTCTAGATTGCTCTCTATTAGGGGAAGTGTTTAAGATCAATTGAACGAATTTTTATATTTTATTATAATTTAAAATTATTTATTTGAATAAACTTCTTCAAGATATATTCAAAATTTTATAAGTCTTAATCAAGAAGTTAAAACGCCTTGCGAAGTTTATTGAGCATAAAGAATGTCACGTAAGACAGCCTCTAAAAATTTCAATTCAATTGGGTTCACATTTTAGAAGTAATCAAAGAATTTTAATTTTTAATTAAATTTGAATTAATTTTAAAATAATCAATAAAAATTAGAAATTTTGAAATCATTGAATTTTTCTCTAGATGTGGATTCTAACAAGTGGTCATTTGTAATTTTTTTCTTAGTGGTTGATTTTTTATGATTTTATGAAGTTTTCGCCATTATTAAATTGTTTAGGCAAAAAATGTCTATTTACCTATTTAAACTAGTCACCACTAACTGGGAAACACTTTACATGTGGCGGCATGTGATTAGACTGTGTGAATCTTGTGTGGATAATAGTGATCATGCTATTTTAATCTGGACGGTTCGATAAAAAATTAGATGATCTTGATTAAAACCCATGTTTACTTAAGAGCTTATATCAAATATAACATAATTTAATCATGATCATTTAATCCAATCAAATAGGATGGATGGACAAGGGGTCATCTCCCCCATCTCTAATGAGAGGAGGTGGAACCTCTACCCTAGGTGCAAACTTTTGGCTATCCACACCAAATTTTTGCATTATTTTGCACTAAGAATATTCAAAATGAAGATTTCAACGATTTTCTAAGGTTAGGTCCAAATTTCTTATGACATTGCTTAACAAACTATCAACACATAAGGATTAGCTATAAGATCCAAGATTAACCTCACTCAAGCTAGTGTTGAGTAAACTCCTTACTTTGAAATTGCTCCTTAGCTCGAGACGAACTTCCCCTGAGGTCCTCCCCACTTGCCACCTTTTTAATTTCTTTTAACATTATTTACTAATGCACCTCACTGGAAATTGCTTAACTTTAAGAATAGGGTGGTTAGAAATGAAGAGAGAAGGTGTGGTTTTGCATCTTAAGCTCTAAGGAATGTTCTTAAATGCTCTTAAAAGCCTTGAGGAGGTTGGTTTTCCCTCTCATGCTTGGCCCAAAACCACAATCAATGGTGGTTTGATGGTGGCTAAGTGGGTTAGTGATGAGCTTTGGAACTTGGTATATTCAATGGATAGTAAACTGAGGACATTTCCAAGAATGGAAAAGAGGGAGGAAGCTTGATGGAAATCTTCTTTCAAGTGGCCATGTGAAGAAAGTTTAAGATTTTATTTAAAATTATTTATTTTTTATTTTAGTTTTTTTTTAATTTTTTTGTTTCTTTGTGTTTGACTTTTCTTTTCCTCATTTGAGCTAAGAAGTTATCAGATATTATTGATATTTAAGCGATTTATGATTTGGTAGGACATTTCTTGAGTTTTTGTGAGTTAGAACTTGAGTTGACTCAATTTAATCGAAATTGGGTCAAGTTGGGGTCATTGACCCACTCAATTGGCTATCATGGATTTCAATTGAGCTTGAAATTTATTCAATTAGATTTGATTATAAGTTTTGAGCCTATAGAAAAGCTTAAATTCATTTAGTTTATGTTTTGGTTTTGTTTGCATAAGACTGAAATGAGTAAAAATTAAGTCAATGGCCTAATTAACCCAATAAGGAACCAATTGGGCTTTAATTTGGGTTTAAATTTATTTAAATCCAATTTTTGTTCAATTTAATTTGTTTTTGAAGTGTTTAAATTCACTTAGCCTATTTGGGTTATGTTGGATCTATTAGGGCCCACTAACTTAATCTAAGTATGACCTTAGGGTTTGATTTTCATTTAGACTTAGTTTTGGCTTTAGTTTAGCTTGAATTTTATTGTATTATTTATTTAGGCATGGTTATGGCATTCAACTTACCTCTTGAATAGTGTCCTAAGAATCTATGTGAGGAAAATCCTAGATTAAGATTGAACCCTAGGTGCTAGGATGGAATCCTATTAGCTTAAAAAGTAAATGTGTGTTAACCTCACTAAAAGTGAGGTTAAAAGTTATATTATATAAAATTTTATTTATATCATCCACCACTAAGAAAAATTTAAAAATTAGATATAATAATACATTTCAAGATATTATACTTTTCCTAAGAAGTTGATGTAGGATAAACTTATTCTAAGACCAAAAGGGGATGACTCCAAGTGTCTATGAATCACCATCATCTCCACCATTAGCTCTGAAACCTCTCGAAGGAGTAAGTTAATGTCTTTCCCTATAGTGGAGAAACTTGCCTTATCTCCTAGGACTATAATCCTTCTATTATTGGCCTTAACCTTGGTCTTGAATAAACGAGCTGCTTTTTTAAATGAGGAAAAGAAAAGTTATCAGATATTATTGAATGTGAAAATAATGTCTTGCAAATAATGTCTTTCCCTATAGTGAGGTTTTTATATTTTTGAATGTGAAATTTATTTTTATTTGAGTTGACATTTCATTAGAATGTTAGGACTTAGATTTCAACATCAAAATATTGTAGAAATATCTAAGATGTGGGAGAAACAAGTAGCCTTTAAATTTATATCTAAAGTGCTTTAGCATAACCTAAGAGCTTGACCTAGATCTACTTGGAGAAGTGGGATATATTGATTCACTTCCACTAGGGAAAGTGAACTAATTTTGAATCTTTTGGACTAATAATCACCTAAAGTTGCTGTCAGCTAGCACCTCATTTAATTCAAAATCATGTGGGCTAGTCTTATATAAATAATAATAGCAAGGCTATTATTATTTATTAAGAAAGAATCTAGAGTTCTAAACTCACTCCCTAAGAGACTAGATTATGACTGAAATGAAAATTATGCCTAGACTAATACAATAAAATTTGCAAGTTTAATTTCATTTTTGACTTAGTAATTTGAACTCAGGCTTGGGAAAGCTTATGCCTACATGTATGATGAAATTTAATTATGGGCTAGATCTGTGGGAAGGAGTGTTCTCCATTATAAGGGACTGCTCTCATAAATTAAGCTTTGTCCCTTAAATTTGCAAGTTTAATTTCATTTTTGACTTAGTAATTTGAACTCAAGCTTGGGAAAGCTTATGCCTACATGTATGATGAAATTTAATTATGGGCTAGATCTGTGGGAAGGAGTGTTCTCCATTATAAGAGACCCCCTATTTTCAAGGAAGAAGTAATATACATGCATGATGTTATAGCATACAACCATATAACTAAATGGTTACTAAATCTTTTATTTCTATGATTAAGATCTAGACTTTAAAGTAAGGTTATGAGTTGTTAAAATTTAATTGAAGTTATTTAGTTGGAATAGAAAATTTAAGTTTCCTAAAGAGCCTATTGCATCCAGGCAATACAACAAATAATCAAACTTTAAAAAACTTATGAAAATCATGTTAGTACAATTACGAAATTAAAGTAAAAATCAAGCAAATATTATTGATTGAAAGAATAAAAGGCTGATGCAGTTGGGTACTATCGTACACCCCAAAAATGAAAAGAAATTGGGCAGTCAAGATCTACCCTTATACAACCCAAATTATAATTAATTAACAAATGAAAATAAGGCAATAGGGTTCTTCAATTCTTCATTTTCATCTTCACTTCTTAAATTTAAGCACTCTAGACACACAGAGCCTCCCATGTCTAAGCCTTCTAGCTAATGCTCATTCTAAACCATAGCTCTAATAACAATCCTTTTATAAAAATTATATTTTTTTTAAATAAAAATCTAACTACACCTGTAAAATAAAAGTTAGCTTAACACACATTCAAGCCAAGCAATTATATTTTTTACATTTGGACTTAAAACCTTACCTTAGCTTTCCAAACTCACCTATCCTAATGGATTTTGCTTAAGGACTTAAGCAATACCTACAAGCAATGAGCATTTTTATATATTTTTATTATTATAATGGTCCTTTAAGCATAATCCCCTATAGAGAATATCATTAGTCTAATGTCACCATAAAATCTAGACTACACACATACAATCCTAATATCTAGTTTAAAATATTACATCATAAAATAAAATATCACACCATCACAACAAACACCACCCTAACCTAACATTAGGATCAGTGACTTAGCCTTTTAAAATGTGTGTGTTATGGCTTAATGTGGTATATCATAATTGGATGATGAATGTTTAAGTCTTTTATTATTTGCATAAAAAAAGGTGCAAATAATAAATTATTTTGTGACAGCGCCATGATGCTAAAATAATTCTTTCATAATGATAACTGTTAGTTCAGTTGGCGAGTTGATGGCTTGGCGCCATGGTGCTGCCATGGAAATGTCGAGCCATTGTGACCACGATCTATAGTTTAAAGAAGTAAGAAAGAACATCGGTTCTCTCCCTATGACTACCAACCACCAAGGGGAGCTCAGGATGGGGCTGGGCAGGGAATGGTTATGGGGCGGAAAATCGCCCTACTAGTGGAAAGAACTTTATAAAAAAGTGGGAAAACTACTCCCCCTCTCCAATTTTTAACTTATTCTCTTTGATTTTTCTAGCAATTCTTGCTTCTGAGAACTTTTGGTCACTGTAAGATCGAATCTCGCTCTTATGAAAGCCATCTCTCACCTACTAAAGGTAAAAGATTCACTGTAATAAGGCTTTTGCATTCTTTTGCCTGCCTTTTCTCTCTTTGCATAAGCTTTTTATCAAAGAAGCCTCCACCGTTGAACTTAGTTCTTGCACGAGAAGAAAAGAAACCTCTCATGTTAATCTTAGATCTGGAACAAGGGAGCTGACATCGAAATATGAGAACTTAGCATTACTAAAACATTACTCTTCCCAAATTTTTATTAAAAAATTATTGGATTCTGCAATAATTTCTCTCTGAACTATACATTCTCGACTCATAGCACCGCGACCCCAAAATCTCAATGCCGAGGTGCTACTCTCTCAAAAAAATATAATCGTATGGCACTGACCCATGGTACCATTGCACTGACTATGCGGCGCCAAGGCTCCATGCTCTTAGATCTCTTGCACTTGATGTAGAGCCATAACACCATTCCTTCATCACCGAAGTGCCACGCTTTACAACATGTTCCACCATCAAAACTTAGTTCTGGCATGAAACAAAACCTTCTCTCTGTTGATCTTAGATCCAGAATATTGGAGAAGAGTGCCTTGCACTAAACATGTAAAATATCTAGCATTGCTAAGGTGTTGCACCACTGAAATTTTTAATTTTAGGCATTAAGTGAACAACGCCTCAGCACTATACCTGGAGCACCATGGCATTATACTCTCAGGTTCAGCCCATGCAAAGAATATCATCAGCGCCTCAATGTTGTAATATTTTAACACTTCTATAAAACATGATACATCCAACCTAAAAAGTATACACTTGAGTTTTGCTTAGGTCAGCGCCGCGGTGCTGAACAACAAGCGTCGAGGCGTCGCCCTCTGGAACAGAATGACTGAAGTGAACATCTACAGAGTGTCGTGACATAGTATAGCGAGGGCCAAGGTGCTGCCCTCTCAGGTTATAAGCCTAAGTCATGCTGGGTAATAGTGTCGAGACACTAGAAGTATAGCGCCGAGCTGCTGGAAGTATAGCACCAAGGCATTGGAAGTGTAGCGCCAATGTGCTGGAAGTATAGTGCCAAGGCACCACCCTCTTAGGCTATAAGCCTAAGTCCTACAAGATAACAATCCCAAGGCACTTCCCTCTTTGGTAAATCAGCATAAATGAGCACATAAAAGGTGCCACGATGCGGAATATCGGGTGCCGCACTCTCGGGTTCAAAGGCTAACCCCTGTTGCATAAGGCCTCCAAGGTGCTGCAACGATAATGTCGTGGTGCTCCCCCTCTGAAGACATTTTTTTTGGTAAATAATTTTATTGTTTTAATCTTGGATCTTCCCAAATGATAACAAGTCACACATATAAAATATATAAAATAAAATTGATGTATTTACTAATATAAAAAGGGGGCTTACATAAATTTTATAAATAAGAAAATAAAAATACAAAAAATAATAAAAAAGAGGAAAAACTGGTAGTCATAATCATCCTTCTACTTCTCTTTTTCCTCCTCTCGCTTCGGCGGGGCGCTTACAGAAGGCTAGTAATGAGGTAGCACAGGAAAAGAAGCCTCACTAGGACCCGTATAGAAACCATAATTTTCAAACATGTGTACAAGCGAGATATTAAACACGGGCATGTATGAAAATTATCGTTGCTACTGATCTATGTGATGGTCAAATTTCCACCCTAGTTCCTGCTTGCGCTTACTAGTCTTATTGACCTTTTTCCTTAGGTCTGGGACTTGTTGTCCAATATTTTGGAGTTTCTCATTTAGAGTTTTGGAGGATTTTGTCTGAGATTGAGGGGAGCGTGAGCTATCCCCCACCTCAGTCTGAGCAGCAAACCCCTCAAAAACCTTTTTGGTCAGGGGAACCTTTTGTATAAAAACTTTTTAAATTACAAAATTAAAAATGACCTTATTCCTTGTTACCTCAGTGATATTGCTAATGGACATCAACTTGATAGAAATAAAGTAATGCCAACCTTTAGTCTTAGCAATGAGGTCAGATGGAGAAAATTTGATGATTTTCTCCTCCTGCCTTTTCCACTATATTGGAATTTCTAAGAGTGAGGAAATTAATGAATTCATCTAAGTTTTAATGATCATTATAATAGGAAAGATATTGATCTTAACGAATTTTGGTAGACTATAATATGCGTTATTGACAGTACTAGTAAAACTTACTAGTTTTCTTCAGACGAAAACTTGAGTATTCTGGTGCTCCTTCGCATTGGCATAGAACTCCCGCACCACGAGGACAACACCAGATTTGTTGTTGTAGGTTAATTTTTCCCAATCTCGCTCTAGAATGATACTCTCCATGCAACCACCTGGATTATAGAATCTCCTCTTTGAGATCAGATTCTTGTGTATGAAGGCATGATGGTACCTCTACTCAGCCTCTAGACTAATAAATCTGTTAGTGTCGCTGATAGCCGCCCTCTTCTTTCCCTTACTAACATATTTTACTGGCATGGTGTATAAGAAAAAATAAATTTGAAGAAAGAGAAAGATAGAAAACTCTAAGGAAAGGCTCTAAAGAGAATGTAGAGTAAAAATTTTAGTTATCCAAGGGGTCTATTTATAAGCCGAGCTAAGCCCGCGACACTATAAAAGTAGTGCTGAGGCACTATCCTCTCAGTTTCTAAGAAATGGCCCAGCGCTGCGATGCTGGTCAAATGATCAAGGTGGTTACTATGCCGGTCATAAAAGACATTAATTATCATAAATTTTTAAATAGAAAATGACACATTGCATTGATGTAGCATTGTAGTGCTTTGACACGATGCCAGTCAAAAAGTTCACCCCATGTCATTAAATAGCCTGAAAGTCTATCAATTATTATAAACTGACTTTTTGATCAATGCAGTGACACTACATTATCAATGCCAAGGTGTCGGTATAGTGTTCAACAGGGTCAATGACATCAGTACCATGGTGCTAACCGTGCAGCGTCTCGGTGTTGGAGTTATAATGCTGAGGTACCATATTTATAGTGCCAAGCATTATGCCTAATATAAGCTTGAATAACCTACATGTGCCTCGACATATGCACAAAATTCTAACTCTAGTGTCTGAGGATGCTACACGGGATAATCCCTGATTAGGTCCTATGACTGGATCTGGGTTATCAAAACCTAATCGTTTCTCGATTATGGTCGTGCTGATTGTAAAATTCATCTAGATGGGATATCTTTAAATTGAATGAAGTTCATCATTCAATGTAACTTAAAGCAAATAATCATCCATCCATCCATCATTATTTATCAATGATGATAAGTTAAGAAAAATTTTGCTTATAAAAGAGCTTATGTTAAATAAATATATTTATGTTCATACTCAGATAAACTCATGTCAGTAAGGACATAGCATGTGCCATCTGTCAACATGGTTTTGTTGCTTAATGACACCATAAGTATTACAGATATGCCCAGAACCCTCTGACCATGTAGCTTGGCATCCATATAGCTCCACTATATTTCAATCATGGCAGTAGCCCATATAATTTTTAATGGCTTTCCTCCTTGAGCTATGAATCATGGAAATATATTTAATAGGCAAAGAACCTAATGTTAACTAAGGTTGACTTCAATTTATGTCTTTAGATAAATATCACCCCAGGTCTACAAGAACACTTTGGATGATGCAACCCATGGCTGCTGATATGGATTCTTCAGTCAAGAATAATTTCTCTGACTAAGTATACTAGGGACCATGATAGCCCAAGATGATAGAACCATAGGATCTTGATCAGGCATATCATCATCCCCCTCCAACATATGCTTTAAGCTACATAATTTTTTCATTCATTATTCACTATATTATATGCATTAAATGCTTATACTTTTCATAGTGCAAATATTTAAATTATATCTTGGCATTCCAAAGGGATATAAGCCCAATCTCTTTATTCGCTATGTGAATTATACATGACAGCCATCTATGCCACACATACCTCTAAAGACACCAATGCATATCGAATAGATATGTTCATTTCCAACCTTAATCGAAGTGCTCTCTTATTGTGGTAAGAGGAGTGATTAACTATGGAGGCTTGCACCCATAGGAAGTAGAACTTAGATCTAAACAAACCTTAACATAATGTTAGGAAAAATCTAGTTAAATATATATCAATATGCCTCATGAAAGAGCATGCTTCTACCCCATCTCAACAAAGATGATAGAGAGCATACTCCATGATGTTCTTTCAGAGTGATCACTTATTAAGGATGATTACAGTTTACATGATTAATAGTTTGAAATGAATTTTAGGCTTAGACTTTTAATTCCATTTAGGTTTCATTTGGATTTAGAATTTTAAAGAGAGAAAGGAGGAGTGAAATCCACTTTAATCCTTAACCTTAGGTTGAATCTAATAGGTGAATTTTATGACTTTCAATTATTTTAATGAAATGTTACATATTTTTTATTATATGTTTGGATTTAGCTTAAGATATTTTATTTAAATATAAAAGACATCTTAAGATTAATAAAATTAAGTTATGACTAATTTAGTGATATTTTCTTAACCTTACTTCATTATCCTTTAATATTCATTTGATTATATAAAGTATTTGATTGAATAATTATATTTAATGAATAAATATGCGTATATCATTTGAATATCCCACTCTTAATGCATGAATGAATTAATGTACTTTTCTTAAGAGTTAGTATAGGATATGATCATGTGATGCATGAATTTTGTAGAAAAAATTATTTTAATTATACCTTGTACATATACTTATACATTAGTATATTGAATTTATATAAGTGTGCCCCATTGTTATACCAAAAAAGTGAGTTAATCAGAGAACCCCTTGGGACTCCATAAAGGCTTACGCTCCTGGGATGGCCAGACTATATACTTGTTAATTCATATACATATGACTACATATATGGGCATATGGATGAAATTTTAAAATTTTTAAAATGCTTTAGATATATAGGTAAAAAAAGTTTATCCTTAATATGTAGTTCTCTATAAATCTCAAGGTACATGTCATTGTTATACCAGAGGTACGAGGTATCAAGACCTCCTCAGGATCGGTAACTCTATAACCTCGAGTTTCCAAACTATATACCTTTCAGATTGTAGCTCGTACATATAGGATCTAAATTTAAATCTTAATTATTCATATTGATTTATATTTAGAATAGTAGATGCTTTTAATTAATTAATAAAATAATTTGAGATTAATTAGTGATAATAGCCATACTATTTAATTTGAAGGCACACAATTAAATGAAACTTTTTATTTATTTTTGAAATGTGATTGCATGAAGAAAATAAAAGATAAAATTATAAATGATTGAAGCAAAGAAAATAAATTTCACTAAGCAACCTATTTGGAATTATTAAGTCCTATGATCATACATATAAAGATAAGCACCTTTAAACCAAATCAAATTCATTAAAGATTAATTTTTTGGAATGTGAATTATTTAATCCTAATGAGAAGGGAAAATTATTAAAGTTAACCCTTGACCCATCTCTATTCATTAAGTGATTTAAAATGAATTAAGTGGTTTTTATGAATTAATTAAGATTAAATAATTATTTAATCTATTAAGCCCAAAAGAGCCCATAAATTTAGTTAAGCCCAAAATATAAACCCAAATAATTATGATAAAATTACTGAAAATAGATAAATATGAAATAAATATGTCCTAAAAGTTCTAATGAAATTGGGCTTATAATTAGGCTTGATTAAAAAAATAGGGAAAACCCAAAATCATTAATTACACTCATGATACCCCAAACCAACTAGGGATTTTGATTCCATTGAAAACCTCTTGGTTAATTGAGCATGAAGAGGGTTTGGTTAAATTTTTTAGAGATCTACTCTAATTACAATGATTTTTCTAAGCTCTAGGTTAATTAAAGATTTAATTAATTAAATAAAAGCTCTTTAGGGTGAATTTGAGAAATAATTAGATTAGGACTAAAGGTCCTAATTAATATCTTTGGCCACGCTTACTATTTAATACATAATTAGGTTTACATAATTAATTTTAAAAATTTCTTGATGTTACATAATTATTAAATGCATAAAATGACTAACTTAGGCTTGAAATTTTGGATTTCCCAAATTACTTAGTAAATTAATTTAAAATAATTATAGGAGATAGAGGTCATCTTGTGGGACAATCACACCAATTTTCAAGTCAATTAGCCAAGTAATTAAAACTTAATTACAATTAAATAAAAATTTAAATATTAATTAATCCCTATTTACTTAATAAAAATTGAGGCTTTTATTTTCCCTAGATTTTCTTCTATCTAAGCTTTCTAAAATGGGTTTATTTATATATTTTTATATTTTTATACAATTAATTAATCGATTTACACAGTTGACGCTGACGTTGCACCACTTTTCATGTTGTGCCTCACGGTTGGTTATTTAAAATATCTCGCATGGTTGCTAACTTAGTAGTGACAGACGTACTTTCTCCTCAGTCGATCATGATTTAAATGGTGGAGATTAATTCCTTGGATTAAATTAAATTTTCTAACGTGTTTAATCACAATCATCCTTTCTAATCATATGGAATGGTTAGTGGATGATACATCATCGACCTCTTATGAGAGATGAATGAGCATCGTTCGTCACTCGATCCAACCTAACTAAAGATTGTTTGACTTCAAAATTAACTCCAAAATGATCGGGGGACAAATCCAAAATGATCGGGGGACCAGTCCAAAGAGATCTTATGGTTGAATTAATGTCAAATGCACATTCACTTCAAAAAGGACAAAAAAATACTATTATTATCTCTGGTTTCCTAGGATTTACCTTTTTATAACTCAAGATCGGCTACCCAATGAGTGATGTAGCTTGGCCTTAAAGAGGCAAAGCCCTATTAAAGAAGCCTTAAGCTGCCTCCCCAATGATCAGCCTCTAGACCAAACACCATCGTGAAGCTCGTCGGAGTTGGTCTTAAAGTGGCTTTTTCTACTTGAACCATGTTTATCAATTCATTTTGGATTACTGGAGTGAGGGAATAGTATGAGGAGAGTTAATTTGAGTTTTATTAAGAATTAGTGGAGTTAGGTATGATAGAGACTTGGGCTAAAGTGGAGCTTGGTCTTGCCGACAATAGAATGCATAGGAAGCTCTAGGGAAACTGAGGGACTGGCTCTCATGCTATGAGGAGTGTGTGTGTTGAGTTTGAATGGGGGATAAGAGTCTACACCTTCCTCCCCATGTGAATCAACCAAAATGGTTGGTTCATGCCATGATAATCATCCGGATAGTAGGGGTGGTTGAAAATGGCATAGGATAGATAAGGTGGGCTCCCTAGTGGCTGGGGAGATATGGTGGCCTACCATGAAGTAGACAATCCATGGGGGCTAAACCAAGAGTCGACCAAGGTGGCAAGGACCTCACCTTGGTCAATTGCTGAGCCCAATAGGTTTGGGTTAGGTATAGTTAGAATGAGAGAGCTTAAATCATGATAAGGTTGCTGCCCAAGGAAAAGGGAGGGGTTGGACCTTTCTATTTTAGGTTTTTATCCTATTTGGTTGTTCACTTGGTTTGGGTTGAACTGGGTTTACCTTAGGTTTGGTCAACTTGGGTAGGTCAATGGGGACTTTAGTTAGGTTTGGCTCAATTTGACCCACATAAGTTAATTTGGGTTAGGTTGACCAATTGATCAAATTTGGCTATTAAATTAAGTTCAAATGATCATTTGGAACTTAATCATGTAATTAATTTGATTCAATTTGAAGTGGATTTAGATTTGACTCATATGGGTTCATATGGGTCATCTGGGCTAAGTTGATCGATTTAGTCAAATTGGATAAATTGGATTGGATGAGGGTTAAGTCATATTTGATTAATCATTTAACATTGATTGGAGGCTTTGATTTGAATTGATTTGGTTTAGAATTGATTTTGGTTCAATTTAACCCTTTAGCAAATTGAGCTAAATAGTTAATTGGGTTGGGTTAGCCAAATTGGCTTCAATTGGTGGTTGGAGAGTATTCAATAGTCAATTTATGATTGATTGGAAGTATTGGTTCAATCCAAATTGATTTAGAATAAGTTTTGGCCCAATTTGGCCCTAAAAGTTAAGTTGTGTCAAATGTCCAAATTAGCTCAATTGATTTCAATAGATTGTAATTAGGTGATTAGTCATGATTAATAGTCATTTTGAAAATGAATGGATGAATTGGTATGGTCCAATTTGGATTGAATCAAGATTTGAATCAATCTAGTCTTTTAAGCTAAATTGGATCAACTAATTTAATTGGCTTGATTAGGTTCAATTAGGGTTTAAAACATATTCATTGATGAATTTGGGCTTGATTGATTCATTACATTCTATTTGGGTTGGATTGAATTTTGGCACATTTGGACCTTTTAGGCATAATGGGTTAAGGTGGGTTAATTGGACCAATTGATTAAATTGAGTTGATTAGAATGGACTGAGGTGTTCAATTAAGTATTTGAAATGATCATGAGACATGAATTGGTTCAATTTGGCTTAAATAAAGTTGAATTAGATTTTGGCCCTATAGGGTTGAAATGAGTCAACTTGGGTTAAAGACCAATTTGTCTTAGTTTGATCTAATTGGATTACAATCAAGGTTCAATCAAGTTCAATTGAGGTTCACATGAGTCTAGATGAGTTCAATTTCAATTGGATTTGGTTAATGTTGGATTTAGCCTTTTTAAGCCTAAAAGGGTCAAATTGGGTCAACTTAGCCATTTGGACAAATTGAACCTTAATGGGTCAGATTAGGTTTGATTTATAATCAATTAGTTTGATTTTGGGGAATTGATTTGGTATAGAAGATGGTTTGGGTTTAGGGTAGGTAGACCCTATTTGACCTAAGTCAGAGTCTTTCCTTAGGGTTGAACCTTATGAGTGTTCTAGGCTTAGAGTTAGGGTCCTCCTAGCCACTAAGAGTGTCTTACCTCTAGGAATACATTAATGCCTAGATGGATCCTAAGTCTACAAGATGATTGTCAACCTCACCCCAAAAGTGAGGTCGATAAAAGGACCCCCAATAGGTGTGGTGTAACTAACAAGGTACACCGCACTATTGGCATTGATTGAGCTAGCCAGACACATCCAAAAGGTAAAAGCAAGTAGTGCCTACACCTAGTTAGAGGGGCTGGTAGATTCAGTAGAAGCCACCAAACAAATTCATTCTGAGAATCAAAACTTTTTGAACATCGAGAATCATGGAGTGAGTATCTAAGATGCTTAAGACAAGTTGTGGGTTTAGAGAGATTCCCAATCCGAATTCTCCAAATCCCATATGAAAGGGAGAAACCTCTTGCAAAAAAGCATAATGTTTGGTTTGAATAGATTTATTGTTGCCTTATGTTGGATCATGAAGAGGGATTGATTGATTTTATTTTGGTTTTGACTTGTTAATAAGAATTGGATTCATGCTAAGGACATGAAGGAAAATCCATTAGGAGATTGAGTGAAATTGATTAGATTATGAGTTGATTCCTGCCAAGAGCATGAATGGAAATTTATTTTGGGATTGATGAGATTTGATTAAATTTAATTTTGATTTGGTCTAATTTCATTGATCAATTTTATTTAATTATGGCGATTAATATTGGTTTTAATTTAATTTTATTGAATGGATGTGAACCCTATCAGTTTGCGATGGGCCATACTAAGGAGGGGCTACAAGAGCCTAGGCCTATCTTAGATTTACTAGACCAAAGAGGTAGTACACTAATATACAAAATAATGTTACCCAACCTAAAGTCACAACTACTTGGAGAGGGGACATAATGGATTGATTCAAACCTAAGGTAGTCAATTGGGAGAGGCGTCATAAGGGCAAGATCATGACCCTTCACATATAAAAAAAGGAGCCAGTCAATTTATGATGAGCCACACTAAGAAAGGACTATAAGAGTTTAGACTTACCTTAGATTTATTGTCTCAAAGGAATAGTCTACCATCCGTACAATAGAGACTACCCAACATAATGCTTGCCTATCAGTTTATGATGGTTGAACTAAGAAGAAATAACATGGACACATATCTTACTAAGTAGAATCAACCATCGGGTTGACCTACTAATAATGCAGCAAGTCGAGCTTGACCTAGGGTGACTACTAAGTGAGGGTTGTCAACTCAAAGTAGTCAAGGTTAATCCTATTAGAAGTTTTGCTATCACTACCCAAGAAAATAGTATGCCTATTTAAGAAAAGGTGCCACTGGGTGGTCCTATCCTAATCCTCAATAGATTTTTTTTTATTTATTTGGCATAGGCCCAATTGTTTTGTGATCGGCCATATTAAGGAAGAGCCACATGGGCTTTAACCTACCTTACTAGCCCAAAAAGATAGTCCATGCATTAGTAAAATGATGCTATCTAACTAAACTGGTAATTACTAGGAAAGAGGAACTATCTAATTCTGTAATAACTCGGGTCATATCTAGATGGGTCATGATGATGTTATCCAAATAGATTTCCCATAGGGAAAGGTGCCTCTTGGGGTCTTATCCTAATCTCTAAAACATATAAGTCTTGTAGGTATACGGTAGCAAATTTAGGAATAAAGCGTGTGAACTCACATCTACCTAAATGGTGTCATCCACTAGGTGGGTTGCTATCGACAAAGAAAACATGAGCTAACCTAAGGTGCCTATAGATTTCTAATGATCAATCTAGGAAGAAAGCATTGGGGACTCACATCTTCCTAAGTGAAACTGATCATCAGGACAGTCTAATGTCAGCTAGACAACTACTATCTGACCTAGGGCGACTACCAAGTGGGAAGTCACAAAGGAGGATTAATCCCAAGGTTGAAGTAGTCGAGAGGAAGAGAAGACCCTAATCTTCAGAAATATATTTAGACCCAGTCCAAATATGATGGATAGCTCACAAAAAAATCTCGGGGACTCACATGTTCATAAGCATGATCGGCCATCGGGGTAGTCGATTGGTCATGCAATGGATCATGCCAAACTGAGAAGGTGCCCATCAGTTTTTAGCAATCAAGCTTGGAAGAAAGTGTGGAGATTCACATTCTTCTATGCAAAAGTTACCACAAGGGTGACTCACTAGCAAAGCAGAAAATTGAACCCAACTTAGGGTGACTACTACGTGAGGGGTCATTGGGTATCATCTTATAAAGTGATTTTATGTGTGTTATTTGTGTTAGTTTTTTATGTTTATTTGTTCTAAGAATGGAGTTTGGAGATGACTCCAAAGTTAAAATTAGAAGAAATAATTTAATTGATATAATAATGTACTTTATTTATTGAAATTTGATTGGAATATAATCATACATAATATTTATTTACATAAATACCATTGATTGGAAGCATTGGTGGCTCATATTTGTGGTTGATCAACTTATATGATCCACCTGGGTAGGCCTTTTCTATGACAAAAGGCTCTTCCCATGTTGGTTCAAACATGTCTCTCATCTTACAACATGAATTGATCTCTTAAAAACTAAAATGAGCTCTCCAACCTGAAAAACTCTTAAGCAGACCAACTTATTATGAGCTTGAATCATCTGTTCTTTATATAACTCAAGGTTTTTACATGCTTGGAGGTGTATCTACTCAAGACCTTCAAGTTCTTCCAATCATAACTTGGAATTCTACTTGATTGTCATTATGTTGCTCACAACTATTCTTAGTGATGGGAGTTGGACTTCTATGGGATGAAAGGCTTCAAACCAATGCACTAAGGAGAGAGGTGTGGACAGCATCAAAGTCCTATGCATAGTATAGTAAGCCTACAAGGCTTCAACTAAGTGATCGTGACACTATCATTTGTTGTCATCAAGTATCTTCTTTAGATTTTGAACAAGAGTTTTATTGATGGCCTTGGCTTAGGTAGTAGAAGGTGGAATATCTCCAATCAATGTTGTGTTGTCAGGAAAATTTGTTGATCTATTTACTTTTAAATACGACACCATTATCAGATATGATTTGTTAGGGTACTCCAATCAATATATGATATGGTTCCTAAATAACTAAAGGACCTGATGGCTTTGACCTCTCTCAGCAGAATTGTCTCTTCTGACTTGGAAAAGTAGTTTGTAGAAGCTAGAACCCTTGGATGAAGGAGGGTCAATCGGATCCACTATATTGGTACCCCAACACTCAAATGGCCATGAAGCTATGGTTAGAAGTAGAATGTTAGTGGCTGATGGCAGTGGCGTGCCGCATCCACATAATCTATGACCATCATTGGTGGGCTTCACACATCTTGAATGTAACTAACATAACCACATTGTGGTGAAATTATTTTTCGATTCTTCATCTTATCTTTCTGAAAGAGGAAAGATGATAAAAATGAAGAACCAAAAATATTCAAACACTTCTTGTGTTGGACACGACACAGATTCACATATATTCTTATTAGGGTGATCGAGTACGTCATTGAGGAATAATATACTATCTCAAGAGACAGAAGTCACCATCCTACAATAGACCTAATCACCTTAATAAGGACTCCTAAGGACTATGGGTCTTCAGAATGTACCAAAGATTCATTCCTTACTTTACATGGAAAAGTAAAGTAGGGTTTATTTTAAACCAGGTTCATTAAGTTCCCTATGGAAGCAAACCCCCATAGTTATTTACATCCTAAGGAATGAGATTCTTTAAGAATACTCTCGATTAAGATAAATGATCGTTGTCTCCAAAGATTTCAAAGATAGGACTATCAACCAATTAGTTTATTTTTAGAAGATCAAGTGGGATTAATCAAGAGGAGGGAGTTATTATCGAAACCAAAGAAATATAAGTAGGGGATGCTTATGATACTAGGAAGCCTGGTAAGTATCCCAAACTATCTTATGGTTGGGCTTTATATTTTTGAAACTGAAGGAAATTCTTTGTTTGAGTTCAATTTTTATTAGAAATCTAGGACTTAAAATTTCATGACACAAGATCACGAAAATGCCTACGAGATAAAGATTTATGCTTATGGCCCGCAAAGGGAAGTAGCAACCTCTGAACCTAAATCTAGGGAGCCTTGGTGAGGGCCAAGGCACGACTTAAATCAGAGGTGAAAATGGGTATTTGGTTTACCTCCACAAGAAAGGATAAACCACCCGACTGTTGGACTTACAACCACCTGGGGGTGGCCGCCAACTAACTCCTCATATGATTTTAAATACATGTAGGCAAGTCATATGCTTTTGCAAGATAGCTAAGTTGTTATTTATTTAGAAAGAGACTAAGTCCTTAAACACACTCTCTAAGAGACTAGATCATGTAGGGCATGATTAATGACTTAAATGTAATGCAACTTTTATTATATTTTTATTTTCAATTTTGGACAATTTATTTGACACAGGCTATGGGATTCATATGTCTAATGCATGAGAAATTGGATTATGGGCCAAAATCAGCAAGAAAGGAGGTGTGTTTCCACCATGGCTCTCAAAGGTCAAGCTAAGTTCTCTTGCAAAGGTGGAAGCCCTCCATAACAAGAGTGAAACAAGATGCTTTTTATGCATGATGTGAAAAAACATACAACATCCAGCTAAGAGGTTGCTAAATCTTTTATCTTGATTTACAACTAAGGCTTTAGGCAAGGTTATGAGTTGTTTATTTTTAATTTTGAGTTGATTAGTTGGATAGAAAATTTATTTTTTCCTAAGAGCCTAATCACATCCAGGCCATACATCAAAGCAAGGAAGAAACTAGGAAAATATGTCATCTTAATGCACAAACTAAACAAACATCAAACAGTTTATAAAGTTAGCGCAAAAGAATAAGAGGCCTTTTATGGTCAGGATCCACCGCACAAACCCAAAAAAAATTAGGTAGTGAGCTCTACCCTTATACAACCCAGATTACAAATGAATTAATTACAATCAAGAAGGGATTCATGTTATGGGAGTCTTCATTCTTCATTCTTCTTTCTTCTTTTGGTTGGTTGGAATGTGGTTGCTCCAAAGGCTTCACATGGTACATAAGACATAATATTATGACCAATGTTCATCCTAATCCCCCATAACAATCATTCCAAATCCTAATTGCAAAATTACATGAAAATAGGAAAATGTATATCTAACTAAAACTTGCAAAGTAGAGATTAGCTAAACAAACCACACAATCCCAAGCATGTGTATGAATAATTGGACTTAGCACCCCACACATGTGTAACCAAGTCCACCTGACCTATTTTGGATTATGCTTAGGGGTATAAGCAACCTGCATAGCAAAAAGTATTTATATAATTATTACATCACCCCTTAAGCACAATCCCCTACAGAAGATAATGATTAGACTAAGATCATCTTACCATTCAGTCTATGCATATAAACCCTAACATCTAGACTAAAACTTCACATCATAAAATAAAATCAAGCATCAAACCATGCACCTCCCTAACATACTAGAAATGGTGACTTGGCCTAATGTGTGTGTCATTTAAGGCTTGTGTGGTATGTCTTAGCTAGGCTTTAAGGTTAGAGTTTTCTAAGAATGAAGGGTTCAACTTAGAGGGTGATTTAATTTAAGTGGTTTAATTGATTTGGTTAAGTTTTATTTTATGATTTGATTTGTTTTGAATGAACCTACAATTAATTACTAAGTATTATACAAAGAGAAAAAGAGAAGAGGATGTCTCTTTCCTCCCTACCTTAAGTAACTTCTAAAGTATATTTATTTATTATGTGTTTTAATTAATCCTAACTTTAGATTTTTCCTAAACAAACCTATTTAAAGAGAAAGGCATTTTAAGATTAAGTAAAGTGAATTACTATCACAAAACACATAACACTTTATTTCTTTCCAATATGTGTAACATGCACACGGATGAATCCTAAGCATATCTATACATGCAAGTGGAATGTTAGAACACCTTAATGATGAATGCTAAGAGATGTTTCTTAAGGAAATTTGGAATGTTTCATATATGCATGATTTTGTTATGTAGAAAAGAGGGGTTCTTTTATCCATTATTCATATGCACATTTACATGTATGAAAGACATAGGTGAGTATGGCGACATTATTTTCTACACCAGGGGTGTAAGGTACTTAAAGTCTCGCAACCTGGATGTCTAGACTAATATACCACTTATTTTTAATACATGTGCATGTGCAGAAAAAGAAATGAATGGAAAAAGAGTCATGCAAAAGATTTTTTTTATGTTTGATTTGATTTGTTGGTTGTTTAATTTATATGTGCAAAAGTGAAGGTCCCTTTTAAAGGATAACATAGGAATGAATAGGAATGGATTTAACCAAGTGTTGTGTTCTTTTCAAATGAACTATACACTTTGCAAATCATATTCAAAACTAGGTTAAAAGAGAAGAGAAGGAAAAGTCACATAATGCACGTTTTATATTATACCCACATGCAAGCTTATAAATAATTATAAGTAGCATACTTCTCATTTGTAAACTTTGGTTTCTAAGTTTTGAAAATAATTTTGGATTTAGTAGTGATAATAGCCATTCATATTATTACTTTAGCCAAAACATGCAATTTGACATAAAGGAAACATTTAATTTTAATTTGATTTTTCAAAAGACATGAATGCATGATTTTCATATGACATACATATTTAGCATGCTAGGAAAGAAATAAAGTGATGTAAGCATGTAATTTCATTCACCTTAATTAATTTCTAAAGACAATCCTATGGAATAAGATCATTTAAAGTGAATCAAATTGTTTAAAGAAATTTTTAGTTTTGTTTTGAGTTTGACTTGAATTTAGGAAATGTGAAAAGGTTTGCTGGTCCTAACCCATCTCCCACATGTGTGTGTTATTTTAGTTTAATTTTTAGAACCATTAGTTTGATTTTATGTTTTGTTTAGGTGTACATTAAGTTCATAATTACCCCTTACCTACACCTCCTTAACATAATTATTCAAACAATTATGAGCCAACATATGATAAGCAACCACATTGAATTTAATTCAACAATGCTCCCTAAGAAAGAAAGGGCCTAATACAATTGGCTCACAATTATTGATTAATTAAGCAAAGGGGTTTAATTAAGTCCTTTCATAACCCTTCCCACACATGTAGGTTGGATTTGATTTCCTTAAGCTTACTTAAGTTATTGAACACCTAAGTATCTACCCAGCAAAAGATTGATTAAGTTCATATTGATTTTGAAAATTTGATTAAGTTAATTAAGAAGGTTATTAGTGGATTAACCTTTAATTAGGTTTGGATTAAGGAAGAAAGGGGATTTAGGGAATAGCTTAAAGAGAATATTCCAAAATTATTCCATAAACCTCCTGATCCCTTCAACAATGTCTAATTATCTTAATTAAATGATTAAACCACTGTTCACATGTTTAATTACCCTTAATTATATTAAGAGAGTGATTAGGGATTCATTAATTGATTTCCCTAATTAACTCATTAATAAATTCCAAAAAAATTAGGGGAGGCAGAGGTCATCCCCCAAAATATGCCTAAGAAGTTTGAAATTAATTAATGAATTAATTAGACAGTAATTAGTGTTATTAAGATTTCAAATAAACCCAAATTAAGGAAAACCCACTATTCAAAATAAATTAAAATTAATTTCATATTATTCCTCAATAAATTAGCTTTAAAATTAGCCCTCTTCATATTTTTTCTAATTTTTCTACATTTAGTTATATATTTTTGAAGTTTCAGTGATTAAAGATAATTAAATAACCCTAATTATATAACTAATCCCGCCAGCACCACGTGGACTGCTGACGCAGTGTGTGCTTTGCACGTGGCATGGCGGGATTAGTTATTTAAGTTATCACATCGGCAGAATAGTCAGTCGGCGGTGCTACGCACTTTCCCTTGGATCTTTCGATCAAAGATCGGATGGTCAAGATCAAGCCTGCAGTATCAAAGGGATCAATCATGGGATCTAACTTGGATTATTCAGGACCGTCCATCCAAAACATGTGGGATGGATGGTCCATGATTCATCCCACTACAAGATGGTGACCGCCCATCCCCCAGCTCATTCACTTGCCATTAGTGGTCCCAATTGAAAGCAGCTATCTGGGGTGCTCCCCAAATATTGAGGTAGCTTCGTTTAGTTGAGACAAAGCCCTATTGAAGGTTTGAAGGCATGAGATCAAGTGGATCCTCTTATTGGCCAAACTCCTCTTCAAGTGCTTGTAGCTTTGGTCTAGCTCCCACTTCCTGTGGCTCAAGTGCTTGGGATTTGACTTAGGTGAACTCGACTTGATGCCTTGAAGGTGCTTGCAAGAGGAATTGGCTTGTGGTGGTGAATTGAGCAATGTGGATTCTCCAATGAGCTCCCTTATTTCAACTTTGAAAAAATCCAAAAATTGAGAATTCAAAATAGCTTGAGGAAGCTTGGAGGAACTTGGAGAAGGTTACTCTGAGTTCCTAATGCTCAATTGAGTGATGTGATTTCAAGTGAAATTAGTAGGAGTGTATCTCCCCATAGAAGGATCAGATGACTATGAGCATCCCTTCCATTTTTGATCAATTGATCAGATTGATTGAGTTTGTTAGGTCATTTTGGATGCCATGTGATTCGATTTTGGCAAAGGGAGGGATTGGAGGAGGTTCCATGTGTTAAATGAGGTGTGGGAGGTGATCCCATGTGCTCATTTTGAGTGGGGTGGTCCATTTTGGCCTTGGATTGGGTTTTATAGATCCAAATCCATTGGGTCATGTGCACCACTCTTATTAGTGTCCATTTAGTCCACTAAGAGGGTGCCAAGTGGCCATGAAAAAAAGGATATGACCAAATTCTAAGTGGAATTGGCTATAGGTTACCCCTTGACCTAGGGGTAAAATGGTCATTTGGCTTTGATTTCAATTTGGCCAAATTTGGAATTGTTTGAAATTGGGTTGGTCCAAATTTTAATAAATTTGGAGTTAATTTGATATCATTTGGCTCATGTTGACCCATTTAGGTCAAAATGGGTCAACTTGGGTCAAGCTGACCAATTTGTCAAATTGGGTCAAACCAAGGGTTGGGTCAAGTTCATATGGCTATTTGAAATATTTTGGTATCATTGGTTTGGTTCAATTTGATTTGAATTTGGCTTTGGTTCATTTTAATTCATTTAGGTCAAATGGGTCAAGTTGACCAATTTGACCTATTTGACCTAATTGGGTTAGGTCATGGGTTGGTTTAGGTTTGGTTGGTCATTTGAAATATTTTGCAAGCTTTGGTTTCAATCAATTTTGGTTTGATTTGATTTTGGCTTGATTTGACCTTTTAGGATGAGTTGGGTTCATGGTCAATTGAGCTAGGTTGGGTCTAGTTTTCCAATTGAGGCTTTGGTCAAGTTCAACAAGTGATTTAGAATGAACTTGACCCATTGGTTTCAATTAATTTTTCTTAGATCAATATTTGACACATTTTGACTTTTTAGGTCAAATTGGGTCAACTTGGGTCAAGTGGCCAATTGGGCTTGGTTAGGCTCAAATGATGAGTTGGTCAAGTTCATACATTGATTATGAATTGGTTTTGATCAATGGTTTCAATCAATTTGGCCTATGGTGGATTTTGGCTAGTTTAGGTTTCATTTTGGCTAAGTGTTGACTTGGTCAACCCTTAGGTTTGACTTGGTTTGACCCAATTTGAGTAATTGATCATCTTATGATGATTGTTGCTCACAATATGAGGCTTAGATGGGCTTAGTTCAATCTAATTTGGGTAGGATTAAAATTTGACTCAAAAGGATACTTTAGGTCACTTTGGGTCAAGTGAGCCTAAGTGGGTCAATTGGCTTGATCAAGGCTTGATTCAAGTTTGATTGAACTCACATATGGACTTATGATTGAAATATAAATCTATTTGCAAGTGGTTTGAAGTTAAATGGGTTTTGATTCATTTGACAATTTCAAGTTCAAAGGGTGAACATGAGTATTATTTGGCTTTGAGTTTTGATTTTAGTTTAGGTTTGATGATTAAAGTTTATGTTTATATTTGGTTTCATGATTGAAGGATTGATTGAATCATGAAGAAAAATCAAGGGTTTGAATTAATTTGGGGTTGATTTGGCTAAGTTCAAGAATTTGACTTGAAAGGCTTAGGTTGAATTTTGGTTGAATTTGGATTTGAGTTTTGAATTTGGTTTTGGGTATTTGAATTTTTATTTCATTTATATTTGTGAATATAAATGAGAATATAAATGGGTTATGAGAAAATCTTTTGAATTTGAATTGATTTGGATTTGATTTGAGCTAAGTCCATAAGATGAAATCAAAGGGCTTAAGAAAGATTTTTTTTTAATTTGGAATTCAATCATGGGTTTCAATCATTTGGAATTGATTCATTATTTGAGAAAATCCATTAGAATTGATTTAAGATTTGAGAAAATCAATTAAGTTGGAATTGGTTTGAGTTTGAAATTGGTATTGGTTGGAGTTGGAAGTTGATTTGGATTTGAGAAAATCAATTAAGT
This sequence comes from Cymbidium sinense, assembly GCA_021442155.1. Taxonomy (NCBI): domain Eukaryota; kingdom Viridiplantae; phylum Streptophyta; class Magnoliopsida; order Asparagales; family Orchidaceae; genus Cymbidium; species Cymbidium sinense. The sequence goes on along the minus strand of CM038221.1, from coordinate 105,907,280 downwards.
TGGAAATGATTTTAAATTTGATTTGGAATTGAAGTTGATTTGAATTTGAAGTTGATTTTGAGAAAATCAACTAAGTTGTAATTGATTTGAGTTTGAAGTTGGTTTAAATTAATAGTTTGACTTGAAAGAAGGAAGTGAGGATTTGGTTCAAGCTATAGGGTAAGCAAGTTTTTCTAACACACCTAAGGCATAACCTATTCATATGGCTAACTCTTCTATGTCTCTAGGGTTAGGTTGAGTGTTCACCTAATCACTAGAAGTGTCTTAAGACTAAGAAACTCCTAGTTTCTAAGAGGAGTCTTATGTCTAAGATAGAGAGGTTGAGAGCTCATCCTAAAAATGATGTCAACAAAGGGTGCCCAATAGGTGTGGTGTGACTGACAAGGTACACCACATGTATTGGTGTTGACCGAAATGATCACAAACACTAACAAAAATGATCTAGTCCTAACCCAAGGTGCAGAAGAAATCAAGAGCTTAGTGCAATGTGACTCCGCTCATGTCAAAGACATAAGAGAGTGAAGGAGGAATCCACTAGGTGAACCTTCCACTAAGGAAACTAGTTCAAGTCATCCACAAAAGGATGAGAGGTTTGATTTGATTTGAGTCTCACTAGGGAGAAATTTGATTTGTTGATTTACGACTTGGCGCTCCATTAGGGACGAAAAAGTGAACTCTCCACTAGGGGAGTAAGTCTAAGTCATCCACTAGGGAGAAGAGGTTGTGTAATCTGCTGAGGGATTAAAATTTGAGATCCGCTCGGGGAACTAGAAAGATTTGCATCTCTCTAAGGAGAAGTAGATCAATTGATTGATTTGATTGTTGTTTGATTTATTGTGATTGTTTGATGATTTGGTTTGACTCCACTTAGGGAGGTTGATTGGTTTTATTTTGTTTGTTTAGTTGACTCCACTGAGGGAGGAGGGTTGAATTTGTTTCAAATTTTAATTTTTAGATTTTGAGATGGACCCTATTGGTTTGCGATGGATCACTGAGCCATGGTGGCTGGCCTAACTCAAATTTACCAATCCAAAGGTAGTCTACCAACACATAGGACTAGCCAACCAAAGGATTGCCTTTGTTGTAGATAGAATAGTAGACTTACATCCTCCAAAGTAGGGATCAGTTTCTGGGGTGATCCATTGGTGAGGCAAAGGATTGAACCCAACATAGGGCTGACTATTGAGTGGATGTCATTGGGGGACTTAAATCAGTTCATCGATAGTTAAGATTAATTTCATTTTTTAATTATTTTTGATGGATCCCATCGATTTGCGTTGAAGTAGGGTAGGCCTTGGTCTACCATTTACAATCCAAAGGGGTAGTCTACCAACCACAGTAGACTATCCAACTAAAGGGATGTCTTTGTTCAAAATAAGGAAGAAGGTGATGCTTTTCAAAAATGAACCATTAGAGTGACTATTGATTAAATGCCACTTGGGGACTTAAATCAACTCAAGATAGTCAGATTAATTTTATTTTTAATTATTTTGATGGATTGGTTTGAAGGATCACAGAAGGAGCTTATATCCTAGACCTTATTTATTGACCAAAGGAGTAGCTTCTGGGGGAGAACTATCCAACCAAAGAGTGCCTTTTCAATTTGCAATGGTTAATTCAGGAAGAAAGCGGGACTCACATCTTCTATACTAAGACAGGGGTGATCGGTTGCTTTGCAACAAATGAAACCTAATGTCTTGTGTTTACGTCATGCTAGAAAGAATGCGTGTAAACTTACATCTTCCAAGAAATGGCCAGGAAACTTGTATGGTAAAATAGATTGAACTAACCTAAGGCATGGGAGAGAGTGTTGACCCAGACTTATCTCTCAACTTCGGGCAATTCTATAGAGTTGCGACACGCCTAAAGATAGAATGCACTTGGAAGAGGCCTTGAATTCTAATCCACAAGAAAAATTTTTTTTTGTTTAATTTTTTCATGGACCATGTTAGTTTGAGGATCACATTAAGAGCTTATATCCTTATCTCTAGATTCTTGAACCAAGGGAGAATTTGCATCCAAATCAAATTCTCCAACCCAGGTGGCTACTAGGGGGACTATCAATCCAAAGTAACCCAAGTAGTGTCTAAATGGTTGGGGCGTGATCCAAGTAGAGTGCCTGAGAGGGGCCACTAAGGGCTTGATCCAAAACCTTGGAGAAGATAATTTATATAGGTATTCAATGGTCAACACAAGGAGAAGTCTAACATCACAAGAGTGGTGTATCCAGGTGAGTCATTGTGCAGAACATCAACCAACTAAGGTGCTCGTCTACAACGGAATAAGCTGGGGACTCCTTCTATAGTGGATTGTGGGATTCATCTTGACATAGGTGTTATCCGACTTAGGGCGACTACTGAGTGATTATCACTAGGGACTTATATCAACTCAAATGTAGTCAAGAGGAAAGGAGCCTTTGGGGTACTTATCCTAAGCCTCAAATATACTTGACCTAGTTAGTACATGATGATTAGTTCAAGAAGAAAGAATGGGTAGTCACATCTTCATAAACAAAATCAACATGAGGTTGCTTACTGGTTGGGTAGTGAAGTCTACCAAACAAACAAGCCACTCATTAGTTTGCAATGATCAAGTTAGGAAGAAAGCACGGGGACTCATATCTTCTAAACCAAGTGACAACTAGGGTGACATACTATCAAGGTAGCATGTAAACCTGACCTAGAGCAGCTAATGAGTGAGTGCCACAGGGGGCTTGCTCCCACATCAATTAGCGAGATAAAGATATGTTTATTTTGTGCTTGTTAAAGGAATAGGATGCTAGGTTATCTCACATCTACCCTAAACATGCTTGGAGAATTTGATGAAATGGTGCCATGAATGGTGATTGGATTCCCATGAAGAAAGGATGTCATTTAGGTTCTCTCACACCTAACTTAGTTATGCTAATAGAATTAGGATGCCTCTTAGGATCTCTCACACATATTCTAGTAGCACTGGAAAATGTGTTTGGTTGTGTCAGTGTTCTGAAAGAGGGATAGGATGCCTCTTGGGTTTCTTATACCTATCCTAAACACGTCATGATGGATTCGCAAGCTAAGCAAACTACGCTTTGAAAGAAGAAAAGATTTTGATAAATTGGAATCAAATTTTGTTCTTTTGTTGATGATTGTTTTCAAACATATTTTATGGGTAATATTTCTTCAAATAGAGCCCTTAATTGGAAGCATCGGGTGTTCCCCTTTACAATCAATAAGTTCATAGGATCCTCCTTGGTAGGCTTTCTCTATGATAAAAGGGCCTTCTCAAGTGGGTTCAAACTTGCCTCCCATCTTTCGATGGGCAACAATTAGTCTCCTTAGGACTAATATAAGTTCTCCTACTTAAAAAACCCTAGGGCGGACCATCTTGTTGTGAGCTTGAATCATTTTGGCTTTGTACAACTCGAGGTTCTGGCACCCCCGTAGGCGTCTCTCCTATAAACCTTCAAGCTCTTCTAACTGCAACTTTGCATTATGCTCTGTAGTGATCTTGCTACCCAATGCTATCCTTAGTGATGGAAGTTGAACTTCTAAAGGTAGAACGGCTTCAAACCCATACACTAAGGAGAATGGGGTAGATTGAGTTGGAGTTCTATATGTGGTGCGGTATTCTCACAAGGCTTCAACCAACTGCTCATGCCACTATCGCTTATTATCATCGAGCATCTTCTTTAGTATTTGGATGAGAGTTTTTTGAACGCTTCTGCTAGGCCATTTGCTCTGGAGTAGTAGATGGTGGAGTATCTCCAATCCATACCGTGCCTTATATTTGTTGATCTTGGTGCTTTTGAATGCGATCTTATTATGATATAATTCATCAGACCACGAACTTATATATGATATGGTTAAAACTTGCGAGTTGTGACCTCTGAGTGGGATTGCCTTTCCCCAGAAAGTGTGGCGAGTATGAAGCGATGACCTTTAGAAGAAGGATCGATCGACCCACTATGTGGTACCCCAACACTCAAATGGCCATGGGATGTAGGATGTAGAATGTTGGGTGGTTGATGTAGGACCACCTGTACGACAGATGGCATCCTAGATATCCATGCAATATGTAATCATCGAGAATATCTAGTCTCTTGATCTTTGCTTTCATCTTCGGACCAGATTGATACACTCCACATAGACCTGAATGTACCTCAGTCACGATTCTTTAGGCTTCATGTTTGTCCAAACATCGTAACCATATTTGATCGAAGGACCGTCAGTACAAGGTGTCATCCACAAGAGCATAGGAGAGAGCTCTCTGTTTCACCTGATGGGCTTGTGACTTCTCTTAAGGTAGTTTGCCGATGTTCAAGTAATCTATGAACAATTTCCTCCAATCTAGCTCCTTATCCTTACTAGCAACGGCAACCTCCCCTTCAAGAGAAAGTCTTCGATGAGTTCAGCATCAATAAGGGATAGGACTTGTCTGTTTTGGTTATTAGAATGGACTCATCTTCCGGTCATGTCAATTCTTTGGCAAGTTTGGCTAAAGCATCTGCTACTACGTTCTATGCCTAGGGAACCTTGTAGATGGTGACTTCAGGGATTTGGGCCAACAGCTTCATGGTATACTCATGATAATGGCAATGCTTGGGTTTGAGAACCTTATAATACTTGGCAATCTGGTTGATGACCAACTAAGAATTTCCATAGATGTTGATGCTCTTGACACACATTGTAATGGCTAACTCCAGACTGATAATCAAAGCCTCATATTTGGCTTCATTATTGGTGTAGAGATTGGAGAGATAGTATAAGAATCTCATCACAATTTGGTCTGTAGTTAAGAGGACTATTCCTACCTCTGCCTTTCCTGGAAGAGTAGATCGTGGTTCTTCTCCTTCATGAAAGGAAGCCGCACCATCAAAATACATCTCCCAATGGTGGTTTTCAACCTTCTCTAAGTTCATGATTTGTTCTGGAGATCATCGGAGAGTCAGTGTGCTAAGAAATTCGCTAGTGCTTATCATTTCGCAAAGTGAATATGATATCAAACTACGAGAATCATGGACCAATGTGCAACCGGATAGCATTGGCCATGAGAGAGATGCTACAAAGGGATTGGTTCTGAAATCAAGTTCACCTTATGAGAAAGCATATAGTGTCGAATGGGAAAGATTAAAGATAGTCAATGTTTCTTAATAGGGTAGTTCACTTCAATAGGGATCAGATGATGGCTAAGGTAGTAGAGAGCACTCTCTTTCCCTTCATCATTGGCTTGGGCCAACAAAGCGCCAAGGGAGTCATCCAATGCAGTAGTGTAGAGGATGAGTGGCATGCCCGAGATAGGAGCTGCTAGAATTGGCGGCTTCACCAAACACTGCTTGATATCTTCAAAGGCATGTTGGCACTTGTTATCCCACTTGAACTTTGCATCCTTTTTGACAAGTGCTAAAAATGGCTTGCATCTTCCCGATAAGTTAGAGATAAAGCATCTTAGATATGCCAACCTCCCTTGGAAAGATCTGAGTTGAGTTAAACTTTTGGGAGGGGGCATTTCTAAGATAGCTTTGATCTTTCCTATATCTATTTATATTCCCCGATGTCGGACAACAAACCCAAGGAATTTCCCTAAAGCTACTCTGAATGCACACTTCAAGGGATTCATTTTGAGGTTATATTACCTTAACCATTCGAAAACCACTCTCAAATCAAAGATACAGTCTTACTTTTCTTTGCTCTTGACTACTAGATCATCAACATAGCACTCAACCTGATGATGAATGAGTTCATTGAAGATGAAGTCATGGCCGCTGGTATGTAGCACCAGATTTTATGAAAGGCATGACCTTATAACAATAGATTTCGATCGAGGTTCAAAAAGTAGTGTTTCTTTCATCTCAGGGGCCATCTTGATTTGGTTGTAGCCAGATAACCCATCCATGAAGGAGAAAATTGCATGAGATGAGGCAATGTCCACCATTAATTCTAGTATAGGAAGAGGAAACTCATCCTTAGGACATGCCTTATTTAAGTCCCTGAAATTGACATATATACGAATTTAGCCATTCTTCTTCTTAGCTAGGACAACACCAGAAGGTATTTTTCTTTCCTGATGAAACCAGTATCGATCAATTTCTTGACTTCAGAAATGACCTGTTGTTCAATTTCTAGTCGCATGTGTCTAGGATCCTCCTTGATAGGATTAACGTTAGGTTCTATAGCTAGTTTATGGACTACTATGTTAGGAGATAATCTGGGCATCTCTTCATAACTCCATGCAAAGCAATCCTTAAACTTCAATATCTAACTAAGTCATTAGTTTTTTCTTCATTCAGCAACGAACTGATGTAAGTCGAGCATGGATTTTCTTCCATCCTGAGGTTGATTTCTTTAAGCTTATCAATTATTGAATGGATCTCCTCTTTGAATTCTAGTGGTATATCTTTGATTTGGAGATCATCCGGATCATCTGAAGTTTCTAAAAACACATCCTTATAAGAGTTAGAGTGGTGCGAAAAGAACCTATCAGACTCCAGATGGTTGGTAATAACTAAGTAGTAATCATCATCATCGACTGGTCCCACTGTATCGAATCCTAGTCCTGATCTTGATTGTGCATCCCTGCCTATGTTGTTCCACAGCTTTTCAAAGTACTCTGACCTATTTTTAGACCACGTATAAGGAATTAAACCCTTCTTTGCAAGATTAAGAACACAAGGCAAGTACCAATCAAAAGAAAATTTCATTAATTTTGTATTTGAATTATCCTCAAGTCTTGCATCAGTTTATGGACTTGAGGATGATGATCCCAATAAGAATCTCTTCGGCTTGACATCCTTGGAAGTTTGGGGGGCTTCCTTAACTACTAAACCTTCAATTTTTTGAGAGGAAAGTGAGGTTAGAGCTAAGGTTCCTAACTGTTGCTTGATAGTTTCACATAAACTTCATTCGAATACATTCATGCTATGCCTAGAGGCCTGGTCTTCATCACTATCCAGCTTGAGTGTCACCTCCAATGAAACCCGCTGAGAGGGTTGGCTGGTATGCTAATCACATTAGACTTGTCCTTCGAGCTGGATTCTAAATCTATGTGAATATTAGGGGTACTCCTGTGAATTGGAACATAACCCCTGTTGGCTGGTTGCCAACCAAGTGGTCTTCCACCTCTAGAATTGCCTCTATGTTTGCCTCTGCCTTTGCCTAGTTAAGGCCGAGTCATCCTACCCACATGTCCATATGATGGAATGAACTGTGGGAGGAATGTGATATGCGGCTCTACTTCATCCTTTGTATCCTTTTCTTGTTCACTTGGATTTTCATTTTTCTTTTCTTTTTCTTTCTCTTTTTTCTTTTTCTTCTTTTTCTTTTTCTTTTGAATCTAAATTTTGACAAAGTTCATGAGAAAAGGTGTTTTGCGAAAGATAGTAGGCTGCATCCTCATATATCTCAACCTCTCTGACTGAAAATGGATTTTTATCTCCTTTGATATAACATTCAATCCTATCCTTCCTGAACTTGATGCACTGATGGAGAGAAGATGGAATCATCTTGTTCTGATGTATCCAAGGCCTATAGAGCAAAGCGGTGAATGAAGTATTTGAATCAATGATATAGAACTTGGCTTCAGTCTTCCAGTCACCTATCTCTAAAGGTAACACTATGGAACCTAAAGCCTTCTCGCCTTGTTCATTAAATCTTCTCAATATCATCTGATCTCCTTGAAGTGTGGAGATGTCAATCCTCAAATAGGCTAGGGTCTTTAGACTCATAATGTTCACCAATGCACCTAGATCAACAAGAACCCTGGAAAGTCTGAATTTGCCTATGTCGACTGTAATGTAGAGGGGATGGTTGTGCTCCATGTCCCCCCAAAAGAAGGTCTTCATCTATAAAAGTGACTCCCTGGGCTTCTTTGGAATAATTTGCCACCTCTCCAATAGTGGTTAGCTGAGCTAAGCATATCTCTAGATCAAGAAGAGCCTTGATTAATGATTCCCTCATCTCTTTGGATAAGATATGGGCATCATATATGCTTAACTTAGATGAAAACTTTCTTAAGTGAGAGAGGGCATTGTAGTCCACCATGGGTTTATCCTCCACAAGCATATCCAAGAGTGGAGCATCTTGTGGAGGGGCTTCTTGATCATTTAAACCAATGACTTGTTTCCCCTTATCTTGAGGTGCTGCCCTAAGAGGTAGAACCTTGCCACTACGGAGGTTGACTTTGGTGATCTCTTATGGTAGGTTAGTTGAAGATTTTATCTGCTTGTTAGGCTCACCTATAGCTTCTCTTATGGGACCCTCAGAATTGGATGATTCCAAGTCTATCTTAAGAGGTGAACCCATAGTATTCAAAGAAGGAAAGTCCAACTCTGAATCAAAAAGAGGAAGATCAGAGTTGTTATAATTGTTGTTTATACTTGGAGAGTTTTCAGTAATAGTAGAATTAGACAACCCATCAGAAGTGACACAAATATAATTTAAGCTAACTTTATTCCTAGATTTCTTGGATTTTGAAGGAGGTGCATAGTAGAAATTTAGTAAAGTAAGTGGGTGAAAGATTTAATGCCCTCATCTGCTGATACAAGATTTCTACTATAGGAAGAGCTAGAAGAGAGTGATGTAGTAGCAAACTATGGACTGGAGGTGGATTAGTGGTTGCTTACTTGTATCCCAGTCGGGCATGGCATGCCGCTTGAGCTCTACCTTCCCCAAGTTATCCTAAACAACTTGCAAACCTTCCTTGATGTTGGAGGTTCGAGCTGCATCAGGCACCTGCAAGAAAAGTTTCTTAATTTTGGACACAATCTTCTTAGAGGTTCTGGATAAAGAGATATCCCAACCTTCTTTGGTTTTGAAAAGATCGCAGGTATCCCCAAGGATTACCCTAATGGAACTAGATGGTTGTTCCACAAGGTATTCCATCGGGATAACTATGGTGCCTGTCTTGTAGCTATGCTCAAGCCAGCCCTTGATTGTAAAGAAATTCTCCAAAATATGACCAAGCATGCAGTGATAGGGGCAAAAGTTAGGATCATTGCTTTTGCCCACTTCCTCTAGCCTTCTAGGCTCGGGAAACTGAAAATCAAGCTTCTTTAAGAGATTCTTAAATATTTCCCTGATTATCTCCCTCTTAAATGAATATGGTTTGTTTAATTTATCCATAAGAGTAGGTGGACTGTAGCTACCTAGTGGTGGATATGTGTACCACTGCTACTGCAGATATGGCTGAGAAGGAGGTGGTGAAGGCCGTGGAGGCTACTGTGGCAACCGGTAGGATGGCCTCGATGGTAGTAGAGGTAGAAGTGATGGTTGTGGAGCTTGAGATCTCTCATACTGCTCTTTGGCTGGTTACTTCCCCTTGTTTACTACTATCACTACCCCTGGCTTCTTCTTATAAGCTTTCTATGGCTTTAGCTTTTTTGATTGGTCTGAAAAAGGCAACTGTATGGCTTTTCCTTGTAAGCTAGCTGCCTTGTTGATTAGTTTCTCAAATATTTTGATGGTAAAAACTTTGAGCATGAAGGCGATCGGGCCATGAATATTCTTCAGCAAAATTTCAATGGCATGATGTTTAGACTGCTACGGTTCGCATTTCATTCTTAAATTGTGCCATCTAAGAATATAATCAATGAGAGACTCACCAGGGTGTTTTTGAGCCACAACGAGATCGCCTACAGTCACCCTTTACTGAGCTCCAGCAAATCTCTTAATGAAGAGTTGCTCCAACTCAGCAAAAGTCTTCATTGAACTATTGGAAAGTTTAGAGTACCAATCGAAGGTTATGCCTGCTAAGCTACTGATAAAAATTCATAATAGGAGAGCATCACTGCCACCAGCGTTGCAACAACTGGCTCTGAAGTGTGTAATATGCTGCCATGGGTTCCCATTACCATCAAAGCTCTTAAAAGTAGGTGGCACGAAACCCTTAGGATATTGGATGGCATCATATTCCTTTGGGTTGGGTCTACCCTTTGGAACCGATGATCCTCCTTGGGCTTGAGCCAACTCTTCTCTCACTTACTTCTCAACCATAGTTCTAATGTCCTTTTTCTATATGGAGGTATTATCTACTACCTTCCTATATAAGCTAGTGTTGCCTTGCTCTACTGGAGGTAAAGTCTTGGTTGGATCCAAGACATGCAGCAACTTTGGCTGACTAGTCTCTATGGTAGTAGGATGCACTATCGAGGTTTAGTTCTGAAGTGCCAAAACTGCTGCTAGCAAGTCTTCAATCCTCTTCCCCATCCTATTTATTTGTTCATCCTTTTTTTTAATTGCTGAAGGAGGTATTGGGTCGAGTAGGTTGTGTCTTCCTGCTAGGCCTCAACACCTTCCAAAGTCTATTGATCATGAATGACGGAACCCCTGGTGTCTACCATGTGTACCCCCATTGAATCCTCTAACAGATCATCTTTATTAGTATCAAAATTGACTCATCCTCTAAATCAGACCAAGCATATCCTAAAATCTCCTGCTTCTCCACTAGATACTGAGCTACAATGTCATCTAGGGATCAGTCTAACTGAATAGTATAAAAGATCGAGGCTGACCGGTAGTAGGATCACTGTCATGAATAGATAGACATCTAACCTCTGCTACTGCTAAAAATCTAACCCTATGAAGGCTACGCTCAGTAGAGGATAGATTTTCTTGACTACTGCTAGATCTAGATGGAGTGGTACTCCTAGGAGGATCTATAGCCATGGGGGCAACTGAACTGTCTCCTGCTCCCTCTACTGCTATCTATATACACTGCTATGGTGGTGGTGGTGATGGAATGACTACTATACTCTATGGTCTCCATTCCTTCTTCACAATAACTAGGGCAGAAGGTCGAGCAGGAGAGCTCAGCATCACCTCAGTCGATGGTGTAGATGGAATGGGATCTCTTGGTCATAACTGGATCACCAATGAGGCTCTCTCCTCAAATGCAGCTTTATGGCCTTTATTGTAATAGTGGATGATGGAATATGTACATGAGATGGTGGGCGTTGAGCAAAGTGGTGTGGTGGAAGCACCACTGACTCTCTCTAGGTAGGAGCTCCTCTCCTATGGTGGGCAGTACCCGTCAGTAAGATGCTATCAGTATGATCGGTGCGGGTAGTGCACCGATCTGGAAAGTCGACAAGGGCTAAGGCTACTGACTACTTATTGTACCTCCGTCACTCCCGGCTAGTAATATGCACTAATGTACGGGCCTCCCTGGCCCTCTCCTGTCTGATCTATCTACCCACACCGTGGGGAATGATTGAACGTAAATCAAAGCGATCCCGGCACGATCGTCTATAGCTCACTCGGCAACTGATCAGGCGGCATATAACCTTCTCCTCTCACTGATAGGAGCATAAATTATTTCTGGTGGAGGTGGCGAAATCCTAACATCTCTCTCAGATCCAAAGAGAGGGTGGAACTTATTTTCTGTGATCAGCAGGGAAACCATCCTAGGAAACTCCTCTACTGCAGCTTGGGAAACTGCCTCCAACTCCTTGGCTATGCGGGTATGATACCGCTTGATCATGCAGTTCTTCTTTTGGCGTTGAGTCCTGGTAGGTCTAGCAATGTGGGAACTAGACCCAATCTCAAAGGAAGAGGAGACAATCCCTGGAATCAGGAGAGCCTTCCTCTTGGAGGGATCCAATGAGTGGGTCTTGCCGTCTTGGAGCAAGGGGAATAACGGTGCATTGGTGCGGAACTACTACTGTGAAAACGCCACGCCTTCCTCTTTAGCGAGGATCTCAATCGATGGTAACTCAACGGATGATGAGCATCACCAGTCCACGCTCCTGCTGACTGTTGTGAGGGTGGTCCCTTTAGATGTGATCCTAGCCCCTCACCAAAATGGATAGGCGGTGAAGTCGACGAGGGCTTGATCAAGACCAAGTACATCCTGAAAAGGAAATGTAAAGATATACTTCTGGGCTACCATTGAACTAAACTGCATTGAATTGAACTGATTGAAACTGACTGAAAGTCTGCAATGTTGGAAAACTAACCTGAATCAAATTTCTTACTTATTGATTATTTTGAATTTTTATTTAGAATTTGAACCCACACTCAACAACTTGAAAGTGTTAAATGGGGCTCAAATGAATTTAGAGAGATTTTGAGATTGATTGGAAAGAAGATTTTTGGATGTAGAATTCCTTTTTAACAAATTTGTGTGTGTTGAAAATGGGTTCAAACATTTTTGGAGAGATTGATGCTTCCATAGGTTCATATTTGAATTTGATTTTTGAGTTTGCGGACCCTTTATTTAACAAATTTGACTATGCTATAGTAAATGGTCAATTGATTTTGTTTTGTTTATGATTTTGGAATTTACTCACTTAGCAAATTTGGGTATGGTAGGCGAGGTGTTTGAAAACAATTTTCTTCTTTTGTTTGCATGTTTGTGAATCATGTGTGAATTTAAAATTAGAATCCTCATTTAGCAAATTTGGGTATGCTAAATGAAGAATCCAAATGTGTTTTGTTTTTATTGATTTTTGAAAAGAGGATTCTTAGCAAATTTCAGTAAGCTAAGGAAATCCAAATATATTTTGTTTTTGTTGATTTTTGAAAACAGGATTCTTAGCAAATTTCGGTTGGCTAAGGAAATCCAAATGTGTTTTGTTTTTGTTGATTTTTGAAAAGAGGATTCTTAGCAAATTTAGGTATGCTAAGGAAATCCAAATGTGTTTTATTTTTTTTTTTTAAAAGAGGATTCTTAGCAAATTTAGGTATGCTAAAGAAATCCAAATGTGTTTTTGTTTTTGTTGATTTTGGAAAAGAGGATTCTTAGCAAATTTAGGTTTGCTAAGGAAATCCAAATGTGTTTTGTTTTTGTTGATTTTTGAAAAGAGGGTTCTTATCAAATTTAGGTATGCTAAGGAAATTCAAATGTTATGTTTTTTTATTTCTTTTATTTTGATTTTGAATTTTGAAAAAGAGGATCTTCACTTAGAAAATTTGAGTATGCTAAATGAAAGATCCAAATGTTGTTTTTTATTTTTGATTTTTGAAAAACAGTATCTTCATTTAGCATATTTGGGTATGCTAAATGAAAGATCCAAATGTTGTTTTCTAATTTTGGATTTTGATTTTGATTTTGATTTTTGAAAAAGAGGATCTTCATTTAGCAAATTTGGGTTTGCTAAATGAAAGATCCAAATGTTTTTTTTTTTTATTTTTTGATTTTGATTTTGATTTTTGAAAAAAGAGGATCTTCACTTAGAAAATTTGGGTATGCTAAATAAAAGATCTTTTTTTTTTTTTGATTTTTGAAAAAGAGGATAGTTGATTTTATTTTGAAAAGATGATTGTTGAATTTCTTTTAAAAAATGTGATTTTTTATTTTTTTTTGAAAAATGAAATCTTCATTCAGTAAATTGAATGAAGATGTTCATTTTATGCTTTTGGAAAATATGAATTTGGATTTTTATTTTTCAAAAGAGATTGTTGATTTTATTTTGAAAATATGATTATTGATTTTGATTTTGAAATGAAATCTTCATTCAATAAATTGAATGAGGATATTCATTTTGTGCTTTTGGAAAATATGATTTTGGATTTTAATTTTGAAATGACCCTACATATAACAATCATGAAGATTGTTAGATGAGGGTGATTTATGAAAATTTTTGTGCAAACATTTTATTATGTGCATTTTGAAAAAGTGCTTTTTGGAAATTAATATTTTTAAAAGGATTTATTTTTCTTTATATTTGGAATGAACCTTTCTTTACCATAAAAATGGTAAGGAGAAAGTCTTTAGTTATTTCCTTTTATCAAATTTTTATTTTCACCTATTGGAGAACCCAATCGGGGTTTTAAGACCCACACAGAGTGAGGTCCTAAAATCTAAAGATGTTGGCTAACTTAGCTTAAGGATAAAATAAACTAAGTGCCAACAGAAAAGAAAGATAGTATTGGATTCATATAAAATACAAACCCACTATCGATACTTGGAGACAACGATCATTTACCAAAGTTGGAGAGAGGAACCTCCCCAGCGGAGTCACCAGAAAAAATAGTGGTGAAATTATTTTTTGATTCTTCATTTAATCTTTCTGAAAGAGAAAAGATGATAAAAATGAAGAACTAAAAATATTCAAACACTTCTTATGTTGGACACCACGCAGATCCACAGATGTTCTTATTAGGGTGATCAGGTACGGCATTGAGGAATGATGTACCATCTCGAGAGATAGAAGTCACCATCCTACAATGGATCTAATCACCTTAATAAGGACTATGGGTCTTCAGAATGTACAAGAGATTCTTCCCCTACTTAACATGGAAAAGTAAAGCAAGGTTTAGTTTAAACCAGGTTCGTTAAGTTCCCTATGGAGGCAAGCCCTCATAGTTAATTACATCCTAAGGAATGAGATTCCTTAAGAATACTCTTGATTAAGGTAAATGGTCATTGTCTCCAAAGATTTCAAAGATAGGACTATTAATCAATTGGTTTATTTTTAGGAGATCAGGTGGGATTGATCTGGAGGAGGGAGTTATTATCGAAACTAAAGGAAGATAAGTAGGGGATGCTTATGATACTAGGAAGCCTAGTAAGCATCCCAAACTATCTTATGGTTGGGCTTTATATTTTTGAAAATGAAGGGAATTATTTGTTTGAGTTAAATTTTTATTTGAAATCTAGGACTTACAATTCCGTGATACAAGATCACAGAAATTCCTAAGAGGTGAGGATTTATGCTAATAGCCCAGGAAGCAGCAATCTCTGAACCTCAATCTAGGGAGCCTTGGTGAGGGCCAAGGCACGACCTAAATCTAAGGTGAAAATGGGTATTTGATTTACCTCCGTAAGAGAGGATAAACCACCAGAGTGTTGGACTTACAACCGCCTGGGGGTGGCCGCTAACTAACTCCTCCTACGATTTTAAATACATGTCGGTAAGTCATATGCTTTTGCAAGATAGCTAAGCTGTTGTTAATTTAGAAAGAGACTAAGTTCTTAAACACACTCCCTAAGAGACTTGATCATTTAAGGCATGATTAATGACTTAAATATATTACAAATTTTGTTATATTTTTATTTTTATTTTTGGATAATTCATTTGACACAGGCTATGGGATTTATATGCTTAATGCATTAGAAATTGGATTATGGGCCAAAATCAGCAAGAAAAGTGGTGTGTTTCCACCATGGCTCTCAAAGGTCAAGCCAAGTTCTCTGGAAAAGGTGGAAGCCCTCCATAACAAGAGTGAAATAAGATACTTTTTATGCATGATGTGAAAAAATATACAACATCTAGGTAAGGGGTTGCTAAATCTTTTATCTTGATTTACAACCTAGGCTTTAGATGAGATTATGAGTTATTTATTTTTAGTTATAAGTTGATTAGTTGGATAGAAAATTAATTTTTTCCTAAGAGTCTAATTGCATCTAGGCCATACATCAAAGCAAGGAAGAAACTAAGAAAATATGTCATCTTAATGCACAAGCTAAACAAACATCAAACAATTTATAATGCTAGCGCAAAAGAATAAGAGGCCTTTTGTGGTCGGGCTCCATCACACAAACCTGAAAATAAATTGGGTAGCTGAGTACTACCCTTATATAACCCGGATTATAAATGAATTAATTACAATCAAGAAGGGATTCATATTATGGGGGTCTTCATTCTTCATTTCTTCTTTCTTCTTTCTTCTTTCTTCTTTTCTTTCTTCTTTCTTCTTTCTTCTTTTGGTTGGTTGGAATATGGTTGCTCCAAAGGCTTCACATGGTACATAAGACATAGTCTTATGGCCAATGTTCATCCGAATCCCCCATAACAATCATTCCAAATCCTAATTGCAAAATTACATGAAAATGGGAAAAAGTATATCTAACTAAAACCTGTAAAATTGAGATTAGCTAAACAAACCACATAATCCCAAGCATGTATATGAATAAATTGGACTTAGCACCCCACACATGGGCAACCAAGTCCACCAAACCTATTTTGGATTATGCTTAGGGGTATAAGCAACCTACACAGCAAAAAGCATTTATATTTTTATTATAGTGCCCCTTAAGCACAATCCCCTGTAGAAGATAATGATTAGACTAAGATCATCCTACCATTTAGTCTACACACATACACCCTAACATCCAGACTAAAACATCACATCAAAAAATAAAATCAAGCATCAAACCATGCACCTCCCTAACATAGGACTAGAAATGGTGACTTAGCCTAATGTGTGTGTCATTTAAGGCTTGTGTGATATGTCTTAGCTAGATTTAAGGTTAGAGTTTTCTAAGTATGAAGGGTTCAATTTAGAGGGTGGTTTCATTTAAGTGGTTTAGTTGATTTGGTTAAGTTTTATTTTATGATTTGATTTGATTTGATAGAACCTACAATTAATTATTAAGTGTTGTAAAGAGAGGAAAAGAGAAGAGGACTTCTCTTTCCTCCCTACCTTAAGTAACTTCTAAAATAGATTTATTAATGATTTTTATTTTAGTGAATATTTTATTATGTTTTTTAATTAATCCTAAGTTTAGATTTTCCTTAAACAAACCTATTCAAAGAGAAAGGCATTTTAAGATTAAGTAAGGTGAATTACTATCACAAAACACACAACACTTTATTTCTTTCCAACATCTGTAACATGCACATGGATGAATCCTAAGCATATCTATACATGCAAGTGGGAACGTTTGTACACCTTAATGATGAATGCTAAGAGATGTTGCTTAAGAAAATTTGGAATGTTTCATATATGCATGATTTTGTTAAGTTGAAAAGAGGGGTTCTTTTATCCATTATTCATATGAACATTTACATGTATGAAAGAACTAAGTGAGTACGGTGCCATTATTTTCTACATTAGGGGTATAAGGTACAAGACCTACTTGGGGCTACTTAAAGCCTTGCAACCCCAGGATGTCCAGACTAATATACAACTTTTCTTAAATACATGTGCATGTACAGAAAAGAAATGAATGGAAAAAGAGTCATGCAAAAGATTTTTTTATGTTTGAATTGATTTGTTGGTTGTTTAATTTATATGTGCAAACGTTAAGGTCCCTCTTAAAGGATAACATAGGAATGAATAGGAATGGATTTAACCAAGTGTTGTGTTATTTTCAAATGAACTATACACTTTGCAAATCCTATTCAAAACTAGGTTAAAAGAGAAGAGAAGGAAAAGTCACATAATGTACATTTTATATTATACTCACATGCAATCTTATAAATAATTATAAGTAGCATACTTTTCATTTGTAATCATTGATTTCTAAGTTTTGAAAATAATTTTGGATTTAGTAGTGATAATAGCCATTCATATTCTTGCTTTAGCCAAAACATGCAATTTGACATAAAGGGAACATTTCATTTTTAATTTATTTTTCAAAAGACATGAATGCATGATTTTCATATGACATGCACATTTAGCATGCTAGGAAAGAAATAAAGTGATGTAAGCATGTAATTTCATTCACCTTAATTAATTCCTAAAGACGGTCCTATGAAATAAGATCATTTAAAGTGAATCAAATTATTTAAAGAAATTTTTTTTTTTTTAGTTTGATTTAAATTTAGGAAATGTGAAAAGGTTTGTTGGTCCTAACCCATCTCCCACATGTGTTTGTTATTTTAGTTTAATTTTTTAAACCATTAGATTGATTTTATGTTTTATTTAGGTTAAGGTGTAAATTAAGTTCATTAATAACCCCTTACCTACACCACCTTAACATAATTATTCAAACAATTCTGAGCCAACATATGAAATGCAATCACATTGAATTTAAATCAGTAATTCTCCCTAAGAAATAAAAGGTCTAATGCAATTGGCTCACAATTATTGATTAATTAAACAAAGGGGTTTAATTAAGTACTTTCATAACCCTTCCCACACATGTAGGTTGGATTTGATTTCCTTAAGTTTACTTAGGTTATTGAACACCCAAGTATCTACCTAACAAAAGATTGATTAAGTTTAGATTTATTTTGAAAATTTAATTAAGCTAATTAAGAAGGTTATTGGTGGATTAACCCTTAATTAGGTTTGGATTAAGGGAGAAAGGGGGTTTAGGGAATAGCTTAAGGAAAATATCCCAAAATTATTTCATAAACCTCTTGATCCCTTAAACAATGTCTAATTATCTTAATTAAATGATTAAACCACTGTTCACATGCTTAATTACCCTTAATTACATTAAGAGAGTGGTTAGGGATTCATTAATTGCTTTTCCTAATTAACCCATTAATAAATTCCAAAAAAATTAAGGGAGGTAGAGGTCATCCCCCAAAACATGCCTAAGAAGTTTGGAATTAATTAATGAAGTCATTAGGGAGTAATTAGAGTTATTAAGATTTTAAATAAACCCAAATTAAGAAAACCCACTAATAAAAATTAATTAAAATTAATTTTATGTTATTCCTCTCTAAATTATCTTTAAAATGAGCCCTCATTCATATTTTTTTGATTTTTCTACATTTCATTATGTATTTTTGATGTTTCAGTGATTAAGGATAATTAAATAACTCTAATTATATAACTAATTCAAATGATGTCCGCTGACGCGGTGCATGCTTTCCATGTGACACAGTGAGATTAGTTTTTTAAGTTATCACGTCAGCTGCACAGTCAACCAGCGGTGCTACGTGCTTTCACTTGGATCATCCGATCAAAGATCGGACGGTCAAGATCAAGCCCACGGTATTAAAGGGATTAATCATGGGATCTAACGTGGATTAATCAGGATCGTCCATCCAAAACACAAGGGATGGAAGGTCCATGATTCATCCTTGCCCCCGCCTGTGGGAGACGGCGATCGTTCATCCGTTAAGGCTTGATCCGAGCTCACTTGAGCTCAGATTGAGTAGGGATTGAGCACACACCATCTAAGGGTAAGAAGCAAGACATCCAATGGTTGAATTATAATGGGATGAAAGTTCCCTTCACAAAGGACCAAAGAATTTCTACACTAAGCTCGATTTTGAGGCATACCTCATCGGAGGCTATCACCGATGCTCCCAAACGTTGAGGTAGCTTCATCTAGTGGAGACGAAGCCCTGTTGAAGGTTTGAAGGCTTGAGATCAAGTGGATCTCCTATAGGCCAAACTCCTCTTCAAGTGCTTGTAGCTTTGGTCTAGCTCCCCCTTCTCGTGGCTCGAGTGCTTGGGATTTGACTTAGGTGAACTCGACTTGATGCCTTGAAGGTGCTTGCAAGAGGCATTGTCTTGTGGTGGTGAATTGAGCAAAGTGGATTCTCCAATGAGCTCCCCTATTTTGGCTTTGAAGAAATCTAAAAATGGAGAAGTTGAAATAGCTTGAGGAAGCTTGGAGGAACTTTGAGAAAGTTGCTCTGAGTTCCTATGGCTCAATCGAGTGTGAGTGATGTGAATTCAAGTGAAATTAAGGGGAGTATATCTCCCCCTAGAAGGATCGGACAGCTGTGAGCCTCCCTTCCATTTTTGATCAATTGATCAAATTCATTGAGTTTGATAGGTCATTTTGGATGCCATGTGATTCAATTTTGGTAGAGGAGGGAGTGGAGGAGTTTTCATGTGTTAAATGAGGTGTGGGAGGTGATCCCATGTGCTCATTTTGAGTGGGGTGGTTGGTTTTGGCCATGGGTTGGGTTTGGCTGACCCAAACCAATTGGGTCATGTGCACCACTCTTATTAGTGTTCATTTAGTCCACTGAGAGGGTGTCAAGTGGCCATGAAAAAGATATGACCAAATTCCAAGTGGAATTGGCCATAGGTTACCCCTTGACCTAGGGGTAAAATAGTCATTTGGCTTTGATTTCAATTTGGGCAGATTTGGAAAAGTTTGAAATTGGGTTGGTCCAAATTTCAATGAATTTGGAGTTGATTTGATATCATTTGGCTCATGTTAACCCATTTAGGTCAACATGGGTCAACTAGGGTCAAGTTGACCAATTGGTCAAATTGGGTCAAACTAAGGGTTGGGTCAAGTTCATATTGCTATTTGAAATGTTTTGGTATCACTGGTTTGGTTCAATTTAATTTTTATTTGGTTTTGGTTCATTTGAATTCATTTAGGTCAAATGGGTCAAGTTGACCAATTTGAACCATTTGACCTAATTGGGTTAGGTCATGGGTTGGTTTAGGTTTGGTTGGTCATTTGAAATATTTTGCAAGCTTTGGTTTCAATCAATTTTGGTTTGATTTGACTTTGACTTGATTTGACCTTTTAGGTCAAGTTGGGTTCATGATCAATTGGGCTAGGTTGGGTCTAGTTGGCCAATTGAGTCTTTTATCATGTTCAACAAGTGATTTAGAATGAACTTGACCCATTGGTTTCAATTAATTTGGCTTAGATCAAGATTTGACACATTTTGACTTTTTAGGTCAAATTGGGTTAAATTGGGTCAAGTGGCCAATTGGGCTAGGTTAGGCTCAAACGATTGACTTGGTCAAGTTCAAACATTGATCATGAATTGGATTTGATCAATGGTTTCAATCAATTTGGCCTATGGTGGATTTTGGCTAGTTTAGGTTTCATTTTGGCTAAGTGTTGACTTGGTCAACCCTTAGGTTTGACTTGGTTTGACCCAATTTGAGTAATTGATCATCTTATGATGATTGTTGCTCACAATGTGAGGCTTAGATAGGCTTAGTTCAATCCAATTTGGGTAGGATTAGAATTTGGTTCAAAAGGATACTTTAGGTCACTTTGGGTCAAGTGAGCCTAAGTGGGTCAATTGACTTGATCGAGGCTTGATTCAAGTTTTATTGAACTCACATATAGACTTATGATTAAAATATAAATCAAATTGCAAGTGGTTTGAAGTCAAATGGGTTTGGATTCATTTGACAATTTCAAGTTCTAAGGGTGAACATGAGTGTGATTTTAGTTTTAATTTGATGATTGAAGTTTGTGTTTATATTTAGTTTCATGATTGAAGGATTGATTGAATCATGAAGAAAAATCAAGGGTTTGAATTGATTTGGGGTTTATTTGGCTAAGTTCAAGAATTTGACTTGAAAAGCTTAGGTTGAATTTTGGTTGAATTTGGATTTGAGTTTTGAATTTGGTTTTGGGTATTTGAATTTACATTTCATTTATATTTGTGAATATAAATGAGAATATAAATGGGTTATGAGAAAATATTTTGAATTTGAATTGATTTCGATTTGATTTGAGCTAAGTCCATAAGATGAAATCATAGGGCTTAGGAAAGATTTTTTTTTTTAATTTGGAATTCAATCATGGGTTTCAATCATTTAGAATTGATTCATGATTTGAGAAAATCCATTGGAACTGATTTAAGGTTTCAGAAAATCAATTAAGTTGGAATTTGTTTGAGTTTGAAGTTGGTATCAGTTTGAGTTTGAAGTTGATTTGGATTTGAGAAAATCAATTAAGTTGGAATTAATTTGAAATTTGATTTGGAATTGAAGTTGATTTTGAGAAAATCAATTGAGTTGGAATTGATTTGAGTTTGAAGTTGGTTTAAATTTGGAGTTTGACTTAAATGAAGGAACTGAGGATTTTGTTTCAAGCAATAGGGTAGGCAAGTTTTCCTAACACCCTTAAGGCATGACCTATTCCTGTGGCTAACTCTTCTAAGTCTCTAGGGTTAGGTTGAGTGTTCATCTAATCACTAGAAGTGTCTTAAGACTAACGAACTCTTAGTGTCTAAGAGGAGTCCTATGTCTAAGATAGAGACATTGAGAGCTCATCCTAAAAATGAGGTCAACACACATGTGATCAAAGGACCATTGATATAGAGTGCCATCAACATGAGCATAGAATAATGCTCTTTGCTTGATTTGATGGGCTTGTGATTACTCTTGAGGTAGTTTGTCTTTATTCATGTAGTCAATAAAATGTTGCCTCTAGTCTAATTTCTCATCTTTTTTGGCAATATCAACCTCCCCTTTAAGAGCGTGCTTATTGATAAGTTTAGCATCAATAGAAAAGAAGATATGATGGTTGCATACTTTTATTAGTATAAACTCAATATTCAAACATGCCATCTCCTTAGAGAACTTAGCTAAAGCATTAGCTATGACATTCTCTACTTGGGGAATCCTATAGATGGTAACCTTTAGAATCTAGGACAGCAACTCCATGGTGTACTTATGATGATGATGGAGCTTGGGTTTGAAAATTTTGTAAGACCCAGCAATTTGGTTGCCCACTAATTATGAATCCCCAAAGATGTTGATGTCCTGAATGTCAAGAGAGATGGCTAACTCCAAATCGGCAATCAGAGCCTCATATTTGGCTTCATCATTTATGCAGGGTTATGATAGATTGTATGAGAATCATAACATCTCATAGTCTAGGGTCAAGAAAACTATCCCTATCCTCACTCTACCTAAGAGAATGGATTATGGTTCTTCTCCTCTTTGAGAAAAAGCTATACAATCAAAATACATTTCCCATTGGTGCTTGGTTATATCTCCGAAACTCATCATTTGCTTGTTAGGAAGGATGTCATTTATGGGAGAGTTGATAGGGAGAGGATGCGCTACTAAAAAGTCTATAAGCATTTTCCCTTTCATAGAGCAAAGAGGCAGGAAGGTGATGTCAAACTATAATAGAATCATGAACCATTGTGTCAACCATCTAGATAGTGTCATTCATGTCATGAGATATTATAGTGGATTAACTCTAGAAATCAAGTTGTCTTTATGAGAAAGCATGTAGTGTTGTAGCTTTTGAGCAACGAAGATGAGAGCTAGGTAATGCTTCTCATTGAGTGGATAGTTCACCTCTGTATGAGTTAAATAAGGACTTAGGTAATAAAGTGTGTTCTCCTACCCTTTGTAATTGGTTTGAGCCAACAAAGCACTAAGGGAGTCATCTAATGTGGTTGTATAGAGTATAAGCAATTTGTTTGTGGTAGGGGTGATTAGAATTGGTGTTGTCATAAGGTACTCCTTAATGATCTTGAATGTGTGTTGGCATTCATCATCACACTTAAATTTAGCATCTTTCTTGGTTAGTGTTGTGAATGGTTGACATCTGTCAGATGGTTGGATATAAAGCATCGTAGATACACAAACCTTCCTTGGATTAATCCTAATTGGGTTTGACTTTAAAGAGGTGGCATTTCTAATACCGCTTTGACTTTCTTAGGGTCGAGTTCGATCCCACAGTCTCATGCAATGAACCCTAGAAACTCTTTTGAAGTTACCCCAAATGCACATTTAGATGGTTCATCTTAAGGTTGTATTTCCTCAACTATTTGAAAACTACTCACATGTCATATAGATGGTCTTCCTTTCTTTGCTTTTGACTATGAGATCATCGATGTAGCATTCAACTTGGTGATGGATTAGTTTATCAAAGATTCAAGTCATGGTCCATTGGTATGTAGTGTCAGCAATCTTAAAGTCAAAAAGCATGATATTATAGTAGAAAATTTTGATCTTGGGTTCTAAATGCAGTGTTCTTTTCATCTTCAAGTGTCATATTAATCTGATTGTAATCAAATAAGCCATCCATGAATAAGAATACTACATGAGATGAGGCAATGTCCACCATCAACTCTGATATGGGTAATGGGAACTCGTCTTGGGGCATGTCTTATTAAGATCCCTAAAATTGACACATATATGAATTTGGCCATTTTTCTTCTTGATTAAGATCATGATGGCCAACAAGGTGGGGTACTTTTCTTCTAGGATGAAACCAGCATCAATTAGCTTTTTGACTTTTAAAATTAACTATTATTTGATGTCTAATCCCATGTGACTAGGAGCTTACTTGACAGGGATTACGTTAGGTCGGATTGCTAGTTTATGAACTTGACTTTGGGAGCTAATACGGGCATCTCTTCATAGCTCAATGTGAAACAATCAATAAACTTAAGAGTAGCCTAACTAAGTCATTGGTTTCAGATTCATTCAACAAGGAATTAATATATGTTGGGCATAAATTGTCTTCAGGGCCTAAGTTGATCTTATTTAGCTTGTTGATGGTTGACTTGATTTTTTTTCTCTAATTCCATGGGTGCATCCCTAACTTGGAGGTCATCTAGATCATCTAAAATTTCTAAATATACCTCCTCATATGATTTGATGCTATTAAGAAATAACTTATCAGACTCCAGATGGTTGGTGATGACTAAGCAGTACTCATCATAGTCTACTAAGCCCACTGTACCAAAGCCTAGCCTTGGTCTTGATTGAGAATTATTACATTTGTTGTTCCACAGCATCTCAAAGTACTCTGACTTATGCTTTGATTATGTACATAGAATTAAAAATTTTTCTTCACTAAATTTAAAACACAAAACTAGTACAAATCAAAAGGAAGTTCTATTAATTATTTGAATAAATTATTCTCAAGCTCTACATCAACTTTTGAGATTGAGAATGTCGATCCTGGATAAAATCTTTTAGGCTTAGCTTCTGTATGTAATTGAGGAGCATCCTTAATTACAAAACCTTCAACATTTTATGGAGAAAGTGGGGTTAGAGCTAAGATGCTCACACATTGTCTCACAGTTTCATATAATGAAGATTCAGATATACTTATGCTTTGTTCAAGGACCTTGTCCTCATCACTATCTAGCTCAAGTGTCATTTAAAACTGAGTCTTCGAGAGTGGGGAGGCGGCTAGTGTGCTCACTACATAAGTCTCTTCTTCTCCAGTAGATTCTAAATCTATGTAGATTATAGGGGGTGCTCCAAGATGTAAGGAAAAATCTCTGAGTTGGTGGTAAGTACAGAGGTATTCCTCCATTGGGGCTTCCTCTTAGCTTTCCTCTTCCTCATTCTAGAGGAGGTTGGAACATCTCACCCACTCATTGGGAATGAGTGATGAAATATGAACGGAAAGTAATATCAAGCTCTACTTCCTCCCCAAGACTTCTTGCTCTTTTTTCTTTTCTTTCTCTTTTTCTTTTTCTTTTATTTCTTTTTCTTTTCTTTTTTTTCTTTTTCTTTTAAATTACTTCACAAGAATAAACTTTGTTTCATAGGGAGATAGTAGGCCACATCTTCATAGATCCCAACCTCATGTATTGAGAATGGCTTTAAATCACCTTTAACATAATATTCTATATCACCTCAAATGAATTTGAGAGCGAGAATGGTACCATATTGTTCTTATAAATTCAAGGTTGTACTAACAAAGCATTTAAAGATGTATCTAAATCTATTATATGAAACTTGGCATCAGTCTTCCAATCATCTATCTCCAAAGGTAGTGTAATAGAGCCTAAGGCCTTCTCGCCTTATTCATTACATCCTTTCAACATTATCTTTTATATTGGAGTTTAGTGATGTTAATCCTTAAGAAGAAGAGGTTTCTTAGGCTCATGATGTTGATCGATGCACCAAGTACTCTGGATAACCTAAACTTATCAACATCTACAATAATGTATAGAGGTGATTGTGCTCATCGTCCCAAGCAGTAGGTCTTCATAAAAAAAGGTAACTCCTAGGAGTTCCTTTGAGAGACATGCCTTTTCTTCAGCTAGGCTTGTAGTGCCTAACTGAGCTAATCATATTTTAACATCAAGCAATTCTTTAATTAAAGACTCCCTCATCTCTTTAGATAAGAATAGGGCGTCATATATGCTTAGCTTAACTGGCAAATTTTTTAGATATGCCAATACGTTGTAGTCATCTTTGGGCTGATCCTCCACAAGCATATCCTATAAAGGATCACCTTATGGAGGGGCTAATTGCTCGCTAAAACCAATGACTTATTTTCCCTTATCTTGAAGTGTTACCTTAAGAGGTAGAACTTTATCACTATGAAGGTTGACTTTAGTTATTTCTTCAAATGGAGGGCCTATAGTGTGTTCTACCAGCACAACAAGTATATCTATAGCTTCTCCTAAAGGATCTTTGGATAACTCTAAATCTATTTCAAGTGATGAACCCTAAAGATTCTAAAAAAAATTCATTTTTGAATCATAGAGAAATTGATCGAAATTATTAAGATTATTATTGTTCTAAATTGGAGATCTTTCTATTGAAATGAAATTTCTAAGATAATCAAAGAGAGACAAAACATAAGTGGATTTTTTCTTCTTCATTGATTTATTGGATTTTAAAATCATGTAAAGTAAGTAGCATGAGTGGCCTAGTGCCCTCATCCATAGATACAATGCTCTTAGAGGTGGTAGAAGAGCTGGTAGAGGTAGTAGCTATAGAAGTGGAGGTGGAGATGCTACACTCGAATGATGGTTGTACTAGTGGACTATCCCAGGTCTGTGGTGGATGCTATTACCGCTTGGCTCCCACCCTCTCTGAGTTGTCCCTCACAACTAATAAACCTTTTTGGGTGTTGGAGGTCTGAGCTGATTTAGGCACTTGTAGAGAAAGTTTCTTGATTTTAAAGATAATCTTTTAGAGGTATGAGACAAAAAATGTCCCTACTTTCATTAGTCTTAATAAGATCTATTAAATTTTTAGAGATTACTTTAATAGAACCAGAAGATTATTTTAGTAAATATTCTTTGGGTATCAATATTGCTTCCAATTTGTAACTACAAGCCAATTCTTAAAAGTAAAGTAATCTTCTAAGACATGGATTAACATGTGGTGATAGGGGCAGAAGTTAGGATCATCGCTCCTGCTAGCTTTCTCTAGCTTCTTAAACTCGGGTAGCTGAAAGACAGGCATCTTAAGAAGGTTCTTGAAAATTGTTTTGACTATCTCCCTCTTGAATGAATAAGATTTATTAAGTTTATCTATAATAGTAGTTGGAAAATAGGTACTTACTGGAGGATACTGATTTCTATGATATCGAGGCTATTGTGGTGGTTGTCGAGGTAGAAGAGGAGGTAGAAGTGGAGGCTACTGAGCTCATGGCCTCTCAAAATGAACTCTCACTAATTGTTTCCCCTTCCTTACAATTGACATGACCCAAGGTTTCTTCTCAAACACCTTTAGAGGTTTGGGCTTTCATGACTGGTTTAAGAAGGGCAACTGTTTGGCTTCCTCTTATAGGTTAGATGCCTTGCTAATTAGTTTCTCAAATTTTTTAATCGTGAAGTCCTTAAGCATGAAAGTGATCAAGCCATGAACATTCTTAAAAAGAAATTTAATGGAATGTTGCTCTTAGAGCTGTGGTTCATATTTCATGGTCAGGTTGCACCACCTGAGAATATAATCAACAAGTGATACATTAGATTTTTATTTCTCTATAATAAGGTCACCTATGATTACCATTTATTGAGCTCCTACAAATATCTTGATGAATAACTACTCTAGCTCTGCAAAGGACTTCATTGAATTGTTGAGTAGTTCGACATACCAATCAAAAGTAACTCCAGAAAGGCTACTGATGAACTGTCAAAAGAGTACGGCTTTATTACCACCAACATTGCAGAAACTAGCCTAAAAGTGTGCAATGCGCTACTTAGGTTCTCACTGCAGTTAAATATCTTGAAGGATAGTGACACAAAACTCTTGAGATATTGGACTACATTAAATTCCTTCAAGTAGGGCCTATCTTTTAGAACTGATGAGGACCTTTGGGATTGTGCTAACTCCTCCTTCACTTGTTTTTCTACCATCTATTTTATATTATTTTCTTGGATGACTATGTTTTCTATACCTTTCTAATGTAGATTATCAGTGTCTTCTTCTAATGGAGTGGTGTTCTTCTACCGATCTAATGTATGCACCAACTCAGGCCTATCTGTCTCCATGGGGGTGGACTAAGGTGCTAGTATATGACCTTAGAAAGCCAACACTGCTGATATTAGCTCCTTTATTCATCTCTTTGTCTAATTGATCTGATCATCAGTGTTGTGATGCTACTCTCTATGGGAGGAGGTCCTAGTCTCTACCATGTGGACCTATGTTATGTCATCCAGGAGATCATATTTCTCCATGTCAAATCACTCCCTTCCCTTTCCATATCCTTGATGGTTTCTTTATACACTATTAAGATTTTCTCAAAGAACCAACCATCTATGTTCTTGGGATTAATAGGGACATAT
Organism: Cymbidium sinense; assembly: GCA_021442155.1. Lineage (NCBI taxonomy): Eukaryota > Viridiplantae > Streptophyta > Magnoliopsida > Asparagales > Orchidaceae > Cymbidium > Cymbidium sinense. The sequence goes on along the minus strand of CM038221.1, from coordinate 105,879,463 downwards.
CTAACATGATGATCCCCACTATGTGAGCTTATGTACACGGAGTACACTAGACATCCTAGGCTAATTACGTGCTAACCATGATTGGCTCTACTAACATGGGGACCTCTCCCTCATCCTTCTTTTTAATTAAGCAATGGTAACACTCTTAGGCCACCACTCCTAAACCATCGATGATGTAGGAGGCTGAATAGGGGAGCTCAGCCTCACACCATTAGTGTGAGAAGATGAAGTGTTGCCCTTGGGTTGTAGATGGATCACCAAGGGTAAGGATTTCCCTCAGTATATGGATTTTTCATACTTGATGGGGACTTCACATGGTGAGATATGAACATGTGACAGTGGACGGTGAGTCAAGCAATGCTGATATGGTGGTGGCATCGGTTGTGCCTCCACTGAGGATATCTTCCTCTTACTTGAACTAGTGAGAACTATATTGCCTGAATGATCAGCTATGATAGCTCATTGATCAAAGTGGTGATCCACTAATGTTGAGGCTAATGACTATCAGGTGACCACCTCCTATCTCTCTTGCCCGCCTGGACTGTCACTTTGGCCTCTATGGCTCTCTCTTAATATATCTGATCCCTAACATTCCTAAGGATATCATATCTCAAATCATGTATCAAGAAAGACTTCGAGTGTCCATGAGCTCTCCCTACACTCCTGAGCATGGACCTCAAACCAGCATATGGCTTCCTCCTCTCCTTAGTGAGTGTCTCTACTTCATAGATAATAGGGGTGATGCTACTATCTTCCTAGTATCCTCATCTCCCTCTGCAACTGAAAGAGGGTAAAACATGTTGCCACCGAAGAGGAGAGAGGTCTCACGGGGAGAGCCATCTTCAACTACATGAGAGGAAGACTTAATCTCCTTAGTCATCCTCTTGTAATATCTCTTTAGCTTGTGGTTCTTATTATGGCATTGAGTCTTACTCAAAGGGACATAATGAGAGCTAGAACAAACCTTGATGGTAATCGGGATAACCTTCGATGCAAGTACTACCTTCCTTTTGGAGGTTAGGGCTATCACTAAGGTTGTGTTAGTCCTAGTGGTTAATAGAACATGTACTCATGGTAGGGAAACCTTTATGGCTTTTCTCTTAAAAGAGAAAAACTCAGTGTAAGACTAGTCAAATTATAGAAGTGGCTTCTTATCAGCCACCTTGTTGATGGTACTAAGCACTGGGTTGTCATAGGTGATTTTGAAATGCTCAAAATTCAAGAAAAATTTGATGATGGGGGAAAAGGTGAGTATGGCTTGATCCATGACAAAACCCACACAAAAATCAAAAGAAAATATCAGCTTTTCAAATGACATGGTTGTTGTTGTTGTTGATTGTTGTTAGGAAGGTTGATGCCTTTGTCTTTATTTGGAGAAAGGTAAATGATTAATGGACTTGATTTCTTTTATTTGAAAGTGTTTTTTTTTTTTTGCTTGAATCTCCATCCAATAAATTTGATTGTGCTAGATGGGGTTCACAATTTGGAGATGTTTTATTTCAAAAGAGAGAGACTTTAAATTTGAACCTCATTATGAAGTGGGTTCAATGAATTTTTTGGAAGATTAATAAACCTATTTGGGTGTGACAATAGGTTCAATAACTTGAAAGTTTATTTTGGAGAGTTGCATGATTGATTTAGTTTTACTTCACCTATTGGGAATCCAATAGGGGAACCTATGAGAGAGAGATTCTAAAATTAGGGAGATGTTGGCAACACTTGTCCAAGGATGAAATGAGCAATTAATCCAATGGAAAGGAAGGTAGTCTTAGACCCATGAAAAACTATAAGTCTACTACTGATGTTGGAGATAATAATTGACTACTGAAGATGGAGAAAGGAACACTCCCTAGTAGTCATTAGAAAAATCTACGATATTTACATTTGGAGTCATATGGACACCACACAGATTTTAGGGGGTACTTATTGAAATGATTAAGTATGACATCAAGGATTAGTGTACTATCTCGAATGATAGAAATATCACCCTACAATACACTCAATCATCTAATAAGAAATATTAAGGTAGATGGGTCTACATATAATAGAGATCTTTCCCCTACTTTACATGGATAAAGTAAAGTAGGGTTTATTTTATGGCAGGTTCTTAAGTTCCCTATACATCTTAGAAAATGGAGATTTTCTAAAAAAACCCTTGATTAAAGTAGTTAACTAATGCCTCCAATAATTTCAAATCTTGATGTTAAAGGATTGATAGTTATTGAAAAATTAAGTGGGAAGACTCAAAATAGGAAGAGTTTTTAATTTCCAAAGGAGGATGAGTAGGAAGTACCCATGATACGAAGAAACCTAGCAAGTGCTTCAATATATCCTATAGTAATGCTTTCATATTTTTTAGTGTGAAAATTATATTTATTTAAGTTGATTTTTCATTAGAATGTTAGGACTTAGATTCCAACAACACAAGATTATGGAATACCTAAGAGGTAAGGACTTACAGCCATAGCAAAGGAGAAATAAGTAGTCTCTAAACATATATCTAAAGTGCTCTAGAATAAGCTAAGATCTTGACCTAAATCTACTCAAGGAAGTGGGTTATATTAGTTTACTTACACTAAGAATGGTGAACCAATCCCAACTATACAAGACTTACAACCATAAAAAGTGGATGTCATCTAACACCTCCTACGATTCAAAACTATGTGGGCCAGTATTATATAAAAATGAAAGTTAGTTAAGCTAATATTTTTTATTAGGAAAGAATCTATAGTCCTACTATATTATAATTGTCATGAAAATTATGCCTAGATTAATGCAATAAAATTTATAAGTTTAATTTCATTTTTGACTCAGTAATTTGAACTTCGGCTTGGGATAGCTTATGCTTACATGCATGATGAAATTTAATTATAGGAAAAATTAGTAGAAAGGGGTGTTCTCCACTACAAGGGACTACTCTCACAGGTCAAGCATTATCCTTTATCATGCAAGAGTGGAGACCCCTTATTTACAATGAAGAAGTAATATGCATGCATGATGTTATAACATACAACTATATAGCTAAATGATTACTAAATCTTTTGCTTCTTTAATTAAGATCCTAAGATTTAATGTGAGGTTATGAGTTGTTAAAATTTAATAGAAGTTCTTTATTCAGAATAGAAATTTAAGTTTCCTAAAGAGCCCACTACATCCAGTCCATACAACAAATAATCAAAGTTTAAGAAACCTATGACAAGCATATCATTACATAATTAAAGTTAACAATTAAGCAAACATTATCGATTGAAAGAATAAAAGGCTAATGCGACCAGGTACTGTTGTACACTCCAAAAAAGGAAAAAAATTGGGTAGTTGAGCTCTACCCTTATACAACCCAAATTAACATTAATTTATAAATAAAAATAAAGTAATGGGAATCTTCATCTTCACTTCATAGATTTGAGCACTCCAGGCATCACAAGACCTCTCAAGTCTAAGCTTTCTAGCCACTACTCATCCTAAACCTCAAAGCTCTAATCTTAATCCTATTATAAAAATTACACTTTTTTATGAAATGAAAATTTAACTATACCTACAAAATAGAAGTTAGCTCAATACACATTCAAGCTAAGTGATTATATTTCATAAATTTAGACTTAGCTGCCTTAGCTTACTAAGCCCACATATCCTAATGGATTATGCTTAAGAACTTAAGAACACCTACAAATAAGGAGCATTTTTATTTTTTATTTATTATTTCAACAATCCCTTAAGAATACCCCTACAAATATTATCATTAGTTTAATATCATCCTAACATCCAGACTACACATATATAATCCTAACATCCAGTCTAAAATATTATATCATAAAATAAGATATTACATCATCACAACAAACACCAGCCTAACCTAACACTAGGATCAGTGACTTAGCCTTCTAAACTGTGTGTTACGGCTTAGTGTGGTATGTCATAATTGAGCTTTAATATTTGAATTTATCTAATGATGAATGTTTAAGTCCTTTATTAAGGATGATTACACTTTACATTATTAATGGTTTAAAATGAATTTTAGGCTTGGACTTTTAATTTCATTTAGGTTTCATTTGGATTTATAATTTTAAAGAGAAAGGAGGAATGAAATCCACCTTAATCCCTAACATTAGGTTGAATCTAATAGGTGAATTTTATGACTACCAATTATTTTAACTAGATGTAACATATTTTCTATTACATGTTTGGATTTAAAAGACATCTTAAGATTAATAAAAATAAACCATGGCTAATTTAGTGTCATTTTCTTGACATCGCTTCATCATCCTTTAATATTCATTTATTTAAATAAAGTATTTAAGTGAATAATTAGATTTAATGAATAAATATACATATATCATTTAAATATCTCAATTTTATTGCATGAATGAATTAATGTATTTTTCGTAATAGTCAATATAGGATATGATCATGTGATGCATGAACTTTGTAAAAAAATGATTTAATCATACTTTATGCATATACATATATATTACTATATTGAATTTATATAAGTAAGTGTCATTATTATACCAAGAAAGTGAGGTAATCAAAGACCGCCTTGGGACTACTTAAAGTCTTACACTCTCATGAATACTACTAATAACATTCCAATCTATATAACCATCACTTTGAACAATAGACTCGAGATATCTAAAACAGTCTCTCCTTTTAATGAATTGAACACCTATTATCACCACTCCATCACTAGATACTCTATAACTAATATTACAATCCATGTATCCAATTTTAAATATACTAAAACAAAAGCCTAATCGGGAATTTTGATTTTATTTAAGACCTCTTTGTTAGTTGAGACAAAGAGGGCTTAGTCAAAATTTTTGAAGATTTATCCTAATTATTATGGATTTTTTAAGCCATGAGTTAATTAATAGTTTAATTAAATAAATAAAATCACTTTGAGGTGATTTTGAGAAATAATTAAGAGCAAGGGTCCTAATTAATTTCTCTGATCACCCTTACTATTTTAATACATAATTAAGTTTATATAATTAATTTCATAATTTTTTTAAATAATTATTATATGTAAATTAACTTGAAATAATTATGAGAGGTAGAGGTCATCCCATGGGACAATCATACCAAGTTTTAAGTTAATTAGACCAGTAATTATGGCTTAACTATACTAAGTAAAACTTCAAACCTTAATTAATTCTTATTCACTTAATAAAAATTATGGCTTTTATTTTTTTTTCTAGATTCTCTTCTATCTATGCTTTACAAAATGGGTTAATTTATATATTTTTAGATTTTTCTATAATTAGTTATGATTTTTTAAGTTCAAGCAATTTTAATTAATTTTTATACTTATTTAATCTATTTATATAGTCTGCATTGCATCGGCGCTAACGTGATGGTGCTTTCCATGTCACATCATGTGGTTGGTTATTTAAACGTCATGTGTCGCTGCTGACTCAAGGACGGTTGACCCGCTTTCTCCACAATCGTTTGATTGCAAACTAAATGATGAAAATTAATTCCATAAATTAAATAAAAATTTCTAACACATTTAATCATAGTCATTCATTCTAATCATGTGAAACAGACGGTGTATGATCCTTCATTGACCTTCAGCGAAAGACGAATACCTTTCATCTTTCACCGCACAATCTGAGCTTTCTGGAGCTCATTTGATGATGGAATCAAATCTAAAATTACCAGGGGACCATTCTAAAAGTTTCCTATGATTGGATTAATGTCAAATGCACATTCACTTCAAAAAGACAAAATATTCTATGATTTTTTATAGTTTGTTTGAATTTAGCTCACATGAGCTCAAGACCAACAGTGCAATGAGTGAGGTAGCTTTGCCTTGAAGAGGCAAAGCCCTATTAAATAATTCTTAAGTTGCCTCCCCATCGATTATCCTCTAGACCAAATGCTATTGTGAAGCTCACTAGAGGTAGTCTTGAAGTGCCTTATGGTGGTTGAATCGAGTCTTTCTCTATTTATTTTGGATCATCGAAGTGATAGGATTATGTGGGGAGAGTAAATTTGAGTTTGGTTAAAGATTAGTGTAGTTGGGTGTGGGGGAAGCTTGGTTTGAAGTGCAGGTCAGTCTCACCAGTGGTGGGGTGCACAGGAAATTCTATGGAAACTAAAGGACTAGCTCTTGTGATGTGAGGAGTTGTAGACCCTCCTCCCAATGTGAACCTACCAAAGTAGTTGATTCAAGCCGTGGCAGCCATCCAACTAGTGGGGATGGCCAAAATTGTCATAGGACTAGTGAGGTAGAGGTCCCCTAGTGGTTGGAAAGATCTGGTAGCATACCATGAAGTGGACAACCAATGGGGGTTGAACAAAGTGTTGGCCAATGTAAGAGGGACATCTCCTTGGTCGACTGTTGAGCCCAATAGCATTGGGTTAGGTCTAGTCAGCATGCAAGAGCTCAAGGCATGCTAAGGTGGCTGCTCAAGGAAAAGGGAGGGGTTGGACTTTTTTATTTTTGGTTTTTATCCTATTTAGAATCCATGGTTCACTTGGTTTGGGCTAAACTGAGTTCACCTTGGGTTGGGTCTACTTCGGCATATCAATGGGGACCTAAAGATGAGACATGCTAAGTTTAGTTGGGTTTGGCTTATATTGACCCTTACAGGTCAACATAATTCAAATGGGTTACGTTGACCAATTGATAAAATTGATCAAGGGGGCCATTAGAGTAAGTTCAAATGATCATTTAGAACTTAATGGTGCAATTAATTTGATTTAATTTGAAGTGGATTTGGATTTGAATCATATGTGTCAAATGGGCTAAGTTGATCGATTTTATTAAATTTGCCAAACTTGATTGGATGAGGGATTGAGTCATGTTGGATTGATCATTTGACATGATTGGGGACTTTGATTTAAGTTGATTTGGTTTGGTTTTATTTTAAGTTTATCCTTTAGGCTAAATTGGGCTAAATAAGTCAATTGGGTTGGGTTAGGCAAATTGGCTTTAATTGGTGGTTAGAGAGTGTTCAATACTTAATTTTTGATTGATTGGAGGCATTGATTCAATCAAATTTGATGTAGAATAAGCTTTGGCTCAATTTGGCACTTTAGGTCAAAATGGGTCAACTTGAGTCAAATGGACAAATTGGCTCAGTTGGGTTCAATAGATTGCAATTGGGTAATTGGTCATGATCAATAGTCATTTTGAAAATGATTGGATGAATTGGTTCTATCCAATTTGGATTAAATCAAGATTTGACTCAATTTAGGCTTTTAGGCCAAATTGGGTCAAGTGAATCAGTTGGCTTGATTAGGTTCAATTGGGGTCAATTAAGTATTGAAACATATTCAATGATGAATTTGGAGTTAATTGGTAACTTTCATTGCATTCAATTTAGGTTGGATTGAATTTTGGCCCATTTGGACCATCTAAGCCAAACAAGTCAATTTGGCTTAATTAGACCAATTGATTAAATTGAGTTAATTATAATGGATTAAAGTGTTCAATTATGTGTTCGAAATGATCATGAGGCTTGGATTGGTTCAATTTGGCTTAAATCAAGTTGAATTAGATTTTTCCCTATAGGGTTCAAATGGGTCAACTTGGGTTAAGGGCCAATTTAGCTTGGTTTGATCCAATTGGATTGTAGTCAAGGTTTAATCAAGTTCAATTAAGGTTCACATGAGTTTGTATGAGGTCAATTTCAATTGGATTGGGTTAATTTTTGATTTAGCATTTTTAAGTCCAAATGGGTCAAAATGGGTCAATAGCCATTTGGCCAAATTGAACCTTAATGGGTCTTATTAGATTTAAAGTCAATTAGTCTTGGTTAAGATTTGGTTTATAATCAATTGGTTTGGTTTTGGAGAATTGATTTGGTATAGAAGATGGTTTAGGTTTTTCATAGATGGGCCTTACTTTACCAAAGTCAGAGTTTATCCTTAGGGTTGAACCCTATGAGTCTTCTAGGCTTAGGGTTAGTGTCCTCCTATCACAAAGAGTGTCTTAGCTCTAGGAATATATTAGTTTCTTGATGGATCTTAGTTCTAAGGAGATGATCATCAACCTCAATACAAAAGTGAGGTCAACATCTTCAAAGGACCAGCTCAGAGAACTCACCCCAAAATACTTGCCCATTGCACTTGCCCCTGATGCCTCATCTTGGGTGCTCATCTAAGTACTTGCTTCCATCATTTGGGCCACAATTTTTTATGCAACATTTACTTAGGGACTTCACAAGTCATAATCATAGTCACTTAGAGAGGGTTTATGTGTTTATATTATGAGTGGACCATGTGCCTATAACGACTAGTCATTTTCATATACTATAACAATTCCTATGGTCTTTATCACTTTATAAATAAAGCGTTGAAATATCTTTAAAAAGATTTGATCCATCAATTATTCTTGATGTATGGTGGGTTTATTTGTGTCTTTATTCTACTCTTATTCGACATAATCTTTTGTAACACTTACTCCGTTGTTTGTTTTACCTAGCTAATCTTGCACAATCACGTCATGTTTCACCAAATGACATATCTTGATTCAATTAATAATATATGATATGAATATGATTACATTAAAATTTTCTTTTATGTTAAATATGATATGTATCATTATCTTTAATTTTAATTCAAACAACATAATATCAAAAATATTTTTATTATAAAAAATAGTATTTTATATGTCCTAATAAGTTTTGTAATAAAATAATTTGATATGATATTTCCATTCATAACTATATTTTAATTAAAAAAAAGTTGGAGAAAAGCTTAATTGAGCACCAAGTTGCAAATCTCATGTCATTTGGCTAACCAATCATAAAATCGAACCACGAACATAAAAAATGAAATGATATTGAAAACAAAGAAACTTTTCAAAGGGGAAAAATTTTAAAAGGAACGTGGATTGTAGAGAAATTTGTAATAGGAGATTAAATTTTTTAAAAAAAAAATTAAAAAGGGTAAAAATGCCTCATCGAAGGCATTTTCATTTGGTTACACCTGCCATGTCATCATCCATTTTTAAAATTTATTAAAATTATGACAAAAAATAGAAGAACTTAATAAAATATAAAATTATAGCAAAAAGTAGAAAACCTTATTTAATAAAATATTATGTGATGAAGTAGTTACTTTTAATCTAATTTTAATTAATTTTATATCAAACTTATGATTAGGTGAATAAAATCCTTTTGAATTAGTAATTACATATAACAGTTATTCAATCAAATATTTTATTTTACTTTGATGCTTGTAAATTTAATTCAATTAAATTTATAACCCTGATTAAATATTTAAAGATTTTTTTATTACTTTTGATATAAAAATAAATTTTATCAATTAAGAAAACTTATTTTTTTTAATAACATTTAAAATTTCACTTACATACCTTTAAATTTACTTTAGAAAGTTTGGCTTATTATTTTTAAATTTTTCTAGAAAAAGTTATCACTTATTTTTCAAATATAACATTCCTTTAAAATAAAATGAGATGTCATTAGTAGTTATACAAAAAAGTTATACATGACAAAAAGAATATTTGAAATATAAGTTAAGTTGCCATATAATAAATTTATAAATAACATAATTCCTATCAAATTAAAATAAAATGAAATTCAAAAATAAATAATTAAAAAATAAGAAGAATAAATATCTTCTTAATATAGGTAGAATAACTATTTCAATAAAATCTAAGAGAAAGATATAATTGTCAACAATCTTGAACACTACTACCTTTTGAGATGTTATGGAATGACATTGGAGCAAAATGTGCATCTATTGAGTGCTTACTCTAAACAATTTCTTAATCGGTGCTCCTTAATAGATGTCTCATCTTTATGCTCTTGTGGTGTCATGTTGAAAAATTGAGTGGGAGGATAGGGCAACATATGTTGTTGCTCATAAGCCATTGGTGATGGCATGTAATATGGGAGTTGGGAAATACATAACTGTTGACATTATAACTAGAGGCATATGTAGTGTTCCATAAGGATGTGTATGTATGGTCCTTGAGGATATACATGTAACGGCCCACCTCAGGTGTATTTCATCCAGAACCAAATGACAGCCACTGAAGGTCTAATGGGCCTACTCAAGGTGTTCAAGACCCTGAAATAGTAAACAACCCTAGATCTACAAATATAGATGCAAGTATTGTGCTTAAGATTTAGTTAAATTCTTAGAGCTACTAGGCACGTCCAAAGTAGATCTCCAATGACTCTGATTCCTAGAAGAACACCTTCATGATCCCCTTCTTTGGAACAAAAGCTCAATATCTTGATCCATTCACTCTTTCTAATCGCATGCATCCAAGTCAATATACATAGATTGCTTTGCTTGATTTGAGAGTTCCTTAATCTCATCAATAGCTTGTTGTATTGAGCTACATTCTCTCGCTGGCAACCATTAAATGACTGTGCAATTCCCCTTTACTCTTACATGATAGTCAACCTAAATTCAAAGAAAACTTTTACTTTCATTATAATATAATAGATTGAATAAATACCAATTTAAATTACAAAGCATGTGCCATGTTTTTTTCACTTGGATGTCAAGAGTAATATTTGTCGAGAGGGTTTGCTAATGCCTTTAGTTGGTATAAGGCAACCCAAAACATGTACAAGTGTAAATACTTGACAAGCTCCTCTCAACCAACACCCTATAATGGAATAATGGGAATTATAGATTGTCTCTTTTTATTCCACAATATAAAGTAATTATAATGATATGGCATCTCTACTCATTTAAATGTACTAGGAATGAGTAGTATATTAATGATTAAGCACTCTCAAATTATTTTATAACTCTATCTAGGAGGTTTCATTCAACAAGCTTCCATCTAATAAGTGGAACACATGTCATCTATACTTAAAATCCATTTAAGTATATTTGTGGCAACCATATTATTAGCTTTGGGGGGTATGACTCCTAAATGACTTATGGGGTTTAAAAGATAAAATAACTTGTAATAACATTTAATTACAATAACCTCAATAATTTTAGTAAACAAATTATAATAGGTAGCTGACTCTACAGGAGTTTATATATCACATTCCTGCCACATTTCCAATGAGCATCTCCCTAACTATTCTCTCTTCCAATTATAATGAATAATGTAATGTTAAATTAAGAGATGGGTAATTACAAATATAATTTAATTAATTAAATAAATTCTAAAAGATATTATATCTATAGCCATGTGGCTTTCTAACTATATCTATAGGAAAAAGTAACATGAATGGTTGATCTACCTTCATGTTATCTCTCCTAAGACAATGCCTAAAGGAGATGTAGGCACCCAACTATAATTACACTAGTGGGCTTTATGGATATGTTGAGCTCTCTATATAAGTTTGTAAGAATAAACTCGTGGATAGAATACTCTACAAAACTCTCCAAATCCTTAAGCAAAGATAAATGTTGAAGATGTATATGAGATCCTAAAGTATTTGGCAATATAAAGTAAGCAAATATGTACAAAATATAGGTTTGAACAAGTTTATTAAAAAAATGTAGGTGGTTAACCATTGTACAACTTGAGATGAAATGTTTATCATAGCCATTTCAAAGGTATGTTGGAGTTAGCATGTGAATGGCTCATATGAAAGCCAAAAATAATATTATTGTTCATCTAGGTTTTAGTACATTACTTCACGTTTCAAATGACTCCCAAAGAACTCATCACAATAATTTTCATCTTTGACCAGTACTAACTACGAGAGGCTTAACTAAAGCATGTCTTTTTATCTTAAGACCAAGGATGATTTATATATCTTGTAAGGTAATCAACATCTCACCTACAAGTAGATGAAAGGTATTTATATGAGGAGACTAGTGCTCAACCAATGCTAATATAAAGTTTGTTAACTTTTATAAATTATAAATGTTTGATAATCTCTAGACCTACTTACTTTAATGCCTATATGAGATGCAGATAGTGAATATGCCACTCCCTAGCCATTCTAAGATGGCTAGCAGCTTCTAATATTATACTCTACAAAGCAAAAGAGCTTCCTAGTTTGAAACATTTTTATAAACAATTATAATAATAGAAATAAAATTTATCATATTGAGATTTACCTAATTTGTGTGTGTTGCTCTATGTGATCTACATAATAATGCCATGTAGGTGGAATCTCCTTTGGAATAGGCTATGGGCTACCTTCATTAGTCATTGCATGCCACCTCACCCTATGATGATCTATTCTAGCTATAACCTTAGCCATCTCTACATGAACATTAGCTTTGTTATGCCAAAAAATAATAAATTGCATTAAAAAGTATTATGGATGTTTTGACCTCACTTTTGGAGTGAGGATTCAATCTTTCCATCTTAGGTTTAGGACTCTCCTAGACACTAAGACTTCCTTAGTCATAGGACACTTCTGGTGGTTAGGTGAACACTTAAACCAAACCTAGAGACTTAGGAGGGCTTGCCATAGGTTTAGGCTATGTCTTAGGATCTAATGAAGTCTACCTATTCTTTGACCTAACTCATGACCTATGCCTATACAATCATGCAAAACCAAACCTCAAACCAACACAACCAATCCCAATTGAATTCCAATTCGTATCAAAATTCCAAGCCAAATGAATGAAACCCATAACATAAATCCATCTTAATCCCTTAAGCCAATGCCAAACCTATGGATTTAACCAAAATTCTTTCAATCAAACGTAATTCAATTGATTTTTTTTTTTTACAAAAGCATTACAACCATTCAAGCCCTCATTCCAAACTCTTCCAAAATCTACAATCAAGCCAATTAAACCCATTGACCAAAATCAATTCAATTAACCCAAGATAGCTCATTTGAATCCAAAATGTCCAAATGAGCCAAAATCCAATTAAATCCAAATCAATTGCAATCAAAGCTATCAATCAATCCCAAATTAATTATCAAACTCAACTCAACCTAGTTCAACTCGAAACCAACTCAATTGACCCATTAGGTTCACTTGACCCAAATTGACCTAAATGACCCATTTGAGCTAAACTCCAATCCAACTCAAATTGGATTAAGTCAACCTATTCAAAACCTCCTATATTGATTATTGATCATACTTGATTGATCAATTGCAATCAATTGGGTCAAGCCAAGTCAATTTGGTCATTTGATCAAGTTGACCCAATTAGCCTACATGAATCAAATTAAACCAAATCTCATCCCAATTCAAATCAATTGAAACTAATGAAACCTATTAAACATAAATTAATTCTTGAACATGACTTGACCATCAATTGAGCCAAACCAAATCTAATTGGCCCTTTGACCCAAGTTAGAAAAATTTGACCTAGAAGGCAAAATTGGGTCAAATCAAATCCTAATTCAAATTGATTACAACCAATGATTCAAATCCATCACAAATTGAATATTGAGCATGACCAAAGTCTCCATTGAACCCAGTTGACTCATTTAGCCCAAATTGACCTAAAGGAAAATTTAGATCTAAATCATTCCCAAATCTAAATTGATTGAAATCAAAACCTACAATCATCTTCAAATGATCAATTGAACCTAAACCAACACCTAACCCAAGCAAATTTGGTCAATTTGGTCAACTTAGCCAATTTGACCCATATGAACCCATATGATTCAAACTCAAATGCAATCAAAATCAAATTAAACTAATTGAACTCAAACATCCCAAATCATCATTTTAACTTGTCTCAACCCATGGATTGACCCCTTTGACCAATTGGTCAACTTAACTTAACCTAGCTCAATTTGACCTACATGGGTCAAATTGAGCCAAACCCAACCAAATCAAGCACAAACCCATTCAAACTTGGCATGACCCATCCATGGGCCACCGTGGGTCAATCCAACCCAACCCAAATCCGAATTGACCCATTACCCATTGGGTAAAGCCCTCCACATAGGATAAAATCTATTTTTGGGTAGTCAAACCCCCTCCTTTGCACTTGGCAACCACCCAAAGCTTAATTTGGACCCTTGACCCTATGGCTAGCCAAACCCAAGGCTAGTTGGGTCAGCCATAGGTCAAGGGAGGTGAGCTAACCCATCTCCTTCCATTAGCACACCTTCAAAACTAAGGACACTCCACCTCAGCCATGGCAGCCTTCCTCGCCTCACTCACCTACTCAAATCGAGCCACCTCAGCTTCCCTCTGACGTCCCCGGCCCCCTGCACCGGTTGGACGTCTGCCCAAGGCAGAACCAATCCGAGCCATCAGATTGGAGGGGGAAAAGAGTATACTCCTCCCCATCCCACTCTCACACAGATGAGAGCATTCCTAGAGCTTAAGGGAGTTGAATTGAACTCCCCCAAGTTTTCCCTAAGCTCACTTAGCCTCCCCATCACTAGCGATGATGAAACCAAACCAAACTGAAGCTTAGCTCCATCCAACTCCTCCAAAACTCAACCATTCTCAAATTAACTTCACCCACATGTTAGGAGAAATAAAATGATTCCTGATCAATTCGAGCACCGAAGACCGTCCTAAGACCAACTTCGACGACGCTTGGTCCATAGAGACACCAACGAGGAGTCAAGGCATGAGCTTTTTAACAGGGCTTCATCTCTTCAAGATGAAGCTACCTCGGTCAGTTAGCCATTGATCCTAAACTCCGGTGAGATAAACTCCAGCAAACCATAAAAATCCATTAAGTTGTTAGTATTTTATGAAGAAAATCTTGTTTTCTTATGAATCCTACTATTAGATCCCTCTAGATCCCCTTCTTAAAACTTTTGGAGGCAATCTCGAGCCCTCATAAGCCCCAGTGAGCTCAGATTGAGCAGAGGAGGGTGGATAGTGTCCATCTTCCATCGCTCGAGGGATGATGGATCATCCATCATATGTTTCGTGATTGATCCATTAGATTATTTTGATTTAATCTTATAAGAACTGCAGGATTAATCCATGTCATCCGATCTTAGATCGAACGACGGGGATGAAAGCACGTCCTCCACTGCTGACTCAGCAGTCGCATTGGACAATTTAAGTTGCCAATCTCGCAGTGTCACGTGAAAAGCACTGCCACGTTAGCCACTCGTGTGGCGCCGATGGGTTTAGGGGTTAATTATGCTTAAAAATGTGATTAATTGGCAAGAACTTTATAAATTCATAACTTGTTATAGAAAAATCTAAAAAATACAAATAAATATATTTTGGAAAGGTTAGATAGAGAAGAATTTAATAAAAAATGGTTCCATTTAATTATGAATATTGATTAAGGCTTAATTAGGGGGTTTGAATGCTTACTTAATTAGTTTAATTAAGCCCTAATTACTTGGGAAATTAATCTCAAATTTAGCATGATTATTTAGTGGGATGATTTCTACTTCCCATTATTTTATTGAGATTTATCAGCTATGAAATTAGGAAAATTTGAACTTCAAATCCTAATTACCCACTTAATTAATCTAATGATTATTTAAAACCCCAAATAGTGAAAATTAACTAATTAAAGTTTATTAATCATTAATTAACAGTAAGGTGATGTGGGAGAGTGATTAAGACCTCTTTCCTAATTACTTTTTCAAATTCATTTCATTAAAGAGATTTAATTATAACATGACTTGATTAAGGAATTAATTTATTTATTTATTGCCAAATCAAAGCAAATTAAAAATTCTATTCACTTTAATTAATCAATATTTAAATTAAGGGTTCCTCTTTATGTGTTTAATAACATAAAGACCCTTAAAAAAATTATGATTAGCTCATGAGTGTGCGAAAATCATAAGAGTACTTAAAAAGATTCTTTAATCTAATTAATCTATAATCATGGGCCAATTGTATTAGGTCATTTAGGAGCATTGCAATTTTATTTTCTTCATGTACATATCATTAGTGGCTCATGATTAAATGGTTAATTAACTTAAAGAAGCATAGGAAAGGATAATTAAATGGATTATTTAATGATTCAACCTAATTAAATTATGAAAATCACCTAATTATCTTTCTTTAAACAAATTAAAATCACCAATATGGGAATGTGATGGAAAACAATAAATGATCCCTCCTCTTTATGTTCAAATCAAAATTTAAAATCAAATTAATAAGAAGCTTTGGTTTTCTTTAAATGATTTTATTTAATGTGATTGTCCTTAGGAATTAGTGTAGTTGAATAAGTTATGTGAAATGTTTTTCTATTCCTTTTCAATCACTTTAAATATTATATGTCATGTGATATCATGCATTCATATTTTCAAAATTAAAAGAAATTTATTTATGTCAAATTGCATGTGTTGGCTTAATCTTATTATATGTGTGGCTATTATCACTAATAAATTTAAATTTATTTTTCAAAAGTTATAAATTGATAATAACATTTGGAATAATAGTAGTTATGAATATATGTGTAGGATTTGTATGTGTTTATAGCTTAAACATGTGAAGGTAGTGCTATCTTTCCTATGTTCATGTATGGATTTACATATGTTTGAATGATAATAAGTATATAGTCTGGACATCTCAGGAATACGAGGCTTTAAGTAACCCCAAGGAGGTCATTTGATTATCTCACTTCCCTGATTAACAAAGACATGTACTTTTTTAATTCCATTCCTATGTATATTGATATTATAATTTGGATAGAGCTTTACTTTACATGTATAAACAATTCAACCAAATAAAATAAAATCTTTTGAATGATTCTTATTCTCATAGTTATATATACATTCATATGGGTTTAAGATAGCAAGTATATAGTCTAGTCATTCCCGGAATACGAGGATTTAAGTAGCCCCAAGGAGGTCATTTGATTATCTCACTTCTCTAGTTTAAACAATGACATGTGCTTGCTTACATCTTTTATACATGTGTATGTGTATTTAATTATAGAATGAAAGTGCCCTTTTCTACAAAAAAATATTTGCATTCATAATCATTTAAGTGTGCCAAAATGTATTGCATGTATAGGTATACTAAGTGTCAAATCATATGAATGTTATGGGTGATGAAAAGGAATGGTTCAACATTATTTATGTGATGGTAATTCAATCACAT
Organism: Cymbidium sinense; assembly: GCA_021442155.1. Lineage (NCBI taxonomy): Eukaryota > Viridiplantae > Streptophyta > Magnoliopsida > Asparagales > Orchidaceae > Cymbidium > Cymbidium sinense. Next base: position 105,862,555 of record CM038221.1, on the reverse strand, counting down.
TAATCTTAAGATGCCTTTCATGTTGAGTAAGATTCTTTAGGGTTAACTTAAACTTAGAATTTATAAAAATATTTAATAAACCATCCACTAAAAGAACCAAAATCATAAAAATATGCTTTCAGGAAACAACTTAGGGTAGGTATGAAGGAGGTTAAGCCTCTTTCTTCTCTTTATAACACTTAAATGCTAAGTGTAAATAAAATGAAATAAAATTAAATTAAAATTAAAATTAACAAACCTTTAAACAACTTAAAATCAAACCATCATGATGTTAAATTAAACTTTTCAAACTTAAGAAATTATGATTCCAAAGCCTAGTTAAGACATACCATATAAAGCCTAAGCACACACATTAGAATGCTAAGTCATCACTTCTAACTTTAGGTTATGATGGTGTATATAATGATAATGTGTTTTTCTTTATGATGTAATGTTTTACACTGAATGTTAGGAATGTGGATAGTAGACTAGATGTTAGGCTGCTGATAGCTTAATATTATTTTCTACAGAGGATTGTGCTTAAGGGGCCGCTAAAATAAATATAAATATTTTGCTTGCTGGTTGCTTATCTCCCTAAGAATAATCCATATTAGGACAGGTGGGCTTAGTTACCCATATGTAAGGTGCTAAGCCCAAATTATGAAATATAACTAGCTAGGATCGTATGTATGTTTAGCTAATATCTATTTTATAGGCGTAGTTAGATTTATTTTTTCCATAAAAATGTAATTTTATGGTAGGAATTATGATTAGTGCTATGGGGAGTAGGATGAGCAGTGGCCAGAAGGCTTAGTCCTAGGGTGCCCTATGATGCCTTGGAGCAAATCAAAAGAAGAAATAAAGAATGAAGACCCCCATAGCATGTATTCAATTTTAATTGTAATTATTATTTTATAATCTGAGTTGTATAAGGGTATAGCTTGACTACCTAACTTTTCTATTTTTCGGGGTATACGGCAGTACTCGACTGCACCAGTCTTTTATTCTTTCATGGTAGTCTATAAAATGATTATTATTTTGTTTAGATTGAATAACATGACTTTTTATAGTTTCTTAAAGATTGATGTTTGAATATGTAGCCTGGATGTGGTAGGCTCTTAGGATAAAATTAATTTTTCTACCCCAATTAACAACTCGTAACTAAAATTTAAAATAACTCATAATCTCATTTTAAAGCCTAGGTTGTAATCAAGATAATTAAAAGAGTTAGCAACCATTAAGGTGTATGTTGTATGTCTAACATCATGCATGTTATATTATATAACTCTTGTAAAAATGATGGCCTCCATTTCAGCACTTTAGGGACCGCTTGACCTATGAGAGCAACCCCTTATGATGGAGCCTCACACTATTTCTCTTTTAATTCAATCAATAATCGTCATTATGCATTTAGGCATAAAGTATCCTAAAGCCTTTGTCCAAAATATTCTATCAAAATTTTATAAAAATTATAAAATATTGCATTTTTAGATTAAGCCATGTACTCATGCCAGTCATAATATAGTCTCTAGGGAGTAAGTTTAGGATTCTAGTCTCTTTCTAAATTAAAATAATAGCTTAAATCATCTTGCAATTTCATAAGACCAGCCTACATGATTTTGAATAGTATGAGGTATTAGTTGGTGGCCACTCCAGGCGGTTGTAAGTCCAAAAGAGTTAGATGATTTATTCTTTCTTGTGAAAGTAAACCATTATGTCCCCCCTCCCGCTTAGATTTAGGCCATGCTTCTAGTTTGCTAAAGCTCCCTAGATTTAGAATTTGAGGTTTCTTATTTTCTTCGGTCTACGAGCATAAATCCTCACCTCTTAAGTATTTCCACAATCTTGTGTTGATGGATTATAAGCCTTAACAATCTAATAAAATTTCAACTCAAACAAATAAATCCTCTCTTTCAATATATAATGCCCCACCATAGGATAGGTAGGAATGCTCACTAGGCTTCTTACTATCATGAACATTTACTACTCATCTTCCTTTGGATTCAAAAATAAGTCTCTCCAATTGAACAATCCCATTTGATTTTCCAAAATAACCAATTCATTGATAGTATTAACCTTGAAATCTTTGGAGATAATAATTAATTACATTAATCGAGACCATTCTTAGAAAATCTTATTTCTTAGGATATAATTAACTATGGAGGTTTGCCTCCATAGGAAACTAAAGAATCCAGCATAATATAAACCCTACTTTACTTTTTCATGTAAAGTAGGGGAAGAATCTCTGGTATATTTGAAGCCCCATCGAGTCTTAGGTGTCCTTATTTAGTGATTAAGTCTATTGTAGGATGATGTTTCTATCTTTTGAGATCGTATATCATACCTTAATGTCATACTTAGTCACTTCAATAAGTACCCCCTAAGATCTATGTGGTGTCCACCCGATGCATCCGAAAATAAACACCACATATTTTTTTAGCGACTCCGCTAGGGAGGGTTCCTCTCTCCAGCTTTAGTAGTCAATTATTATCTCCAAGCATCGATAGTGGACTTGTATTTGATATAAGCCCATGACTATCTTTCTTTTCGTTGGCACTTGGCTTATTTCATCCTTAACCAAAGGTGGCTAACAACCTTTAGGTTTTAGGACCTCACTCCAAGTAGATCTTAAAACCCCTATTAGGTCCCCCAATAGGTAAAAATAAATTAATCAATTAAAGGAGAATGACCAAACATCAATCAAATAAAATTAAGAACCTCTCCCACTAGCTTGGTGAAATAAGGTTCATCTAATATTCAATAAACTTCAATGAAATCCAAACCACAGATAAACAAAAATCTTTTCCAAAATTCTAAAATCTTTTCAAACAAAGTAACCAACTCCATTTAACATAACAAAATTTGTTAAATGGGAATTCCCCTTTCAAAAATCAAATCCAAATTAAACACCAACAATAACCACAAACAAAAGCCTCTTCCCCAAAAGTTTTTAAAATCTTCCCAAAATATTTGAACCTCATTTAACATAACCAAATGTGTTGAATGTGGGTTCCAACACAAAACCAAAATCAAACAACAATAAATCCTAAACAAAATCCCTTCTCTAAAATCTCTCCAACATGAATCAAACCCCATTTAACATCACCAAATTTATTGAATGATGGTTCAATTCAAAAATTAAAATCAATATTTCTAAGGAGAATCTAATCTTGTTCTCTTTCAACGGTGCAGCAAAGATTCTAGCCTCATCTCTTTCTTCCTCCTTCAGTCAGCTTCCCACCATATCTTCCTACAAGTTGATCTTTTCCTTTTCCTCTGGTGTGCATTTGGCCCTAGATCAGGTCATACATCAATGCCCCTGTTATCAAGTTTGGTCTTGGCTTTGAGCATTTCAATGTCATCTATGAGGGACCAACCCTCACCATTGTCAGTTGAGAGGAGGTGGCAAGCAAGAAGCCACTCCAACAATTTGATCTATAGTCTGACTCTGAGTTCCCCTCTTTGAGTAGGAAGGCTATTGAGGTTCTCCTCCCCTAATGCTATTTTAGTCAGTTACCCCTACTGCAATTTCAGTACGGGCTAGTACGCCTCTGTGGTTGCCCCTACTTTGAAGGGGAAGGCTATCTTAGCTTCTGAGATAGTCTCCCCTTCATTCGAGGTCAGTTCTAGTTCCCATCCGACCACACTCACCAAGACCCAATGCTGTAATAAAAACCAAATAAAAAGACATTACGAGCTTGTGGTCAAGGAGGTAGATGAAGCCTCCCATGTTGTTAAGTAGGGTTCCCCTCATGAGAACTCTCCACTCTTGAGTGATAGTAGGTTCCACCCCCTTTCATCTTCATAGGGAAAGAAGGACTACTGAAGGATACCCACATTACCCCCACTGCCTACAATGTATGAGACACTAACTAGGGAGAGGAGGAGGCCCTATACTGGTCTATCGTCTATACTTTATAGAGTTGGGAGATCCCACGAATGCTCGAAGTCGGGTACTTTGCATGACCTCAGGAGACTAATCCTTAGAAGTGTTAGGGATCAGATTCACCAGGAGAGGGCCACTGAGTCTAAGGTAGCTACCCAAGTGGGTAAGAGAGAGAGAGAGAGAGAGAGAGAGAGAGAGAGAGAGAGAGAGGAGGAGGGTGTGGTAATCCTCTACTTTGATTGAGATCAAGTGATAAAGCTGATCATTCTAACCACATCATTCTTACTGGTTCTAGAAATCACAAGAGGAGATCTCCAATGAAGAGGCAGCTGGTGTCCCCACCATTACACCGCTCCACTCCTCATCCACCTTCACCAGTCTAGGTTCCACCATCTACAGTCCCCACCAAGTTCCACAAGCCCCCATATGGAGAGAGAACTTCTCCTTTGGTGATTCAGCTAAGGCCCAAGGATCTCACTCCAGCTACTCTACCTATTGAGGTGAGGCCGATCTCCCCTGCTTGACCTTTCATCCTAATAGTGGTGAAGAAAGAGTGGCAACCCAAGAGTGTCTTGGTCACTCCACCACTCCACCAAAGCAATTGGAGGAAGAGAAGGGAAGGGATACTGAGGTAGTCCCTATGGCAATTAAGTTAGTCAAAGAGAGTATTCCTCCATGGAGTATTCAGCTTCCACAGAATCGTCAATCGAATCAACAAGAGCACCGTATTGAGTAGATGATTGATCATTGGATGACATTTTGGAGGACTATTGTGTCGTGGTAAGGCAGATAGTTGGGGATGATCAGTCTAGCCAAGAGGTGGGTTGACTAGAGTTTGATGCTGATGAGGATGACATGTTAGATGACCTAGTAGAAGTTCACATGGTTGATACCTAAGGATCCTTATACAGAGAGCAGCTTATCCAGGAGGGCATTATAGTTAAGGAGGGTGAGACATCAAACTCAACTCAATTCCTCCTCCACAAAATCAAGCAAAAGGATGATTAGATCGATAAGATGGAGCGAGGATAGAGGAGTTGATGGCAGTAGTTCTAGCCTTGTAGAACCAAGCCCTAGTTTCATAACCTTCCCCCATGGAGGCCGATTGGCCTGAGCTAGTTCATACCTTAGATCATCCCAAGTGCACTCCAATGGATGATGACGCCAATAGCTTGTATAGGAAGGTAATTGATAGTACCTTCGTGCAAGAAAAGGACATAAAGTAGATGGTAGAGCAGCAGGTGACGGAGGCATTTGCATAAGCCTGGGGGAGCTCATATGTTCCAAAAGGTAAGCCCTACTTGGAGGAATTTGATGTAGTTCAATACCCCAAGGGTTTTGTGCCACCATCCTTCAAGATCTTTGATGGTAGTGGGAACCCTAGGCATCACATAACGCACTTTAGAACTAGTTGTTGCAATGCCGGTGGCAGTGATGCACTCCTTTTCTAATTATTTGGCAATAGCCTTTCAAGGATAGTATTTGATTGGTATGTCAAATTGCCCAATAGTTCAGTGAAGATATTTGCAAAGTTAGTGCAGCTCTTCATCAAGAGATTTATAGGAGCTCAACAAAGGGTAACTGTAGGGGATCTCATTGTAGAGAAGCAAAAGTCAAACAAGTCCCTTATTAATTATATTCTTAGATGGTGCAACCTGAGTATGAAATACAAACTCAGCTGCAATAGCAACATGCCATTGAGATTCCACTCAAGAATATCCATGGCCCGATCGCGTTCATACTTAAGGGCTTCACCATTAAGACATTTTATAAGGTAATCAGCAAGGGGATAACTTATAAGAGGAAGCTAAATAGTTACCATTTTCAGACTAGTCATCTAAGCTAAAGTCTCAGAAGGTCTTTGAAAAGAAGTCTGAGATTGTAGTGGAAATTGATAAAGGGAAGCAACTAGCTAGAGCTCAGTTTGAGAAACCCAAATTTTAGTAGCCTCTGCTACTACCTCCACTTCTACTATTACGGCCACCATAATGGCCACCACTGCCACCATAGTAGCCTACTCAGTAGCGGTACCAGTATCCACTATCAGGTAGCTATTTTCCACCTACTCTTGCTGACAAACTCAACAAATTATACTTTTTTAAGTGGGAGGTGGTCAGGAAGATCTTCAAGAACCTCTTGAATAAGTTTGATTTTCAGCTACCCGAGCCTAAGAAGCAAGAGAAAGTGAGCATAAGTGATGATCCTAACTACTGGCCCTACCACTACATGTTAGGCCACATCTTAGAGGATTGATTGCATTATCTTCAAGGATTGGCTTGAGCGTAGCTACAAGTCAGGAGCTATAGTTTTCTCTAAAGAATACTTAGTAGAACAACCATCCAGTTTCATTAAAGTAATCCTTGGGGTTACCTCTGATCCTCTCAAGATAAAAAAAGGTTGGGATATTTTTTTATCTCGTACCTCTGAAAAGATAATTTTTAAAATCAAAAAACTTTCTCTATAGGTGTCTAAATCAGCTTAAACCTCTAACACCAAGGAAGTTTCCAATTGTGAAGGTCAACTCGAGGAGGGTGGAAGCCCAACAGTAGTAGCAGTAACCTACCTCACTTGCCCGGGATAGATCTGTAGTGCAACCACCATCCAAGTCCACCACTCCTTCCACCGTTGTAGCCATTACCCCCTCTACTAGCTCCTCTACTTCTATAAGGAGCATTGTATCCATGGATGAGGGTAACAAATCTCTCACTCCACTTACTTTACTTGATTTATACTATGTACCTCACCCAAAATTAAAGAAATCAATGAAGAAGACTGATTTCGCTTACAACTTTTCCACTTCTAATATTCCTATCAATTTTATCCTAATCTAAAGCTCTCCAAGTTAAAATAATAGTAATTCAAATAATTCTAATCAATCCCAATCTAATTCAGAAATGGATTTTCTTTTTCTAAATCATCAGGTTTCACCTCTTGAGATTAATTTGGAGTCATTTGACTTTGATGAGCCTTTAGGATAAGCTGTAGGTATACTTGATGAGCAGGTAGAACTTTCCATGAGCTCCTCCCAAGAAGTTACTAAGGTCAACCTTCCTAGTGGCAAAGTTCTACCTCCTAGGATAATAGCTCAGGTAAACATGCCATTGGTTCTAGTGAGCAGATAGCCCCTCCATAAGATATTCCACCTATGGATATGCTTGTGTAGGACCAATCTAATGTTGATTACAACATCCCAGCATATCTCAGAAAGATGTCAGCTATGCTAAGCATATATGATGCCTTTATCTTACCCAAAGAGATGAGAGAATCTCTAATCAAAGCCTTTCTTGATCCAGAGATATGCTTAGCTCAGTTGACCGCTACTGGAGAGGTAGCATGTTATTCGAAGGAGATCCTATGAGTTACATTCATAGATGAAGACCTACTTCTAAGAATGATCGAGCACAACTGTCCCCTCTATATTACATTAGATGTTGGGAGATTCAGGCTATCTAGAGTTTTGGTTGATCCGAGTGCATCAGTCAATATTATGAGTTTAAAAACCCTTACCTACTTGAAGATTGACATCTCTAAACTCCAAAAGGATTCAATAAACAAGGCGAGAGGGCCTCAGGCTCTATAGTGTTGCCTCTAGAGATAGATGATTGGAAGACTTAAGCTAAGTTTCACATAATAGATTTAGATACACCTTTTAATGCTTTGCTTGGGAGACTATGAATACATGAGAACAACATGGTTTGATCCTTTTTACAATAGTGCATCAAGTTCCTAAGAGGTTGAATCAAGTATTGTGTCAAAGGAGATCTCAAGCCCTTTGCAGATCATGAGATTGGGATTTATGAGGATGTAGCCTACTGCCTCCCTAAGAAACTAAATGTCTATTCTTGTGAACTTAGTCAAAATGCAAATGTAAGAGAAAAATAAAAAATAGAGAAAATGAAGGAAAAGAAAATGAAAATGAAAAAGAAATAGAAATAGAAAAGAAAAGGGAATGAGAAGAAGATCTTAAGGAGTAAGTGGTGCCTAAGATTATATTTCACCCACAATTTGTTACTCCATTTGAACAAGTGGAGAGGATGACCCAACCTCTACTAGGATGAGGAAGTGGCAAGTCTAGAATGAGTCCCATGGGTGGAAGGCCTCCATACTTACCACTCACCTAGAAATTCATCCCAGCTTCCAGGAGTACACCCGTTATCTATATAGACTTAGAATCTAGTTTAGAGGATAAGTCTTATGTGGTTAGCACATCGATCAGCTCTTCTCAATAGCAGATCCCTTCAGAAGTGACACTCAAGATAGACAGTGATAAAGATCAGATTCCCAAGCAAAGCATAAGTGTATCCAAGTCCTCATTATGTGAAACTGTTAGCATCAATTAGGAACTTTATCTCTAACCTCACTTTTCTCATAAAAAGTTAAGAGTTTGGTGGTTAAAGAAGCCCCTAAATCATGTACAACCATGAAGATTCAAAGGTTCTATCCTGGAGCATCATCCTCAAGTCAAGAAGTTGATGTACAACTTGAGAATAATTCATATAAAGAATTAATAGAATTACCTTTTAATTGGTACTTGCCTTGTCTTTATAACTTAGCAAAGAAAAGTTTAATTCCACATACATGGTCTAAGCACAGGTCAGATTACTTTGAATGGCCATGGAACAACAAATGCAAGAATTCTCAATCAAGACCAATACTAGGCTTTGGTATAGTAGGCCCAGTCGATGATGATGATTAATGCTTATTCATCACTAATCATTTGGAGTTTGATAGGTTCTTATCAAATCATATTTACTCTTATGAGAAAGTGTGCTTAGAAATTCCAGATGATCTAAATGATTTCCAAGTAATGGATGCACCTCCATAATTTAAAGAAGAAATCAAGTCAACTATTGATGAACTCAAAGAAACTAACTTGGGAACTGAAGACAACTCACGTCTGATGTACATCAATTCCTTTTTAAATGAAACTAAAACCAATGACTTAGTTAGGCTACCCATTGACTTTAAGGACTGTTTTGCATGGAGTTATGAAGAAATGCCTAGATTGGCTCCTAACATAGCGATCCATAAGGTAGCAATATCGCCTGATGCTAACCCTGTCAAGTATGCTCCTAGATGCATGTGATAGACATTAAACAACAGGTCATTTCTGAAGTCAAAAAACTGGTTGATGCTGGTTTCATCTAGAAGAAAAAATACCACACCTAGTTGGCTAATGCAATCCCAATTAAGAAGAAGAATGGACAAATGATGTAGAACATCATGAGGATCCAAAAATTAGAGCTCAAGTTCCAATTACAAGATCTCAAGCTAATGCCCAAGAAAATTCAAGAAAGAAGAAGGCATAGCCCATTAGCTTGCTAAGGCCCATTTTATGATTTCATCTTTCTTATTTATGTAATTTTTAATTTTTCTTCTAGAAACTCCATGTTTAAAATTTTTTATTTAAACATTCAAAGCATGACATGTGAGGTGGTTGAATCCACATAAAATAATATCATGTAAAATGGGTGGATGGCATAAAATAATGAGGTAATTTAATACTTCACATTAATGTGGCCACCTACCTTCCCCTCCATATTTTGAATTTTTTTTCTTTTGAAAGATGCTTGTAATAGCTATAAATAGCCCCTCTTACTAGAATGAAGGATATCTTTTAGCAATTATAAATTATTGAGTTATTCTTGTGGTTTGAGAGCTTGGTGGCCAAACCTTGGCAATCCTTGGTGAGAGCGCTAGTTATCTAACATATCTTCTTCCCTCACCTCCAATACCCAAGTTCTCTCAATCTCATCAAAAGAAAAAACACCCACCTCCATCAAATTTGGTATCAGAGCGAAGCCTGGAAGGAGCAAATTTGATCAAAAGTTTGCTTCAACAAAGGAAGCATCTCTAGTGGTGGACTTGTCTTCAAACTTGTGAGTTTTTCTTAGACTTATGTGGTTAATTAATTTCCTTTTATATGATAGTTTACATACATATTAGTAGCTTGGAAAGATATATATTGCTTACAAGTTTATGGTGATAGCATAAAATTTCAATTAGTAAGCTCCATTATATATTTTAGTCATTTTTCAATTGTGTCAACCCCTCCCCTCCCCCCCTCTACCCAACCACAAAAAAAGAAAAATAAATTAAGAGAGCACCTTAGTGAGGTAGTGCTTCACCCTAAAAATAACCTAGCCATTAGTGCAAATTAAAATCTAATTACTTGCTTTATTATCTTTGTTATTATTTATGATTAATTTTAGAAGTTTCTTTGATTAACTTATGATAACTTGCTTTCTTAAGAAAAAAAAAGAGGCTTGATAAATTTGAGCATTTTTTTTCATTACATTAAAAAAATAAAAAAATATGCATGCATAATAATATAAGTGTATTAAACCTGGTGATTTTAGAAGCTAAATAGAACTTTGTCAAAAAGACCTAAACTGTCTAAGGAGATCTTAGGATTTAAGTGGTCTTGTACCCCCCTCCTCACTTGAAAGTTCTCTTACCCTAAAATCTCACTTTGATTGCACAATTATATTATACTTGTTTATTTTATTTTATTTCATTGATCCTTTTTCATATATCTTTTTTTTCTTTAAAAAAATCTCATGGTACAAAAATCTATCTCTCAAGATCAAGTTGAAAATTTGACTAGATTAGTTGATGCCTTAGATCTTAGGATTCATGACAATGAATTAAAAACTCAACAAATATTAGAATAAAGTAAGAATCAAATGCAAGAACTTAAACAACAAATGCAAACTCTTATAGCTCATCTATAAAATAATAGAGTGCAACTCCTCCTCCAATACCTGCTCAGACTGTGCTAATAGGGATAGATGAAGAAGATTCATATCCAAACCATAGAGAAAACCAACCACTTAGAATACCATCAATTGCTAGAAATTGTGGAATGGGAGAAAATTATTTTAAGACTATAGAAGACTCTAATGATCCATCTCGAACAGTTAAAGTAGAAGCCCCAACTTATGATGGTATACATGACCCAAATAAATTTCTCAATTGGTTAAATTAAATGGATCACTTCTTCGATTGGTATAAAATGGATGATTACCAAAGGGTTACTTTTGCTAAAATGAAATTGATAAGGCATGCTAAAATTTATTGGACAAATACTTTAGCTAAAGAACAAAGATTAGGAAGGATAAACCTCACTTGGATAGAAATGAAAGAAAATGTTAAGAGCAAAAGTACCGCCCTCATGATAAGAAGCTCCATAGTCAATTATTTACTTTGAGACAAGGTAATCATCTTGTAACTAAATACTTGAATATTTTTGAAGATCTAGTTTTTAGAACTGATTGTGCTGATAATGGTTGGCATTTAGCTAAAAAATTTGTTATCGGACTTAGGACTGACATTAGAAATGAAGTTGAATTATTTGATCCACAATCTTTAGAGGATGCATTTCATTATGCATTATTGGTTGAACAACAAAAGAGATCTATTTTCATCTCTAAAACTAAAATTCAAGTACCATTCATTTCATTCCATAGATATATTATTAAACCCACCCATCCAAATGGCCCAACCCTTTTGCCTAAAATTTCAATTGAAGAGAGCTCTAAGAGCACTACTGAAGTAATATGTTTTAAATGTCATAAAAAGGGTCATATGCAAAATCAACGTAATGCTCAAATCTTCATTTTATAAAAAGTTGAAACCCAATAGATGATAATCTAGAAGAAGTTTATGATGCACCCCATTATCTGATGAAGAATTGGAATTAACTGATGACCCTTAGGTTAATGTGATGAGATGTCTTACAGTAATTAAAAATGAGGCAGAAGATTGGAGGAGAAAAAACATTTTTAGCATGTATGTTTTGTGTAATGAAAAGAGATGTAGGTTAGTTATAGATGGAGGAAGTGCTATGAATGTCATTTCAACACACACCTTAACTCAAGCCAACCTAAAATCTGAACCTCACCCTGAACCATTTCATGTTAGCTGGGTAAATCATGCATCTCTTCCCATCATCAATTGATGTTTAGTTCCAATTAAAATAGGAAGCTATAAGGATCAAATTTGGTGTGATGTTCTCTCTATGGACATTGCTCATATTCTCTTAAGATGACCTTGGCTGTATGATATGAGTGTTATTCACTATGATAGGAAAAATACTTATGTTTTTAAACATAATAATAAGACTATTATACTTCTACCAATAAAGCTAGTAGAAAAAACACCCTCCATAACATGACACAAAATAACTTCTGACTTGCAACCTAAGCCTCTATTGAAGAAAAATGTCAAACTTCAATTAATTATCATAGAAAATTCTACTATTAGGCTTAATACTATCATTTCTGATTCTTACTTTAAAACATCTGCTCTTCCTTCTTTGACCCCAAAGATAGAAATAATAGGTTTTGGAGCTTTACAAAAAGAATTTTTTGATCCATTTCTTCTTCACATATTACATGTAAAAGAACTCATACCATACTCTAATGAGACTCACATACCTATTGTGGTCTCTTCTCTTCTTTCTGATTTTAAAGATATTACACCCGATGAGATTCCTGATGAGCTACCTCCTTTAATAGATATTCAACATGCTATTGAGTTCTTACCCAGTTCTCAACTTCCTAATCTTTCACATTATAGGATGAACCCTACCGAACATGTTGAGATTAAAAGACAAGTTGAGGAATTATTAAAAAAAGGGTTTTATTCAAGAGAGTCTTAGCCCTTGTGCAGTCCCAGCATTATTAACTTCAAAGAAAGATGGAACATGGCGAATGTGTGTTGATAGTCTTATCCACTTTTTATCAGAGATTTATCAAGAATTTTAGTACCATTATTACTCCGATAACTGATATACTAAAATTAGATAAATTTTGTTGGACTCTTAATGCACAAAAGGCCTTCGAGCAAATTAAAGTTCTTTTCACTTCTGCACCAATCTTAGGCTTCCTATTTTTCTAAAGCCTTTGAAGTGACATGTGATTCTTCAAGAATTAGGATAGGTGAAATTTTAAGTCAAGAGAATCATCCTATAGCATTCTTTAGTGAAAAATTAAATGAAGCCAAACAACGATATTCCACTTATGACAGAGAGTTGTATGTTGTAATTCAATCCTTAAGGCATTGCGACACTATCTCTTACATAAAGAATTTATACTTAATTCTAATCATCATGCCTTAAAATTCATTAATACTCAACAAAAATTAAGTCATAGGCATGCAAAATGGGTTGAATTTTTACAAGACTACTCTTTTGTTCTAAAGCATAAGCCTGGAATTGAGAATAAACTTACTGATGCTTTATCCAGGGTAAACCTAATGATTTCCTCTTTAGAATTGAGAATCTCTGGATTTGATAGAATTAAAAGTGATTATATATCTGCCCTAACTTTCACCTAATTTATCTTGAGCACCTAGACAAACCAACAACTTTACAAGGGACATTCTTGATAACAAATGGATATTTATATAAAGAAAAATAACTATGTATTTCTTGATCTTCTCTTAGAGAATTCCTTATCACTGAGCTACATACTATGGGTGTAGCTGGTTATTTTGGAAAGGATAAGACTATATGTTTATTAGAAAATAGATTTTATTGGCCTTCATTAAAATGAGATGTTCAGAAATTAGTGGCTCAATGTTTAATTTGTAAATAGGCTAAAACTATCAAATAAAGGTCTGGACAATACACTGCCTTACCTGTTCCTTATAGGCCTTGGGAAGACCTATCAATGGATTTTATTCTAGGATTACCTAGGACAGCTCGAGAACATGATAGTATTTTTATTGTAGTTGATAGATTCTCAAAAATGGCTCATTTCTTACCTTGTTCAAAAATAATTGATGCTTTGTATATAGCTAAATTATTTTTTAAGGAAATAGTCCGACTCCATGATCTCCCTTTTAACCATTGTTTCTGACAGAGATGTTAAGTTTGTCTCATATTTTTGGAAAATATTATGAAAATTATTAGATACCAACTTAAAATTTTTTTCTACCTTTCACCCACAAACTGATGAACAAACTAAAATAGTTAATCATGCCTTAGGAAATTTGCTTAGATGTTTGGTAGGTAAAAGTTTAGAAAATTGGGATTTACATTTACCAATCTTAGAATTTTCTTATAATAGTACTATTTTTAGAACTATAAAAAAATCATCATTTGAGATAGTCTATGGTCAAAACCCATGACGATCAATAGATGTAGCAAACCTACCATCTCATGTATTTTTCGATGCAGCATTCTCATTTGCTAAAAATTTTCAAAGCCTCCATGAAGATTTAAGAAAGCAAATTACTATAAGTAATGAAAACTATGTTTCTAAGGCAAATCATAATCATTCAATGAAAGAATATAAAGAAGGTGATTATGTATTGATTCGCATTCAAACTACTAGATATAAGAAATTACATGCACGAGCTTGTGGTCTGTTTAAAATTCTTATGAAAATTGGAACTAATGCTTATCACCTTGATTTATCTGCTGATATGCTCATTCATCCAGTTATTAATATTGAAGATATTCTATCATATGAAGGAATTAACAAACCTCCACTTGTTCAGTCTAACTCTTTAGCGTGAGCAGACGCACTTTCAAAATCCCTCTTCCTTTGAAGTTGACTATATTATCACCGAGGAAGCACCCATTAATCCAGCTTCTAAACATCATTTTTTAGTTCGTTGGAAGAATAAACCACTAGCTGAAGACACATGGTTGACCCGTACTGATTTGGAGACTTTAGCCCCATAGTTAGTAGAATACTTCTTAGATTTCAACTCTACGGAGCAGAGTTCAATTGAGCCTAGGGGGGTTGATGTAGAACATCATGAGGATCCAAAAATTAGAGCTCGCGGTTTATTTACAATATCTCAAGATAAAGCCCAATAAAATTCAAAAAAAAAAGAAGGCAATAGCACATTAGCCTGCTAAGACCCATTTTATGATTTCATCTTTCTTATTTATGTAATTTTTAATTTTCTTTTAGAAACTCTATTTTTGAAATTTTATATTTAAAAATTCAAAGCATGACATGTGAATCCACATAAAATAATAGTATGTGAAATGGGTGGATGGCATAAAATAATGAGGTAATTTAATGCTTCACATTAATGTGGCAACCCACCTTTCCCTCCATATTTTGAATTCTTTTCTTTTGAAAGATGTTTGTAATAGCTATAAATAGCCCCTCTTACTAGAATGAAGGAGATCTTTTGGTAATTATAAATTATTGAGTTATTCTTGTGATTTGAGAGCTTGGTGGACAAACCTAGCAATCTTTAGTGGGAGCGCTAATTATTCAATATATCTTCTTCCCTCACCTCCAATACCCAAGTTCTCTCAATCTCATCAAAAGAAAGAATGCCCACCTCTATCACCAAATTCGCATATGCGTCAATTTTAGGGATCTAAATAAGGCATGTCTAAAAGATGAATTTTCACTACCGATACCAAAATTGATGGTGGACAATGCCTCATCTCATGCAGTCTTCTCTTTCATTAATAGTTCATTAGGATATAACCAAATAAAGATGGCCTCTCAAGATGAGAAAAATACTACCTTTAGAATGTCAATTGGAATCTATTGCTATAAGGTCATGCCTTTCGGCCTTAAAAATGATGGTTTCATATACTAACAGGCCATGACTTGAATCTTCGATGAACTCATTCATCATCAAGTCGAATGCTACGTCGATGATATCATGGTCAAAAGAAGAAAAGGATGACCATCTCTTTGACTTGAGAGTAGTTTGAATGGTTAAGATAATTTAACCTCAAAATGAATCCCATGAAGTATGCATTCGTAGTAGTTTCAAGAAAATTTCTTGGGTTTATTGTCCACCACTATGGAATCAAAATCGATCTGGAGAAGATTAACATGATACTAAAAATGTCACCCCCTAAAAGTCTAACTCAACTCAGATCATTCTAAGGGTGGTTGGCATATCGATGATGCTTTATATCTAACCTATCAAGTAGATGCCAACCATTTATAGCACTGGTCAAGAAGGATGTCAAGTTCAAGTGGGTCAACTAGTGTCAGCATGCCTTTGAGAGCATCAAGCAGTACCTGATGATGCCGCCAGTTTTAGCAGCCCCTATCTTGGGCAAGCCGCTTATACTCTACACTGCTACATTAGATGACTCCCTTAGCACTTTATTAGCCCAAGCCAATGGTGAAGGGAAAGAGAACACATTATACTATCTCAGCCATCATCTAATTCCTGCTGAAGAGAATTATCCACCCATTGAGAAGCGTTGCCTAGCTTTAATCTTTCAATCTCAAAAGTTATGGCATTACATACTTTCTCATAAGGTGAACTTTATTTCTAGAATCAATCCACTACAATATCTCATGACACACTATTCAGACGGTTGGCACGTTGGTTCATGATTTTATCACAGTTTGATATCACTTTCATACCTCTATGACCTTCCAAGAGAGAGATGATCTCCCCAATGAACAAATCATGAACTTAGGGAATACCAGCATTCAATGTTAGGAGATATTTTTATGGTGAGGTTTCCTCTCAAAGAGGAGAAAAACCATAATATACTCTTCCAAGAAAGGAAGGTGTAGGAATAGTTCTCTTAACTCCAGACCGCGATATGATGAGATCCCTATATCATCTATTTGATCCCTGCACCAACAACAAAGATGAATATGAAGCTCTGATTGTCGGTCTAGAGTTAGCAATTTTGCTAAGCATCCTAAACATCAACATCTTTGGAGATTCTAAGCTAATAGTCAACCAAATCATTGGGTCCTATAAGGTTTTGAAGCCCAGACTCCATCACTGCCACAAGTACACTATGGAGTTGTTGGCCCAAATCCTTGAGGTTATTATCTACAAGATCCCTCGAGGAGAAAATATCATAATAAATGCCTTAGCCAAGCTTGGAAAAGAGTTGGCATGTCCGGATGATGAGTTTATATCAATATAAATCCACAATAGATAAGTCCTGTCTCTTATTGATACTGAACTCATTGATAGATACTCTCTTGAAGGGGAGGTTATCGTTGCCAAAAATGATGATGAGTTAGATTGGAGGCAACCCTTCATTGATTACCTAAAAATTACTTCAAGAGAAGTCCAAGTACATCAAATGAAGCAAAGGGTTCTTTCCTACGCCCTTATGGATGGTGTCTTATATCGACGGTCCTCCGATCAAATATGGTTACATTGTTTAGACAAGCACGAAGCCCATAAGATCATGACTGAGGTGCATTCAGGATTATGCAGAGCTCACCAATCTGGCCCCAAGATGAAAGCCAAAATTAAGAGACTTAGGTACTATTGGCCGATGATCACCGATTACATGGACGTAGCCAAGCGATGCGACTAATGCCCAGTACACGGATTAGTCCTACACTAACCACCCAACTTTCTACATCCAACGTTGGCCTCATGGCCATTCAAGTGTTGGGGTACTGACATAGTGGGTTCGATTGATCCTCCTTCTTCTGAAGGTCACTGATTTATCCTTGCTGCTACAAACTACTTTTCTAAGTGGGCGGAGGCGATTCCGCTCAGAGAGGTCAAAGCTCAGCATGTGCTCTAGTTTTTTAGGAACCATATCATATGTAGATTTGGGGTTCCCCATTGAATTATATCTAATAATGGTATTGCATTCAAAAGCATCAAGATCAACAGCTTCACCCAGAGACACAATATAGATTGAAGATACTCTACCATCTATTACCCAAGGGTGATTGGTTCAGTAGAAGCATTCAACAAAACTCTCATCTAAATACTCAAGAAGACGTTCGACGATAATAAGCGATAGTGGCATGAGCAGTTAGTTGAAGCTTTGTGGGCCTACCACACCACCTACATAACTCCAACTCAATCTACCCGTTTCTTCTTAGTGTATGGGTCCGAAGCCGTTCTACCATTAGAAGTCCAACTCCCATCACTAAAGATAGTTGTGGTAGCAAAATTACAACCAAGCAGAATGCCAAGTTGCGACTAGAAGAATTCAATGGTTTGGAAGAGAAACGCTTACGGGTATGCTAGAACCTCAAGTTATATAAAGCGGAAATGATTCAAGCTCATAATAAGTTGGTCCACCCTAGAGCTTTTTAAGTAGGAGAGCTTATTTTAGTTTTAAGGAGACCAATTGTTTCCCGTTGTAAGATGGGAGGTAAGTTTGAACCCACTTGGGAAGGCCCTTTCATTATAGAAAAATCCTACCATAAAGGATCCTAGTAACTTATCAACCATAAAGGGGAGCGCCCGATGCTTCCAATCAATAGGCTCTACCTTAAAAAATATTACCCATAAAATAATGTTTAAAAATAATTTTTATCAATAAGATTTCATTTCAAAGAAAAATTTCTTTAAATTAAAAGCATTTC
Organism: Cymbidium sinense; assembly: GCA_021442155.1. Lineage (NCBI taxonomy): Eukaryota > Viridiplantae > Streptophyta > Magnoliopsida > Asparagales > Orchidaceae > Cymbidium > Cymbidium sinense. The sequence continues at coordinate 105,844,390 of CM038221.1, read as the reverse complement.
CATTTGCGGATCTTTGTGGTGTGCTTAGGGTAGGTGTAAGAGAACCTGAACGGCATCCTATCCCTCAATGGCACAACACAAATACAAAATTACACACAAACACAAATCCTTTATTTCGAGCTACTTTGAGTTGAGATAAGTCCCCCTCAGCGGCCCTCACTCAGTAGTTGCTCTATGTCGATTCACTGCCTAGCTAGTGTGTCTCCCCAGTGGTCTTTCTGGTCAGGAGGATGTGAGTCCCTATGTTTTCTTTCTGACGTAATCACTACACATCGGCGAGTGCCCTGTCAGTGTGGTATGTCTTATTGTGTGACCGATAAGCTACCTTCATGTTGGCTTTATTTAAGAAGATGTCAATCCCCCGTGCTTTCTTCTTGAGCTAGCCATCGTGCACTGACCGGATCTGAGTTTATCATTGAGGTTTAGGGTAAGACCCTCAGCGGCTCCTTTCCTCCTGACTACTTCAAGTTTGGGTCCAATCCTTCTTTGTGACTTCCCACTTAATAGTCGTCATAGGTTGGATAGTAGCTGTCTAACCGACGACAGATTGTCCCGATGATCAGTTCCGCTTAGGAAGATGTGAGTCCCTAGTGCTTTTTTCCTAGATTGATCGTCGCACACTAATGAGCACCTTAGGTTGATTGGTGTTTGCTTTGCTGACAGCAACCCACCCGGTGGATAACACCACTCAGGCAGATGTGAGCCCTTGCGCTTTCTCCTTGAGCCGGCCATCATATACCTATAGGCTTCATGTTTTTCAGGGATCAGGATAATTCCCTCAGAGACACCTCCCCTATGGGCATTCAATTTGGATCATGTCCTTTGCAACCCCATCTAGACACTTTGTTACTCCCGATTGAGCTCTTCCTAGTAGCCACCTGTAATGTGAATGTGCGGACTCTCCCTTGGGCCAATAAATCTGAGACAAGACAAATCCCTTATGACTCCTTCTTAGTGTGGTCCCTCGCAAACTAACAGGGTCCACGCCAAACAAACAAACAAAATAAAATAAAATCTCTTGTGGATTAATACTAGTGATAATAGTGTATGTTACATGATTAATACTAGTGATAATAGTGTCTTTTATATGATTAATAATAGTGATAATAGTGTTTGTTATATGATTAATACTAGTGATAATAGTGTTTGTTATATGATTAATCAAAGAAATAAAACATTTGAGTGAAGTTCATCCAAAATATCAACAACATTTATAAAAGCAGTAGTTGTTCTACATAATCAATCATGACATCACTAATAATAATTATTATTACTATTATTTATATTTATGTTATTATTATTATTATTATTATTATTATTATTATTATTATTATTATTTTATTATTACTACTGCTATTATTTTTATTATTACAAATAATCTTAATATTATTAGTATTACCATTACTTTTGTTACTTCAATATTTTATTAATACTATTTTGACTAATTATTCGAAGTTATGTATGGAGTTCACATTAAAAAGCTCAAAAATCTCATGTCAATAAGGTAGCGTGCATCACACTTTCAAGGAGCGCATCTTTTTTTTTTAGCATGTACATATAATTCACACAGACATAAAACTTTCGAGTTTCAATGAAAAGAGAAATATAAGGCTAAAATTCACGTTCATAAAATAGAGTAAATATTTGGTAAAGTGTTATGATTAGAATATAATGCTTTTCACAATAGACATTGAAAAAGCTTTAATTCCTGCAAAATATTTTTGGCTGCTAACAAATTAACTGCAAGATCCTCAAATAAAAAAATAAATAAATAATAATAATAATAATAATAATAATAATAATAATAATAATAATAATAATAATAATAATAATAATAATAATATGAATGATAATAATAGTATTATTATTATTAATTATAAATTACAAATATGATTCTGAAGCACAAAAAATAATAAGAAATTAAATTAATATTTTTTTGAGAAAAATATAACTCTTTAAAATTTGATAATTAAGAATAATCAATTGACCCCTAGAGACGACAACGGTTGGTGATACAAAGTAGAAGACAAGCAAACCGATGATGTATTTAATTTGGAGTAATTCATGATAATGTAGAATAAATACCCATACCGATGTCGTCTCTGCTCAAGTAGAAAACTTTGGTTTTAATTATTTTGGATAAATTTAAATTACCGTTATGGCCGATGTGGTTGCTTGCAGGAGAAAATATATGCTTAGAAAAATAATTACATTTATTAATTTCATAAATTAATTTGACATAATCATTATTTGTTCTGAATACTACACTATTATGCTGCCAGTGCTGTAAATAGCACTTTTTTATCTTAATTAAATTCATTCTAATTTATGTTTAAGAGAAAATATTTTATTTATATATCTATCATTGATATTTATTGCATAATTAGAGTGTAGATTAAATATTAGATTTGATAATATAAATTTTCTTAAAATTACTCCTAATAAAATGTATTTTTTAGAATATATATATATATATATATATATATATATATATATATATATATATATATATATATATATATATATATATATATATATATTTATGCGCCAATATATATGGTGTGAGCATAAGACATAAGAACATGTAAGATAATGGAATTTTTATTTTAGAACAAAAAATGAATTGAAATATTATTTTTTAGTGCAAATAGTCTCATTTTAATTATTATATAAATATTTTAAACTTTTTATTAAATGTTTTTTCTTTTAATGATTTATCTTTGGAATTTGATGTAAAATAACACGTGGAGCAAGTGAAACCTTTTTTTTTTTTTTCCTTTATTCTCGACGGTAGCGGATACGGGAAAAATTCTTTAGGGTAACGGAGGTTTTAAAATTTTTAAATATAAATTTAAAAAAAATTACTTACATTTAACTGAATTTTTATATATTTAATATTAAAAATTTAATGTTTTTTTATATTTACTCTAAATTATAATATCAAACTCACCACCCTTAGCTCAGTTGGAGGCGGGGCTGGTATCACCCAGTCAGCGTTGATTCTCGCAGCGTAATATCTGCAAAAGAAAAGAGGCCGACCGCGGATTGCAGCTCATTAAATACGTCCGTCACACCCACAAATGTGGGATCGGGGTATTACTATATATATATATATATATATATATATATATATATATATATATATATATATATATATATATATATATATATATATATATATATATATATATAATATCAAAATTCATTAATATTAATTCTTACTAAATTTATAGAAGATATTTAATTTTTTTAAAAAAAAAAACATCTATCAAGAACCTACTAAATATGCAAAGAGAGATGTGACCAATGCTATTGATATAATTTATAGCGCTTTCATTGATCTGTGCATAATTTCTTTTTTTATTTCTACATTCATTCCCATGTAAATTTACAAGGAAAAGACCACTCACCTTCCTCTCCCTTGAGGCTCCCGCAAGATTTTTTATCTTTTTTATCCTTTTTTTTTTTTAAATTTTTATTGGGGTACAAGCACAAGAAGCCAATCCTAGCAACGAACTATAAATCACCCACGTTCATCAAACTTGCCTTCTTGCACTCCCTTCATTTGCAATGCCACTAGCGACATAGTAGCTCTTCTACTTCCCTTCTGACTTCTGAGAGCCACACACACACAGATTGAGGAGGGAGAAGAAGAGGACAAGCAGAACAACTTAAAATTAAAAGCAAATGGCTAATCCACAACAGAGATATCGTGGCGTTCGACAGAGACACTGGGGCTCCTGGGTCTCTGAAATCCGCCATCCATCACTGTAATCTCTTCATCCCCAGCATTCCCTCAGATGTTCTCTATTTCTTTGTACTTATCACTCGTCTTTCTTCTTGTTCTGAACTGCTCAGAAAGACAAGGATATGGCTTGGTACGTTTGGTACAGCCGAGGACGCCGCCAGAGCCTACGACGAAGCTTCGAGGTTAATGTGCGGCCCGAAGGCCAAGACCAATTTCCCTTTGGATCCTACTCAGTCACCTTCATTCCCATCCAAGCTACTCTCTGCAACTTTAATGGCAAAGCTTCGGCGATGTCATCATGCTACAAAGCAAGCTTGCCAGCCCAAGGCTGAGATTTTGGTTTGCAGCAACAAAAAGGCTGAGCAGGATGAGAAGCCATCGACGATGCTGAAGAAATTCAACAGAAGCTGGATTGCAGATGAAAAGGACGCCACAATTCAGTTTAGTTATTTACAGGAACATGACATAGAAAACATGATTGAGGAGCTGCTTGACTCTGATATCTCTATGGAGCTTTGCAGCAATGCTATTTGATTTTTGCTTTCTTGAGGCCCTTTGTAATCCTGCTGTAAATTTAATGATTTAATGACTGCCCCAAAAACTCTGTTTTTTCTTATTGTGCGAAGTGAATCTTGCAGAATTTGCTTTGTAGAAAACGAAGGCATTTCGTAGGATCTCCTGAGAAAAACTCATGCGTGGCGGCACAAAATATCATTGGATTTACTCGTAAATTCTCATCCCCTTGTCATGTGAGTTTTACTGAGGATCAATGGCATTTTGTCCTGAGAATGAGTACTGTTCATGAGGTCCAGAGTAATTTTTCCCCCATTAGCTTGCATTACGGCAGTTCAAGCCTATCAATTCAGAGATTTAGCAGGTGCTAGCTGGAAGAACACTATAATGCAAAGATCCATTTTAAGAAATCCTGATTTCCTGCCAGTGAAGGCCGAACAGTTGAGTAGATGACATAAACTGAAAGAACTATTAAATGAAGCAAAAAAAAAAAATCCCAATTACACAAAGAAAGAGCTCAGGCATATCATTTAGAAATGAAATATCTCACAAAAAGACTGAATTATATTGTATAACATGCGAAAATGATCTTCGGAAATTCATTTGTTGAAAAGCAAGCGCTTTTGGCTAATCAGTTTTTCTCTGTGATATGGAAATGGCAGACCTTTGGTTGGACATGTCTAGGCTTCATAGAAGATGATCCGATCCGTAAAAAGGTGAACCAAAGGTGATTTTTGGGTTTGTTTTTATGTTGAATTTAGGGAGAGATGTTTCAAGAACATAAATATGTACTTAAGACATCCGTTTTTGGTGAGATTGGTGTGTGTGATGATAATTAAGCATGCACAAGGAGATTAGATTAGACAAAAGAGGATTAGTGATGCACTATATGATGTACATCAACAATGTTTTCTAGCTTTTTTAAAATTTTCTAGCATTTTTTTTTATTATTTTTAAAGATTATGTAGATTCAAATTTTAAATTTCTTGGATTCACCTTATGATCTTATTTTTATAAATAGAGTTTTTTATAATTTTAGCTTAGTTCTAATCATAACCCTAACCTAACTTTATATTTCATCATCTTTTTTCTTAATTTGGAATTCAAATATATCAATTTTCAAATGATTTTATAATGGGCTTGCTCTATTATCCAAACTTAGGATATAACATTGATAGTTATAATAGCTTTCGCAATATTGCGAAGGAATAAAAAATGTGCCTCTTACTTTTTTAGATTGTTGTTTATTTCTTATAACACATAATAAAGATGACTCTCAAAGAATGTGTATAATTTATTATGTGTTATAAGATATGAACAACATATAGGCTTAGACTCTCCTAAAAGAAATCTTTTGTGATTAATTTATTTATTTATCTCCTCAATTCAAAATGTTTAGTTAGTTCCATTTTATAATAAGGCAAGTTGGATAATTTTCAACTAGAATTAAATCAATGACATATTAAAAAAATATCATACAAAGAAGCTTCTTAAGAAAAACATCACTAAACTCAGATAATAAATTAGAGATCTTAATAAAAATATGAGTATGATTGATTTTAGTAGTTAGCTAAGAATTTGAAAGAGAGTGAGATCATAAAACTCTCTTCATGATTAGAATGACCAATATATTTAATCATAAGATCAAATCCCATAAAAGATAGAACAAAATCCTCATTAATGAAATTAGATTCAAAGATGGTCTTCTTATCATAGGAGGATTTAAGAAATATCAACCATTATTTAAAAAAAATTTGATGAAGAAAATTTCGCAATTAGAAAGTAAACTTATATGAGATAGGTATGAAGACTTGTTTAAAGGCTTGATTGGAAAAAAAAAATTTAGTTTAATTAATGTGAAATAATATATGATAATTTATATTTAAAAATATTATATTTTATATGAAAAATAATTTAGTAGTCTGATAATATTTGATCACGATATAAAAATACTAATAATAAGAATCTAAATAAGTGTCTAAGTACTCAAAATAATCAAGTAAAAGAATACAAAATTATAAGAATTGTAATAAGACCCCAAAAAAGTGCTCAAACAAAAGTCTAGTTAAGGTCTAACATATGATTCCATTTAAGAAAATAATAATAAAATTTTAAATTTTAGATTTAGGTTAGGATTGATTAATATTTATCTTATAAGTATATTTTAATTATATCAAAACATCTTCTTAATCACTCTCACAATACCCCTACATTCAAACTAACATTTAAGTACATCCATCCATTAATTAAGGTTTCAAATCCATTGTAAAGATATACAACTACTTAGTCATATTCTTTACACCATTATAGGGTGTCAAACCCATCAAACTCCACTAAATACCTCAGATTATAAGTTTACATCTTAAAATAATTGTTCATTATTACTTTCTATCAATTAGACAACTTAAAGCCCTTTCATAAAGAGATATTTTAAAGTAACCCAAGTTAAGTTAAGCTAATTTTAGTATTCTTTCTATTAATCTTGTATAAGCTTTTGATCTTTCCACCTAAATTTTAGATACATCTTAAAATATTAAACTAAGGCCAATGTCTTGCCAAAAGGTCTGCCATTATCATTATATTTGGTGGCATAACCAAAATTAAGATTTTAACAATGCAATAATAAGATTTTTTTTGACAGAGCAATGTACTATTCAAAATTTTGTTTTATTATTTTTAATTTACTATAAGTAAGACACTAATCTAAGAGTATATCAACATCTCTCTTTAGATATATCCAAGAAAATATACTCTCATGCAACTAAATTATCTTATCTCTCCTTAGATCTTCAATAATTCCTCAAAATATACTCTAGAAAATATTTAAAGATATATAAATATTTATCTTATAAAGATATCCTTCCATCACATCAAAATTATCAATAAGGAAGAACTTCTCCTTATGATCATTGAAGAAAGCACAAAAGTTTGGACACATATTGTACTCTTCAATAATCCGATCAAAATTCTGAAGATTTAAAGAAGTGTTCATAAGTGAAAGTAGTGATAAAGCACATGTAGATTTTTTCACTATACTTCGCTTTTGATTCAAATTAAAGAAAAGTGTTATAAACACTCAACTGATTTTGCAAGTTTGTAATTTGATTTATTTTGGGAGTTAATAAATTTTATAACATGAAAACTATTATTTAAAGTAATCTCCCCATGATGAAAATAATGCCTCTAATATCTTAGAGATTGAATAATGGCATAAAACTTTGTCATGTATTAAATATATTCATTAATTTCATTTAACATTATCACCAAGGAAGTCTATAAAATATGTTCTTGACTTAGGATATTACAAATGCTTATGTAAGAAGCATTATAGCTCACCATAAAGAACTTAAAAAAATCAAGAAGTTTTAAAATAGAAAATATATCAACAAAATCTTAACTTAATCAAAAATCTTTTGAGCAATAAAAACCTAAAAAAACTTCTTTCTTGAAGAGATTAATAAGATTATATACAATGATGCTAAAAATTTATTGAATATATTATATAAGGTAGCTAACTTATAAAAATTTCTCACATTAAAAAAGACTAATAAGACTTGGAGATCAAACTTTAATATCAATAATTTTTTCAATAATATCAATTGAAGATCAAATCAAGGATGCTAAGTTTAGGTATAAAAAAAATGTAGTTGATGATAATCTTCTTTATGATCTTATTATTAATACACAATCTCTTAAAATCATCTTTCTTAAGTGTTAATAAGATAGAAAAGACATATAAGCTTAGATTCTCTTGAAAAAAATCATTTATAAATAACTCATGTATTTATCTCAATTCAATATATTAAACTAGAATCATTTTATAATGTGAAAAGTTAAACAATTTTGAACTGAAATTAAATCAATAATATATTGAATAACTATCATATATGGAAGAGCAAAAATTGAGTATGATTCAAATTTAGGTCGACCTAAAAAATAGTGGCCTAATTCATTTAATTTATTTTATTTAAAAATAATATTTAATTATAATCATTTTATAATTTTTTTTTGAGTTATGCCCATATCTAACAGTAATATCCATTTCTAATCAATTTGATAGTCACAAAGATGATTTCATTTATTTATTTGTGGTGTGTCAAGTTAGTGCTAGCTTAAATATCAGCTTTGTGGTATGATTTTTGACTTATTTAATAAAAAAATCATATTCAAATGGGCTATATTAAAACCAAATCATTTATAAATAGAACCAAAACTCAACTCAATAACCCCAATTAAGCACTCATATTTTATGGAGCTATCCAAATCCGCACACTAAACAAATCTATCATAGAGCCAAATTCTGCCCATTATATGTCACGGTTGAGTTGTATAATCTTCGAGAGTTCTGCACGATGAAGAGTTGATTCTTCTCATTAAATGGATGGCATATAATGGTCATGTTTATCTGTTCTTTAAAAAAAGATAGATCACTGTTCTTAGTTTATTTGATTAGATAAGCATTTTTTATGTTTAATTCTGAAGCATGAAGTTAGACGAACAAGCTCAAAGATATTCTGATGCATTAAGCCTTGTAACACCCACATGAGAGGAGGAACGAATATTTTTTTTACATTAATGGAAGAATAGTTAAAGGAGAAAATCTTAGCATTAATAAAGGCTTGAAACAGCCTATGCAATGCTAGAATCTATAATAAACAAAGCCTATACGCAATAAATGATACTGTAAATCAATGTGCCAATTGAATAGATGTTTCTATGAATTTCTCAATAGAAAATCAAGAGAAAACTCAGTTTCATTCACTTTTCGTTACACCAACTTAAAGAGACCAATTAGCCCATAAAACAGTGAAGAAAATCACTACAATCTGTATCTAAAAATACTCAGGTACAAAATTTCCTTCGGTTAAAATGCAAATAAAACAAAGGAAAAGAATGGATAGATATAATCCAAATTTAAGTTGGGTCAAGACCAATCTATTTATAGAAGGTTTCTGAAGTTATAAATTTCAAGCTACTCAAGCAGATCAAATAAATACAGATACGATCGCTATAAGTTTAATTGGCTTGAAAAGCAAGCTTGTGAACATTATGCGAGTTTCAGTGTTTTCCCAGTGAGCCTCATGCAAACAGTCATCTTATATATTCAATCTGGCAAGAGGCTCTTATATGATCATTTTTTTCCTTTTTTTTTTTTTTCCAACCCACAATCAGAATAACATAAAATATACAATTAAATCATTGGTCTTGACATGCTGAATCTATCACAAAATCTAATTAGCCTTCCTCTCCAAACTCTCTGGTAAATCTTTCATGCAACTCAAGATCAGTTTTGCTGACAGTTGGTCGCTGCCTCGCAAGCACCTTATCAAAATCAGTCCTGGTAATAGGTGGTGGAAGAATCTGAACAAATACAGTCAACAAAACAAAAGGAGAATAAGTACATCTTCTTTTTCGGCTCAATACTAGCTTAATTATATTCATACATACATAAGAATATGCACATGCATATACGTGTGTTCCTGTATACTCTATATATATATATAGCTCCTTGCAAAAAAATTTTTTTTTTACTTCTTATGTTTTCCCCGCTTTTGGCCTACCTTTGATGCAAGGCCTTCTGCAGCAAGCTCCTGCATTGTGGTCTGTACAGCTCCATGTGTCTTATGTCCACATGGGATCCACATTCCATCAGATGTCTTTATAAAGAACATTGCATCCTGGGTTTTTCGAACTGGTTCAAATAGGACATCCTTGACCTGTCGTAAGGGAAAAATTGTATTGATAGCAATCTACAGACAACCTCCCAGAATATAAGTGATTCCAATAACATTCTGAAAACAAAGCTTACACAAACAAATATATCTGAGCCAGAAAAACCTTCTGTCTTGCCAGCCAAGCTCTCAAAATCACTTCTCAGTCAAGCTGTGAGGGGTATCTCCTAGATGTACCTGTATAAATAAAAATTAGCGTCAAAAGTAGTGGAAACTTTTTCAAAATTATTTTGACAGATATACTAATTAATGTAAAAAAAAGCACGTGATAAACAGAAGGAACAAGCATGTCAGGCTGATAGTCAAATGTCTCACAAAATAATCTTGGAGAGTAAAGAGTAAGCTCTTACTAATGCGGACCAATTTCAACGATGGGAAAGACGCAGATATTGCGGCATACCTTGAACATATGCTGCCTAGCCTTCAGGTCAGGAAGAGGAATGTAGATCCGCTTGTCAAAACGACGCCGAACAGCCTTTTATTGGAAAATATAAGAAAAAACCAAATCAAATCTGTAATTTCACATTGATTTTGAAAATATGGGAAAGAACATCACAGAACCTGATCAAGTGCATATGGTGTATTTGTAGCAGCAAGAATGAGAACTTTCTGATCATCATTACCGACACCCTGAAATGAAACATTAACCACCTGAGCAAACGATATTGAAAGAGACAAAAGATTTGAGTAACTGATGCACATAAATCCCAGTCTTGACAGAGTGGGATTATATATTGCAAGTTCATTAATAATGGCCCAACCCCATTGGGTTTATATTAGCTTTATAAGCTCTATCAACAACCCAGTCTAAAGTCTAGGCAAGTCAGATATTTCAGTTAAAGCATCCGCTGCAACATATTTCAGACAGCTACAAGTCTGCCTGCTAGAGAGTAAACAGAAGCAGAGGGAGATAGAAGATCATAATGTTATATAGAAAAAAGCAATAATGAAGTAAAAAAAAAAGTAAAAAGAAAATCAAATGCAGTTAAAAAATGTGGAAGAGGATGACGCAAACCTGGTACCTTTTAAGTTTCTTCTACTGCTTAGGTTTCTACATGTGTATGGTATTTAGAACCACAATAACACAAGAAAACCTCATATAAACAATAGATCTTGTAGGCTGGGTGGTGCAGAGGGAAGGATAAATGTGAAGAGGAAATTTTGAAAACTAAAATATGTGGGGTTGAAATAGTAATTTAGGGTAATTAAGTGATGTAGAAGATCCCCAAGATAAAAAAAAAATGAATATGAGTGAAACAATGACATAGTATGATTGATAATATTTCTAGTGAAAGTCCCTTTTGTTTTTATAAATTTCAACCGTCTAATGTTACTTAATTTAGGTCAGCGATTCAAGTAATTAAGGGAAAACATTCTACCAAAAAAAAAAGCTATTTTTTTAATAAATGTCATCAATGTCTAATGTTGTTTGATGTAGGCTCTTTTACAAGAAACATGTATCCCTTCGATTTCAAATATATCCAATGTAATTTAATGCAGGTTGCTTTACAGAAACCATCTATATCCTTTCAATTTTTAGGATTCATCCAAAACCTCAGTTGAGATGAACTTGGCAAATAACAATAATACACAAGAAAGTATGTCAATGGCCTACATTATTAGACACCTTTGGTATCTTATTCAATGAAAGAGCCAATTTAGGTAAACAGAAAACTAAAATAACATTAAACCAGATTGACAGCCAAGCGTGTGAAAATTATCGACCACCTTAAAAGCATTGAACAACAAATACAAGACTCGCAACTTCTTCAATATTTAACTCAATAGCCTGCATAATCAATCCTCAAGTATCATCAACTAATCTTCTTCTAATGGCTGATAAGATTTTTAAAAAGTGACCAGACCAGAGAAAAAATAAAATAAACCAACAAGAACCAAACCATTAGAACTGAAGATGATCAATGGGGAATGCTTTCAGCAGAAATTTGTGCTATTAAATCTTGTGCCACATGATCAAATGACTATTTTATTGTGCATGGATATACTATCAATTCTAACAAATATAAACAAATGAACAATAGTAAAGCATCATATTTTTCCAGTCAAAATAGATGTTTGGTATTTCTGTTGAAAATAATAGAAGAGTGATGATCTAGTGCGTCAATTGTCAAACTAGCCAGAACAAAAGAGGTCTTGAGAAAGGGGGAAAGGTTACTATCTAACACAAAAAAAAAAAAAATTTGCTGAAGACTTGTGTATCCTATTTGAGTTAAAAAAGAGTATTGATAGTTGTGAAATTTACATGGTTTTTTCTATCTTAAGCTTTGAATTTACCATTTGTTTCTACATACTTTTAGGAATTTTGCGACACATTATTTGAATTTTGAATTTTGAATTTTTATAGGACTACAATGAAGAAGTAAATTGCATCATTAATGTGCAAAATCTTGTGGAGAAATGTCCAGAGTGAATTTAGGAGCAACCAATGCAATCCAGGGATCATTTGATGCTTGGAGCTTAGCCAGACGCCTAGGCACCGAGGCTAACGGCTAGGCACTAAACAACAGGATCCAAAAAAACAAAGTTTAAAATTGTGCAGTTGGATATTGAGACATTTTTGTCCGTGAGGTAAGGCGTAAGCCACAGAATCAACAAATTGCACAAAGTAAAAAAATATAGTCCACACATCAAAATACAAAGCAAGAAGTATCCTAATTTTTATGAACATATTAAAATGCAATACAATAACATCTTAATATTATAGGAAGTAATAAATTATGCAAAATATTAAATAACATATTAATATCTTGACATCAAATCTTGAAGTAAAAAATGTTATACTAATATCATAATAACATAATATATCAAAGTAAAAAAAAACTTATTGCATAACAATTCAAAATAGGTTTAAAATAATAAATTTTTTTGTCCCACTCCAACAATATAATATTAAAGTAAGAACATCACAAGTATGAATGGTGACGATGATAGCCAGCATTGTGTGAGAGTGGAGAGGCCATGAGACAAAAGATACTTGAGTAATGTTTATCTTGAGATCGATTGCGTCTTTGTTAAAATATATGTGTTATTTTAATAACTAAAACTTATATTTAATTTTTTAAACCTAAATCTAAAAGCACAGGCCTCACAAAACCTAAAATGAGGCATGCCTTAATGCGTAAGCCTCACATAACACAAATGAGGCTTATACAAATGAGGCATAAGCCTCATTGCGATTTTCAAAAAAGCATTGATGCGGTTTTAAGGCAGATTTTTTCTTGTGCATTTTTAAACAAGGAGACATAAGGTGATCTAATACTTTAGACACTTAATTTTTCTTGACTCACTTTTATTTATTTATTTATTTTTGTCAACTTCGTTTTGCAAATTGATCATTGTGTATGCACATATCAAAATCATCGCTTCCTAAGGATCTAGAAATTGAAAGAACTTTACTAAGAAGACTTAAGAAAGGAAGATAAGCAAATCGGACCGAAGCAAAAGTAATGGCTAATCAGGAGGATAGAGGGGGAATAGTTATGAGGACGAAGGCATTATGAAATTATGTACTTCCCACGATGAATGGCATCCCTCAGGTCATCGTTAAGCTAGGACTATAAGCTAATAAATTTGAGATCATGTCAGCTATACTCCAAATGATCAAGAGCTCCAAATTTGGGGACCTCGCTACAAAAGATCCCAACATTCACATTACAAACATTTTGGAGATATGTGGCACCTTCAAGTACAATGATTTTTTTGATGATACCATCAGAATGATGTTTTCATTCTTATTGAGGGACAAAGCCAAGATTTGGCTTTATTTACTGCACAATAACTCTGCCACTAGCTGGGATGACCTTGCACAAAAGTTCCTTTCCAAGTACATTTCACCTGCAAAGACAACAAGAATGAGAATAAAAATTTCTAACTTTGTGTAGATGGAAGGTGAAACACCGTACGATGCATGGGAAAGGTTCAAGGACCTCTTGAGAAGATGTCCACACCATGGCTTGTCTAAGTGAAAGCAAGTTCAAACCTTCTACAATGAGCTAAAAGGGAAAATAAAGACCTTGATTAATGTTGCATTTAGCGGCAATTTCATGAGCATGACTCAGGAGATAGCATATGATCTACCAATGGAAAATGAAATAACTCATGTTGAAGATGCCCGTTGCTGCAGCACAGGAAACAAATTCTATTACAACTCTGATCGCCCAAGTTGCTTCATTGACAAAGCAAATTAGTAATCTTATAGCACCTACGTCATATAGCCATGTCTTCTACTGTGATCACTGTGAAGGGGGTCACAACAGCACTGACTGCCAGACCAATAACCCCTTTAGCAAGAAGAAATACTAGCCACCTAGCTTCACTTCACAACCAGGCTTGCAACAATATAAATCAAAGGAGCCAAAATTGCAGGAGGCCTTAGGGCAATTGATAACTACTACCACTCAGTTTATGGTCAACACAAATGTTATACTTCTAAGGCATGATGCCTCACTTCAGAGATAGGAGACGACCATCAAAAATATTGAACCCCAAGAAGCACATCAAGGCCATCTCACTAAGGAGTCAAAGACAATTATAGAATTCTATGGGTGAAGAGAGGCCCAAACTCAAGGAGACAGATGCAGAAGAGGAGAGTTGGGAGAGAACAAATAAGGAGAAAGAAAAGGCTCAACAAAGAATGAGGATAATGAAGGGAAACCCAAAATCAAAGCTAATCCTAAATAAGCCATCGTCATATATCCCGTTACTTTCTTACCCCGTGATTTCAGAAGCAGAAGTTGGACCAGCAAATTTCAAAGTTTATAGAAGTATTTAAAAAATTGCACATTAATATTCTCTTTGTTGATGCTCTAGAGCATATGCCCAGCGATGCCAAATTCTTGAAGGAGATCTTACCAAATAAAAGAAAGCTAGCAAAATATGAAACTATAGCACTTACATAGAAGAGTATAGTGCCATACTCCAGAGAAAACTACTTACAAACTGAAGGATCTAGTACCTTTATAATTCAAGCACAAATAGGAGCATTCACTTTTAGAAGGCCTTATGTGACTCTAGAGCCTCAGTAAATGTAATGCCCCTATAAATCTACAAGGAGCTGGGCATTAGTAAAATCAAGCTAACAATAATATTCTTACAAATTGTTGATCCCTCTATCAAATGCCCAACAAGAATTATAGAAGATATGTTAGTGAAAGTAGACAAGTTCATATTCCTACTAATTTCATCAAGTTAAATATAAAAGATCAGAAACATCAAGTACGAGATTTCAATCATTTTTGGGTGCCCTTTTCTAGCCACATAAAATTTTTAATTGATGTTCAAAAAGCATAGCTCTCTAAGAATCTAAGGGGAAGAAGTCATCTTCAACATGTTCAAGGCTATGAAGCACCCAGTGGAGTACCTTGACAATTGCTTAAGGATGGACATCATGAACCCTTGCATTCAGGAAGTGATTTACATTGTTCTAAGGATTCTTTTTCAGCATGCATTATAAGGATAGTGCATCATGATGATGCTGAGATTGCTAAACACACACAAAGTTTGGAGCCACTAGCACCGATGTTCATCAGAAACTTTTTGAAGACTTAAGACATGGTGAAAGCAGGCCAATCCCATCATAGAGAAGCCACCAGCACTAGAGCTAAAGCACCAGCCAAGTAACTTGAATATGCATTTCTAGGTAAAAAAATCCACATTATTAATGATCATCTCTATCAAGCTGAATGATGACCAAGAAAAGAAGTTGATTGCAATCCTGAAGGAGCATAAACTGCTCTTGGATGGTCAATTGCAAATATCAAAGGAATTAGTCCATCCATTTATATGCACAAGATCTTAATGGAGGAGAACTTCAAGGTATCCATAGAACATCAGAGGCGCCTCAACCCAAAAAAGGAGGTAGTGAGAGCAAAGGTACTAAAACTACTTGATGTAAGCATTATATATCCTATTTCAAATAGCTCATGGGTGAATCCAGAACAATGGTGCCAAAGAAAAGTAAGATCACAGTAGTGCTAAATGAAAATAATGATCTAATTCCTGCACGCACAGTCACAGGATGAAGAGTTTGGAATGATTACATTAAGTTGAATATAGCCACAAGAATAAATCATTTGCTCCTCCCTTTTATTGATTAGCTGTTAGAAAGGTTAGCTGGCCATTCATACAACTACTTCCAAGATGGATACTTAGGCAACAATCAGATTTCCATTGCTCTAGAGGACCAGGAGAAGACCTCATGCACATGTCCATATGTTATCTTTCCCTTCAGGAAAAGTCATATGAACTATGCAATGCACCGGCATCTTTCCAATGTTGTATGATGGCCATCTTGACATGGTGGAGGATTTCATGGATATATTTATGGATGATTTTTCAATGTTAGGGTCCACATTTGAGGTGTACTTGAAGCATCCTGAAGAAGTACTAGAGAGGTACAAAAAGACAAATATGATGTTGAATTAGAAGAAATGTCATTTCATGGTAAATGAAGGCATAGTATTAGGCTATAATTTCTACAACTATCATTGAAGTGGACAAGGCAAAAGTTTAAGTGATAAAAAAGCTTCCACCTCCAATTTCAGTCAAATATATCTGTAGTTTTTTGTGACATGCTGGATTCTATAAGAGCTTCATAAAAGATGTTTCTAAAATTACAAAATCCCTTTGCAACTTGCTAACTAGAGATTGCCCTTCAAATTTGATGATGAGTTTCTTAAAGCATTTAAATTCTCAAGCAAGATCTCATATTTGTGCCTATCATTATTGCACCGAATTAGAGTTTACCAATTGAGTTAATGTGTGATGCCAGTGATTATGCAGTGGAAGCTGCGTTGGGACAGATTATCAGAAAAGTCTTTCACACCATCTACTATGCTAGCCACACATTTGTGGATGCACAAATCAACTATGCCACAATTGAAAAAGAGTTACTAGCAGCAGTGTTTGCTTTTGATAAATTTAGATCAGCCTGCAATCAAAAACCTTATTGAAAAGAAGGTTGCATATCCTAGGCTAATTAGATGGATACTCTTACTACAAGAGTTTGATTTAAAGACTAGAGATCAAAAAAGGGCTTTAAGAATATAGTAGTACATTATCTTTCAAGATTGAATCCCACAAAAGAAGACGAGGTAAAACCAATAAGAAAATCATTTCTAGACGAGCAACTATTTTCCATCGACCAAGTACTCACTCCTTCACGTGCTGATTACATCACATACTTAGCCTATGGATTCATGCCTTCTGACTTATCACATCAATAGAAGCAATTTCTTTCAGAAGTGAAGCACTATCTTTGATATGACTCATATCTTTAAAAATTCTATGAATATCAAATCAGAAGGTGCATACCTGAAAAAGAGAAGTTAAGTGCACTATATAACTACCATGCTTATGAATATGGAGAGCATTTTGGATCCAAAGGTCCTTCAATTTGGATTTTATTGGCCCACCTTGTTCAAGAATGCCTATGACTTTGTGGTCAATGTGATCAATGTCAAAAACATAAATAATATCAATAGACAGGATGAAATACCACTCAACATCTTGGAGGTAGAGTTATTTAATGTCCAGGGGATTGAATTTATGGATCCCTTTCCACTATCACGCAACAATCTCTACTAGGATGCAAATGACCAAGCATTTGACCAGATATTCATGACTCGGCTTGATTAGAGCTCCTTCATGATCATTTGATTAACTAATCAAATAAGCTTGAACACTTTGAAAATACTCATTTGCTAAATGAACGAGCCAGAACAACTTGCTATTATGTTCATTATCGTTTAAAGTTCGTGAACAAGCTTGTTAAGGAGCTCGATTATGGCTAGATTACAGCTCGATCAAGGCTTGTTTGTGAACAAGCTTTTTATTAATTTTTATTTTTTTAGGATTAATAAGCTTTAACTGATATAACTAGTGTACATTTCTCAACAAGCTACTCTCGAACAAGCTTGATTAAAGCTTGTTTATTCCATTAAATGAATGGCTTATTAACAGGCTTGATAATCTAATTTGAACTGAACACGTTAACAAACTCGAATCAAGCTCAAGCTTAAACATCATCCTAAAAAGCTGATGATGGTAGACAAGCTTAAACTCGAACACACACATGCTTGGCTCGGCTAGGTTCATTTGCATCCCTAATCTCTACATTCTAGTGGCAGTGGACTACATGTCCAAGTGGTGGAAGTTGTTATCTTACCTACAAATGATAGCAAAGTTGTAATCACGTTTCTAAGAAGAACATATTCATAAAGTTTGGCACATCTAAAGTGATAATCAATGATAAAGGAAAATACTTTTGTAATAGACAGTTGAATTTGCAGGTGAACAAATATGGGGTAAAGAATAAATATCCACAACTTATCATCCCCAAATAACTGAGCTGGTGGAGATCCCTAACAAGAAGCCGAAATGGATACTTGAGAAAACAATGTGCAATAACAAAAAAGATTGGTCATTGAAGTTGGATGATAAACTATGAATCTATAGGACAGCACATAAGACTCCAATTAGCATGTCACCATATCAAATAGTATTTGGAAAGGCTTGTCACCTGGTAGTTAGATTTGAGCATAAGGTATTTTGAGCAATTAAGAAGCTAAATTTTGACTTAAAGGCAGTATGAGAAAAGAGGCTTTTGCAACTAAATGAGATGGATGAATTCAGAGCAGCAGGATATGAAAATACCATAATATACAAAGACTGAACCAAAATGTGGCATCATAAGCATATTATGAAAGAGTTCACACCAGGACAAAAAGTGCTACTCTACAACTAAAAATTAAAGCTCTTTCTAGAAAAATTGAGATCAAAATAGCCTGAGCAATTCATAGTGAAAAAGGTGTACCTCAATGGAGCTGTGGACATTTGACATGAGTAAAAAAGAGACTTCAAGGTCAATGATCAAAGGATAAGCCATATTTAGAGAAGGAAACTCAAGAACAAATGTCAATCATCTTCTTAAAAGATCTAGATTAGAATTAAAAGGTATCTGACTGAGGATGTTAAACCAAGCGATTGTTGAGGGGCAACCTAACATTTTTGCTTTATTAATTACAAAATTGTTTCTATTGTTAGTTTTAATTATGATTTGTTTGTATTAGGTAAAACAGAAAAAAAGGAGATAAGAGCCACAGGAAGAAGAAAAGTACAATGCCAATGATGAGTAGCTCCACCCCACTGAGAAGTTTTATCCACTATCTTTAATTTGTAGTGCTTGTTATTTTATTTTTAATTGACACATTGGAGACAAGAAGAGTTCTAGTGTGTGGGCTAGCTTAAATATTTTTATGAATTCTGATTGTAGTCCTGCGTAGCTTTTATTTTAGTTTGTTGTTTTTGCATTTGTTTTTGTTGTACTTCTGTTTAGTTTATTATTTGTACATTTGTTTATTCTTTTAATGCATTGAAACTCTTTTTCTTAAATCAGTTTAATTCATGCTTGTTTAATTAAAATTTTTAATCTCCATTATGCATGAGGGAGGATACAACAACAACAACAACATGCCTTTATCCCACTAAGCGGGGTCGGCTACATGAATCCTTCGTCTCCATTGTGATCTATTATGTGTCAATTCTCATTTAATTCAAGTATACTAAGGTCATTTTTTATACATCTTAATCATGTCTTTTTAGGTCTACCTCTACCTTTCTTAACATAAGGAAAATCTAATACATCTATTCTCCATTATTGGGCGACGCTTTATGTGACCATCTAAGGAGAATTAATATTGTAATAGATCTAGTATATATATCCTTAATGACTTAAATATAACCAATATTAACTCCTTTCTTTTCTAGAACTCTCCAAAAGACATCTCTTGAAACAATCCATGAGGGAGGATGAAAGTAAATATTGTAGTAAGCTTTTTTGTGATTTGTAATTTGTGTTAAAAAATATAATTAATTAATTGTGAGCAAATGAGAAGTTTTGAGATTGAAATTATTGTTACAATGCTATTAGTTTAATTACTTATGCAAGATAATCTATTTGAGTATATGTGGTAAAATTAGCTATGCCAGCTATAATATTATTGGTCATGTTTGTATGTAACTTTATACATGCATATAAAAATAAGCTAAACTAAGTAAATACTTAGTAACGAACATACTTTAGAACTCATAACATAAATTAAATTTTTTTATTGAATGATTGTATATATGAAAATTAGAAATAGTAATGAATAGATAGAGACAAAAATGATAAAGTGAGTTAGGTGTCACCAGTATAAAAAGAGTTGTAGATCTACACCAAAAAAGAAAAAAATATATATGAATCTACGTTCACATAAAATAGAAATAGGGCCTAATGCTTGAATACTTAAATATTTCTTCATAATAAAGCTGTTATATATATTTGTCCTTTGTGAAAATTTATTAAAGTGCATAAACCAAACAATGAATTTTTCACGGCATGGATGTGAGAACAAAGTCGGTCTTATTGAAGGGTTGTCTACTTAGTGATAAACTTGATTTTGTAGAAATTATAGAAGTCTGCAGCAAATATGCATCAATATGCTATAGCTTAAAACAAGTTAATGTGTAACAAATAATTTAGTAGAGTATTTTAAACAATAGTTAACTCGAGAAATTGTAATAGTTAGTTGAGAATGATGGATATCATATTTTAAATGAATAAATGCTATATTTTCCACAGCACAACGTCATCTGAACCAAGCTTAGGACTTACATTTTCTGATTTTCATTGTTATCATTTTGTTGTTTATTTGGACCAGCAAAAGGCTAAGTATAAGGGAGATTGATAGGTATGAAATTTGCATGATTTAGCCTGCCTTAAGCTTTGAATTTATTATGTGTTGCTGCATACTTTAAAGAATTTCACAACAATTATTGTTTAAATCTTCAATTTTTATAAGACTATAATGAAGAAAGTAAAATGCATCATTAATGTACAAAATCATGTGGAGAAATGTCTAGAGCAAATTTAGGAGCAACCGGTGTGATCCAAAGCTCATTTGATGCTTGAAGCTTAAGCTGGTACCTAGGAGCCAAACATCAACAATCCAGGTGCCAGACTGCAGGATCTAGACAAAGAAGCTAGTGCCTACAAGCCTAAGCACCAAACTCGAATCCCAGTTGTAGTTCAAAATAGAGAGCCGATCACCAAGCTCTAGGCCCAAATTTTCAGTGCGTGTAAGACAAAGCCCTGGCAATAAGACGTAAGCCTAGCAGCTGCTACAAATTTTCCTAGATTTTATTAAACACTTATCTTTTTGGAGAGATTTAGTGCAGCACTTTTTAAGCAAATCTTATGGACAAGGTTAGTAAAACCAAACTAGACCAACCGATTCGACTGATTCAACCATAAACCAATCACATGGTCAATTCGGTTGAACTAAAAATTGCTCCTAACATTTAATCAGTCCACTCAGAAAACCATAAAACTGACATCGATTTAGAATGACCGTCCGGTTCGTATTCAACTCTTACCGTCTCGACTCTCAATCTTCCTTAAATTAAAATGCTAGAAAATTAAAAAAAAAACTACTATTCGTTAAGTCTTTTTTCTTGCTGACATATATAGAAATGGAGTGGGAAGTAAAGCCTGTTGGTTATTGGTTTAAATGTGCGATTGATGATGTTTTATTACTTTATATATATATATATATATAAGAAAAGTTGGGTGGCTAATGGTACGAATGGAAGTATGGGCATGTATGGGCGGAGTTAGGCCCCCCTCCCAAGAATTTTGAGAAGTTTTTAAATATCATATCACATTTTTTTGGTGAGCATATAAAAAAATTCATAATTGTGCCCCTCTCAAAAAAAAATAACATTTAAAACATTAATAAGTTATTTATATCTAAATAATATGTATAAATTACCAATAAAGTAAACAAAAAATACTATTCTTTTAATAAATATAAAATCAATTGATATAATTTTAAGTTAATATTTTCTTAAGTTAATAAAAAAAACCTGAAAATTAATTTTGATTATTATATACAATATATAAAATAAATATTAACATAATCTAATCTAATATTCCCTAAATCCCAATCACGCCCTAGGACACGAGTTCCGGCTCAGCTCCGCATTGCATTGTTCAGGCACGAGTGCTTCATTCCACCTCCACATGTGCTCGATGGCTCCTTGCACGTGCTTCCTCATCTGTTGCTCGTCAACAACTCCTTCACAGGTTGCACATGCTCAACATGTCGCTTGAAACTCAAATCTCGTTACTTAAGGAGGTTCTTTGTTGCGACGGGCCAGCTCTTGTTGCATGTTGGTCGGGATTGTGGTCATTTGTTGCTGACCGACTGACTCCAAGAGGCAAGACTACAAGAAGAGATTCTTAAATTCAACCATTCAAGTTTGTTTTGTATTCTTTAATGAAAAATCGTAGAAAAAAATTTATATTTTAATTATTAATGTATGTTTTATTTTAATAAATGTATGCATTATTTTAGAATCAACATATGGAATGATAATCCAAAAATAATGTGATTATGCTAAAATGGAATATCATACTCGATTAAAAGCTTCAATTGATTATATCAAATTTTGTCAAGATAAGGACTAGTCTTTCGAGGACATGATAAATCTGTTGCATCCAAAAATCAAGATAATTTTTTTAGAGCGTTTACATTTTTTTTGGCTGCACATAATGAAGATATACACAATATTATTTTGAAAAATGCTCCAAAAAATTTAAAGTCAATATCACCTGGTATTTAAAGAGATATTCTGATGTAGCAACAAATGTAGGTGGGAGAAGATTTTTTTTCAATTTTAGTTCATAAATCTCATGATGTATATGCTAAAAAATAATTGGCTATTATATTGTTGTATATAAATGAACGAGGTCAAGTTATTGAGAAATTTATTGGTATTATTCATGTTTCAGATACAACAACTAAATCTTTTTAAAAAAAAATTAATCAAGTGTCCTCCACATATGATTTGAGCATTTTAAGAATATGTGGCCTAAGTTATGATGGTGCTAGTAATATGAAAGGAGAGTTAATGAGCAAAAACACTCTTCTTGAATGAGAATAACTCAGCATATTATATTCATTGTTTTGCTCATCAACTACAACTAATATTAGTATCCATTACAAAAAAATCATATTCAAATTATCTTATTTAACATACTTTTCAATTTGATGAATATCATTGATGCTTCATGTAAAAGGCGTGATCAACTACAAGAAAAACATCTAAAGAAACTATTAATTGAGATAGAAAAAGGGGAACTCATTACAAGACAAGGTCTAAATCAAGAAATATCACTTAGGCGTGATGTTGATACATGATAGGGTTCACATTGAATCAGTGGTAAGATTAATCATAATGTTTCTCTCATTGATTGATGTGCTTGAAATTGTTATGAAGCATATGCATTATTGAAAATTTTACAATCTTTTAAATTTTCATTTTGTCTTCATTTGATGAAAGATTAACTCGGAATTATCATTGATTTATCATATGCATTATAAAAGAAAGATCAGGATATTTTAAACGCTATATCTTTGATTCAAATATAAATAATGAGACTTCAAGATATGATCTAAAAAGTGAGACAACTTACTTTTAGAGGTTGTTTGATTTGAGATTTTGATTTAACTTAAATCCAAACGATATTTTGGATAAGTTAAATAGCTTTTGTAATCCCATTAAAGCTTTATGAAGTTAAATCGATTCACTAAATCTTGGTATGATTCTGAGATAGCGGCAAGCGTGAAGGAGGGTGGGAGGAAAATGAGGATTACCTTCTGGCGTCTCCTTCTCTTTTTGAGTAGTAGCGGAGGAAGGGTTAGAGCAGGGTTTTGAACATCCCAACCCCTTCCCTTTTCTAGTTTATTATTTTTTTATTTTATTTATTTTTAATTTAATTTTAATTTCTTTAAATAATGATTAATTACTACATTATTTTAATTAATATAGACTTACTTCTTTATGATTATATAATTAATTGATATATTATGTTATGATAATTATATTTGTAATTAATTTAAATATGATTATATTATTTTTATGTAAACAAACTAAATAAAAATTATTATTTAATTCACTTATTAGATATCCTCAACTATTGTTTCAACACATAGGAGAATTATATATTTTATTGGTTATTTAAAAGATATTTGAGGAGTCGTTATTCTTAATGTTTTTTTCATTGTGCTTTTATAACTTTCATTTGAGCATCTATCAAATATTATTTATTGTAGTTTCAATTTATGTGTAATTTGAATATTGTCATCTACATTGCTATTATATTTTTAATTATATGGCTAAATATTTTTTATTTAATATTAAATGAAATAACTAATTTAAATCTTGATATAAGTAACGAAACATTAGCAAAAGATTTAACTGGATTTAACTATCAGCATACCAAACAATTTTTTGGATTTAACTTTCAAAATTTACTAAATCCAAATTTACTGGATTTACTAAATCTTACTTGAGTTAAATCCTGTGTGCAGCTTAAAGTACTTCATTTTGTGAGGAACATAAAATTAGTACTCCTAACATGGATGAAAATTAGGTAGCTCGTGCATGCCCTTGACGAAGACTTCGAGTTATAACAAGTTTACATTATTTACTAATTAAGATATTCTATATAGTTATTAATATGCAACTTTAGAAGTTAAATAATCATTTTACAAAAGTTAATACTAAGTTACTCATATCTATAGCATGCTTGAATCCAAAAGACACATTTAGTGCATTCAACAAATAAATTAATCAGAATGGCACATCTTTATCTGAATGATTTTACCTTAATTGATTTAATGGTGTTTGATAATTAGTTAGAAACTTACATCATGGATAAGCGTTTGGATGAGCAATTTTAGCTATAAAAGATATTGGAAACCTTACTAAGAAAATAATTGAGAAGAAGAAGGCCACCTTACATCCACTTATTTTAAGCACTTAAAACTAACACTAATTTTATCTATTGCTACAAAGTGTTGAGAGAGCTTTTTCTGCTATGAATATTATAAAAGCTAGACTAAAAATAGAATTAAAGATCAATGGATAAATGATATTTCAGCACATATATATTGAAAATTGATAATAAATTTATTATTCAATATTATCAAAATATGAAGTGTAGACGTTATTAATTGTAAATTTTACATCAATGAATTTTGTCTTTTTAGTTATTAAAAAAATCTAAAACTGTCAATATATCCAAAGCTTGATTGAAAAAGTTACTCCGCGCCGCATCAAATATCATGTTATGAAACACTGACAAAACGTCTGAAATGTTGCAAGTACTTACAATAAAAAAGATACATAGTTTATTAGAAATTCCTAGAGGACATAGAAAAGCCAAATTATGTCATACCCATTGCATCAATATAAGAAAAAAGAAACATTTTTATAAATTTGGATGTTTATATTTAAAAGATAAATGAGCACGTTCACCCTAATCTGCAATTACAAAACCAAATGAGAAAAACAATCAAGACACGTAATAAATGTATGCATAATTACAGAAATATGAACACGATACTAAAATAACATAAATAGGAAATATTCTTATATTACAATGTGAGAAATGAACACCCTTACAATATTCTTCCATATCAAAGCTACCTAAACTCTGACATAAAACCAACTGTTAATGTTAACATATCAAACAAAAAATAAACCACATGATACATTATTCTTGAATTTTTTACTATTTGTTCACGCCGGAACTATCAATTGTGGTATATGATGCAATATCCCTTGGGGTTCCAAGTATTTTATAATTGTCTAATGCGGTCTATTCAGAATGCATAAAGTATCCATACCTCTGGAACAGAAATTATCACAAGAGGTTTAATACATCGAAGATAGTTGACATTCACACTTGGGGCAATGTGAATAAAGACAATGAGGTGAGTTTAACTTTGATTTGTCGATTAGAATCTAATGGAGATAAGGAACTAAGAAAGTAAAATAAATTGAGAAGATTGGATGAATGAATATCATGATCAAGGAGTAAAAAGAAAGAGATAAGTGTCTCAAGACTAATGACAAAATGATCAACCAGAAAAATATTAGAGGAAACTTATTTCTTATTCCATAATAAATAATCTCAATTACAATTTAAGGCCAATTATAAATAGCAGTGACCACAAATTTATGGGCACTCCAGCACTATCATCAATAAGATAATGACAAGTTTGTGCAAATGGCAAATCATCATCTAACCCTTGACAAATAACAAAACAAAATAAGGGTGGTGATGACATAAACACTGCATAATAAAATGATGCCATAATTATGTGTCCAAAAGACTGATAAAAGGTATGGATGAAAAACTAAACAAAACTATAGTCATGACTGAGGATTGAAGCAATGCCTCGTACTACATCCATTCACATAATAAAATCTACAATTTATAAAAGGAAGCCTTGAAGCAATAGTTTGATTGTCTCTATTGTAACCATATGTCAGGCTTATGAAACATGAAAATTATGCTCCAAAATGCATGAGTGGAAAACAAACCATCCCCAAAGTATACATTGACAAAAGTCTCATGTACCATAATGCTGCTAAATTTTGTAAATTTGCACCCTAAATGTATGCAAGCATGACTAAGCTAAACTATGATGCATATGATGTGTTCATAGCAAGAACAATTACTTGCAGCTCTACTGGCTTTGGTCAGGTAACCAGTGTTGTGTTACATATTTGTTACACCACTGTTCAAGAAGTCAACTGAACAACAATATCCCAAAAGGACAAAATGAATGGAGATGACCTTCTCAAAATGGAAATGGAGAGAAAGGATAGTGGAAAAAGGAGTTTTACAGACATGTTCTCTTGTGGAAAGCAACGTAGGGCAGAGGAGGAACTATAAAATATGTATAAGTAAAAGCATGAAGACTTATGAGAAGAATAGTTATTTCTAATTTATGTTACAATTCCATATTAAGAGTTCGGCGATAACAAAAGGAAAATAAGATCCTTTTTGGGGTTCATTACCAATAAGGAACCTGTATCATAAAGAAATTTACTGTAATGGACAAATAGTAATGAGCTGGTAAATTGAGATAAAAGGATTAGGCATCAGATATAAGCATTGCATTTATGATGAAAAGTAGCAAACGCAATCCATACCTGCATTTGCACAAGAAGTTCTGTTTTTATTCTTCGAGAAGCTTCACTTTCATTGCCTTCTCCACGTTGACCAGCCAATGAATCAATCTCATCAATGAAGATGATGGAAGGAGCATTTTCACGAGCCATTTGAAAAAGATTTGAAACTAACTTTTCACTTTCACCCATCCACTTTGAAACCAAGTCCGATGAAGATATACTGCAAAGCATGTTTGACATTTATCAATTACATAATAAGCATGTATCCTCCAATAAATCGGACACCATGAACATCCAAGATGGTACTTTCATAGAGCTAAAATTTTGCAATTAGCACTCGACCTTCAAAAACAATAACAGAAACTGCAGCAGTTTGTATATTATTTCCATTTGCAAAAATCTTGGTAAGAGTTAGACCACAAGCCAATTCATAGGGGTGATAAAATTGACCTATTTAATATATATATATATATATATATATATATATATATATATATATGTATATATATATCATATATATATATATATATATATATATATATATATATATATATATATATATATTGTTTAATTATGTTTGACAAACATTAAAAATATTATGAAAGAAGCACATGCTTGGCTTTCAAAGAGAGATATATAAAAATAGGTATCATCTCATGATGATGGTTCCAAATATGGAACAATGACCACTAATACTTTAAAATGCTTTAATGGTATTCTTAAGCATGTATGAGGGCTCCCAATAGAAGCCATGGTTTGTGCTATTTAATACAACACTATTGCACTATTCTTAAAAGCGCTCTAATGTCGTGATAGAATAAGATATTGCAAAAAAATTTGCATTTGTACCTTGGATCAAAATGACAATACAAAAATACAAGCATCAAGCAAGAAAAATATCTGGAAATCATGTCTCACAAGTACCAAAATTTTGACATTTCTATGTAGGTCCTTTATATTGACGTTAAGTGATGATGGAAATAATAAATGCACATACATCATCCTCAAAATTATCACATGTCATGCTCAAATATTATTGTTGCACTTTGTATGAGACACCGAAATCGCCAAGCACATGTATCAAGTTACTATACAATCCATAATTATAGAAGAATATAAGAGGCATTATTTCTAGTAATTCTATAATGCTCATCATGGCTGGACTACGTAAAGAGCAATAGTTGAATTGCTTGTGCCATCTTTTAGAAGGCCTTGCGGACCATGCACATGATGATATAGAAACAGCATGGACAAACCAAGAGTACATAGCACCAGTATTTATAGCATTTATAGTCAATTAAACATATAGATCTACTTGTCCAAATAACCCAAAGAATAATAAGTATCAAATAATTTATTCAATGAGTATTCTAATATCAATCTCTACCGCAATATTAACAAAATTTATTATTTATATACAAAGAATATGGTTGAATATGTCATAGATAAAACTTTCACAAGGCTAGAAGTAAAGGTGTCAATAATTGATCCTACCTAACAACCAACTCGACTAAAAAAAATCAAGCTCGGGTTGATCGATTAATTTTTTATATTGAGTTAAGGTCAAAGTATTTAACCCATTTAATTTTTTGGATCAGGTTTAGGTTGACCTGCCAACTTGATTGTGACCCGTCAACCCAAATTTATTCTGATATTGACCTAATTTTGATCCGCAATCGAATTTTACTCAATTTTGACTTGAATTTGACTTGAAATATGTCTAAACAAGTCGATCAGATTAGGTTTAGGCCTAAGTTTTTAACCCATATAATATTCGGGCTGAGTTTGAGTCAAGTCCATTTAGAGTCAAACCTGAACTCGACCCATTAACCCAAATTGACACACCTAACTAGAAAGCATGTATATACATACATACATATACATGCATATACATACATATATACATATATATATATATATATATATATATATATATATATATATATATATATAATATAGCTGAGGTTACTATTGGTCCAGCACCATCAGATGTCCCAACCATATAGCCAATTTGCATGGAAGGCATTGAACTTGCAAATCCATATAAATAGTACAATATTAGAATATCATTTTTTTTATTTTGCTGTATCCAAGCTGCCAAACTCAACTTATAAACAATGAGCTATTTTCTAAGTTGTTTCACATCTTTTGATGGCAAAAAGTGGTCACACAAATGATTAACTTTTAGAAGCTTTAAGACATACAAATATGATTATGTAAGTCATTTGCATACAATAGGTTTTATCAACTTTTTATTATATAAATTGAATGTTGGCTCCCACATACCAAAACATTCTATTGGCCTATGAGTGAGATGAGCATCACCCTTCAAGATATTGGGCTTACCTTTAGAGATGATGACTGATAGCCCAACTTTGGTGGGCATATTGTGGTAGGTGAAAAGCAGAGAAAGCAATGACAGTTTAACTATTATGATGATTTATAAAATAGCCGCTCAAAGAGAAAGATTGTTTACTACCTAATCCTTTCATTGACATTCCAAATGTGCAAGTACAAGCAAAAACATGTATGACACTTAAGTAGTGTAGGTGAAAATTGCTAGAGAATCATATTTGGGTTGAAATGAGATTGAGCAAAATAAGCATGTTCATGCATATGTATTACTCATAATAGATTATTTTTTCATACTAAATACTTCCAGATGTGAAGTACATTTACAGTATCTATCTTTAATAGTGGATTTAGTAGAGTTCTCAAATCCTCGCTAGAAGGCATAGTATTAGCACATATATTTACAAGAAGTTCAAAGAAGTGATGAAACCCAAGAGTCAATATAGCTTAGTGCATAAATCTTCTATAGATATAGGCCTAAGAGCATATAGGCAGGGAGAACAACACTAAATGAGCTATATGCAAAGGTGCTTGAGGAGAAGAATCTAGGCTATAAGTACATATTTTAACTATTGCAATTTCAATTAATTATGATGATATTTTCTTTTTATATAAGTGGAATAAAGAAAGGGTATGTTAGGCACTGTCTAGCAAAGTATAGGTTTATAGAGATGAGATTGATGGCCTACTCCAAAGTCAAATTAATAAAATAATACAAAGCACTACATACATATAAACATAGAAAAAATATTAATGATGCTATGGTACATAAGTGGCTTGGATCCATACTCACATATCTTGTTGATGTGCATGACAAATGCATGTGTATCAGGTTTCCATATTTGGTGACTAGAGTATCATTGATTAACTAAAAATATAGTATTTATTATACCACATGAGGAGGCAATTTGACAATATTCAGCCAATAGGGCATTTCTCTCAGAAGTTTAGATGTAAATTAGTTCAACTACTATCATAGATACATAAAAATGTGGGATAACAAGATGGCTTGCATTATCAAGCACATTTAAAATGACAAGGACAGCCACCACACTCTAGAGAGAGTAGTAT
Organism: Cymbidium sinense; assembly: GCA_021442155.1. Classification (NCBI taxonomy): domain Eukaryota; kingdom Viridiplantae; phylum Streptophyta; class Magnoliopsida; order Asparagales; family Orchidaceae; genus Cymbidium; species Cymbidium sinense. The sequence continues at coordinate 105,813,925 of CM038221.1, read as the reverse complement.
AGGTTTTGGGGTTCATTGTATCTCCTTCTGACACCAACGAATCCTCCCAATGCATGTTGACTTGGAGCTTTAATATAGCATTGGTATATATTACAACATATGTCATGAAATTAAATGTCTTATTATTCAACAATATGTAATAAATAACTATATTGTAGGAGACTATATAGCCTAATATGAGATTCTATATTCTTTAATAGACGAGAAACTTGTAGCTTGCAATAAACTAGATGGAAGCATTGTATGATAGTGTTCAACAAATAGTGCATATAGACCATAGCACAATTGAGGATATTTCTAGTGCATCAGCAGCATCAAAGTTTATTGAATCAAAGGTGCCAATATTCAAAGATCCAAACCCATTAACAGCATTAGATTCTAGACCATCCAAAAATGCAAATCCAAATTTGTCCAATCCAAATACATCTCTAATAAAATCATAAGGTCAATGCACCACAACATATTGCCATACTTGGATATCATCAGACAAATTGGAGTACTCAAGAGAAAGGTTATTTGACATAATCCCATATGCTTGTATATTATGTTTCTCCAATGCTAATTTGGATGACACCAAATTTGATGTCAGCAAACTCCTCACTTTCCAATTCAAAGTTGAATGGCATCTCAAGTTTCATGACAACATCATTATTATGTGCAACAACTCACTCAACAATTAGTGCTACAATAGCTTGAGAAGTCTAATGCAGTTGCACATTGTCACCAAATATAGGAGTATTCATTGTACGCACTAGGTCATCACATGAGAGAACAATACTAAACTAGATGGACAAAGACATAGACATTAAATGAATATATATATATATATATATAATCTTGATGTGAAAAGTGGAGGGTTGCAATAGGTAGTCGATAGCCAGCGTAAAACTTATCGAAATAATCATGGCATGAATCCTTTAAATCATGTGTTAATGCTAGGCGTCCCAGAAGCGGCATGTATAGCTTGAATCTGAGAAAAAAAAATATGCAAAACCTGCGGCCCAAATCTGATGTTAAATAAGCAAGGGTTCCCACATCATGGACGGATGCGGGCAAAGAAGTTAGTCCATGAAACTAGAATTAAGTTAGGATCTTGGAATATAAGTACTCTTACAGGTAAATTAATGGAATTAGTAGACATTATGATTCATAGAAAGATAAATATTTTATGTATTCAAGAAACTAAATAGGTTGGAGAGAAGCTAAGGAGATTGATAGTTTAGGTTTTAAACTTTGGTATTTAGTAGAAATTGCTAGAAATGGTGTATGTGATTATAGATAAAAGTTTGAAAGATAATATTATAAATATTAATAGATGTGGAGATAGAATTATACTTTAAAGATTGTTGATACTAAAGTCGATGTTATACCAAGTTTGGATGTAGGTGGGAATAAATTAGAGGATTAAAAGATACCTTGAAGAAAAAAATATTTATTGGGAGATTTAAATGGGCATGTTGGTAGAGTGTTAGAATATTTTAAAAGTATTACATGGTGGTTATGAATTTGGGTGGTAAAAAAAGGTAGGGGTATATTAAATTTTTTTAACTTATAATTTTGTAGTTCTTAATATTTTATTTAAGAAAGAGATGACATATTATTACTTATAAAATAGATCTAGTAAAACAGATTGATTATTTTGATAAAAAAATAAATCATTTAGATCAGAAAGATTGTAAGATCATTCCAAGTGAAAGTTTAAGTCGACATCGATTGTTAGTTTTAGATTTTAAGATGAAAGATTGTAAAGGAAAAATAAATCAAACTATTTTCCTAGGATTAGATGGACACTTAAAAAATACAAATAAAAATATTTTAAGAGTAAATTTCTGAGAGCTTAATATTTGGGATGTTCATAATAATGTTATGTAAAAAAGTAGCAGAATAAATTAAACAAGTTCTAAAAATGTGCTTGGATAATCAAAAGAAAAACTTCTTTTAATAAAATAGTTGGTGGTGGAGTCGAATGTGCAAAAAAAAAAGATAAGAAATAAGATTGTTATAAAACTTAGTTTAGATGTAAAATTCGAATTGGGAAAGATAAAATTAAGATTCTAAAAAAATAATATATGATGGAAAAATTTAGCTTTTAGTTATTTATCTGATAGATTAGATCTGAAAGGTGAAGATGTATGTATAAGTCATCAATCAAAGAGATAGGAGAAATAAATACCTAGTTCGAGTGAGGTGTATTAAGGTTGAAAATAATAAAATGCTTTTCTTAGAAAAGGATATTGAAAATAGGTGGATGAGGTATTTTGATAAATTTGTCAATGAAGGATCTAAAAGGACAATTGATTTTAACAACTTTAATACCCTAAACAAAAATAGAGAATTTTAATTTTATCGTCGTATTAGTAAGTCTGAAGTTAGATAAGCTTTAAAAAAAATGAAATATGGAAAAACATTAGAACCTGATGATATTCCAATAGAAGTGTAGAAATGTTTAAGAGATCAAGGAATTTCTTGGCTTACAAATCTTTTTAATATTATTTTAAAGACTAAAAGATGTCGGATGAGTAAACAAAGAGTTTGTTGATTCTATATTTAGGAATAAAGGTGATACAAGAGTGTGCAAATTATAGAGGAATTAAGTTAATGTGTACATTAAAATTATGGGAGAGTAATTAAGCATAGGTTATGATGTGATACTAAAGTTTCTCACAATCAATTTGGTTTCATGCCGTAGATCTACTATGAATGTTATAAATTTGTTAAGAGGTTTGATGGAAGTATGAGAAAGTAAGAAGGATAAATATAATTTATTGATTTTAGAAAGCTTATGATAAAGTTTCAAGAGATCTTCTTTGGAGAGTTCTAAACAAAAGGAGTTAATATTGGTTATATTCAAGTAATTAAAGATATGTATACTAGAGTCACTTGTGTCCAAACACGAAGGATTGACAAAATATTTTCCTTGGATTACATCAAGGATTAGCTTTAAGCCCTTATCTTTTGCTTTAGTTATGGATGTTCTTAAGGCATTTACGAAGATGTACCTTGGTGTATGCTTTTTTTGTGATGACATTCTTCTTGATAAGACTATTGAGGGTGTCCAAGAGAAACTTGAATTATGGAGGTCAACATTAGAGTCTAAAGGTTTTTTTTAGTTTAAGTATATCTAAAGCGAATATATGAGTGTAATTTTAGTTGTAGAAGTTCTAAGTAGTAGTGTGACATTAGGTGAACAAGTCATTAATAAGAGTGCGCGATTCAGATATTTAGGTTCCATTGTTCAAAATGATGGTGAAATAGATGAAGATGTTATTAGTAGAATTCAAGTTGGATGGTTGAAGTGGAGGAATGCATCTGGCCTGTTGTGTGATAGAAAAGTTCTACTTAAACTTAAGGAAAAATTTTATAAGATGATGGTAAAGATATGATGACTTATGGTGCGAGAATGTTGGTAAAAGAGAAGCATAAGACTAAGTTAAGTGTATAGGAAGATGCTCAGTGGATGAGTGGCTTTACTCTTAGAGATAAAATCTGAAATGAGTATGTTGGGAAAAATTTAAGTAGCTCGTGGTAGATAAGATTAGAGAAAGTCGCCTTAAATGGTTTGGCCACATAAAGCGTCTAGTCCAGATGACGGTTAGGAGAGTAGATGCATTAGATTTGCTTTATGTTAAGAAAGGTAGAGATAGAAAAAGACTTGGTTAAGATGTATAAAAATGACCTAAGTATACTTTAATTAAATGAGAATTTGACACATAATAGGACACAATGGAGACAAAGGATTCATGTAGCCACTTAGTGGGATTAAGGCTTGTTGTTGTTGTTGTTGTTGTATGTATGTATGTATGCATGCATGCATGTTTGAACTATTTTGATGTACTTACTAAATGCAATGTAAATTGGTAAATGATATTTCTATGTAAATATTTTTTTTATTATGCAGAATAAAAATAAATAAAATATTTTTTTTTTGCATTCCTAATTTAACATTATCTTTATCGAATCCAAAGTTCCAAGTGTGAAAAGTGGAGAGTTGCATTAGGTAGTCGACAACCAACATAAAACTTGTCAACAAAATCATGACATTAAGCCTTTCATACATTGTGTTAATTAGGGTTTCCCCATAATGCTCAATCTGATGAAAAGTGTGCAAAAGAGCGTTGCGCCTATTGCGGTGTTAAATAAGTAAGGATTCTCACATTATGGACAAATGCGGGTAAAGAAGTTAGTTCATAGAACTAGTATTATAGTGAGAACTTGAAATATATGTACTCTTATAGTAAATTAATGGAGTTAATAGATATTATGGTTCAAAAGAAGATAAATAACTTATGTATTCAAAAAACTAAATGGATTAGAGAAAAAGCCAAAAAATTAATAGTTTAGGTTTTAAACTTTGATATTCAAATAAGAGTCGAACTAGAAATAATAGGGATTATAGATAAAAATTTGAAAGATAATGTTATAAATATTACTAGGATTGAAGATAGACTTATAGCTTTAAAGATTATTGTTGACACTATGATTATTAAAATTACAAGTTTTTATGCTCCTCAAGTAGGTTTGAATGAAAGCTCAAAAGAAAATTTTAGAATGACTTAAAAGAATTAATACAAAGAATATCTCTTGAAGAAAAAATATTTATTAAAAAAGATTTAAATGAATATATTGGTATAATGGTAGAAGGTTTTAAAAGTATTCATGGTGATTATAAATTTGAAATGATTAAAGAAGAAGACAGGACTATATTAAATTTTACTTTAGCTTATGATTTTGTAGTTGCCAACACTTTATTTAAGAAAAGAGTTGTGCATATTATTACTCATAAGAATGGATCAATTAAAACAAATTGATTATTTTTTATAAGAAAAATAAATCATTTGATTGTAAAGATTGTAAGGACATTCCAGGTTAAAGTTTAAGTATCTAATATCAACTACTAGTTTTAAATTTTAAGATGAAAGAGTGGAAGATGAAAAATAAATTAAATCAATATCCTAGGATTGACGGAGACACTTAAAGAATACTAATAAAAATATTTTTAAGACAAAGCTAAGATATTAGAATTTAAGATGTTCATGAGAAAACTAATGTTGGGTGAAAAAATAGTAAGTGAAATTAAACAAATTACAAAATGTGCTTCAAGAATTAAAAGGAAAAGCTTATTTTAATAAAAATAGTTAGTGGTGAAGTCAAAATATGTAATAAAAGATAAGAAATAAGAAGCTTTGTTATGAAACTTGGTTTAGACGTAAAAACTCGAAGAATTTGGAAGATATAAAGTGACCTATAAACATTCTAAGAAAGTAATATGTGATGCAAAAAAATTAGATTTTAGTGATTTGTCTATGTTTTCAAAGCGCAAAGCGCAATGCGATGCGCGAGGGTCTAATTTTGCTTCAAAGTGCAAAACACAATGCCAAGCGGCACTTTTATTACCAAAGCACTCATTATTTGTATAACAATGAGATGTAAAAATAACTAATATTTAACTAAAAATTTTATCTTATATAACCACAAATAACATTATATTATGAAAAGATTTAAATTAAAAATATATATTTTAGATTTTATAAAAATATTTAAAAGATGATTTCTAAAACTCAAAGAAGACTTCAATTCCCACAACTTCAAATAAAATAAATTATCTTTTTTATTCTACAAAGCACTTGAATGAAGACTTAAACAAATTTGCAAAGAAAATTTTGAAAACATTAAGGCTTTTATTTTAGTTGTTCTAAAAATTGTAAAAATAAATTTGAAACCTAAAACTATAAAAGAACTTACTCACTTTTGAGAAATTCTGAATATTATTGAGATAAGGTCGAGTGAGAGAGACAAAATCATGCACGAGAGATGGGACTACTGCATCGATGGGATAATGTGCGATGAGGGGTTGGGTTGGACCTACTGGTGTCAACGAGGTCATGTGAGACAAGGAGTCAAGCTAACATTGATGGGGATAAGGGGTCGAGCTAGAGCCATCGTTGGCATCGACTGGGTTGTGCGCAATGGGGGTCAGGCTGTAGCCACTAGAGTCGACAGTGCTAAAGTCATGCGTTGATGGCGAGGTTGAAACAAGCTGCATATTCCCATCTTTTCTTCTTGGATAGTTTAGCATTGCTTGGAGTTGAGAGAGATGAAGAGACATGCCTTAGTCAATATTAAACTATTCAACCCACAGCTTTGCTTTGCTACGAGCTTCGATAGCGCTTGCGTCGGCGTTAACTTTGCACATCAAGCTCATTTATGCAAAGAGAGGAGAAGTAAAGATTTAATTCAAGTGAGGTGCATTAAAATTAAAATCATAAAGTACTTTTCTTAAAAAATGATAATGAACATAAGTAGATGAGATATTTTAATAAACTTTTCAATAAAAGATCTAAGAATACAATTGATTTTAATAACTTTAGTACTGTAAATAAAAATAGATAATTTTATTTTTATCATCGTATTAGTAAATTTGAAGTTGATGCTTTAAAGAAAATGAAGTGTGAGAAAACAATAAGACCTAATAATATTCAAATAGAAGTGCGAAATGCTTAGGAGATCAAGGAATTTCTTGACTTACTAATCTTTTAATGTTATTTTAAAAACAAAAGATGTCAAATGAGTGGAGAAATGGTTTGCTAGTTCCTATATTTAAGAATAAAGGTAATGCAAAAGAGTGTGCAAATTATAGAGAAATTAAGTTAATGTGTCGTATATTAAAATTATGAAAGAGAATAATTGAGCATAGGTTGCGATGTGATACAAAAGTTTCTCAAATTAATTTCGTTTCATGCCAGATAGATCTACCATGAATACTATACATTTGTTGAGAGATTTGATGGAGAAGTATAGAGAAAGTAAGGAGGACCTACATATTATATATCTTAATTTAGAGAAAGCATATGATAAAGTTCCAAGAGAAGTGTTTTGGAGAGTTCTAGAGAAGAAAGAAGTTAATTTTAATTATATTCAAGTCATTAAAAATATGTATACTAGAGTTATTACTTGTGTCCAAACACAAGGAAGATTAACAAATTATTTTCCTATTTCAATTGGATTACATCAAGAATTGGCTTTAAGCCCATATCTTTTTGCTTTAGTTATGGATGTTCTTACTAGGCATTTACAGGAGGATATAACTTGGTGTATGCTTTTTGGTGAAAACATTCTTCTTATTGATAAGACTAAAGAGGGAGTCCAAGAGAAGCTTAGGGATTCTAAAGATTTTCATTTGAGTAGATCTAAAACAAAATATATAGAGTGTAATTTTAGTTGTAAATGCTCTTGTAGTGGTGTTGTGATATTGAGTGATCAAGGAATTAAAAAGGGTGAATATTTCAAATATCTTGGGTCAATTGTTCGAAATGATGGTGAAATAGATAGAGATATTATTAGTAGAATTTAAGTTGGATGGTTGAAGTGGAGGAATTCATATAGCCTAATGTGAGATAGAAAAGCACCACTTAGACTTAAAGGAAAATTGTATAAGATGGTGGTAAGACATATAATGATTTATGTTGCAGAATGTTGGCCAATAAAAGAGAAACATAAAATTAAGTATTGTAGAGATGATGATGCTCAGGTGGGTGGTGGCTTTACTCGTACAGATAAAATGCAAAATGAATATATTCATGAAAAGGTTGGAGCAGCTCCAATGGTAGATAAGATTAGAGAGAGTCGCCTCAGATAGTTTAGTCACATAAAGCGTCAGCTGTCCGATGGCCCAATTAGGAGAGTAGATGTATTAGATTCGCCTTATGTTAAGAAAGGTAGAGGTAGACCTAAAGACTTGGTTAGGATGTATAAAAAATGAATTTAGTTTATTAAAATTAAATGAGAATTTAACACTTAATAGGACACAATGGAGAAGTAGGATTCATGTATCCAACCCCAAATAGAGGGGTAAAGGCTTGTTGTTGTTGTTGTATTTTTTATGCCTAATTTTACTTATTTGTTAAGTTTCAACTTTTATGTAACCTATTTATCAAAGTCGCATAATTATGCAACAATACAACACTTAGTGAATTTAGAATTTATCAAACTAAATGTAATCTTTCACATCTCTTTTATATGTTATGAGTTTTTTCATTTTTTTTTAACCTTTATTTAGCTTTTGTACACTTGGTATAAATTAATTTTGTCATATTACAATTGAAAAGGTTGAATTGTCTTGTCATATCTTGTTAGTCATCACCAATCAAAACTTTCTCTTCTGACTTGATAGATGTACTTATATCAATTTGTTGTACTACTTTAATAAAAACTTGTCCACAAATGAATTCCAATCTTATAATTATTCCAAAACAATTTATAAAGGTCTCTTAAATCATGTTGCTTGGGTGAAGTTCCTCCAAACTTATAAATTCCCAACTAAATTCTATTACATGTGTGAAGTTCCTACAAACTTATGAAATCTCACCTAAATTCCACATAGTTCTATAAAGTAGTGTGTAGTTTCAACAAAGCCCTTGTGTACAAATCTAATCCAATAAAAAAAAACTTATCATTTGTCTTTCTTTATAGTAAAGTTCAAAATTGCGTAATCGGGTATTGAAGCATTTTTCGTCCGTAAAACAAGGTGCTCAAGACATTTTAAGACATAAGACTCATAATCAACAAATTATACAAAGTAAGAAGTACTGTATACACATCAAAGTATAAAACAAAAGTATCATAACCTATTAACATATTAAAATGTAACACAACAACAACCTAATATAATAGAGAGTAATAAATTAAACAAGATATTAATATATTGACATCAAATCATAAAGTAAAAAGTGTTATACTTCAAAATAAGTTAAAAATAATAAATTTTTTCTCTGCCGCTTCAATTATCCAATATCAAAGTAAGAACATCACAAGTAAGAATGATGGTGGCAACAGCCAACACAATGCGTGAAGAGCGAAATGATATGAGAGAAGAGGCGTTTGGGTAATATCTATCTTGAGATCAACTACATGTGCTAGAGTGTATGTGTTATTTTGATAATTAAAACTCATATTTGATTTTTTTTTTAACTTAGATATAAAAGCGCATGCCTCATAAAAACTGAGGTGAGATGCATCATGCAAGGTGTAAACCTTACATAACACCAATAAAGGGTAAGCCTCATTGAGATTTTTTCAAAAAAGTGTTGTGGGGGGTTTTTAGCAAGTTTTTTATTGTGCAATTTTAAATAATGCTTTGTAGTTATTGCCACTGAGTGGAATTTTATTAGTAGTTTATCATGATCTTACATTCACATATATTTTATACAATGAGTAAATTCATTAGCAAACTCATCAAGGTCTTAAATTAGTTCAAGTAAATACCATCAACTATAGAAAAATTTAATTCCAACCAATACATATATCATTGCAATTTTTAACTCTAGATTATCTATCCAGGTAACAATCTTCTTAGCTCACTTTCATCACATTCTAGAAATTCACATCCTCTATTGAAGCCTTCAAATCATCAACTTTTATTTGCAATTTCTTTTTAGCCACATAAATTTGCATTGCTCTTTTATAGTAGTTGCTTTTATTTAATGGAAAAAAAGTTTGCCTTTCACCAACTCTAATCCAAAAAAAATACCTTAAGAATTTGTCTGGCCAAATGAATAATGATGCTAGGATGTCTTGAAATACCAGCGTCAAAGACAATTAGATGGACCTTCCCTAGCATTTTGATTTTCTTAATTGGTCATCACCATATCAGGTGGATGAGTGGCTAATAAAAGAGAAGCATAAAAGTAAGTTACGTGTTGCAGAGATGAGGATGCTCCAATAGATGAGTGGCTTTACTCATAGAGATAAAATGTGAAATAAATATATTCGTGAAAATGTTGGGTAGCTCCAGTGGCAAATAAGATTAGAGAGAGTCGTCTTAGATGTTTTGATCACAAATTGTTCATCGTCGATGATCCAATTAAGAGAATAGATGTATTAGATTTTTCTTATGTTAAAAAATGTAGAGAGAAAAAGACTTGGTTATGATGTATAAAAAATGACCTTAGTTTATTAAAATTAAATGAGAATTTGACACTTAATAGGATACAATGGAGAATAAGGATTCATGTAGCCAACCCCACTTAGTGGGATAAAAGCTTGATGTTGTTGTTGTTATAGTTGTTGATCACCACCATATCACATGCATCATAAAATTATTAAAAATCAAGGTATCCACTAACCTAATGTTTAGAAGTTCATAAAATGAATTGTTCAAATTCAACCTAAAAAATAAAGGAAAGCAATATCTTTAATTTTGGAGATGGAATTGTAAAGATATTAAAAAGAATGGATTAGGTGTGGAATAACAAGCAACTCATCCATATTTGAATCTTTGCCAGGTCAAAAAAATTGAAGAGCGAATGTTCAAGTCACTAAAAATAAAAGGTAGCCAATAGCTAATAATAAGTGACAACTCATTGATTGAAGGTTCAAAAAAAATGGTACAAAGATTAATTGCTACTTCCGGAGCAAAAAAACATTGGATTCCTACCATGCATGAATGATGAACAACCCATCCTAGTCTAAATCCATGCCATAGAAAGGTCGTTCAAAAAATGAAAATCAAAGTGACCAAAAACAAATGCTAGCTAAGCAAACGTGACAATTCATTGGCTAAAGGGTCAAAAGAGTTGATAAAAATTACAAAGGCAAACCGAAAATTTTGGGCATTTAAGTTGTAAATGAAAAAATATTTGATTCCTTTACTACGTGTTACATTGAATTCTGCTATATATTCATATATGGCTCGAAACAAAGTGAGCTTAAGTTGATCCAAAGAAGGTAAGTTTTCATACCATGTTATCAAGTGGTTCACATAGCCGAATGGAACATAAAAAAAATTTTATGTAAATTTTTTTCAATGACACTTGGTAATGAGAAACTTTGCCAACACATCCATATCATCGATTCATCAAGATGATTTAAATAGCTAGGACAAATTAAAGTCAAAATTTTTAAATAAAAAATTATGCATGAATATTTCATACTGAAAAATTATGCTTACACAATTTTTTGATTTATATGTCATATTGACAAATGGACAACACCAATACATTTGAAACATCAAAATGATTCAAATAATTGTATGAAACATAATTGCAATGTTTACATATCAGTTGAGCACAAACATCTATACATAAAAAATTCATTTAGATTTTTTGGCAAGAAAAATTGTTTTAATAAATAGACTTTGTTAATGGTCTGACCCGTCAAAGAAATGCAAATAAGTCTATTAGCAAAGAAAACATAAATTAATAAAATTTTGAAAGCACAATAAATATCACTCAAGAAAAACACATAATAACACATTGTAGATGACACTCTTATTTCACAACTAAAATTCGAGTGCACTGCAAAAATTAAAAGGCATCCAAAATGCAAGAAAAATGTTTTTAAAATAAAAAAAATTAAACGAGAAACCAACTATAGTGGCATGACAGGATATGTTTTGAGTATATAGAATATAAAAAGAAAATTAAAATTCCTTTAAAAAATAATTCCCATTTATTGGGCTAGATGCCACACAGGCTGTGCATGCATTGTGATCAAAAAAGGCCTAACCGTCTCCTAAAGAGGTGACGTTGATGCCTTTTAAATTTTGTACTATAAGTGATTTATTTATTAAAAAGGTTATAAATATGATTTTTTTTTATAATTTTTTTTGGTTAAAATTGCAGGGTATAAGCGTTATCAAACTAAGTTGTCTGATCGGATTTAAATGCTTCAAGCTAGATTAAGCGTTATCAAAAAGCCCCTCAGTTGAGGGCCAAATTAGCACAACAAAGTAATTCAACTGCATATTTAAGAAAAAAAATATACCAACTTCAATTGTACAAAAGCTCAGATCATCTCAAGCATATTGCAGGTTTTAATCAAGTCCAATCACATCAAACATACTAGACAAAGATCATCAAGAAAAATAGATTATGCTTGTAAAAAAGGCTAGGTTGGACACTAATCATAGCCTCCGCTAGCATTCCTACCAATTAGCTACTTCAGATCAAATATGTTAATATAACTCACAAAACACCGTGAGAATCATATTCCATCCAAGTCAAATGATACAGCTAATACTTTCTAAGCACAATAAGCAGTGTTATATATAGAATATATGTAGAATTGATAGACAATTATAAGGGTAATGTTCATCCAACATTTTTCCAATGAGCATCTACTTGCTGGTGCAGTATGGCAAGAGGAAAGATCTGTAGACTGGGTTCTGGGAATCACCCCCAAGTTTAAAGAGTTATTAGCCTTACACTAATAGGATCCTTGAAATCTCTACAGACTAAAAACAATTCTTACGTTTTGCAAACTAGAGCTACAGCCCTAATCTTCTCATTCTATTTCTTTGACCAACTCATGAAGAAAGAAATTACAGAGCGTCCATATGCAGCTTAAAATGCAATCTTAATAAATCCATTAGGCTGATCTGATATAATCTTGATCCAACAATATATAACAAAAATAAAAATAGCAGAATGTAAGCCAAGTACACACCAGATAAACCTAATAAAAAACTACTATAATACCCTCGTGCTACAATTTTTAAACAGTAACATAAAAATATTACTTAGAAACACAATCCGCTTTCTATCCATCACTTGTCCTTAAATTTTCTCTTAGCTGCAGGGATTTTAGTTTAGCAAATGGATTTTATGCGAATTAGCTAGGTGCAGTAGAAAACAAAGCAGTTCTGAAATTCCAGACCATTTATTAACTAATTGAAAGTAAACACATAGAAGCTCAACATTAAAGGCCAACATCCAAAAGTGACAATATAATGTAAAACAAAACCAAAATCTATTTAGATCATTGTAGGCACATGATAATTGCAAATCTGTTTAAATCATGGCATAAGTCATCTTACAAAAATTTGAAAAAAGTAGAACAGACAAATGCCATAGATTCTGACTGACACTCTCTAAAACTGTGCAAACATAGAAAAGATAAAATGCTGAAAGAGCAAATGAATTCAAAGAACTGTAATTCCCACTAGGTTGTTAGAACACTGTAAAACATTAAGCTAAAAAAAGAAATGGTAAAATTTTGAAGTGAAAACAAATTCTTGGAATGTATTAATTAGAATTTTTCTTGAATTTTCTTCACGAGACATCTTCCCTTCAAAACAGAGGTTCTATATTTACTACTTACTGCTTAAGCATAAAAAAGACTATTCGCAGCTGCTAAGTTATCTCAAGGTTTAACATATACTAGATAATTTGCCTTAAATGCACCACAGTTAGTTTTTTTTATTGGGCACGCTAGAACATCATGATAAAAAATTTTACATAAATGTATAACTGCAACATATACATATAAAGATAATGGAAAAAAATAATAGAACTCTTACAAAAAAAAGACCATCTATATACATTCATGATTTGATTATATGTAATAAAAGAAAAAACTGTTTTCCATTGCTGAGGTTCAAATAATGCATGCATTAGATCAAAAAAGGAAGGCGAAAAATAAGCCCAATAATTGTGTATTAAAATTATATGAAATAGCATGGTAAAAAAAACAAACCTGAAGAATGTTGACTCTGCTTCTGTCGCAACTGCCTTGGCCAAGTATGACTTTCCTGTTCCAGGTGGACCATACAAAAGAAATGCCCTCCACGGCCTTCTCTTCCCTACAAAAATGTTGGAACAAATGATAAGAAAGAAAATTAATTATCATTGAAAGATTTGCTTCTTCATTTTCCAACAGAGTTTCTCAAAGGAGAAAAGATATGTCCAGTTACAAAGCATTAAAATGAACAGTTACCAAAATGCCTCACGGCCTTCTGTACATTGTGTTTAGAGTTTAGACTTACACTATTCACAGTAAGCTCCACAACTTCAGTGTTTATTATTCATCTAAACTATTTGGTATGATCTAACTCCTAACACTTCTACAACAGGAGATCTGTCCTTTCTTTTGGTGGTGTAGTTTTGTTTGAAGAACTGTAGGATAACTGAGACATAAGAAAGCTGTCAGGTCAATAATCTCCACCCATTCTTCAGTGCAAGTGTGAATCAACAACTACAACTACTATAAGCTGAAGGATGGCCAAATGTAGATTTCATGACAAACCTGACACGAAACACTCTTCAATTGGCTTTTGTTGACTCGAAAAAGGTTGGTAGAAGCATAAAGAACCGAACAAGAATAGGAAATGTAAATGGTCACAGTGTATAACAAATATTCAACGAAAGGTTACATAAGATGCAAGAACTTGCTGCAAGAAAACTGATTGCATGATGATGGAATCAAAGTAAAATTGCAATATTTAAAAAATGACTAGTTATCAGGTAAGTTCTTATGGAAAACTATCCATAGGTTGATAAATGACTATAAAATTTAGGTTTTCTAAGGTTAGTTAGAATGATGCATTGAATGTGAATCACACGAATAAAATTAGAATTTACAGATAAAGACAACCAAAAATACTTTCCGTAGGTGCAAAACATAAAAGACAAGAATTAAAAATTAAAATGATATTATAATCATTGATTAAATTTAAAGAAACTAACAAGAAATTCAAATCAAGAAAAAATCAACAAGCAATTTTAAATTTACATAGCAATCTTAATTGCATCAAATTTCACTAAAATCGTAACTCTTGCACTACCAATAACAACATAATAGTAAGAAGAAAAAAAACATGGCCAAAGTGCAAAGATCTAGGCCTCATGCCAAGGAGTTGCATTTGCATTGCCCTTGAAGGAAACTCATATCTAATATGCACACATAATATTGAGAGTTGAAATCTGAAATTTTGATTCAATAAAAACTATCATTACATGCCTCAGGTGTTATTACTTAAAAGTATTTAATTTCTCAATTGACTGACCCACATTGGTTTAGTTTAAATTCCACATTTGGATCAAAAATGGAAACCATTGTAAAAACCAAATATAATGCTAGGCAGTGGCCAAACCCTGCCACAAGAGATGTAGCAATGGAACTACAACAAAGACATAATAACTGCATATGGAGCCACAAGAGGAAGCGCAACAAATGGCACTGGTATTGATAGAAGTAAATATGCTATAGGCCAGCAATTTCACATATGGCAAAGTTGACCAGAGCTGCATAAAAATTAGTATAAAAATATGCGATACAAAAACCAACCTAAGACATTGTCCAGTGATTCAACCAAACCAATAAACACCACTGACAAAACAGCTAAAAAAATCATAAAATTCATGTATTACACAAAAAAATTCAAATATTATCCTTCAAGACTATTTATCTAAAGAAAATGCTAGGAGAATGTGAAACTCATCCATGTAAATAAAACCAAATGAGAAGACATCAAAACTAGAAACTGTTACCAATCAAGGAATTATGGAGGAATATACTAGTCACTGCCAGCTGATTTCATATTCCCACTTATTGTACTATATTAACTGTCTGTTGTACTACCATAACAGAATTTGTTAAAAGGTACTATATTGTGCTATATACACACACTGCTTGTATTCTGAATTATAGCAGGATGAATTGTTGTTTCAACTAAGACTCTGTTGTTTATATTAGTTCTATAGAATCTTAATTTTGAAGTTGTATTCAGCTATGTTCTATCATGATATCAAAGCCTAATAGCTTCACGGCTTGTTGCCTTCTTTAAACTACAATAAGTCCGCAACCTTTCTTTACTTTTTTCTTCTTATATGGACAGTCCAACCACTTCTGCAATAAATCAATTGAACAATCAATCATCACATATTTCAGAAATTTTCATTCCCTCACCACTAAAGTTACTTATCTCCAACATTAAAAATATCATACAAACAACTGAATTCAGACAATTATCCTACCTAAAAATCTCAAATTCTTGCTATTATTACAGAAAATGGTACTATTGTCAATCCGCAATATAATTTTTGGCTCCTCATTGATCAAAACTAAGCCTTAGCTCTTTATTCCACTATGTCACCATCTACTCTTCCATATGTTCTTGATTTGGAATCCTATGCTGAAATTTGGATTATCCATGAAAGACGATTACAGTCTACAAATCGAACTCATCTCATTCAACTTAAAAAAATAAACTCCATCATATTTTCATGGAACTCAAACTATGACTCAATACCTTTCTCAAATTAAAGCCAAAGTTGCTCTCCTTGCTGCATCCGAAGCCCCACTGGACACAACAGACATCATTATACATACTCTAAATAGTCTACCTATAATTTATCAAACTTTTAAAACTGCAATAAGAACAAGCTTACAACTCATTAGTTTAAACGATTTGCAAACATTATTACGTAGTGTAGAAACAAATCAAGTAAATGAAGCATCTCGAGCACCTCAGTTCACTTCAACTCAAGAGTCACATCTTGCATTAGTTGCAAACAAAAAAAGACATAAGGGACAAGTACAACTTCTAGCTTCATCTCCTGGTCGGTCAAATCAAAATAGAGGAAGAGAAAAAAGTTATTCCAAAATAACTATAGAATGTCAAATTACTGAAAAAATTGATTATTTTGCAATCCATTGCTAGCATAGGACAAATTTACAATACAATTAACCACGTCCACCAACACAAGCATTGTATGCTAGATCGACTGAATAGAACAATGATTAGATACTTGATTCTAGAGCTACATTTCATCTGATTTCCAATTGCAATCAACTAACTAATCTCACTCCATATACCGAATCAAATCAAGTAGTGCTTGGTAATGGTGAAATGGTGCCAATTGCAAATATGGAAAAATGAATAATACCTACACCTAAATGTAAGTTTCAATTATCTCATCTTTCTCATAATTTGTTTTCAATCCACAAAATGACTATTGAAAATAATTGTTCTATTTTATTTGATGCCTATGACTATCATATAAAGGATCTGATGACCAATCAAATACTTTTCACGGTCCTAACTGCAATGATCTCTATCCAATAAGATCATTACCCAAGCCTCCTCCAGGATTTTTTCTAACAACTCTGGAAATAAACATCTAGGCATCCATCGACTGCTATCTTCACCATGCAGTCCTCTTACATTTCAAGTATTAAGAATATAAATCAATCTCTTTTTTGTAATACATGTAATATAGCAAAAAACCATCAGTTCTCCTTTTTTTGTCACAAACTAGAAGTTTTATTCCATTATAACTCATTCACACTAATGCATGGGGTCCATCCCCCATAGTTTCAAATCAAGGTTTCAAATATTATATCTCATTCATTAATGATTGATCTAGATATTGTTGGGTATTTCCACTGAGATATAAATCCAAAGCTCTTCCTTGTTTTCTTCATTTCCAAGCACGAGCAGAAAAACAATTCAATCATAAAATTAAAATTTTATAATCTGACAGTGGAATCACTCCATCCAAACCGCCCTACAAAAAACTAGGATAATCCATCAACTTTCTTGTCCCTACTCTCCCGAGTAGAATGGCATTGTACAAAGAAAACATCACCATATGTTACAAACTATGCAAACCCTACTCATTGATTCATCTTTACCCTATAATTTCTGGGTTGATACTTAATTAATAGTTGTTCTCATAAACAGACTACCTTCTCCCACCGCCAAGAATTTATCACCCTATCAGCTTCTTAAAACAAACCACCATATTACAACTTCCTTTGCACTTTCAGCTGCTTGTGTTATCCTTGGATGCAACCATATTCTCCACACAAGCTTGCCCATGTGTTTTTCTTGGATATGCACTCACTCCAAAGGATACAAATGCAAAAATTTAAGCAGTAATAGGATTATTGACTCAAAACATGCCATCTTCTATGAATAAATTTTTTCATATCAAAACACTTCTCACCTAAAGTCTGTGTCATCACAATCTTCTTCTTACACTCCTTCACCACTATTCCATCTAAAGTGCCCAATGTCTTTTCTACTTCTCCAATCTATCCATCTACAACTTCTTCCTCCTCTCATCTCTCTAAATCTACATATTCTCCTCAACTTAATTCATCATCTTCTTCTTTACAAACAAAAAACTCCCCTCCCAACTCTATACCTGAACTACAATTCCCTGTTCCAGAGAATCTTCCTCCAAACTAGTCACTTTCTATTCATCCTATGGTCACTCATTCTAAAACAAGTCATCTAAAGCCCAAGATTATGCTTGATTTACAACATACTCTCTCTAATATCAAAGATCCCACCAGTTATAGTATTACCGTCATATGTGAAAAATGATGTGCTACAATGTCTGAAGAATTCCAAGCCTTACAATCTCTACGTACCAAGAGTTTAGTTCCACCTCCAACAAATTAAATAGTACTTGGTTGTAAACAGATATACAAAACCAAAATTAATTCAAATGGAACAACTGCTCGATATATAGCACAACTGGTTGCTCTAGGGTATAAGCACGAACACGGCATAAATTATATTGAAACAATTAGTCCTATCACCAAAATACCAACAACAACAACAACAACAAGCCTTAATCCCACTAAGTGGGGTCGGCTACATGAATCTTTCGTCTCCATTGTGTCCTATTATGTGTCAAATTCTCATTTAATTCAAGTATACTAAGGTCATTTTTAATACATCTTAACCAAGTCTTTTTTAAGTCTACCTCTACCTTTCTTAACATAAAGGATCTAATGCATCTACTCTCTGCAGGGTCATCAGGATTCGACACTTTATGTGGCCAAACCATCTAAAGCGACTCTCAAATCTTATCGCCCTTTGGAGCTACTCCAACTTTTTCCCGAACATACTCATTTTGCATTTTATCTCTAAAGTAAAGCCACTCATCCACCTAAGCATCCTCATCTCGTAACACTTAGCAGTCTTATGCTTCTCTTTTATTGACCAACATTCTGCTAAGTCATTCAGGCTTACCATCTTATAAAATTTTTCCTTAAGTTTAAGTAGAACTTTTCTATCACACATAATGGGATGCATTCCTCCACTTCAACCATCCAACTTGAATTCTACTAATAACATCTCCATCTATTTCACCATCATTTTGAACCATAGAGCCTAAATATCTTAATCATCACTCTTAATGACTTGTTCACTAATGTCCACAACAAGAACTTCTACAACTAAAATTGCACTTCATATATTCAATTTTAGATCTACTTAAAAGAAAACCTTTAGACTCTAAAGTTGACCTCCATAATTCAAGTTTTGTCTTGGACTCCCTCTCCAGTCTTATCAACAAGAAGAATGTCATCGAAAATCATACACCAAGGTACATCTTCTTGTAAATGCTAGTAAGAACATCCATAACTAAAGTAAAAGATAAAGACTTAAAGTTGATCTTTGATGTAATCCAAGCGAAATAGAAAACTATTTTTGTCAATCTTGTGTTTGAACACAAGTAAGTAGTATACATATCCTTAATGACTTGAATGTAACCAATATTAACTCATTTCTATTCTAGAACTCTCTCTCCCATAATTTTAATGTATCCATAACTAAAGCAAAAGATAAGGGCTTAAAGTGATCCTTGATGTAATCCAAGCATAGGAAAATATTTTTGTCAATCCTTCTTGTGTTTGGACACAAGTGAATGACTAGTTTACATATCCTTAATTACTTGAATATAACCAATATTAACTTCTTTCTGCTCTAGAACTCTCCAAAGAAGATCTCTTGAAACTTTATCATAAGCTTTCTCTAAATTAATTAATATCATATTTAGATCCTCCTTACTTTCTCTATACTTCTCCATCAAACCTCTTAACAAATTTATAGCATAGATCTACGGCATGAAACCAAAGCGATTGTGAGAAACTTTAGTATTACATCGTAACATGCTCAATTACTCTCTCCCATAATTTTAATGTATGACACATTAACTTAATTCCTCTATAATTTGCACACTCTTGTGCATCACCTTTATTTCAAATATAGGAATCAACAAACTCTTTGTTACTCGTCATCTTTTTGGTCTTTAAAATAATATTAAAAGATTTGTAAGTGAAATTCCTTGATCTCTTAAACATTTCCACACTTATTGGAATATCATCGGGTTCTTGTTTTTCCATATTTCATTTTTTTTTAAAGCTTATCTAACTTGTTACTAATCTGACGATAAAATTAAAATTCTATTTTTGTTTGGGATATTAAAGTTCTAAAATCAATTGTCCTTTCAGATCTTCATTGAAAAGTTTATCAAAATACCTCATTCTTTCATATCCTAAAAGACTTTATTATTTTCATCCCTTCTACTGAGGTGTTCTCCACTTTGGTTGGTAACTTATACATACATCTTTCACCTTCTGTCTGTATAAATAACTAAATAAATTTTTTTCATCATATATTATTTTCTTAGAATCTCTATTCTTTTTTATCTTTCTCAATTAAATTTTTGTCTAAACTAAATTTTATAACAATCTTATTTCTTATCTTTTTTTCGTATTCACCATCTATTTTTTATTAAAAGAAGCTTTTCCTTTTGATTATCCAAAGCATTTTAGCTTGTTTAATTCTCTTCTTCTTTTTTTTCATAACATTAGATTCTTATGAACATCTCAATATTAAGCTCTTGTAGATTCTCTTAAAATATTTTTTATTTGTGTTTTTTAAGTGTCTCCATCTCATCTAGGAAAATAGTTTGATTTATTTTTCTACAATCTTTCATCTTAAAATCTAACAATCGATGTTGGGTAAACTTTCACTTGGAATGGCCTTACAATCTTTCTGATCTAAATGATCTATTTTTCTTATCGAAAATAATCAATCTGTGTTTTCTTAGATCCATTTTATAAGTAATAATATGTTCATCTCTTTTCTTAAATAAAATATTAGTAACTATAATCATAAGGGAAAAATCTAATATAGTCCTCATGCATTCATCAAAATCACCATATGAATACTTTTAAAATCTTTAACACTCTACATGTCCATTTAAATCTCTCCGATAAATATTTTTTTTCTTGAGAGGTATCTTTTAATATTTCTAATTCATTCCAAAATTTTCGAACTTCCAAACTTACTTGAGGGGCGTAAACACTTATAACATTGATAATCTTAGTATCAATGATAATCTTTAAAGTATAATTCTATCTCCGTCATTAATATTTATAATATTATCTTTCAAACTTTATCTATAATCCTTTTCTGTGTTTAGTTCGACTACGAATCTAAAGTTTAAAACCTAAAACTATCAATCTCCTTCTTCTCCCCAACCTATTTAGTTTCTTAACACATAAAATATTTATCTTTCTACATGAGATAATATCTACTAATTCCATTAATTTACACTTGTAAGAGTACTTATATTCCAAGATCCTAACATAATTCTTTACTAACTTCTTTGCGTCCGCGATAATGTGAAACTTGCTTATTTAACACATGTACTCCAAACTAAAAAAAAGATAAGGGCTTAAAAGCTTATCCTTGATGTAATCCAAGAAATAGGAAAATATTTTGTCAATCCTCCTGTTTGAACACAAGTAACAACTCAGTATACATATCCTAATTACTTGAATATAACCAATATTAACTCCTTCGTTCTAGAACTCTCCAAAGAACATCTTTTGATACTTTATCATAGCTTTCTAAATCAATAAATATCATATGTAGATCCTCCTTACTTTCTCTATGCTTCTCCATCAAACCTCTTAACAAATATATAGCATCCATAGTAGATCTACTTGGTATGAAACCAAATGATTGAGAAACTTTTGTATCACATCGTGTCTTATCTTTACTCTCTCCCATAATTTTAATGTATGACACATTACTTAATTCTCTATGCACACTCTTGTGCATCACCATTATTCTTAAATATAGGGAAAAAAACTCTTTCTCCACTCATCGACATCTTTTAGTCTTTAAAATAACATTAAAAAAATTTGTAAGCCAATTCTTTGATCTCTTTTCTTATTGGAATATTATCGTCCTCTTGTTTTTCCACATTTCATTTTCTTTAAAGCTTATCTAACTTGATTTACTAATATGACGATAAAATGAAATTCTCTATTTTGTTTAGGGTATTAAGGTTCTTAAAATCAATCGTCTTTCGATCCTTCATTGAAAAGTTTATCAAAATCATCCACCTATTTTCAATATCCTAAGAAAAGACTTTATTATTTTCATCCCAATACCTCACTAATTGTCTTTACTTCTCCTATCTCTTTTGGTTAATTTACTTATCATCTTCTTTCATCTAATCTATTGTATAAATCATTTAAAAAATTAAATTTTCGTCATATATTCTTTCTTAGAATCTCTGTACTTTATATATTTCTCAATTCTCCAGTTTTTTATCTAAACCAAATTTTATATGATGTTTTTTATTTTATCTTTTCTTTCTCATTTCCGTATATTCTTATTAAAGAGCTTTTCCTTTTGATTCGTTCATTTTTTAAAACTAATTTAACTTCTTCTTTTTCATAACATTACTTTTATAACATCTAATTCTTTGTAGCTTTCTCTTAAAATATTTTATTTGTGTTTTTTAAGTGTCTCATCTAATCTGGACGATAATTTGATTTATTTTTCTCTTCTTAAAATTTAAAATTTAAAACCGATGTTGAGTCTTAAATTTTCACTTGGAATACTACAATTTTCTGATCTAAACGATCTATTTTTCTTATCGTAAAATTATCAATCTATGTTTTACTAGATCCATTTTATAAGAATAATATGTTCATCTCTTTTCTTAAATAAAATATTAAGAACTATAAAATCATAAACTAAGAAAATTTAATATAATCCTACCTTCTTCATTAGTCATTCCAAATCCATAACCACCATAATACTTTTAAAATCTTCTACCACTCTACCAACACATGTCCATTTAAATCTCCTCTAATAAATATTTTTTCTTCAAGAGGTATCTTTGTTTTAATCCCTCTAATTCATTCCAAAAAATTTCTTTGAAGCTTACATCAAACCTACTGAGGAGTATAAACACTTATAACATCGATAATCTTAAGATCAACAATAATCTTTAAAGCTATAATATTATCTCCACATCTATTAATATTTATAACATTATCCTTCAAGCTATTATCTATAATCACACCTACACCATTTCTAGTTCGACTTCTACCTGAATACCAAAGTTTAAAATATAAACTATCAATCTCCTTGGCTTTCTCCCTAACCCATCTACCTATCACCAAAATGCCAATAGTCCGAATTTTTATCATTGTTGCTATACATCATGGATAGCCGATTACACAATTAGATGTATCAAAAATGCATTTCTACATGGAATGATTCAAGAAGTTGTATATATAGAACAACCTTTAGGTTTTATTGATCAACAACACCTGCATCATGCATGTCTTTTACACAAAGCAATCTATAGCCTAAAACAATCACCACGACAGTGGTTGTAACTCTCTCCGATCACTTACAACAACTTGGATTTCATCAAAGTCAAGTTGATCCATCACTTATATTCTACATCAATAACACCATGATAATGTATTTTGTTATTTATCTTGATAATATTATATTAGCATGATAATGTATTTTGTTATTTATCTTGATAATATTATATTAGCAGGAAATGATAGCAAACCTATTGCTAACTTACTATCCAACCTCCATCCTCATTTTATATGAAGAATCTTGGTAATCTCTCCAATTTTTAGGCATTCAATCTAATACTAATTATGGTCTACATTTGAATCAATCAAGATATGCTTTAGCCATTATGAATTGGGCTGGTATGACAAATTGCAAGCCATTGCATAACCTAATTATCACAAAAGTTCAATCTGAGTCTTCTCCACAAACCACTTGCACTCTAACATTATTTAGTTGGCTCACTTCAATATCTTACCATTAAAAGATCCGATATTTCATTTGTTGTCAATCATCTCTATCAAAATATACATCAACCTTCTTCAATTCATTTTAAGCAATTAAAATAAGTTTTTAGATACATCAAAGCAACACTTTTCATTGGATTATCTATAAACAAAGGTCCTTTTTACCTATAGGCCTACTCCGATTCGGATTGGGCTGGAGATACTACTGATCAGAAATCAACTAGTGATTGTTATTTTATTCTTGGTACAACTCCAATATCATGGGTTGTCAAAAAACAATCCACCATATCACTTTCATCCACAGAGGCGGAGTATAGTGTACTCACAACTGCAGCTATTGATATTATCTGGATTTGTCAACTTCTTTTTGAATTAGGTATCAACATTACTTCTACTATAGCTTTAGCCAACAACCAAATCTTTAATGCTCAAACGAAGCATATTGAGATTAATTTTCACATTATTAGAGACTACATCAAATCTAATAATATTAAGATTCATCACAACAACACTCAAGACCAGTGGGCAGACATATTTATTAAATCTCTTTCTACTAAACGCTTTAAGATTCTTCGAACTAAATTGACGATTTCAAAAGACTCATCAATTTGAAGGGCAATGTTACCAATCAAAATTATGGAGGAAGATACTAGTCACTACAAACTTATTTCATATTCCCATTTCTTGTACTAAATTATCTGTTGTACTACAATAACAGAGTTTGTTATAAGATCTTATATTGTGCTTATATATATACACTGCTTGTAATCTGAATTATAGCGGCATGAATTGTTGTTTATACTAGTTCTATAGGATCTTAATTCTGCAACTGTATTCAACTATGTTCTATCAGAAACTATCATAACTAAAAATAACAACTCATTTTCATAGTATGAAGCCATAGACATGACTCTAACAAATTGTAATTGAAAGTAATAAAGTAAAATAAAGTTACCAAATAAATGAAGTTAAATGCTAATTGCACGATCCCTAATTTCTTAAAAATGCCTGTCATTTTGCAGTTCCATTCGCTTGTGGCACACAAAAGAAATTTGAAAAAAAAAAAAAAGATTAAGTAATGATAGACAAATAAATGCAGTTCAAGCAGAAAACAGCAGCAATAACGGCACTTACCTTGCATACCTACGTTTGCCTTTTCCCTAGTAGATTAAATTCAATTTCATGCGTGATCCCAAACAAGACAACTATCCAGACAAAACAGGCACTTTCTCTGTAAATTTTAAATTTCACAATAGATTGTGAACGTAGGGATTTTAAAATGATTTTGGCAAGAAGCCTCAATAGAGCTTGCAAGTTCCCTCCCAAAAATATAAAACCATGAAAAATGATAGGAAAGGGATAACACAAGCCATACTAAAATTAGAACAAGAAGATACTAACTGCACAGGGAGATAAACACGAGAATAATATAACAATGCATGTTCAGGCAGCTACAACTCTAAAATCATTAAACAGCATTGAAGCAATGTCAAATTATGTTTCTTTAGAGGATCAAAAGCATTTCAAAAAAGCATTTAAGAAAAAAAAAGTAAAAATTGCTCCTTCAGCTCATGTGGATAAAACTATGCATTCTAAAGAAAAAGGAGAGAATAGGGAGAAAAAAACCAGCCTGTAAAGAACTGAGGAAATTTGACGGGTAATATGACAGCTTCCTGCAACGCCTGCTTAGCACCCTCAAGGCCAGCAACATCATTCCACTTAACGTTGGGCTTTTCCCGTATGATTGCAGAAGTAAGCCCAGATCTGAGTTTAGCCTGTTCTGGATCTTCCCCTCCATCATCTCCGTCCTTAGGCTTCGTCTTGGGTTTCGTGGCCACCGCCGAGTCCCCGTTAGAAGCCGGGCCAGAGCCCCCCTCATCAAGCACGGCGCGGATCTCCTCAGCACGGCGGAGGTACTCAGTGAACTTCTGGGTGATCGCCTCCTTAATCTTAGGGTTCTTCTCGTACTTGAGGTGGGTCTTGAAATACTCAAGGGCATTCATGTACAGGGGAAAAGCCTTGACATAGTTCCCAGCATTATCCTCCTGGACCGCCTGTTTCACGTACTCAATCGCTTGCTCCTTGAAATTGCTGTACATCTCCTCTGCTTGGTTTCTTCCCCTTCAGCAGCCTTAATCTCATAAACTTGATTCCCCGAATTACACAGAAGATAAATCCCTAGATCAGAGCAAAGGGGCGATACTACCTTCGATCATATCCAGAGGCTAACGACCGATGGCAATACGGGAGCGGGAGCAAAATCAGTTTCGCAAATTGGGATAGATCCGCGGATGAACTTGAGAGCATGGGTTTGATGGCTCGGGGAAAAGAAGAGAGAAGCAACGTGAGAAGCAGAGAGGCTGCGGGTTGTTGAAGAATGCAGAAGGACAAAACGTGTTTTGCCGCAGTGGATCGAACTAAAGTAGTGGGACCATCAGTATTTCTTCTCTGGAATGTCTTGAACTTGTTTAAGTTCATAAGAAAATTCAAAAAAAGGTACCCTAATACTCAATTTTAAAACTTTTTACAGAACATATATTCATTAAATTTAATTTAAATATATTTCATAATTATTAAATTTAATTTAATATAAGTATAATATATAAAAATAAATTAGAATGTATACTTTAATTTTAGTAGATTTACATATATATAACACTTAAAATATTAGATATTACATATCTCACACTTCAAATTATGTACTTACATTTATAAAAATTAAAGTATCATTTTACATTTCTTCTATATCCCTCTCTTATAGTCTCTTTGCAAAGCCTCCCTTCTCTACCATCTCTAAAAATCTATGAGATCACTGATGTGCCCTAAGTTCGTTGAGATCGGTGATAAATCTTTCCTCTTTGCTTCCTCCTCTTAATCATATGGAGACCTTCTAAAGCCTTCTTAATCATATGTAAATGAATAACTTTGAGTGTGAGATGTATAATATCTAAAATTTTGAGTGCTATGTGTGTAAATCTCTCTTATATTTATTATAAAATAAATGAAATGTCTTTAAAACTCAAGCTGATCAAAACATTGATTAAAATATCTTAATTTTTTTTTCATTTATAATACTTTGATATTACTTAAAATAGTGAGATTTAGAGCAAAAAGATTGTGAAAATGATAAGATTGAAAAATAAGTATATTGTTCATAAAAATAAATGAAAGTCAATTTAATGACCTTAGATGAAATTTATAATATTTTAAAATCAAATTTAATTTAACAATCACTCAAATTTTGATTGATCCAAAAGTAAAACCATTTTGTTTTAATAAAAAATGGAAATATGAGCTCTAAAATTTTTACCTAACTATATTTAATATAAATATTTTTTTTTTGGAAGCTAAGCCTTAAGGTCAACTAAACTCACCACACCTGCTCGACTCAGATCGGAAGCAAAGCCCCCAACCGACGGGATGCACAATCTCGCACAATATAAATATTATTTAACTTAATTTTTCAGGGAAGTACATTTAAATAACAAATAGAAGAATGCCTAAAGAATTTTTTTCTCATAAAAGAATTTATAATTCTAGTTTTAGCTCCTCATAAGTGCAAACCATCATGGTTGGTTACTCATATCGATTGCAAGAAAAGTTTGATTAAAGATACTGTATAGGCTCTATAATAGTTCATTGTGATTAGGGTGGGTGCCAATGCAGGCTTAAGGGTTAGATTCGGGTCTGACTCGAAATAAATTATACCTGAAAGTGGTTGACCTAAACCCAATATAAATATTATATGGGTTGAAAATCTTGAATCTAGAATAAAAAATGTGCAAAATTGATATGTTTTATTTTACTTGGTTAGCACTCTTTAAGAAATATGCCACCATAAAGAGGCAATGGGAGGGAGAAATAATGGAAAAGAGAAATAATTTATGGTAACAATTGAGAAATCATTTTATGTAAATTACCATATCAATTATGTAATTCTAGCTGACAATTGGAATATTATACAGGCTTATTGAGAAGTTTCTTAAAGCTTACATAAAATGACAAAGAAAGCTAACAAAATTAATAATATTTGCAAAGTCAATTTCATTTCATTTATTTACAATTTTAAAATAGTTGTTGCTAAATTATTTGGATTACTTTTTTTCAAAAATGATAAAATTTTCTTTGTTAAATAATTTGGTCATTGATTTATCATTACACTCTAAGTTGAATTAATTAATCTCCATGTTTTATTTATCAATTATTCATTCAATTTGAGAGTGTGTCAAGATTATTCTCTTAAAGGATGCAATTATTCTTTTCACTCTCCAAATGTTTATTTCTCTCTCTTATTATTTTTGCATTTATTTTTAATGAATCCATCATGCTTTGGCAAAAATTTACATAGATTTATTTCTATAATATGTTGATTTAATTTATTAAATTACTTCTATATTTATATATTTATAAATTCAAATTATTTTGAATATTCAAATTTAAATAATAATTTGACTTATTTTCAAAATCTTATTCACCACCTATGAAAATGTTTGGCCACCCCTCCATGTAATTGAAATTAGTTGAATTTAATTTTATGTGATTTGATCTAACTCAAATTCAAATTAGATTTAATATGCTTTGTTTCCCTTCTAAAATCTCATTTTTGGAAACTATTTGGCTGGCCTCCTTATTGATTCAAATCAAGTTTGAATTATTATTGAAATTTTAAATTGCTTCTTAAATAAATCTTTATTTAACTTATTGATTGATTTGCAATTAATTCATGATTTTTCTAGTAATGGAATGCCTTGGTCATCCCCTCCTTTTTAATCAAATTATTTTTGTTTAATTTCAAATGATTTCTTAAATGTTTCGTTTAATTATTCTTTATTATGTAGTAAATTTATTTATAATTAATTCAAATTTCCCTCATGCTTGGGCCATCTACTCCTTATTATCTTTTTGAATTAATTTCATTCAAATTAATCCATTTGAATTCTAAATTCAAATTATTATTTCCATTTGTTACTTCCTTACTTAAATTTATCTATATCACTCCTAACTAGGATCTCTTCTTATAATATACCTTATGTTGGCCTCATGAAATCCTTTTCTTAGACTACCATTCCCTATTATAAAAGCTTGAGTTTTTTTATTCCAAAAGCCATACTTTCTCTCCTCTCTTCTCTTTCTATTTAAGCTTTCTCAAGGGGAGGAATCACCATCATTTTCAAACCACTACTTAGCATTGAAGGAGAGCCATTCAAGTTTAATTTGTTTCTCTACCTTTTTTCAAAGAGCTTGAATATGATTGTTCTTAAATTTAAGTTGATTTTACTTAAATATCTTGATTTTACTTGTTAAATAATAAGATTTTGATTTAATTTTGATAACTTCTTTTGATCATTATTGTTAACTTCACTTTTGAGTAAGGTTGATAATCACCTCCTTAGACTTAGGATTTGATCTAGACACTAAGACTCTCCTAAAACTATGACACTTCTAGTGACAGGTGAATACTAACCCTAAGCCTAGAAGACTCATAAGGTCCAAACCTAGGATTAAACCCTAAGATTAAACCCCAGCTTAGACTAGGTAAGGCCTACCTACCTCAAACCCAAACCAATTCCCATACTTGAATCAATCCTCAAAACCAAACCAATTGACTACAAATCAAACCTCAACTAAGACCCATTGATTTTAAAGGGATTCAATTTAGTTAGTTAAGTTGACCAAATGTGACCCATTTGGGCTTCAAATGGATAAATACAATCCATTTAAAATTGAACTCACCCTAACTTATTTGAAACACAATTAAACTTGTTTGAAGCTTGATTTTCATCCAATTGAACCATATTAAATTAAATTATTCTTTGACCCAAGTTAATCCAATTAAACCTTATAGATTTCAATCTAATTTGATTTAAGCCAAATTGAACCAATCCAATCCTCATGACCATTCCAATCACTTAATTGAACATTATAATTAACTCCAATCAATCCAATTTGGCCAATTAATCAACTTCAATTTGCCCTTAAAGTACAAATTGAGTCAAAACTTATTCAATCCAAATTTGATTCAATCAAAGCTAAAATTGATCATTGAGCATATTCCAACCGTAATTGGTTCCAATTGACCGAATCAAACCAATTGACCCACTTAACCAAATTTGGCCTGAAAGGCCAAATTTAGTCAAATCCTTATTCAATCTAAATTTGACTAAATCAATCCATCCAATCACTCTCAAAATGATTATTGACCATGAGCAATCATCTAATTGCAACCAATTGAATCCAATTAAACTAATTTGGCCTTTTGACCTAATTTGACCTAAAGGGTTAAATTGAACCAAAACTTGATCTAAATCAAATTGGATTGAACCAACACCTACAATCATTCCTAAATTGATTATTGAATACTTCTTAATCATCAATTGAAGCTAATTTGGCCAACCAAACGCATTTAGCCTAATTTGACCTAAAAGGTCAAATTGAACTAAAATTTATTCTAAATCAAATTAACTTAAATTAAAGCTTCCAATCACATCTAAATGATCAATCAAACTTGACTCAACTTCTCATCCAACCCAATTTGGCTAATTTGATCAGATTTGTCAACATAGCCCATTTGACCAATATGAACCCATGTGAGTAAAATTTAAATCTAACCCAAATTAAATCAAATCAATGGCCCTAATTAGTTCCAAATCATCATGTAATTTTAATCCAATAGTCCTCTTGACCTAATTAGGTCAATTGGTCAACCTAGCCCAATTGAACCCAAATTAACTTATAGAAATTCAATTGAGTTGAACCCAACTAAATCAAGTCCAAAACCAACCAAACTTAGCATGACTCATCCTTAGTCCCCATAACTTGCCCAACTGGACCCAACCCAAGATGAACTCGGTTCAACCTAAACCAAGAGAACCAAGTCACCCTTATAAGATAAAAACCCAAAATAGGAAGGTCCAACTCCTCCCTTTGCCTTGGGCAACCACCTTAGCATGTCTTGAGCTTACACATGCTGACTAGACCTAACCCAAAGCTGTTGGGCTCATCCATTGATTAAGGAGAGGTCACCCTCACCTTGGCCAAGCTTTGGTTCAACCACTAAGCCTTATGCCTCTCACCACTAACCACCAAACTTCACCAATCACTAGGGGACATCCACATCATTAGTCTTATGCCATTTCTGGCCACCTCCACTACCTGGTCTATTGCCATGGCTTAAACCAACCAAAAATTATTTTGGTTGATTCACTTAGGGAGGAGGGTATACACCTCCTCCCTCATTCAAACTTCACACATGTCTTCTTCACAACACGACCCTCAGGCCCCCAAGTTCTTAGATCTCCCCATATACTCAGTTGCTGGTGAGATCTACTCTACACTCAGCCTAATGTCTAATGCACTCAATCTCACCAAATCTAAATTAACTTCTTTCACACCTTCCCATCACTTGTGAATAATAAATAAATAAATAATCATTCAATTCGAGCATCAAAGGGCACTCCAAGACCAACTCTTGTGAGGTTCGCGGTGGTTCTTGGTCCACAGAGCAATCGGTGGGGAGACAACTAGCGACTTCTTCAGCATGGCTTTGCCTCTTTAAAGCGAAGTTACATCAGTCGATAGACTGCCGGTCTTAAGGTCCAACAAGGTAAATTTTGACAAACCATAAAAAATCATAGGACTCTCGGTCCTTTTTAAAGTGAATGTGCATTTGACTCGAATCAAGCCAAGGATCCTCCTTAAATTCATCCCTTGATCATTCTGGAGTCATTTTCACCATCAAATGAGCTCCGATATGCTCAAATTGTGCAGTGATAGATGAATGGTGTTTGTCTTTGGCCAAAGGTCAATGATGAATCATCCATCATTCATTTTCATGATTAGAATTGACAACTATAATTAATCATGCTATATATTTCAATTTAATTCATTTTAATATATGGGATTAATATTGACCGTTCGATCCATGATCAAACAGTCGTGATGAAATGATGTCCACCACCCTTGAGTCAGCTACCATGCATGATATTT
This sequence comes from Cymbidium sinense, assembly GCA_021442155.1. NCBI lineage: Eukaryota > Viridiplantae > Streptophyta > Magnoliopsida > Asparagales > Orchidaceae > Cymbidium > Cymbidium sinense. The sequence continues at coordinate 105,782,281 of CM038221.1, read as the reverse complement.
TAAATAATGAACTGCACGACATCACATGGAAAGCGTTAACGTGGCGTCGAATATGTAATCATTTAAATAGGTCTAAATTTTAATTTAAATGGCCAAAACTTCAAAAAGTCATAACTAATTATAGAAAAATCTAAAATATATAAATAAACTTTATATGAAAAGCTTAGATAGAGGAGAATCAAGGAGAAATAAAAACCCCAAATTTTATTAAGTCTACACTGACTAATTTTGATTTGAAGTTTTTCTTAATGAGTGTAATTAAGCTTAGTTACATTGCTAATTAGCTTGAAATTTTGGGTGATTGTTTCATGGGATGACCTCTAGCTCTCATAATTATTTCTAAGCAATTGGTTGGGTAATTTTGAAATTCAAATTTTCAAATCCAAAATGGCTATTTTGTGTATTTAATAAATAAATATAATTAAGATAATTATAAAAAAATTTATGGGAACTTAAATATGTTGTAGAACACTAGTGATGATCATAAAGAATTAATTAGAATCTCCAATCCTAATTACTTTTAAAATCATCATTAAAGGGCTTTTATTAAATAATTAAATCATTAATTGCCTTATGATTTAGAAAATTAATAATAATTAACATAGATCTCTAAAAATTTTGATTAACCACTCATTATGCGTAACCAATAAAGTGGTATCCAATGAAATCAAAATCCTCAATTAGTTTGAGGTATTTGGAGTGTAATTGATGAATTTAAGTTTTCACCATTTCTTAAATTAACCTCTAAGTATAAGCCTAATTGTATTATAACTTTTAGGGCATATTTATTTCATGTTTATTTATGTTTAGTAATTTTCTCATAATTTTTAGGCATATATGTAGGGAATAATTAAATTTTTGGACTCTTTTGGGCTTAATTGATTAATCTTAATTAATCTATAAAAATTACTTAAGCCATTTTTGAATCACTTAAAGGAAGAGATGAGTTAAATTCTAAATATTTTGTTTCCTCATTAGGATTAAAATACTAAAATTATAAATTTAACACTTAATGAAGTTGATTAGGCTTAAGTGTGATTATCTTCATATGAATGACCTTAATTACTTTGCTTCAATCATTCATTATAAATTTGTATTTCATATGTTTCATGCATCCATATTTCAAGAATAAATAAGAATCTCATTTAATTGCATGCTTTTTTGGGTTTATCACTAATAAATCTCATATTTTTTTAATAAACTTAAAATTAATTTATATTAGTGTAAATTAAAATAATCTAATAATTAAAATTTAATTAATCCTATATGTATGCTATACATACTTAAAATGCATATAGTCTGGATATCCTGGGAATGTGAGACTTTAAGTAGTCCCAAGGGAGCTTTTGATTACCTCACTTTCCTGGTCTAACAATGACATGTAACTTAAAGTTCATAGTGAAGTGCATTGTAAGGTTAAATTACTTTCACATATACATTCAGCATCTTAAAACCTTTACAATTCATCCTTATGCTTGTGTGTGTGTGTGTGTGTGTCCGTGTGCGTGTGTGTGTATGAAATGATAAGTATATAATTTGGACATCCCGGGAGCATGAACTTTAAGTAGTCCCAAGGGGGTCTCTGATTAGTCACTTCCCTGGTTCAACAACGATACATATTTATATAAAATCATTATACCAATATGTATGTATATGTATAAGGAATGATTAAATTCCCTTTTCTACAAAATAAATGCATCATATATATACATTTATATTTTCAAATCCTACACTAAATATTAAAGAATAAAATATGTTTATTTGTTCATGCATCAATGCATGAAATATTCAAGTGATATATATACACTTATTAAATGTAATCAATTTACTAAGTATATCATTTCAATAAATGAATATTAAGAAGTGATTAAGTAAAGCTATGAAAACATTACTAAATTGACTATGGTGTTAAGTTATTAGTCTTAAGATGTATTTTATTTAGATAAGTTCATTTAAGTCAAATCTAAACACATGATTTAATAAAAAAAATTTATAACCCTTCATTAAGATGATTAAAAATTATAAAATTCATCTTTAAATTCAACCTAAGATTATTGATTAAGGTGAATTCCACCGCTCCTCTCTCTTTAAAACTCTGAGTTCAAATGAAATCAAAACAAAATTAAATTGAAATCCAAATTCACTTTATAAAATCATTAATCACATGAACTATAATAATCTATAATGGTAAATTTAAACATACATCCTTAGATTAATTATAATATTAAAAGCTAATCTCATTACACCACACTAAGCCATAACACACACTTAGAATGTTACATCACTGATCATAGCTTAGGTTAGGACAATGCCTTGTTGTGGATTGAATGCTTTTTATTTTATTTTATGATGTAATATTTTAGACTGGATGGTAGGGTGTATGTGCGTAGTCTAGATATTAGAGCGATATTAGGCTAATAATAATTTCTAAAGAGGTTATGCTTAAGGGACCGCTATAATAATAAAAATTATAAATGCTTTTGCTTGTAGGTGTTGCTTAAGTCCTTAAGCATAATCTATTAGGACATGTGTGCTTGGTGGCCTATGGCAAAGTGGTAAGCCACAATGTATGGAATATAACTACGTGAATGTATGTTAAGATAACTTCTATTTTGCAAGTACAATTAAATTTTTATTTTCATAAAATATATATTTTATAATAAGCTTAGGATTATAGCTATGAGGTTTAAGATGAGCAGCAGTCAATAAGTTTAGACTTGGGAGGCCTTGTGATGCCTAGAGTATCCAATCCATGAAGTGGAGATGAAGATGAAGATTTAAGGACACATAGCTTAATTTTCATTGTAAACTAATTATAATCCAGGATGTATAAGGGTAGAGCTTGGTCACCCATCTTTTTTTTTTCTTTTCTAGGTGTACGATGGTACCCGGACTCACTGGCCTGTTATTCTTTTAATTGATGATGTTCGTTTAGATTGTTTATTTTGATTGTGTAATAGAAATGACATACTTTTCAAAGATTTCTTAAAATTAGATTGTTTGATATATGGTATGGATGTGATAGGCTCTTTAGGAACTTAAAATTTTTACCCCAACTAATCAATTTTAATTAAATTTTAAACAACTTATAAACTCATTTTAATGCCTAGGTACTTAATCAAAGAAATAAAAAAAATTAGTAACCCCTCAGTTGTATGGTTGTATGTTACAATATCATGAATGCATATTATTTTCTTCTTTGTAAATTGGAGGTCTCCATTCTTGCATGAGAAGGGGTAGGGCTTTACCTATGAGAGCAGTTTCCTTATAGTGGAGAATACCCCTTCTCTTTAATTTAGCCTTTTATAATTGGGAACACCCCTTATCTCTAAGATTTTTGTGGTGTCCCTATGACTCTAAATACAAATACCACACTTATTCATTCTTCATTTAAGTTATTTCAACTTGTAATTTGTGTTGATAATTATAATTTTATATGAGGTTTGATTACATAATTCCTTAATGTTACATCTTGAAAGTTTTTATCTTTGTATATTGCAAGTGATTTAAGTTTAAAGGTTTTAACATCAATATAAAGTTAACTGCATTGTTAGATTCATATCATTTTGCCGACTCCATGAGCCTTATGGCTTAACTATTTGATTTTGATAATAATATAAATATGATCAGTGTATTAATTTTTTATTTCAAGTGTTTTGAGAAAATTATTAGATCCAAGTTGATCAATCAGTTTAGAAAAGGCATTCAAGCTTTGATTTGAGTTCATTGAAAATTTTCTTAGGAATTGCATAAAATGATAAGCTCAAAACAACAACAACAATAACAACAATAACAATAATACTAACAACAACAACAAGAGTAATAATAATAATAATTACTAAAGTTATTGTAATTCATTTATTATACTTTTTAGGAATATTTCTAACAAATTAATTTGTATTATTTTTTTCAGAATTCTTGAAATTATCTTTTTTAGATAATTTGGTCACCTTCATTATTTTATTGTCTTATCTATTGCATCTTAAACTTAGCTAAGTTCATTTAATTTTATATTCACTTATCTCCATACTTCATGTATTAAATTATTCATTTATTTTAAGCACATGACATGAAATATTCATTTAAGAATAGTATTATTCTTTCTCTCTCCTAATTTTTCTTTTTCTCTCTCATATTGCATTTTGCATTTAATTTAAATTTCCATCATGCCATGGTCGAATTTTGCTTAGATTTATTTCAATATATTTTGATTTAATTTGATGGATTATTATTTTAATTTTTTTATTTTTATATATTTCTAAATTCAAATTATTTTGAATATTTAAAATTTAAAAAGGCATTGAATTATTTTCATCATTTATTTCATCCATTCTTGGAATGTTATGGTCAACATTCTCTTGATTAAAAGTAATTTAATTTGATTTGATTTAAATGAATTTAAATTTAAAGTTATATTAGATTGAGTTGATTTACTTATTTTCTCCCAAAATTCTATTTTAGGTAACTCTATGGCTGTCCCCTTATTATCTAAAATTCAAATTTACATGTTTGCTTAAATCTTAAATTGGTTCTAAATTAGTTCCTTAATTGATTTGATGATAAATTTGCATTACCTCTTGATTGATCTATTTATGGAACATCTTTGGCTATTGTGGTATTTTAATTCGGAGTCGTAGGAATACCACGTAGATATTGGTGGTACTTATTAAAGTGATCGAGCTTGACAATGAGGTATGGTATTAAATCAAAAGATAGAGATATCATCTACGATGGACTCAATCACCTAATAAGAACTACTAAGTAGGAGTGTAAATGAGCCGAACATGAGTGAGCTCAAAAGCTATTCATGTTCAGCTCATACAAATAAAAAAAAATGTTCGAATTCATCTCGTGTTTGGAAAGGCTCATTACTTTAAGGTTCATATTCAATTTGAAATATGTGAAATGAGTTCATTCAGCTCGATTTAGCTCAAATTAGCCTGAAAATTTTGTAAAAATTTGTGAATTTCTTCAAATGAATGTACCCAAAAAAATATCATAAATAATTTAATATTATTTATAACCAAAAATTACAATTTAAATTCTAAAATACAAAAAACAAAAATATATAATTATTGATACATTAAACTTATACTAATTTCTTCGCTGTTTTTCAATCTCATATAAGCATTCCAAAAAATCTCCTTCAACAAAAATTTAACCTATAGACTGTATATTCAATTTTTGAAAAGTAACCAATCAAATAGTGTCATTTAAATCTAAAAAATATTTCAAATAACAAAATCAAAAAATTTTAATTGAAAATAACAAACTTTCAATCCAATCTAATGTAGAGGCATAACTGCAATTACAAAAACTCAACACCACATGAATCAAATTAGCAAAATATGTCAAGTGTTAAGAATAAAAAAATAGTAGAACAATAAGTCAATAATAAGGAAAACCAAATAGCAGTAGAATAACAAATGAGAATCAAATGACAGCAAAACAAATAAGTAAATGTCCAACTAATATCAGAAAAACTACGAAAGAGAACCAACACATAATAAATGAAAGTAACAAGAATAACACTTATAGCAAGAGCAAATGACAGTAGAATAACAAAGGAGAACTAAGAACAAAATAATATAGTAGCATCAAATAACAAAACAACAATAAATTATAACTAAATAGCAGGCTAACAACAAAACTACATCAAATGAGAACCGAACGGCAGGGTCACAGGCTTGGCAGTAGAATTAATGCAAATACAATATACAAAATTGCTCAAAGTCATAACTAAATAGTAACATAACATCAATTTTGAATCTATGACTCAATATTATAATATAGAGTCTCAGATTTAACATTAAGTATTTGAGTTACTCACAATCTAGAAGGTTGCATAATTTTATCATGTCATACCAACTTTAACTGTATCAGAAATATAATTTGAAGGGTTGCATAATATAGCCATACCATACCAACTGTAGATGCAATCAATATTTAATTTAAAAGTGATTACAATACTTGTGATCTTTTAAATCATCATCCTCTTCAATTAATATTTTAACTTATTGTAACCTCTATTAAGCACATGTAAACTGACAATATAATGATCAACATTATAATAGTATTACAGAACTAAATGAAAGCAGAATGATAAAAAAGAAAGTAGTTGAACAACACACCAAAAACAAAGGAGAATCAAATGACAACAATATAATTATACAACAATTATGGGCTGACCTAAAACCATTTCATCTTTAGTTTACAATAATAGCATCTGAACAAGAAGACAACAAAGGAGCATAAAATGACAACATGAAAATAGCAAATGAGAACTGAATGACAGAACAACTATTGGTCAGTTTGGCAGCAAGATAATAATGTAAATACATACATAAACATTGCAAAGAATTGAATGGCGGCAAAAAAATTATTTCAATATTATTCATTTGAAATATATATGGAGGTTCAAATTTTGCATTAAATATTCCATTCACTTATCATTTAAAGGGTTGCATATTAATATTATGCCATGCCAACTATAGATGCTTAAAAAAATACAATCTGAAGTGTTGCATAATATAATTATTCCATACCAACTTTAAATGCAATCAAAATTTAGTGTAACCAATATCCATCATAGCCTCTCTAGTTAATATTTAAATAATCATAACCTCCATGAAGCATGTATAAACCTACAATACACAAAGAGTGATATGAAATATATAACTATATAGAGTTAGCTAAACATATAATTGTGTTAAAGTAAGCATGGTATTTAAATTAACACAAAAGTGATTAAAATATAATTAGGATAATTAACACAAAAGTGCTAAAAAGATAAAGTACATTTAGTCTACATATTAAGCCTTCCACTTTAAATTTCTAGAAGTTGAACAAAAAGTATTTCTTCTTCAAGAATCTCTTGCTGAAAAGAATAAATAAATGGAGTAAGAATGTTAACAAATTGTAAAAAGAATAGAAATAAAAATATAAACTTTATGGAGCAAATACCAAAGGTGTTTTTGTATTTTTGTAGTAGACCGAATCCAACTTGTTACACAAACTAATGCATTAACAATTTTAGTTGATATACAACTCCTATAATCATTCAAAATCTTTCCACTAATACTAAAAGTAGACTCTGAAGCAACTATAGTAATAGGTATAGATAAAATATTTCGGGTCATGATAGACAGACGTGGATACTTAAGTGTGTTCATCTTTCATCACTCAAGGACATCAGAATGTTCACTATTGCACACAAATAATCCCTCATCAAGATACACTTGCAAATCATGTTTAGATGGTTCCATAGAACCAGATGCTACTACAAAATCTTTGAACCCAAACATGGCATCAAACTGAGATGAAAAAACTAATAGATCACCTGTGGAAGATGACCCTCTTATGGAACAGTAGATGTAGAACTTGAATAAGCAAAATCAACAACATAATCTATATATATATTGCAAATAAACTATCTTGAACTGACTAAAAATGATGATCAACCTCATTTGGTGGAAATATTTTTGGAAATGTAAAAGCAATTAACTTGAATTTCAGTCTAGGATCAAAAATAGTTGCGATAGCTATTAGGAGATTGCATTCACCCTAATACTTATAAAATTTTACTTGCATAAATGAGCTGAACATGAGTGTGCTCAGAAGTTGTTCATGTTCAGCTCATACAAATAAAAAGAATGTTTGAAATCATTTTCAGAAAGGCTCGTTACTTTAAGGTTCATATTCAATTTGAAATATGTGAAATGAGCTCGTTCAGCTCGATTTAGTGCAAATTAGCTTGAAGATTTTGTAAAAATTTGTGAATTTCTTCAAATGAATGCACAAATAAAAATATCATAAATAATTAAATATTATTTATAACCAAAAATTACAATTTAAATTCTAAAATACAAAGGAAACAAAATATATAATTATAGATACATTAAACTTATACTAATTTCTTCACTGCTTTCAATCTCATATAAACATTCCAAAAAATCTCCTTCAACGAAAATTTAACCTATAGGCTGTATATTCAATTTTTGAAAAGCAACCACTCAAATAGTGTCATTTAAATCTAAGAAAACATTTCAAATAACAAAATTAAAAAATTTTAATTGAAAATAACAAACCTGCAATACAATCTAATGTAGAAGCATAGCTACAATTGCAAATACTCAACACCACAGGAATCGAATTACCAAAATATGTCAAGTGTTAATAATAAAAAAATAGTAGAACAATTAAGTCAATAATAAGGAAAACCGAATAGCAGAAGAACAACAAATGAAAATCAAATGATAGCAAAACAAAGAAATAAATGTCCAACTAATATTAGAATAACTACGAAAGAGAACCATGACAGAATAAATGAAAGCAGAACAAGAATTACACTTACAACAAAAACAAATGATAGTAGAATAACAAAGGAGAACTAGCTAAGAACAAAATAATATAGTAGCATCAAATAATAAAATAATAATAAATTAGAACTAAATAGCAAGCTAACAATAGAACTACATCAAATGAGAATAGAATGACAGGTCACATGCTTGGCAATAGAATTAATGCAAATACAATATACAAAATTGCTTAAATTCATAACTAAATAATACCATAACATCAATTTTGAATCTATGACTCAATATTATAATATAGAGTCTCAGATTTAACATTAAGTATTTGAGTTACTCACAATTTAGAAGGTTGCATACTTTTATCATGCCATACCAACTTTAATTGTATCAGAAATACAATTTGAAGGGTTGCATAATATAACCATACCATACCAACTTTGGATGCAATCAAAATTTAATTTAAAAGTGATTACAATACATGTGATATTTTAAATCGTCATAACCTCTCCAATTAATATTTTAACTTATTGTAACCTCTATGAAGCACATGCAAATTGACAATATAATGATCAACATAATAGTATTACAACAGAACTAAATAAAAGCAGAAAGATAAAAAAGAAAGTAGTTGAACAACACTCCAACAATAAAGGAGAATCAAATGACAACAATACAATTATACAATAATTATGGGCTGACCTAAAACCATTTCATCATTAGTTTACAATCATAGCATCAGAACAACAAGACAATAAAGGAGCATAAAATGACAACATGAAAATAGCAAATGATAACTGAATGACAGAACAACTATTGGTTAGTTTGGTAGCAGGACAATAATGTAAATACAATATAAAAATATTGCTAAAGGACTGAATGACAGCAGAACAATTATTTCAATATTATTCATTTGAAATATATATGGAGGCTCAAATTTTGTATTAAATATTCCATTCACTTATTATCTAAAGGGTTGCACATTAATATTATGCCATGCCAACTTCAGATGCTTAAAAAAATATAATCTGAAGTGTTGCACAATATAATTATGCCATACCAACTTCAAATGCAATCAAAATTTAGTGTAACCAATAGCCATCATAGCCTCTCTTGTTAATCTTTTAAATAATCATAACCTCCATGAAGCATGTATAAACCTACAATATACAAAGAGTGACATGAAATATATAACTATATAGAGTTAGTTAAACATGTAATTGTGTTAAAGTAAGCATACTGGTTAAATTAACATAAAAGTGATTAAAATAATTAGGTTAATTAACACAAAAGTGATAAAAAGATAAAGTACATTTAGTCTGCATATTAAGCCTTCCACTTTAAATTACTGGAAGTTAAACAGAAAGTATTTCCTCATTAAGAATCTCTTGTTGAAAAGAATAAACAAATAAAGTAAGAATATTAACTAATTGTAAAAATAATAGAAATAAAAATATAAACTATAGAAAGCAAATACCAAAGGTGTTTTTATATTTTTTTAGTAGAATTCAACTTGTTCCACAAACTAATGCATTAACATTTTTAGTTGATAGAAAACTCCTATAATCATCTAAAATCCTTCCACCAACACTAAAAGCAAACTCTAAAGAAACTATAGTAATAAGTACAAGTAAAATATCTCGAGCCATGATAAACAGATATGGATACTTAAGTGTGTTCATCTTCCATCACTCAAGGACATCAGAATGTTCACTATTACACACAAATAATCTCTCATCAAGATACACTTGCAAATCAAGTTTATATGGTTCCATAGAGCTAGATGTTACTACAAAATCTTTGAACCCAAACATGGCATCAAACTGAGATGAAAAAACTAATAGATCACCTGTGGAAGATGACCCTCTTATAGAACAATAGTTGTAGAACTTGAAGAAGAAAAATCAACAACATAATCTATATATTGCCTATAAACTATCTTGAACTAACTAAAAATGATGATCAACCTCATTTGGTGGATATATTTTTGGAAATGTAAAAGCAATGAACTTGAATTTCAGTCTAGGATCCAAAATAGTTGCGATAGCCATTAGGAGATTGCATTCACCCTAATACTTATCAAATTTTACTTGCATAATTGATGTCATTTTTCTCATATATTCATTTTGTGACATTGACTCTTTGAATAAAAATTTTTTCACATGCATACTAGTGGGTAAGAATATATTTGCTATGAAATACAAACTACTAGAAAAAATTTTTATGACATTATTAAAAATTGAAAGAAACTTTCTAATTTTTTCATATTTTAACCAATCAATGTCTGATGGTAGGCATTTATAGTTACTATCTCTAATTACATAATGATTAAAAATATTACTGTAACCAAATGCAGGCTCCAGCATGTTAAAAGTTAAATTCTATCTTATTGAAGCATCAGTACAAATAGACCTTGATGTTGACACACCTAATTGTTTAGCTACTTCTAGAAACTTATGTAATATGGCAGGTAATTTCTTAAGATACTTCACAGACTCTCTAATATTATGAATTATATCATGAATCTTTTTTAAGCCATCTTGTACCATTATATTAATGATATGTGTAGAACACTTAACATGAAAGAAAAATCCTTAAAAATGCAACTTACCTCTTGATTGAAAATTTGCCTTCAAAGAAGTAGTATTGAATCATTGCTACTTGCATTGTCCAAAGTGATGGTGGAAACTTTATCTTGGCTTCCATTCCAACAAAATAATCACAAATAACATCACATATATAAGTGCTAGAGTGTGGGAGTTCTAGCTCAATGAAATTAATAATTTTTTCTTACAACTTCCACACTTCATCAATATAATGAGAAGTAAGACACATATATCCTATGGTTTGATTAGAAGTCCAACAATCTGTAGTCAATGCTACCCTATGAACATCCTTAAGGAAACATTTCAATTTCTCTTTCTCACACTCATATATTTTCATGCAATCATTTTTAATAGTATTCCTTGAAATACTTTGAAAGTTTGGATTCAACAATTTCAATAAAATGTTAAACCATGTATGTTCTACTTTCATGAAAGGATATTCATGCACAATTATCATTTTTACAATTATCTCTCTAATTAATTATTGATCATAATTCTTCGTGTCATGGTATATTGGCATCCTCACTTTACATTGACATCAAAAGGTAAAAAATTCAATCTCTTTTGCCTTTTATCTAACAAATCAATAAGTTGGAGATTATTAGCTTTTTATCTTCTCACATTATTTAATGTGCCTAAGCAATTGTGAAGTTGTGCCACTTTTTGGTTTATTAAATCTTACCCCACAACAAATACATTGGACCATAAGAACTTTAATCTCCTTTGAAGTGGTTTTAACTTCTATGAAGTATTTCCAAACTATTTATTTTCTCTTCCTACGTTTCTTAAGCTGTATGTTTGTATCATTAGTTTCAAGATTATGTTCATCAACAGATTGAGAGAAAAGGCTATTATCCCTATTCGTTAGTCAATGGTTGTGATTCACTAGTTGATGCACCTTGAGATTGCTCGATTGATGACATTTCAATGTACTAAAAAACATACACCATATCAGACTTCACTAAATAATAAAGAAATGAAAGTGGTATTAAAACTTACCTATGTAATACATGTACTTAAATCACATATTAACACATTTACACTCTAAGCATAAGAAAGAAATGAAAATAGTATTAAAAACTTACACTATCAAAGGTTCCCCAAGACAATATAGCAATAACCAAATAAAATCTCTGCTTTAAGTGACAAATATGTTACCTAGATGCAATTTTATTTTAATTGCATATGTAACAACTATTTTTTTGCTAGTACTATGATGCACATAACTATTAAATAAATAAACATTAGATAATGTTATAGCCTACATAGGTCTACAAGCCTATATATATCAACTTAAAGTACAAACATCAAACATCACATAATTTTATTAAATGGAGCACTAAATAATATGTCAAATACAAGCCTACAATAAATAGCTAAAATTTTAACATACATTTATATGTACAATAAAAAACCAACTAGGTATCTTACAAAAAAAGATAAGCATGCTGATAAAACAAATCACTTAGGACTAAAAAGAGAATATCATATCTTATCTCAACATATGAACATATCCTATGAAAATAAATCAAAGTTACTATCATTATGTTAATCTAACAAGAGTATAATATATTCTAAGCTAATAGTTAGAAGCTGAGATGGTTTAGAGTTCTAATTAAATATCAACTGAAAGTGCTAACATCAGATTTAACACATAATTTTATTAAAGGAAGCACTAAACAATAGATCAAATATAACCTACAATAAACATCTAAAACTTTGACATAAATTTATATGTACAATAGAAAACTAACAAGTTATCTTACAAAAAGATAAGCATGCTCATAAAAAAATCTCTTAGGACTAAAAAAGAAAAATATTAGATCTTATCTCAACGTATAATGATATAAACAAACCTGCAAAAAAATCTAGATCCATACCTACAAAAATAATAGATCAAACATAGGATTGCATGCAACAACTAAACAACTAAAAAATAAATTTAAACTAAGAGTCGACTAGCCAAATAGCCAACAACCAAGAACACAAGCTGCACAGTCGTATAGAGAAAGAAGATTTTATCTAAAAAGTCTAAATAGACAAACCCTAAAATGGTTAAGTCACATTAAAAAGAAAGTTAATATAATTCAAATATCTTAAGAGAAAGAGACATAAAAAATCTAGATCCATACTTGCAAAAATAATAGATCAAATGTAGGATTACATGCAACAAGCAAATAACCCTAAAAATAAATTTAAACTAAGAGTCGACTAGCCAAATAACCAATAACTGAGAGCACAAGCTGAACAATCGTATAGAGAAAGAGGATTTTATCTAAAAAGTCCAAATATGAACAAACCCTGAAAAGGTTAAGTCACAATAAAAAATGTTAATATAATTCAAATCTCTTAAGAGTATAATAGACTTTAAGAAAAGAGCCAAAAAAAAAAAAACCTAGATCCATATGTGTAAAAATAATAGATCAAACATAGGAATACATGCAACAAGTAAATAACCATTAAAATAAATTTAAACTAAGAGATGACTAGCCAAATAGCCAATAATCGAGAGCATAACTTGCAAAAAATCAAAAACCCTATATAGTAAATAAATTTCATATCAAAAGTCAAAATATAGATAAACCATAAAAAGCTTAATTCACATCCAAAAAAATGTGAGAAAGAGGATAAGAGGTAAGAGTTGGACATGTAGGAACAAGAAGCCAAACTAGAGAAAGAAATGCGAGAAATAAGAGAGATGCTACTCAAGTGAGAGCCGAGAGAGAATCTTTTAGAAAAAGGCAAGTGAGAAATCTTAGAAAAGTGAGGGATGATCGGATGACCAATGAGACATCAAAAATAGAGCACACAAAAACCCTAGAGCGCTTCAGCTCTGCTGCTCTCACAGGTGAATGAAGGGATCGAAGGCTGAAGCCTCAAACCTTCGATTCAAATGTTTTATAGTAGTTCAAATTAGGTAAAAAAATATCAACCATAAGATTATTTAAATGATGATCCGATGGCTTATAATTTAGATTTTTCTTTATTTATATCAAATCTAATATATTATTATAATTTATCATAATTCTTTAAATTATTTTAATAAATAAATAGATATATTTATAATTATTTAGAAAATATATTTATTTAAAGATATTTTTTATTTTTGATTAAAATAAGACAAACACGATTGAACAGAGTGTTATTTATGTTCAACTCTTTTATAATTCGAGCTTAAAATATATGTTTATGTTTGATCATTTGATTAATGAATAATTCAAACATGAGCTACTTAATGATCTGAACATGAGATGTTCGCAAACAATGAGCTTTTTTGACAGCCCTTCTCCTAAGGCAGATGGTCTTCATATATACCAGAGATCTTTCCCCCACTTTATATGGATAAAGTAAAATAGGGTTTATTTTATGCTGGGATTTTTAGTTTCCTTTATAAGCAAGCTTTAATAGTTAATTACATCCTAGAAAATAGAAATTTTCTAAGAACACTCTCGATTAAAGTAGTCAATAATGTCTTGAAATATTTCAAGGCTAAACTATCAAATGATTAGTTATTTTTAGAAATCAAATGGGAAGATTTATTTATGGATTCAATAAGAGGATAAATAAGGAGTATCCAAGATACTAGAAAACTTAATAAATACTCCAATCAACCCTCTGATGAGGTTTTATATTTTTGAAGAGGAGAATTTATTTTTGTTTAAGTTGAAATTTTATTAGAATGCTAGGACTTATATTAGAACAACAAAAGGTTGTGAGAATACCTAAGGGTGAGGACTTATACTCATAACAAAAATGAAACAAGCTGCTTTGGAACATAAATCTAGGTGCTCTAGCACAAGCTAAGAGCTCAATTCTACTCGGGAGAATGGTATATAATGGTTCACCTCTATAAGAGAGAATGAACATATCCTGACTCTTCTGGACTTGTAACCTCTTGGGGTGGCCACTAGATAACACCTCCTATGATTTTAAGACCATGTGGGTCGATCTTATGTAGTTGTAAGATAGTTAGGCTATTATTTAATTAGAAAAGAAGCTAGAATTCTAAACTCACTCCATAAGAGATTAGATAATATTTGGTATGCAAACATGACTGTGGTATTTTATTTCGAATGCCGAGTGGACACCACACAGATCTTAGGGGATTCTTATTGAAGTGAACAGGTATGATATTGAGGTGTGATGTACTATCTCTAAAGATAGAAACATCACCTTATAATGGACCTAATCACCTACTAAGGACTCTTAAGGCATGATTGGTCTTTATATGTATGAGAGATCTTTCCTCTACTTTATATGAAAAAGTAAAGTAGGGTTTATTTTATGCCAAGTTATTTAATTCCCTATAGAAGCAAGCTTTCATAGTTAATTACTTCATAGGAAGTTGGATTTCCTAAGAATACTCTTAATTAAAGTAGTCAATCACATCTCTAAAGATTTCAAGGCTAGACTATCAAAGGATTGGATATTTTTGAAAAATCAAGTGGAAATGTTCAATTTGGAAAGACTTATTTTCAAATTTCAGAGAAAGATAAGTAGGGAACACTGATGATACTAGGAAGCTTAGTGAGCACTCCAAACTTCCCTATGGTGAGGCTTTATATGTTTGAAAAAAAAATTATTTTAATTTGAATTTAGAATTTTTATTAGAATGCTAGGGCTTACAATCCATCAACATAAGATCATGAAAATGCTTAAGAGGTGAGAATTTACACTCATAGCCTGAAGGAAATGAGCAACATGGGATTCTAATTCTAAGGAGCTTTAGCACAAGCTAGAAGAATGATTTAAATCTAAGCAGAAATGGGGACATAAGGGTTTATCTTCACAAGAGAGGATAAACCCGTCAGACTCTTCTGGACTAATAATAGCCTGGAGTGGCCTCCAGCTAACATCTCCTATGTTTCAAAACCATGTAGGTTGGTCTTATGAAATTGCAAGATAGCTAGGCTGTTATTTAATTGGAAAGAGATTAGTGTCCTAAACTCACTCCCTAAGAGACTAGATCATGACTTAGACTAAATGCAAAATTTATAAATTTTATATCATTTGGACACATTCATTTGGATAAAGGCTTTGGACAATTATGCCTAAATGCATGATAAATTTGAGTTATTAGCCAAATCAAAAGAGAAGGTGCTCTCCACTATGAAGGGGTGCTCTCACAGATCAAGAGTTCACTAAACTGCATGAATGGAAAACCTCCCTATTTAAGAGTGAAATAAGATGATATGCATAATGTTAGACATTCAACATTTAGCTAAGGGTTTGCTAAATCTTTTAATTATCTTGATTACATCCTTGGCTTTAAAATGAAGTTGTGAGTTGCTTTAAATTTTTAGTTATGAGTTATTAATTTGGGTGAAAAAATAAAAATTTTCCTAAAGACCCAATGGCATCCTGGCCACACATTCAAACATCATTCTTTAAGAAACCCATGGAAATCATGCTATTCTATTGCATAATCTAAACACAACAATAATCATTCATAAATTTTGTAAAATAATAAGAGGCCGGTGTGGCCAGGTACCACCGTAAACCCTGGAAAAGAGAAGAATTAGGTAAGCTCTACCCTTATACAACTCAGATTACAAAAGAATATTATAATTTAGAGTTAAATTATATGCTATGGGAGTCTTCATTCCTTGCTTTTCTTTCTTTTTCATTTGACTTGATTTTGGTTCAAGGATTCACAGGGCCTCCAAGACTTTGCCTTCTAGCCACTCCTCATCCTAAGCCCTATAGCACCAATCCTAATTTTTATTGCAAAAATTACATTTTTATGGAAAGTAAAATCTAACTACACCTATAAAATAGATGTTAGATAAACATATATATAAACCCAAATAGTTATATTATATAATTTGGACTTAGCACCTTGCACATGAATAATCGAGCTGACCTGTCCTAACATGGATTATGTTCAAGGGCATAAGAAACCTGCAAGTAGAAGCATTTATATTTATTTAAGCGGCTCCATTAGCATAATCCCCTACAAAAGACAACATTAGGCTAACAATGACCTAACATCCAGTCTACGTACCACAATCCTAACATCCAGTATAAAATATTATATCACAAAATAAAACACAACATCATTACATATAACATCCTAACCTAAAGCTAAAAGTGGTGACTTAGCATTCTAATGTGTGTGCATAAGCTTAATGTGGTATGTCTTAGCTAGGCTTTAGAATTTCAATTGGCTAAGGTTTGGAATTGTTTAAGTTTAACATGAGGGTGGTTTCATTTCAAGTTACTTAGAGAATTGGAGGATTTTTGTTTATATTTTTTTGCTTTATTTCATTTAATATTTACTTAGCAATTAAGCATTGTAAAGAGAAGAGAGAGGCTTAACCTCTTTCATCCCTATCTTAATTTTCTTTAAAAGGCATATTTTTATGACTTGGTTTCTTTTAATGAATGATTTATTGAATGTTTTATTAATCCTAAGTTTGGGTTAATCTTAAAGGATCCTTTCCAACATGAAAGCCATCTTGAGATTAATGGGGTTGAATTGCCATCACATAGATAATGTTATACCATTTCGATTTCATTATTAATAATATGCATATGATTTTAAACTTAGAATACCTATACATAAAATATATTTTGGCATACTTAAATGATTATGAATGCATATACTTTGGTAGAAAAAGGGATTTTTTGTTTGTTAGCTAAATACACATACATATGCATTAAAGATTTAAGCAAGTATGCAATATTGTTAAACTAGAAAGTGAGATAATCTAAGACCTCCTTAGGACTACTTAAAGCCTAGTATTCTAGGGATGTCCAGACTATATACTTGCTATCTTAAATACATATGAATGAATACACAACCATAAGAATGAAAATCATGCAAAAGTTTATATTTTAGTGAGTTATTTATATATCTAAAGTAAAAAATTTATCCAAATTCTAGCACATGCACATAACCAGGGAAGTGAGATAATGTAAGACCTCCTCGGGGCTACTTAAAGCCTTGTATTCTTGGGATGTCTAGACTATATACTTACTAACATTCAAGCACATGTAAACATATGCATAAACGTAAGAAAAAAGCAACAATTTAACATGCTTAAGCTATAAACACATGTAAATTATATTTATATATATATATGTTATTCATACATAATGTCATTTTAACTTTTCATTATTAATTTATAGCTTTGAAATTAATTTTGACATTTATTAGTGATAATAACCACACATATAATAGGATTAACTCAACACATGCAACTTTACATAAGTAAATTCATTTTGATTATTTGATTTGAAAGATATGAATGCATGGCATCAAATGACATACAAAATTTATGGTGATTAAAAAAGAATAATTAAACATTTTCACATAATTCATTCATTAATTCATAAGGACAATCAAGTTGAATAAAATCATTTATGGGAAACCAAAGCTTCTTATTAAGTTTGATTTTGGATTTGGATTAATAAACTCAAAGAGGAAAAAATTTATTTGTTATTTTTACCCCATCCCATATTAGTGACTCAACATATTTAAGGAAATATGATTAAGTAGTTTTTATGAATTAATTAAGTTTGGATATTTAAGCAAATGATTCATTATCCTTTTCCTAAGTTTCTTTAATTCAATTAAGCATTTACTTATGAACCTCCAATGATATGCAAATGAGAAATTAAAATTGCAATGCACTTAAGGACCTAATACAATGAGGCTCATAATTGAATATTAATTAAATTAAAGAATCTAATTAAGTACAAAATTCATTTTCCTACACCCATTGGTTAATCATAATTTTTATAAGGATCATTATGTTATTAAACACATAAAGAGAAACCCACAAATTCAAATTAAATTATATGAAGTAGTTATCATTTTAATATGATTTAATTTCATCACTAATTGCTTAAATAATTTCTTAATTAAATTATGCATTAATTACTTTCCTTAATGAAATGGATTTGGAAAAAGTAATTAGAAATGAGGACCTAATCATTCCACTATTAGTAGTGATTAGTTAAGTTTAATTAGCTAATTTTTACTATTTAAAATTTTAAATAATTATTAAATTACTTAATGAGGGTGATTAGGGTTTGGATTTCAAATATTCTAATTACCTAGCCAACAAATCCCAAGAAAGTTATGGGAGGCTGAGGACATCCCATTAGATCAACATTTCAAATTTGAGATCAATTGGCTAAATAATTAAGCCTTAATTAATCTAATTAAAGAAAAATATAAACCCTAATTAAGTTCTATTCATTGTTCAAACCATAAGAAAATTATTTTTATTAAAATCTACTCTATTTACCCTTTCCAAAATGGGTTTACTCATACTTTTTTAAATTTTTTATAATTAGTTATGATTTTTCAATGTTTTGAGTGATTAATTACTTTTTTAACCTTAATTAATCCATAATCCCATCGGTGCCATGCGATAGCTGGTATGGCAGCGCTTTCCATGTGGTGCTACGGGATTGGCCACTTAAACCGTCTGATGCGGCGTGCTGAGTCAGCGACGACAGATGCGCTTTCATGCTCGCCATCCAATCTCAGATCGAATGGTGGAGATTAATCCTATGGTTCTTAATGGATTAAGTTGAGATTTTCTATCGGATTAATCACGACTGTCTGTTCCAATCACGTGGAACAGACGACAAATGATCTTTCATCCCCTGAGTGATAGAAGACAGACACCATCTGCTATCCTATGCTTGATCCAAGCATGTCGGAGCTCATGAGGCATCGGGATCGACTCCAAAACCTTCATAGAAGAGATCTAAGAAGATCCTACGATAGAAAACTCATGAAATCACAAAAGTCTTCACAAAAGACCAACTCATGAAAGCCAGAAAAATATCTCGCCGGAGCTCAAGACTGGCGATCCAACAACTAAGGTAGCTTCATATTAAAGAGATGAAGCTTAGTTGAGAAGCTCCTGACTTCCCTGCCCACCAGTAACTCTGCGGAACAAGCGTCGCTGAAACAGTCACTAGAGTTGGTCTAAGAATGGTCTTCGGTGCTTGAATTAATGACTTGCCTTCTGATTCACCCCCTTTGACCCATGGCTGACCTAATCAGCCTTAGGTCAGGTTAGCTAGTGGGTTAGAGGTCAAAATCAAACTTAGGGTGGCTACCAAGGGTAAAGGGGTAGGTAAGACCATCTAAATGGTGGTTTTACCTATTTAGAGGGGTTTACCAATGGGTTTTAGCCTAAATTGGGTCAAGCATGGGTTGGGTTCATTTAGGTTGACCAATGGTGACCCAAGGATGAGTCATGCCAAGTTTGGTTAGGTTTGGCTATATTTGACCCATGTGGATCAAATTGGGTTCAGTTAGGTCAAACCAAGGGTTGGTCATGTTCAAATGATAATTTGGAATGTTTATGTTCAATTGGTTTGATTTGATTTGAAGTGGATTTGAATTTTACTCATATGGGTTCATATGGGTCAAATGGGCTAAGTTGACCAATTTGGTCAAACTGACTAAATTGGCTTAGGTTAGGAGTTAGTTTAGGTTTAATTGATGGTTTGGAAATAATTATAGGCGTTGATTTGAAGATGATTGTAGGTGTTGATTTGAATTGATTTGGATTTGGGAATGATTTAGCTTAATTTGACCCTTTAGGTCAATTTGGGCTAAATGGGTCAATTGGGTTGACTTGGTTAAATTGGGTTCAATCAAGAGTTTGATCATGTTCAATAATGAATTCATGATTGTTTGGAAACATTGGTTCTAATCAATTTGGATTGGATTGAGGTTTGGCCCAATTTGGCCTTTTAAGTCAAATTGGATCAATTCGGGTCAAAGGTTCAATTACTCAATCGGTTGCAATTTATCAGTGAAGGATGATCAACAATCATCATAGAAGAAGTTGGCTGGGTTGATTCAATCCAATTTGGGTTGGATTGAAATTTGGTTCATTTTGGTCATATTGGCCACTTTGGGTCAAGTGGACCAATTGAGTTAATTGAGTTGGTTTGAGAGAATTGAGTGTTGAGTTGAGTTCAATGATGGGTTTGGTATTGATTTTTGACTTTGTTTTCAACTAATTTAGATTTAGTTGGATTTTGGCTCATTTGGAAATTTTGGATCAAATGGGCTAACTTGGGTTAATTGGATTGATTATAGGTTTTGGAAGAGTTTGAAATGATGATTGAATGGTTGGAGTGCTTTTGAGAAAGTCAATTGAGTTTGGTTCAATTGAAGGAGCTTTGGGTTGAGACCATGGGATTGGATTATGGGATTAAGATGGGTTTGGGTTTATGTCATTTTGGCTTGGAGCATGAATATGAAATGAAATCCAATTGGGTTTAAGTGTATTGAATTGAGGTTGATTTTGCATGAGTGGATAGGCTAGGTTTTGGTTTAGGTCATATAATTGGTAGGTTCTATTCATCCCAAGGTATAGCCTAAACCTATGGCATACCTTCCTAAGTCTTTAGGCTTAGGTTTAGTGCTCACCTAATCACTAGAAGTGTCCTATGACTAGAGAAATCCCAGTGCTTAGAAGTCTCCTAAGTCTAAGGAAGTATGAGTCAGTCCTCACTCTAAAAGTAAGGTCAACAATGACTTAAACTAATGCTAAATTTACAAAATTTAAAACCATTTTGACATATTAATTTAGACCAAAGCTTGGGATAATTATGCCTACATACATGATGAAATTCAGTTGTGGGTTAAATCAATGAGAGGAGGTGTTCTCCACTATAAGAGACTGGTCTCATAGGTCAAGCCTATCCCCTACCATGGAAGAGTGGAGATACTCTACTTTCAAGAGTAAAATAATATGATATGCATGGTGTGATAACATATAATATTCAGCTAAGGGCTTGCTAAATCTTTTGTTTATCTTGATTATGAACCTAGGCTTTAAGATGAGGTTATAAGTTGGCTTTATTTTTGTTATGAGTTATTTAGTGAGGGTAAAAAAATTTAATTTTATCTAAAAGAGTCTATCACATCTAGGCCACACATCAAATCATCAAACTTTAAGTAACCTAAGAAAATCATACCATTTCTATTGCACAAACTAAACACAATAACCAAGTATTTAAATTTCATAAAAGAATAAAAGGTCGATGTGGCCGGATACTGCCGTACACCCAAAAAAGAGAAAGAGTTGGGTAGTTGAGCTCTACCCTATATAACATGAATTACAATTAATTTTTACAACTATGGGGGTCTTCAATTCTTGTTCTTCTTTCCTTCTTTGGATTAGTTTACTCTAGGATCCACAGGGCTTCCCATGTCTTTGCCTTCTAGCCATTGCTCATCCTAAGTCCCATAATGCTAATCCTAATCCTATTATAAAGATTACATTTTTATGAAAAATGAAATCTAACTACATATGTGAAACAGATGTAGCTAAACAAACATGCAAATCAAGCAATTATATTTCACATATTTGGACTTAACACTCTACACTTGGGTAACCAAACCCATTTGTCTTGATTGGATTATGCTTAGGGGCATAAGCAGCACGTGCAAGCAAGAACATTCATATTCATTTATTATTACAATGGCCCCTCAAGCAAAATCCCCTGCATAAGACATCATTAGGCTAATAACAACCTAACTTCCAGTCTACACACAAAACTATCCTAACATCTAGTCTAAAATATTACATTGCAAAACAAAATATATCACCACAACATATACCGGCCTAACCTAATAATAAGGTCAGTGACTTAGTATTCTAATGTGTGTGCTAAAGCTTTGTGTGGTATGTCTTTATTGAGCTTTAGAATTATGATTGCCTAAAGTCTTAAGATTGTTTAAATTATTCATTAAGGATGGTTTCACTTTAAGTATTTTAGTAGCAAGATTAGATTTTAATTTATGTGTTTTTATTTTGTTCACCATAAGATCTAATCATGATAAAGAGAAAAAAGAGGTTTGAGTCTTTCATCTATAGCCTATGTTGATTTCTAAAGATAGATTATTATAGCTTTAATTCTCTTAATGAACCACTTATAAATTTTATTTAACCTAAGTTTAGATTAGCCATAATTAATCTTATTCAAATATGAAAGGCATATTAAGATTAATGAAATTAAGTCACCATCACCTGAGCAATATTCCACTACTTCCTTTCATTATTAATAATATCCACATCCTTTCATTTTTTTTTATTTCTCCAATACTTGATTTAGTATATACATATACATGCAATATGCCCATATTTTTCATACTTAATGAATGTTGATGCATGAAGTTGATAGAAAAGGGAGATTTTATCTCATATTTAAGCATATGCAAGCACATATAAGAAATTTAAGCAAGTATGTGCCATTGTTAAACCAAGGAAGTAAGATTATCTTAAACCTCCTTGGGGATACTTAAAACCTCATGTTCCTGGGATGTCCATATTATATACTTGCCAATCGAAACACACATAAACATATACATAAACATATAAACAAAAAACAAGAAAAGGTTGTCTATAAATACCCTTTATTTGTGAAGTTAAATGTTATAAAGAAAGGGGTTTCACTTTATATTCTAACATATGCAAACACACAAATGAAGTTATGCAAGTACGTGTCGTTATTAAACTAAGAATGTGAGATTACCTAAGACCTCTTTGGGGCTACTTAAAGCTTCATATTCTCAGGATGTTCAGACTATATACTTGCTAATTCAAATACATGTAAGCATAAGCATAGAACATGGGGATAAAGCCATCACTTGCATCTTTTAATTATAAATAAATGAACAGTTCAATAATTATTTATAATGAGTAGTGATTTAAGTTTCAAACCATTTGATCCATAATTAACATATAATTTTAAAATAGTTTGAGATTTACTAGTGATAATAGCCATATTATATAATAACATTTGTCCAACTCATGCAATATGAATGCAATCATATTCTTTTAATTTTAAAACATGAATGTATGAAGCACATGACATACACATTTATGATAATTGAAAGAAAGTAATTAAATATCAGCACACAACATTATTAAACCCTTAGGACAATCAAATTAATAAATATCCATTAAGCTTAATCAAAGCTTCTTTAAGGTTTAATTTTAATGCTTCAAGTATTAAAACCTAAAGAGGAGAAATGATACTTAGAATCCACTCCATCCCATATTGCTTATTTAATATGTTGGAGGAAAGAAGTTAAATATATTTTATGAATTAATTTGGTTCAATCCATTAATTATATCAATTTGATTACCTTCCCAAGCTTCTTTAATTTAATTAGCCACTTAACCATGAGCCTTCAATAATTTGCTTTGAGAAAATAAAATTGGTAATGCACCTAAAGAGGTCTAATGCAATAAATATCATGCTTAAGAGTTAATTCAATTAAAGAAACAAAATATTCAAGTTAAATAATCTTATGGCTTCCACACCAATGGGCGAATCTTAATTTCTTTAATGACATTATGTTATTAAACATAAAGGGATTAACGGGTTGCCACTTGGGTTGTTTAAATTAATTTAATTATTAATTTTCTTAATTTATCCTTAATTACAAAACATGCTAATTAAATTCATTAAGGGAATACATTTGGGATTAATTAGGAGAGAGGAACCTAATTAACTCCCATGTTATCCTCACTTTTTTATTAATTAATTATCCTTAATTACTCATTTTCACTGTTCACATATTTTAATAATTATTAAATCACATAAAATGGGTAATTAGGATTAAAAATTTGGAATTTTGAAATTACATGGTAAATAATTCCAAGAAAATTATTGGTGACAAAGGACATCTCATAGAATCAACATGCCAAATTTAGAATTAATTAGCCAAGTAGTTTGGCCGTAATTAAGATAATTAGCTTAAGCTTCAAATCTTAATTAAGCACTATTCATTAGACATTAATTGGGGATTTTATTTTTATTAAATTCTCTTCTATCTAAGCTTCCAAAATGGGTTTATTTGCATTTTTGAATTTTTCTATATTTAGTTGTGATTTTTTGAAGCACTTTATATTTAATTGAATTTTTATGTCTAATTAATCGTTTTAAACTATTGGCGTAACGTGGACACTGACACGACAGTGCTTTCCATGTGGCATCGCAATATTGGTTATTTAAACTGTTCGATGTAGCTACTGACTCAGTGGCGTCGGACACTGTTTCATCCAAACTGTTAGGTCTTGGATCAACAATTGAGATTAATCCCGTGATTATGAAAAGATTAAATCAAGATTTTTAGCACGATTAATCATGGTCATCCATTCTAATCATGCGGAACGGACGATCGGTGATCCGTCATCCTATAAGCACTAGATGATGGACACCATTTGCCTTTCGCTGCTCGATCCAAGCTCATCAAAGGTCGTTTAATGGAAAAATCAACTTCAAAATGATCAGGGAAGAGATCTAAGGAGATTTTATGGTGGAAATCGCATGAAAATATAATTCATTTGAAAAAGACCAACACCTAGGGGCCAAATCTATAGTTTCCAAATTTTTACCTTACTAGAGCTAATGACTAGCGGTCTACTAATAGAGGTAGCTTCATTTAAAGAGATGA
Organism: Cymbidium sinense; assembly: GCA_021442155.1. Taxonomy (NCBI): domain Eukaryota; kingdom Viridiplantae; phylum Streptophyta; class Magnoliopsida; order Asparagales; family Orchidaceae; genus Cymbidium; species Cymbidium sinense. The sequence continues at coordinate 105,756,917 of CM038221.1, read as the reverse complement.
AGCCCAGTTGTGAAGATTTTTAGCTGCCTCCCTGCCGATCAATCTGTGGACTAAACGCCATTGCGAAAGTCACCAGAGTTGGTCTAGGGACTATTGACCTCACTTTTGGAGTGAGGATTAATCCATCCCATCATAGATCTTAGAATCTTCAAGACACTTGGATTTACTTAGTGATATGATGTTTTAGTGATTAACAGAACACTAAACCTAAGCCTAAAGACTTATAGGGTATAACCCTAAGCCTAGAGTTTACCTTCGGACAAATATGTTTAACCTATCTTAAAGCTTGAACCAAAACTCATGCTCATTTACTCATCCAAATTTAATCTCATGTAGATGGAGTTAAACTAACTCCAACCTATTCAATCAGTCTCAATTGAATTTGATTTTTTAATCCAAGCTCCAAGCCAAATTAACTTGGGATCTTAACCCAGTTAACTCAACTATAATCCTATTACTCAAGTCAAACCTACTCAAACAAACTAAATCCAATTTGATTTTTTCAGTCACTCTAACTATTTAATGGATCATTTTAAATCACTCCAACAGTTGTTATCAAACCAATTGAATCAAAGGAATGTGATCAAGTCAAGTTACCCCATTTAACCTAAAGGGTTCAAATGAGCCAAATCTAATTAAGCTCAAATCGATTACAATCAAAGCCACCAATCAACCTCAAATTTATCATTGAATACATCCCAACCATCCATATCCCAAATTGATTCAAGTCGGCTTGACCAAGTCACTTAACCCAAAGTGACCAAAAAAGGGTAATCGAACCAAATTCCAATTAAACTCCCATTGGGGCAAATCAATCCATACAATCCCTTCATTGATGAACACTCCACTGCAATCAATTGAACCTAATCAAGTTAATTTGATCCTTTGACCCAAATTGACCCAATTTGATCTAAATGGGTTAAATTGAACTAAATCAATTCTTAGACCAAATTGATTAAAACCAATGCTTTCAATCAATCACCCATTGAATATTGAACATGATCCAACCCTCAATTGAACCCAAAATGGTCAACCTAACCTAATTAGCCTACTTAGCCCAATTTGATCTAAAGGTCAAATTGAACCAAATCACTCTACCACCCAAATCAATTCAAATCATCTCTTCCAGTCAATCACCATTGATCAATTGAATATAGAACTAACTCATGCTCAAGCCAATTTGGTCAAATTGGTCAACATGACCCATTTGAGCCAAATTCAAATCTAACCCAACTTAAATCAAACTAATTGCACGCATTCACTCCAAATGACTAATTGAACTCACCCAAGTCATCACTTTGATCCAATTTGGTCAAATGATCAACCTAGCCCAACTTGACCCATTTAATCCATATAGCTTAAATTGAGTCAAACATAACTAAACTTGGGCTTGACTCCTCCTTGGGCTACCATGAGCCTTCCCAAGTGGGCCCAATTGATGGTGAACCCAGTTTGGGTTAAACCCATTAAACCAAGCCAAAATGGGACAAAATCCCTATTTGGGTGGGTTCTCCATTCCTTTACCCAATGGAAGCTAATTTTTGCTTTTCTTGGATAGAGACCACTTATCCAACCAAACCCAAAGTTGTTGGGCTCAACCTTTGGTGAAGAGAGGGAGAGTTCACCCATGGACAATCATTAGTCCACCTAAGGGAGTGTGTACATCTCATGCCAGCCCACTACACTCTCTTAGTCTCTCATCTTCAGTTACTTCAGTAGTCCCCTACCATCTCTGGCCACCTACCCTGGTCGGACTGTTGCTAAAGGTTAAACCAATCCCAACCCTTGGTTTAGCTCGGGAAAGAGTATACTCCTCCCAGCCCATTCAAACTCAACACAGAGCTTCTAGAGCATTTTGCACAATCCTATACCTTCTTCTGAGCTCCTAGTCCACTCCACTATCAATGAGACCAGCTCTCAATTGGACCAAAGAGCTCCATCCATCTAAACTTCCCAAATCTCCACCAAACTCAAATTAACTCTTCCCACACCTTCACATCACTCTGATGAGCCAAAATGAATCATTTTTCATGTGATTTGACCACCGGAAGATGTCCTTAGACCAACTCTGGTGAGATTTATGATGACGTATGGTCCATAGATTGATTAACAAGGAGGCAGCTTGAGATCTTCTTAGTAAGGCTTCATCTCTTCAAGATGAAGCTACCTTTATCGATGGACTGATAGGTCTATAGCTCCAATGAGGTAAAAATCTGGCAACCGTAGTCTTGACCTCTAAGTGTTAATCTTTTTTTTAAAGTGAATCATGTTTTTGTGTGATCCCCACCATATGATCTCCTTAGAATCATTCCTTGATCATTTTGGAGTTGATTTGGTCGTTGAATGAGCTCCGACGAGCTCGAATCGAGCAGCAGAAGGTGGACGGTGTTTGCTTTCGTATGCTGGCTGGATGATAGATCACTGGATGTCCATTCCTTATAATTAGAATGAATGATCGTGATTAATCATATTAGAAATTCTGATTTAATTGCTTTGAAATCACAAAATTAATCTCAATCGTTCAATCCGAGATCAGACAATTAAGATGAAATCACATTTAATGCCGTTGAGTCAGTTGTGTCGAACGATTTAAGTGGCCAATGCTGGTGCCATGTGGAAAGCGCTACTGCATGGCGTTGATGGTTTAAAGTGTTAATTATGGTTTAAAAATGTAATTAAATAGCTTGAGTTTGAAAAAATCATAACTAATTGTAAAAAATATTTTAAAGAATGCAAATAATCCCATTTTGGAAAGGTCATACAAAGAAGAATTTAAGAAAAATAAAATCCCTAATTAAGACCTTATGAATAATGGTTAATTAAAGTTTGAAGCTTAGGCTAATTACCTTAATTAATTTCAAATTACTTGGCTAATTAATTCCAAATATAGTGGGATAATTCAATGGGATGTCCTCTACCTCCCATAATTTTCTTGAGATTATTTGCCATGTAATTTGAGGAATTTGGAATTTCAAACCTAATTATCCTCTTTAATTATTTAAATGATTATTAAATTGGTTAATAGTAAAAAAAATTAAATAATTACTATTAAATAATAAATATGAGTAGTGGAGATAATGAGGAGAAATAACTAGGCCCCCGTTCCTAATTATTTTGAGTATATTTGCTTGAGAGGGCTAATAAACATGCTTAATAATTAGGAAATATTTAGGAAAATTAATGAAAAAATAAAAATTAAATTAACAATTGGTTCATGTAAGTCAAATATAATCCATTAATTTCTCCTTTATGTGTTTAATAATATAAAGTCATTAAAGAAATTATGATTATCCTATTGGTGTGGAAAAATTATGAAAGTATTTAGCTTATATTCTTTTCTTCTTTAATCTAATTGAGTCTTAAGCATGAGCCTAATTACATTAGACTCCTTTAGGAGCATAAATTAAAGAAGTTTAAAAAAGGGCAATTAAGTTGATATGGTTAATGGCTTGAACCTAATCAACTCATAAAATTGATTTAATTTCCTTCTTTAAATATATTAAATCACTAACATGGGATGGGACCAATACTAAATATCTTTTCTCCTCTTTAGGTTTTAACAACTTAAACATCAAAAATCAAATCTTATAAGAACTTTGGTTAGTGCTACAGAGTGTTTATTTGTCTTGATTGTCCTTAGGACTTAATATAATTGAGTATGTTATGTGGAACATATGGCATTTAATTACTTTTTTCAATTATTATAAATATGCATGCCATTTGTTTCATATGTTCATATTTCAAAAAAAAAAGAGAATTAAAAGAATGATTGCATTTAAGTTGCATGTGTTGGATAAATGTTATTATATAGTGTGATAATTATCACTATAAATATTATATTATTTTGAAACTATAAGCTAATAATGAATAAAAATGTGTGAAGTTTAAGTTAATTTTGGCTATAAATTCTTAATAAAATTTTCCTTTAGTTATAATTTAAAGATAATAAGGGATTATTTTATCTTTATGTTTCATGTGCATGTTTACATATATTTGAGTTGGCAAGTAATAGTCTAGATATCCTGAGAACATGATGCTTTAAGTAGCCCCAATGTGGTCTTAGATAATCTCACTTCCTTGGTTTAACAAGGGCACATAGTTGCTTAATTTCATCTATGTGTATACATGTGCTAGTATTTAGAGTAAAACTTTACTTTTCATGTCATTAAACTTTATATGAATAAAGAATTTATTTTAACATAACCATTGCATAAATTTATTTCTATGCTTATGGATATGTTCACATGTATTTGAATTGGCAAGTATATATTATGGACATTCCTAGAATACAAGGTTTTAAGTAACCCCAAGGAAGTCTTAGATGATCTCACTTCTTTGGTTTAACAAGGGCACACACTTGCTTAAATTTCTAATACATGTTTGTATATGTTTAGCTATGAAATGAAGTCTTTCTTTTATATTTAATTCATGCATTAATGATCATCAAGTGTGCAAAATATAAGTATGTATTGCATGTACAAATATGTATATTAAATCAAATATTCAGAATAAAGGAGAAAATAAGAGAAAAATGAAAGAGTGTGAATGCTATTGATAATGGAAAGAAGTAGTGGAATGTTACTCTATGATAGTGACTCAATTTCATTAATCCTAAGATGCCTTTCATATTTGAATGAGATTCCTTAAAATTAATCTAAACTTAGACTTAATAAAATGTTCATAAATGGTTCACTAAAAAAACTAAATCCATGATAATACACGTTTAAAAAATAACTTAGGATAAAGATAAAAAGGTCAAACCTTTTTCTTGTCTTTATAATAATAAGGTGTTAAGTAGGTATAAAATAAAATAAAATAAAATGTAAATTAAAATCAATCAATTTACTAAAATATTTGAAGTGAAACCACCCATAACCATTAATTTAAGCAATTTTAAAACTTAAGACAATCATACTTCTAAAGCTCTGAATTAACAAGTCACATTACCAAGCCCCAACACACACATAGAATGTTAAAACATCCTCGATTCTAGTAGATTAGTTAGGGTCAGTGTTTGTTATGATGATGTGTTTTATTTTATGATGTAATATTTTAGACAAGATGTTATGATTATTTGTGCAAAGACCTGATGAATACAGTAGCATAAAATAATTTGTAATTATGCTAAATGGGCAACAATATAATAATAAATATAAATATTCTTACTTGCAAGTGCCGCTTATTCCCCAAGCATAATCCAATTTGATAGTAATACCCAAAAAATGTGGAAATATAATGTGAAATATAATTGTTGGTTTGTTTAGCTTTAATATCTCCGTCTATAGGTGTAATTAGAATTTATTTTTCATAAATATGTAATTTTTGTAATAAGATTAGAATTAGTGCCATGGGTTTAGATGAGCAAAGGAAAGGGCAAAGACTGGGAGACCCTATAATGCATAGATCAAATAGATCCAAAGAAAGAAAAGAAGAACAAGAGATTGAAGACCCTATAACATTTATTTTAATTATAACATTCAATTGTAATCCCAGTTGTGCGCTATGAGTGGCACCAAACCGCACTGGTCTGCATCGGCCTTCGGATTCTTTTATGTTTGCGTTTGATTACTAGATCGAAAGCAATGAAATGACATGATAGAGGTTTTAAAGTATGATGATTTGATGTGTTGCTAGATGTGGGCTCTTTAAGATAAAATTAAAGTTTTTATCCTCACTAAGTAACTCATAATTAAATTTTAATACAACTCATAACCTCATTTTAAAGTTTAGGTTCTTAATCAAGATCATAAAAGATTTAGCAACCCCTAAGGTGAATGTTGTATGCTATCACACCATGCATATCATTTTGTGCCACTCTTGAATAGAGAGGGTCTCCACTCTTGCACGATAAGAGGATGCTTGATCTTTGAGAGCAATTCCTTGTAGTGGAGAACAACTCTTCTAATTGATTTAGCCCATAACTTAATTTTATTATGCATATATGCATAATTTTCCTAAGCCTTGGTCAAAAATGAATGTGTCAAAATAATTCAAAATTTATAAAATTTGTTTTAACTTTAGTATAAGGCATGCTTGCATACCAAACAATATCTAGTCTTGTAGGGAGTGAGTTTAGGAGTTTAGGTTCCTTCAAATTTAATAATAGCTTAGCTATCTTGCATCTACTTAAGAATGGCCTATATGGTTTTAAAGTGTGGGAGGTGTTAGCTGGCGGCCACTCTAGGGTGGTAAGTTCAGAAGAGTTGGGATGCATCTATTCTTTATTGTGGAGGAAAATCATTATATCCCATTTTTCTCAATTAGACTTAAGTTGTGTTTCTTGCTTGTGCTAAAGCATTTTAGATTTAGGTTATGAGGCTACTTATTTTGTTTGGGCTACGAGTATAAGTCCTCACCTCTCAGGCGTTTCCACAATCTTGTGCTGTTGGGCTATAAGCTTTAGCATTCTAATGAGATTTCAACTCAAATAAAAGTAAATTCTCTCTTTCTAAAATATAAAATATCATTCTAGGGTAGATTGAAGTACCCACTAGGCTTGCTAGTATCTTGGGTGCTCCCTACTTATCTTCCTATGGAATATGAAAATAAGCCTTTTCCATTTGAACTTTCTCACTTGATTTTTGACAAGTACTTAATCCTTTGATAGTTTAGCTTTGAAATCTTTGGATATACTTATTGACTAGTTTAATTAAGGGTGTTCCTAGAAAACTCCCATTTCTTAAGATGTAATTAACTATGAGAGCTTACTTCCATAGGGAATTATACAATCTTACATAAAATAAATCATACTTTGCTTATCCATGTGAAGTAGGGGAAAGATGACTAGTATATGCATAGACCCATCTACCTTACGAGTTCTTATTAGATGACGTTCATTGTAGGGTGAAGTTTTTATTTTTTAAGGTAGTATATCATATCTTACTGTTGCACTTGATTACTTCAATAAGTTTCACCTAAGATCTGTGTGATGTCCCTACAACTCTAAATTAAAACACCATAGGGATGCCATTTAGTGGTCGAATCGACAGAATCATTCAAGCCGGAGTGTGGTGAAGGCATGGGGAAAGTTAATTTGACTTTTGTGTAAGTTTAGAGGGTTGGGCAGCTTGGGTTTGAATGAGCTTGGTCTCAGTGATGAATGCTAGGGGAATGCTTTGAAGAAGGCTCTTGAGTTTGGATGGATGGGAAGAAGTATACTCTCCTCCCCAATTGAATCAAGAGCTGTGATTGGCTCAACCTTTCAACCGAGTGGTCGAGGTAAAGGACCACCGAGGTGGATATGTGTAAGAGGATAGTAAGAGAGATGGTTACCATGGAGTGTACACTCCACCTTAGATAGACCAATGGTTGCCTATGTGTGAGCTCACCCTCTTAGCTAAAGGCTAAACCCAATAGCCCTTAGGTTAGGTTAGGTTAGTGGTTCTCTATCCAAGAAAGGATAAAGGTGGTTGTCAAGGGATGTTGAGTTGGAGAACCCATCCAAATATGGATTTTGTCCCATTTGGAGGGCTTGGTTCAATGGGTTTGACCCAGCCTGGGTTCACCATGGGTTGGCCAACTTGAGCAGGCCCATGGTGACCCAAGAATGAGTCATGCCAAGTTTAGTTGGGTTTGGCTCAATTTGACTCATGTAGGTCAAATGGGCTCAATTCGCTAAGTTGACCATTTTGACCAAATTATGTTAAAGTGAAGTTTGGTTAAGTTCAATTGGTCATTTGGAATGAATTAGTGCAATTGGTTTGATTTAATTTGAGATAGATTTGGATTTAATTCATATGGTTTCATTTGGGTCAAATGAGTCATGTTGACCAATTTGGCCAAATTGGCCAAATTGGCTTGAGCATGGGTTAGGTCTATGTTTAATTAATCATTGGTGATTGATTAGAAGAGTTGATTAGAATTAATTTGGATTAGAGATTGATTTGGTTTAATTTGACCCTTTGGGTCAAATTGGGATAAGTAGGCTAATTGGGTTAGGTTGACCAAATTGGGTCCAATTGAATGTTGGATTATATTTAATATTCAATTGGTGATTGGTTAGAGGCATTAGTTTCAATCAATTTAGTTTATGATTTGATTTGACCCAATTTGGCCTTTAGGTCAAATTGGGTCAACTTGGGTCAAGAGGGCAAACTAGCTTGGTGAGGTCCAATTGATTATAGTGGAGGGTTCAATAGTGACCTACAATCATCAATGAAGAGATTAGATAACTTGAGTCGATCCAATTGAAGTTTGATTAAAGTTTGATCAAATTGGGCTATTTAGGCTAACTTGGGTCAAGTGGTCTAATTGGATAAATTTGGGTTCGAATGAAGTCATATAAAGGTTGGAATGTGTCCGATGATGAATTTGAAGTTGATTGATGGCCTCAGTTGTAATTGATTTGAGTTAGATTGGATTTTAACTCATTTGAATCCTTTAAGTAAAATGGGTCAACTTTATTCAATTAGGTTGATTGAATTGATTAGAGTAGGAATGCTCAATTGAGTGTTTGGAATTATCAAGAGGTTTAGGTTAGGTTTAGTTGCCTTAACTCAAGGTGGATAGGATTTTGGTATTGTGAAGTTTAAATGGGTTAATTTTAGTTAATACCTAAGTTGGTTTGGCTTGGTGCTTGGATTGTAACTATTTGGTTTGGATTAGGTTAGTTAGTTGACCATGGGTTTTGGTTGAGTCTTAGGGTAGGTGAGATTTCACCTCTCTTAAGGTAAGCTCTAGACCTAAGGTTTGCCTTATAAGTCTCTAGGCTTGGGTTTAGTGTTCCTTAATCACTAGAATTGCCCTGACACTAAGAAAATCTAAGTGTCTAGAAGAATCCTAGACCTAGGATGAGAGTGACCAATCCTTACTCCAAAAGTGAGGTCAACACCTATCCTTTATATTAAATTAACTTATTTTATTTTATTTTATTTGAATTCAAATTATTTTCTAAATTATTTCTTTGATTATTTAATGATTATTTAGTTAATTTAATTTGTTTTAAATTTATTTCTATCTTTTCTTGACCATCTAACATATTTTTGAATTGATTGATTCAAATTCAAATCAATTTGTATGAATTTTGAAATATTTTTTATTGGGATCTTCCTTGCTCATCGACACCATATTTCTTCATGATTGGCATATATTTACATTTCTCTGTTCTATTTAATACCTTGCATTGAACTCTTTTATATGCTTGATGAAATATAGCTTAGCCAATCACTTGCAAAATAATTTCTGAGGAGATTCTTCATTCAAGAGTTCAACTTTCCTCTCCTCAATTTTGACTTCAAGCCTTCTCAAAAGTAGATTACTACATCTTCTTTAAACCTTCATCTTGCATTGGAGGAGAGTCATTCAAGCTTGATCTTGCTTCTCTGAACTTTCATTTAAAGAGCTTATGTAAGATTTTTCTATAGTTCATTTAAGTGTGCTTAATGATTTTATTTTTTTTATATTGAATGATAAAATTTTGATTTATTTTTGCTAAGTATTTTTTATCCTTAATCATTCCTCATTCAAGTATTCTAATCTTACAAATTATCATAGCTTTATGTGAGACTTAATTAATTTGGATTTCTAATATTACATTTGAAAGGATTTATAAGTGTTTTAAGTTGAAAGAATTGTTCTTGCATCAATTCATCAAAGATTGCTTTTATTTCAAGATTCATATCATTACATTTCTAATTTTATAAATAAAAAAAATTTGTAAGCCTTATTTCATTTGTCATCTTGTTTAGAAGGATTAAGAGCAAAATCTTTTTAAAATCAGAGAGATAGATTTGAACAATGTATATGTTTTATTAATTTCAATTTATTTGGGGTTATAGTTTCTTGCGTAAGAGAGTATGTGATTTATTTTGGATTGTACATTCAAATGTATGAGAGTACATATTTTTTTAGGGTTTTACTTGCTTGGTGTAGAAAAGTAAATGATTTGGTGCTATACTTGCGTGATGCAAGAGAGTATGAAAGAATATTATAATATTTTGAGATTTGGTAAATTCTTAGCTTAGTTGCTGTGCATGGATGTAAGTTTTTAAGTTTGGTTGAACTACATAAAAAAATTATTGTACCTCTTATCACTTTACTTTCTTGTCTTTGTTTTTGCATTATTGTACGATTCCAATTTATTTTTAACTAACTATTTTACCAAAATTAAAATTAAGTTTTAACTTATAAGAATTTTTAAATACCTAATTCACCCTTCCTCTTAAGTGCCATAACCTCTTAACACATTACACTATTCTCATTTGGTGGAACTCATCATATTAAACTTTTTCAAAGATAATAAAGAAATTTTTTTCTTATTATATTTGTAATATTATTGCTTAGTGAGGTGTGAGAGCAAAAATATTTTAAATCTGATTATATTTCAAGGCTAGTAATTTTTCCTTTCTTTGTATTTTGAATTTATTAGAGTTGTACTTATCCATATAGGTGGTGCACGATTTATTTGGGGTTGTACTTACTCAGTGTAGAAATATATATATTTTGGGGTTGCACTTATTTGGTGTATGAAAATATGTGTTATGGGATTATACTTGCATGATGTAGAAAAATACAGAAGATTGTTATAATCTTGTGAGAATTTTAGTGTATTCTTAGCTTGGGTTATTGGCATGGATGTAAGCTAGTATTTTGCTTCAGTCGAACCACATAAAAAATGTATGCCTCTCTTTTCATTATTTCCTTGCTCTTATTTATTATTTTGTAGTTGTGTTTATTTAAAGATGTAAATTAATAACTATTTTTTCATTTTTAACATGTAATATTTTTTTAAAACACCTAATTTTCCCCCGCCCCCTCTCTGTAGTGTCATAATATTTTAATAATACATTCCTAGTTAACTAAAAGCTAGGAAGGTTAAACCTTGTTTAATCTGGGACAACCTTCGACTTAAGATAAAATTAAATCACATGGATCTTGACTTGATCCTATCAAATTGGTCAACAAATAAGTTCATATATTAAAATTGTTATAATATGAATAGTTGATCCATCAAGTTGGACTACTGAATGCAAGTCAACATAATTGATCTAATTGGTTAAGTTGATTTGCCCAATCGGGCTAATTTGATCAAATTATCCCAATTGAGCCAATTTAATTAAATTAGATGTAACCATCAAATTATTTAAACCAATTAAACATTTAAGTTCTTCTTAAGTGTCCTAAACATGTTCTAAGCTTTATGAAGCCTAATTGCCCCACCAGTTAAGCCCAATTGGCCAAAATTAAATAATTTACTCAATAAGGTTATGTCCCTTTTTAGTGGAAGATTGCACTAGGATAATCATAATATCCATGCAAATTCATAAGAGTGATTATAATTAACTAGGTTATTAATGATTTATTAGGTTCAACTTATATTAATTTTGTCGCAACCCAGAATGATATAACCCTTAAACTGAGGCAGGTCACATTGTGTCGGATGCATAATTTACACTACCCAAGATCTATTTAGAAAGAATTATATTCTTTTTTTTCCACACAGAGCTACTAATATCATCAATATAAGTAAATAAAATAAAAGTTGTCCACTTCCATTCAATTCATATCAAAAACTATATAATACAAAAAAGATTGTACAATAATCATGAAACACATCAATGCCCATCAAAATGGATGATTGCAAAAGAATAACTATATTCTAGTAAAAGGCATACCTATAAATAGGAGCTTGAAATTTCTCTCTCTCTCTAATCAACATTCTCTTTACCCTTCTCTTTCCTAAAATTTACATATACAAGTAAAACAAGAATGAGTATAAATACTTAGTAGGTTATATGAAACCTACTCTAAATTTTCAATATACTTTGATAAAATAGTATTTGCTATTAAATATAGTAAATAAGAAGGTCTATTATCATTAGTATCGTGTCCAATATGCTAGAACAATTATAGCCTTAAGAGCATATATAAAAAAAATTTATAGCATATAAATCATGTTATATATATATATATATATATATATATATATATATATATATATATATATATATAGAAAATAATATTTTCAAACACTATATCATTTTTCCCTCAAGCCCTTATACCTCCTAAATATATCACACACACACACACACACACACACACACACCTTCCAAATACATCTGCATTTAATTATTCATTTAGGTTCTTATGCCTCTCTATGCATAACACAATTAATTTTAATAGACTCTTATACCTTCTTGTAAGTACACATGCTACTCAGGTCCTTAAGCCTCCCAATATATTTCACATGTAAAGTTCACAATTTACCTGTAAATTAATCCACATATTTACACAGATATTTACAATGCATTAATACAAATGAATCAATATTTTGATGAAAAGTGGTAAATTGTTACGGCATATAAGAAATTTGCAAATGTAAAACAACAGTAGAATTTGCAGGTAGACCGGTGTGTATATATCAACAATCATAATTTACTAAATCATTTATATGCAATATTAGAATAATATTTGAAAGCTTTTTTTTTATTTTACAATAATTTTTATCAAGCACAATATACCCACAAAAATACACAAAATTCTAGGTGAAAACTTTATTTTTTTGTGTCAATAGTGTAATTCATTCTACAACATATAAAAAGTTAAATGGTGAAAGTTTGTGAATCTATCTAGATCTGAGTTTATATGAAATTGAACCAAATAAATTACAAAAATTTTTACAAAAAAACATATTTTTTAAAAATTTAAGTAGGGTAATGGTGGATAATGGTAGCCTATCTCAAGACAATCAATTTCCTAGCTGGCTCGATGGACAAAATCAACTCTAAGACCCTCAAACCTAACTTTCTTTCTCTCTCATCCCTCTCTTTTCTCTCCTTTTTTTCTTTAAGTGTCACAACAAAGAGATGAAAAATCTTGGGAAGGGAATGTAAAGTGCTTTTAGATATGTATATATATATATATATATATATATATATATATATATATATATATATATATATATATATATATATATATATATATATATATATATATATATATAATTTATTATTATTATTTAATAAATAAAGGATATAAAGGTAATTATTAAATTGTTTTATTTTTATTATAACCCTTAAGTAAAGCTCATTTATTTTCTTAAATCCATCTTTCCAAATATTATGAAAAATATTTTGTAATTACTAACACATGTTTTAAATATTGTGGTAGAATGTTATGTGAAACTGATGCTAGTTAACTGTAGGAAACCTATGTGTTCAGTTATATGGAATGTTCTTAAGAAGTCTAAATTAAATGAATAAATTTATATTTCCACATATACATTGCTTATAAAATTTAGAGATAATATTTATAAAAAGAGTGCAAAGTGTCTTATAATGTGGCAACGATGATTTAAAAATTAAACTTAATATAAAATTTGAGAAATACATCTGAATATTATAGGTCATTATCATTTTAGTAATATTTCAAGAAAATTATATCACTATGGTGTTTTAATTTATAGCCATAGGGACACCACATAGATCTTAGGGGATACTTATTGAAATAATCTGGTATTATATTAAAGTATGATGTACCATCTTGAAAGATGTAAACATCACTCTATAATGGACCTAATCACTTAATAAGAACTCCTAAGATAGATGGGTCTTCGTATATACTAGAGATCTTTCCATTACTTTACATGGAGAAGTAAACCATGGTTTATTTTATGTCGGGTTCTTTAGTTCCCCATGGATATAGGATTCCATAGTTAATTATGTCTTAGAAAATGAAATTTCTTATGAATACTCTCGATTAAGTAGTCAATAAATATCTCCAAAGATTTCAAAGCTAAACTATCAAAGGATTGGGTATTTATGAAAGTCAAGTGGGAGAGTTTAAGTAGAAAGACTTATTTATAGATTCCAAATGAGGATAAGTAGAGCACTCATGATACTAGGAAGCCTAGTGAGTGCTCCCGTCTACCCTATAATGAGGCTTTACATATTTGAAAGAGAGATTTATTTTTGTTTAATTTGGAATCTTTATAATATTATAGCTTATAATCCATTAATATAAGGTTGTAGAAATACCTAAGAGGTGAGGGCTTATACTTGTAGCCTGAATAAATTAAGTAGCCTCAGAACCTAAATCTAGGATGCTTTAGTATAAGCTAAAAGCATGACTTAAATCTAATCGGAGAATGGGACATAATGGTTTACCCCCACAAAAGAGGATAAACCCATCCCGACTCTTCTGGGCTTACAACCTCCTGGAGTGGCCACCAGTTAACCCCACATATGCTTTAAAACTATGTAGGTCGGTCTTCTGTAATGCAAGATAGCTTAGGATGATATTTCATTAGGAAGAAAGCTAGAATCCTAAACTCACTCCCTAATAGACTAGATCATTACTGGTGCTCCCCTAGACTTGCCTCTTCCTCATCTGGTGGAGGTCGGGTTATCCTCCCTACTTTTTCAAATTGAGTAACTAATTATGGGTGGAATCTAATCTCAGGCTCTATTTCCTCCCCAATGTCTTCTTCTCGTTCCTTTTTTTTTCTTTTTCACTTTATTTTTCTTTCTTTTCTTTCTTTTCTCTTTATTTTTCTTTTTTATTTTGATTAAGTTTATGAGAAGACATTTTATTTCTTAGGGAGGAAACAGGCCACATCCTCATAAGTCTTGACCTCATGTACTGCAAATAGTTTAAGATCTCATTTGACATAATATTTGATCCCATCCCTAATGAAATTGATGCATTGATGTAGGGAGGATGGAAACCATGTTATTCTCATAAATCTAAGGTTGCCCTAGTAAATCATTAAAATATATATCAAAATCTATTATGTCAAACTTGGCCTCTGCCTTTCAATCATCTATCTCCAAAGGTAACACTATGGAGCCTAAGGCCCTCTCACCTTATTCATTGAATCATTTCAACATCATCTTCTTAGATTAGAGTTTAGAGATGTCAATTTTCAAATAAGCAAGGGTTCTTAGACTCATAATATTTACTAATGCACCTGGACCAACCAATACTCTGGATAACCTGAATTTACCAACATCCATGGTGATGTAGAGGGGGCAGTTGTGTTCTATTGTCCCCAATAGTAAGTCTTCATCTGAGAATGTTACTCCTAGGACTTCCTTTATAAAACATGCCTCTCTCCAGTTGGATTAGTAGCGGTCAACTGAGCCAAGCATATTTCAGGGTCAAGCAGTGCTTTGATTAGTGACTCCCTCATTTCTTTGGATAAAATAAGGGAATTATATATGCTTAACTTAGTTGAAGACTTTTTAAGGTGTGTCTGGACATTGTAATTAACTTTAAGTTGATCCTCCATTAGCATATCCAAGGGTGTAGAATCTTGTGGATGGGGTATCTACTCACTGAAACTAATGACCTGTTTACCCTTATATTGAGGTCATACCCTTGGAGGTAGAGCTTTACCACTATAGAGGTTAACTTCAATGACTTCTTGTGATAAGGAGCTTGTGAAAATTTCTACCTACTCATCGAGCATACCTATAGCTTCTACTAAAGGATCATCGGAGCCGGATGACTCCAAATCAATCTCAAGTGGTGAACCCTAAAGATTTAAAAAAGGGCAATCTATTTCTAAATTAGAAGAAATTGATCAGAATTACTTAGATTATTATTGTTATGACTTGGAGAGCTATCAATGAGAATGAAATCACTGAGATCTTTCAAAAGTAGACAAGATGTAAGTTGAATTATTCTTCTTAATTGATTTCTTTAACTTTGGAGGTACATAATAGAAGTCAAGTAAAGTGAGTATGAGTTGCATGGTGCCCTCATCCACAGATACAACATTCTTGCTAGTGGTGGCAGAGCTAGTAGATGCAATAACTACAATGGTAGAAGGAAGAATGCTGGACTCGGATGGTGGTGGAGCTTTGAAACTATCCCAAGCATATGATGGCTTGTTGCTACTCCACCCTCCTCGAGTTATCCTCACAACCGCGACTTCTTTAATGTTGGAGGTGAGTTGAGTGCACAGAGAAAGTTTCTTGATTTTAAAATTTTTTCTTAGAGGTGCAGGATAAAGGATATCCCAACCTTATTTTGTCTTGAGAGGATCAGATGTATTTCCAAATACTACTTTAATAGAACTAGAAGGTCATTCGATTAAGTATTCTTTGGGGATTACTATGGCTCCTAACTTGTACGTATGCTCAAGCTAATCCTTGAATATAAATCAATCCTCTAAAATATGGTCTAGCATGTATGTGGTAGGAGCGAGTTAGGATCATTACTCCTATCTACTTCCTCCATCTTTCTTGGCTCAGATAGTTTGAAATCAGGCTTCTTAAGAAGGTTCTTGAAAATCTTTCTAACTGCCTCCCTCTTGAATGAGTATGGCTTATTGAGCTTATCACAAGAGTAGGTGGATAGTAGCTACCTGGTGGTTGATAATGGTATCGCTACTATGTAGGCTGCTGTAGTGGCCTTTGTGGTGGCCAAGGTAGTGGAAGAGGAGACGGGAGTGGAGGCTGCTGAACTCTGGACCTTTCAAACTGTGCTCTCACTGGCTTTTTTCCCTTATCCACTACTACCACTATCCCTAGCTTCTTCTCAAATACCTTCTAGGGTTTGGGCTTGGATGATTGGTCTCAGAAGAGTAACTATTTGGCTTCCTCTTGTAGGTTAGCCGCCTTGCTGATTAGTTTCTCAAATATCTTTATGGTAAAGCCCTTGAGCTTGAAGGCGACTGGAACATGAATATTCTTAAGAAGAATTTCAATGGCATGCTATTCTTGCAATTATGGTTCACATTTTATACTTAGGTTTTGCCATTTGAGAATATAATTATGGTGTTTTAATTTGAATGTCGGGTGGACACCACACAAATCTTAGGGGGTGCTTATTGAAGTAATCAGGTATGATATTAATGTATGATGTACCATCTTAAAAAAATAGAAGCATCACTCTATAATGGACCTAATAATCTAATAAGGACTTCTAAGCATGATGGGTCTTCATATGTACTAGAGATTCTTCTCCTATTTTATATGGAAAAGTAAAGCAGGGTTTATTTTATGCTTTCTTTAGTTCCATATGGAAGCAAGCTCCCATAGTTAATTACATCCTAAGAAATTGGGTTTCTTAAGAATACTCTCGATCAAAGTAGTCAGTCAATTATGTCTAAAGATTTCAAGGTTGAGCTATCAATAAGTTGGTTACTTTTAGAAGATCAAGTGGGAATGTTCAATTGGAGAGACTTATTTTTGGATCCAAAGGAGAACAAGTAAGGAGCACTCATGATACTAGGAAGCCTAGTGAGCACTCTAATCTATCCTATGGCATGGATTTATATATTTTAAAAAGAAGGTTTATTTAATTTTGAGTTGAAATTTTATTAGAGTACTAGGGCTTATAATCCATCAACATAAGATTATGAAAATGCCTAAGAGGTGAGATTTATGCTCATAACTCAAAGAAATAAGCAACCTTGGATCTAAATCTAGGGAGCTTTAGCACAATCTAGAAGTATGACCTAAATCTAAGCATACAAGGGGGAAATAAAGGTTTACCTCTATAAGAGAGGATAAACCATCCAACTCTTCTTGACATACAATCCACTTGGAGTGGCTGCTAGCTAACACCTCCTATAAATCAAAACCATGTAGCTTATGTAATTGCAAGATAGCTAGGCTTATTATTTAATTTAGGAGACTAGAGTTCTAAACTAACTTCTTATGAGACTAGAACATGATTGCTATGAAATCATGACTTAAGCTAAAATGCAAAAATTTTATAAATTCTTATAACATTTTGGCATATATTTTGGACAAAGGCTTAGGTTAATTATGCCTAAATGCATGATGAAATCGAGTTATTGGCCAAATAAAAAAAGAGAGAGAGAGTGTGTGTGTGTGAGATCTCCATGATGAGGGGGTGCTCTCATAGGCCAAGCATTCTTAAAGTGCAAGAATGGAGGCCCTCATTATTTCAAGAGTGAAATAATATGATATGCATGTTATTAAACATTCAACATTCAGCTAAGGAGTTGATAAATCTCTTAGTTATCTTGATTAAACCTAGGACCTTAGATGGGGTTGAAAATTATTTTAGAATTTTAGTTATGAGTTGTTAATTAGAGTAGAAAAATTAATTTTATCCTAAGAGCCTACCGCATCCAAGTCACATATTCAAACATCATTTTAAGAAACTATGAAATTCATGTTGTTCTATTGCTCAAGTTAAACACAACAATAATCTTTTTATAGACTACTATGAAAGAAAATAATAAAATAATAAAAGGCTGGTCAGTTGGGTACTATCGTACACCCAAAAAAAGGGTAGCCGAGCTCTATCCTTATACAACCCAAATTATAAAATAATATTACAATTGAGATTAAATTAGATGCTATGGGGGTCTTCATTCTTCTTCTTCTTTCTTCTTCTTCTTTTGATTTGATTTGCTCCAAATTATCACAGGGCATCCCATGACTATGCCTTCTAGCCACTGCTCATCCTAAACCTCATAACACTAATCCTAATTCCTATTACAAAATTATATTTTTATGAAGAGTAAATCTAATTACACCTATAAAATAGATGTTAGCTAAACATACATACGAACCCAAGAAGTTATGTAATGTAATTTGGACTTAGCACCGCGCATATGGGTAATCAAGCCCACCTATCTAATATGGATTATGCTTAGGGGCATAAGCAACCTACAAGCAAAGCATTTATATTTATTTTTATAGTAGCCCCATTAGCATAATCCCCGACAAAAAAATCATTATGCTAATAATGGCCTAACATCTAGTCTATGCACACAGACTTAACATCCATTCTAAAATATTACATCACAAAATAAAATACAACATCATTACATACATCATCCTAACCTAAAGCTAGAAGTGGTGAGTTAGCATTCATAATGTGTGTGCTTAAGCTTAGTGTGGCATGCCTTAGTTATGCTTTTGAATTATGATTATCTAAGTTTACAATTATTTAATTTAACAAAATGGGTGGATTCATTTTAAGTTATTTAGAGGATTTACAAATTTTAATTTTGTATTTTAATTATTTCATTTAATATTCACTTAGCATCTAAGTGTTGTAAAGAGAAAAAAAAGGCTTAACATCTTTTATCCCTACCCGAAGTTGTTTTCAAAGGCATATTTTTATAATTTAGTTTCTTTTAGTAAATGATTTATTAAATATTTTATTAATCCTAAGTTTGGGTTAATCTTAAAGAATCATATTCAACATGAAAGGCATCTTAAGACTAATGTAGTTGAATTACCATCACATAGAACAAGTTACAATACTCTTTTTCATCACCCATAACATGCATATGATTTATGACTTAATATTCCTATACATGCAACATATTTTAGCATACTTAAATGATTATGAATGCATATATTTTGGTAGAAAAGGGGACTTTCATTTCTTAGCTAGGTACACACACATGTATATAAAGTTTTAAGCAAGTAGACACCGTTATTTAAACCAGGGAAGTGAGATAATTAATGACCTCCATGGGGCTACTTAAAGCCTCTTCCCAAGATGTCCAGACTATAAAATTTCTATTCTTAGATACATATGAATGTATACACAACCATAGAAATGAAAATCATGCAAAAGATTATATTTTGGTTGAATTATTTACACTTGAAGTAAAGCTCTATCCAAATTTGAGTACAAGAACACATAAGAATGAAATTAAATAAATACGTGCCTTTGATAACCAGAGAAGTGAGATAATCAAATGAACTTTCATGGGACAATTTAAAGCCTCATATTCCCAAGATGTCCAGACTATATACTTATTATCATTCAAACATATGTAAACCCATACATGAACCAAAAGGATAAAACAACACTTTAATATGCTTAAGCTATAAACACATGCAAATCTTATATATATAGCTAATGTCATTCTAACTTTTCATTATTAATTTATAATTTTGAAAATAATTTTGAAATTTAGTAGTGATATTAGCCACACATATGATAGAATTAAGCCAACATATGCAACTTTACATAAATAAATTTAATTGATTATTTTATTTGAAAGCATGAATGTATGATATCAAATGACATACAACATCTATGGTGATTGAAGAGGAATAGTTAACATTTACACATAATTCATTCAACTACACTAATTCTTAAGTACAATCACATTAAATAAAATCATTTAAGGAAAACCAATGCTTCTTATTTAAGTTTGATTTTGGATGTTAATTATTGAACTCAAAGAGGAAGAATCATTCCTTATTTTTATCCCTTCCCATGTTGATGATTTGATGTGTTTAAAAAGAAGTAATTAAGTGGATTTTATGAATTAATTAGGTCTGAATCATTAATCAATCCATTTAAATAACCATTCCTATGCTTCTTTAATTTAATTAACCACTTATTCATGAGCAATCTCAAATGATATGCAAATGGAAATTTAAAATTGCAAATGCTCCTAAAGAACCTAATGCAATAGGCTCATGCTTAAGTGTTAATTAGATTAAAGAAATAACTAAGCTATGTACTCTTATGATTTTTCCACACCCATGGGTTAATTATAATTTCTTAAGGGTCTTTATGTTATTAACCACCTAAAGAGGAACCCATGAATTGAATATTACTTATCTAAAGTAATTATCACTTTAATTTGATTAATTTTCATTATTAATTTCTAAATTAATTCTTTAATTAATCCATGCATTAATTAACCCTCTTGAAGAAATAGATTTGGGAAAAAATTAGGAAAAGAGTCTTAATCACTTCCCCCAATCATCTCACTGTTAATCAATTATTAATGAAATTTAATTATTTAATTTTTATTATTTAGAATTTTAAATAATTATTAACTTACTTAATGAAGGTGATTAGGGTTTGAATTTCAAATTTTCTTAATTACCTAGTCAATAAGTCCTCAAGAAAAGTATGGGAGGCAAAGGATATCCCATTAAATCAACATGTCACGTTTGGGATTAATTGTCCAAGTGATTTGGGTTTAATTAAGCTAATTAAGGAGAGATTAAAACTTTAATTAAGCTCTATTCAAAACTTAATAAAATTATTTTTTATTAAATTCCTCTTTGTTTCCCCTTTCCAAAATGGGTTTATTTGTATTTTTTAATTTTTTCAATTAATTATGATTTTTTGAAGTTCAGGGTGATTAAATACATTTAAGCCTTAATTAATCTCTAATCCTGTCGGTGTCACATGGGAGTTGACATGGCAATTCTTTCATGTGGCGCCGTAGGCTTAGCCACTTAAACGATCTGACATGGCATGGTGAGTCAGCGGTAGGGGATGCGCTTTCATCCCGCCAACCGATCTAGGATCAAATGGTGGGGATTAATCTCACAGATCTAATAAGATTAAATTAAAATTTCTAATCTGATTAATTATAATCATCCATTCCAATCACATAGAATGGATGACAAATGATCCTTCATCACCTGAATGATAGAAGATGGACACCGTCCACCTTCCTTTGTTCGATCTAAGCTCGCTGGAGCTCGTGAAGTGTCGATCAACTCTAAAAGTTTCAAGGGATAGATCTAAGGGGATCCTCTGGTAGAACACACATGAAATCATGATTTATTTTACAAAAGACCAACAACTAAATAATTTTTTATGGTTTGTTGTAATTTACCTCGCTGGGGCTCAAGACTTGTGGTCAATTGATTGAGGTAGCTTCATCTTGAAGAGATGAAGCCTTATTGAGAAGCTCGAGACTTGCCTCCTCAGTAGGCTCTATGGACCAAGCGCCGCTGAAAATGTCATTGAGTTGGTCTAGGGACAATCTCTAATGCTCAAATCGATCAGGGATTGATTTGTTTCACCTTGCCAGAGCTTGGGGAATGTGTGTGTGAAGTTAATTTTGATTTGGTGGAGTTAAGGTGAGGTTAGATGGAGGTGAGCCTCAGTTTTGCTTGGGTTTGACATCATCAATGATGGGGAGCTCAAGGGAGGTTGGGAAAGCACTGGGGAAGTTCGTCTCCTCACTCTGAAGCTCTCTAAATGCCTTGGTCTTGAATGGAATGAGATGGGGGAAGAGTATACTCTCCTCCCCCTCAAATTGGACAGCTCAGATTGAACCAACCTTTGACAAGCATCCGCCGGGAGGCCGTGTGTGGGAGTGAATGACTGAGGTGGAGCTTCTTAAGTGGTTGAGTGAGGGAAGTGGGTGCAAGGGCTAAGGTGGAGTGTCCTTCCTCCTAAAGTGCTCCAATGGGGTGGTTTAGGTTAGCTTACCCCCACTTGGCTCATGGTTGACCCAATCAGCTTTGGGTCAGGTGAGCTAGTGGTCCACATGTCTCATTTGAGCTTAGGGTGGCTGCCAAGGGGAGGAGAGTAGGTTTGACCATCCAAATGGAGATTTTATCCAATTTGGAGGGGTTAACCCAATGGGTTTTGGGCTAATTCTAGTTTGAATGGGTTGGGTTGGATTTGGGCTGACACATGGTGACCCAAGGATGGGTCATGCCAAGTTTGATTGAGTTTGGCATTGGTTTGGTTGGGTTTGGCTAAATTTTACCCATGTTTGTCTTGGGTCAAACCAAGGGTTGAGTCATATTGAAATGATGATTTGGGATGTTTAGGTTTAATTGGTTTGAATTGGGTTGAAGTGGATTTGGATTTGGCTCATATGAGTTCATATGGGTCAAATGGGCTAAGTTGACCAATCTAGTCAAATTGACCAAATTGGCTTGGGTTTGGGATTGGTTTAGATTCAATTGATGATTTGAAGATGATTTTAGGTGTTGGTTTCAATTAATTTGGATTTTTGGAATGATTTAGATCAATTTGACCCTTTAGGTCAGTTTGGGCTAAATGGATCAATTGGGTTGAGTTGGTCAAATTTGATTCAATTAAGGCTTGGATCATGTTCAACAATTAACTTGTGATGTATTTGAGTCATTGGTTTGAGCCAATTTGAATTGAATTAAGGTTTTCCTAATTTGGCCTTTTAGGTTAAATTAGATCAACTTAGGTCAAAGGGTCAATTGGCTTGGTTTAGCTTGATTGATGGTTGAATCATATTCAAGGATCAATTTATGATTGGAAGCAATGATTTCAATCAATTGGGTTTAGAATGAAGTTTGGCTCAATTTGGTTCAAGTAGGCTAATTGTGTCAACATGGGTCAAATGGCCAATTGGACTTGGTTTGACCCAACTGATCAATCAAGGGTGATCAACAATCATTGTAGAAGGTATTGAATTGATTAGTTCAATCCAATTTGGGTTGGATTGGAGTTTGGATCAAATCGATCCTTTAGGTCACTTTGGGTCAATTGAACCAAAGTAGTCAATTTAAGTTGGGTTACATTGAATTGGGTTGAATTGAGTTTGATAATTGATTTGGAATTGATTGGCGATTTTAATTGCAATTGATTTGGATTTAATTAGATTTTGGCTCATGTAGACCCTTTAGGTCAAATGGACTAGGTTTGGTTAGTTGAATTGATTTGGTTAATTTGATTTGATTGATTATAGATTTTGGAAGAGTTTGAAATGGAGAGGTGAATGGTTGAAGTGCTTTTGTGATGTTTAATTGGTTTTGTTTAATTAGATAGGTCTTGGGTTGGCTCTATAGGATTGGATCATGGGATTAAGATGGGTTTGGGTTCAAATCATTTTGGCTTAGAGCTTCGATATGAAATAAAATCAAATTGGGTTTGAGGTTAGGTTTGCATAAGTGGATACACATAGGTCATAGGTTAGGCCATAGGATAGGTAGGTTCCTTACTTATCCTAAGGTATAACCTAAATCTATGGTATAACATCAAATGTCTCTAGGCTTAGGTTTGGTGTTCCTTTAATAACTAGAAGTTTCCTATGATTTGGGAGGTTCTAGTGTCTAAGATGACTCCTAACTCTAAGATAGGAGGATGAATCCTCACTCCAAAAGTGAGATCAATAATAATCAACAAGAGACTCATATATTTTTATTCTTTACATTGAGGTCTTATACAAGTTACTCTTTGCTGAGCTCTTGTGAATCTCTTAATGAAGAGCTGCTCTGACTCCACAAAAGACTTCACTGAACCGTTGGGCAGTTCAATGTACCAGTCAAAAGCTACTCTAGATAGGCTACTGACGAACTACCAGAAGTGTAAGACATCACTATCACTAGCATTATAATAATTGGCTATAAAGTATGCTATATACTGCCTAGGGTTCCCACTACCATCAAATACCTTGAAGGATGGTGGCACAAAGCCCTTGAAGTATTGAACTACATCAAACTCTTCCGGGTAGGGTCTACCCTTTGGAACCGATGAGCTCCCTTGGGCTTGACTAATACCTCCTTCACTTGCTGCTCTACCATCTGCTTGATGTCTTTCTTATGCATGGAGATACTATCAGCTACCTTCCTATGCAAGCTACCGGTATCCTCATCCATCGAGTAGTGCTCTTGGGATGATCTAAGATATGCACTAACTTAGGTCTGTTGGCCTCCATAGGAGTGGGTTGTGAGACATGTGCTTGATTCTACAATGCTAAGACCACTACCATCAACTCCTATACTTCCTCTCCATCCTATCGATATGTTCATCCTTGAGTTTGATTTATTAGTGTAGGAATTGAGTTGAGTTCGATGCCTAACCTTGCTCAATTACAATGCCCTAAGCTTTCTAGCTAGGTTGTTCCCTATACAAGGATCCTCGGGTATCTACCATGTGGACTTTAGCAGTGTCATCCAAAAGGTCATCCTCATCTACGTTGAAATCTATCATACCCTACTCTTGGTTAGAATAATCATCTCCAACTATCTGCCTCACAATGACACGATAATCCTCTTAATATCTTCTATAATGATCGGTCATCCACTATACCTGAACTAAGACATATGATGGGTAGAGACTAGCTACTGGATTGTGCTCTAAAGAGGTGATGCACTGTATGTTTTGGATAGGAGGAGTGCTATCTATGATTGGCTTAAAACCATGGGAGTCAATTTGGTATCTCTTCCTCCCTTCTCCTCCTTGTGGCGATGGAGCGACTACAATGCTCTTGGGCTTCTCCTTATTCTCCATCATTGGGGAGGGAGGTCGAGTAGGAGAGCTTGACTTCACCTCAACTGATAGAGTAAATGGAGTGTGGTCCTTGGAAGGTAATCATATCTCCAAGGGGGTTATCTTTTCTCCAAACATTGATTTATGATACTTGGTGGGCACCTCAGATGATGGGACATAGACAGGTGATGGTGGTTGGTGAGTGGAGTGTGATTGTGGTGACATTGGCTGCCTCTCCGCCGAAGGTCTCTTTTATGGATGGAACCAGTGAGAACTATCCTGTTAGAATGATCAGCTCTATCTACTCACTGATCAGAATGGTTAATCAAAGTTGAGGTCATCGATTATCTAGAAATCTTCCTCCTATCTCTCTTGCCCACTTGGGCAGCAATCTTGGCCTCGTGGACTTCTCTCTATAGATCTGATCCCTCACACTCATAGGGATCACTCATCTCAAGTCATGAATGGTGGCAGACTCAGAACGTCCATGGCTTCTCCTACTCTCATGAGTGCAGACCTTAGACCAGCCTAGGGCTTCCTCCTCTCCCTATTCGGTGTCTCATACTCAATGGGTCATGGGGGTGATGCTGCTATCATCTTAGTATCCTACTCTCTCTCTACAACTAAGAGAGAGGGTGAAACCTACTGCCACCAAGAAGGGGAGAGGTCTCACGATGGATCCCTCTTTAGCTACATGGGAAGCCTCCTCAACTTCCTTGGCCATGCACTCATAGTACTTCTTAATCTTTCTATTCTTGTTGCAGCACTGAGACTTGGTCAAGGGTGCATGGCGGGAGTTAGTACCAACTTCAAAGGTAGGGAGACAATCTCATAAGCTAGAATGGACTTCCCCTTAAGGACTGGGGTTGTGGTAGATGTGGTACTAGTCCTTGCAGAAATTATGACAGGCACAAGTGGTACTCATGGCAGGGGAACCTCTAAGACTTTCCTCTTCAGAAATGGGAACTCAATATCTGACTGAAGATCAAACTATAGAAGTGGCTTTTTGTTAGCCACCTCCTCTCTACTCACTGTGCTAAGGGTAGGGCCATCACAGTAACTTTAAAGTGCTCAAACCCAAGGCCAAGCTTGACAATTGGGGATAAAGTGAGTATGGCCTGATCCATGGCCAAATCCACACCTAATGTGAAGGAAAATATGAGCTTTCTGGAAGACATATTGACTGACTGCTTGAAAGAAACAAAATGGGGCTTTCTTTTCACTACTGGAAAAGAAGAGCATAAAATTAGACCTTGCTTTGATTGTTGTTCTTTTGACTTGATTTTTGAGTTGAAATCCTCATTTAACAAATTTGGTTATGTTAAATTGGGTTCATATGTGTGTTGAAGAGATTTGTAATTTTGAAGAGGGGTGTTTTATTGTTCTTAAACTTCACAAAATGTGAGTTCAACTAAATCTTGAAGATGTTGAATGAACCTTACTTTACCAAGCTAGTGGAAAAAGGTTCTTAATTTAATTCATTTTAGGTGATTTCTTTGATTAATTTTCCTTACCTATTGGAGGTATAATAGAGTTTTAAGACTTACTGGAGTGAGTCCTAAAACTTAAAGGATGCTGGCCACCCTTAAGGATGAAATAGGAAAGGTGTCCAACGAAAAGAGTGATAGTCTTGAACTCACATAAAATATAAGTCAACTATCGATATTTGGGGATAATGATTGACTACTATATATGGAGAGAGAAACACTCCCCAACGGAGTCACCAGAAAAATCTATGGTGTTTTAATTTGGAGCCATAGGACACCACATAGATCTTAGAGGTACTTATTAAAAAGATCAAGTATGACATTAAGGAATGATCTACCATCTCAAAAGATGTAAACATCACCCTACAATGGACTTAATCACTTAATAAGGACTCCTAAAGCAGATGGGTCTTCATTTATACCAGAGATCTTTCTCCTATTTTATATGGAGAAGTAAAACAAGGTTTATTTTATGTCGGTTCTTTAGTTCCCTATGGAAGCAAACTTTCATAGTTAATTACATCTTAGAAAATGAGATTTTTTTAAGAATACTCTTGATTTAAGTAGTCAATAAATATCCCCAAAGATTTCAAAGCTAGACTATCAAAGGATTGGGCATTTATGAAAGTCAAGTAGAAAGAGTTATTTATGGATTTCAAAGGAGGATAAGTAGGTAGCACTCATGATACTACGAAGCCTAGTGAGTGCTTTGGTCTACCTTATAGTGAGGCTTTACATATTTGAAAGAGAATTTATTTTTGTTCAAGTTGGAATCTTTATTAGAATACTAGGGCTTATAATCCAATAACACTAGATTATGGAAATGCCTAAGTGGTGAGGACTTATACTCGTAGCCCAAAGGAAATAAGTAGCCTCAGAACCTAAATATAAGATGCTTTAGCATAAGCTAAAAGCATGACATAAGTATAATAAAATTATGAGACATAATGGTTTACCTCCATAAGAGAAGATAAACCTATCATGACTCTTGCTTACAACCACATAGATTGGCTGCTAGCTAGCACCTCCTATGCTTTAAAATCATATAGCCAGTTTATGTAATTGCAAGATAGTTTAAGAAGCTATAATCCTAAACTCACTCCCTAAGAGACTAGATCATGATTGGCATGTAAACATGACTTAAATTAATGCAAATTTATAATTTTTTACACCATTTTTAACACATTCATTTTGGACTAAGGCTTGGGAAAATTATGCCTACATGCATGATGACATAAGGTTTTGGGCTAAATTAGGGGGAGGAAGTATTCTCCACTATAAGGGATCGTGCTTAAAGGTCAAGCATATCCCCTAACATGCAAGAATGGAGACCCTCCCTATTCAGGAGTGAAACAAGATGATATGCATGATGTGAGAACATACAACATTCAGCTATGGGTTGCTAAATCTTTTATTTATCTTGATTATAAACCTATTCTTTAAGGTGAGGTTATGAGTTGTAGTAAAATTTAGTTATGAGTTATTAATGAGGATAGAAAATTTAATTTTATCCTAAAGAACCTACCGCATCCATACCACACATTATATCATCATACTTTAAGAAATCTATGAAAATTATTCCATTTTTATTGCATAAAATAAACATAACAATCAAGCATTTAAATTTTTGTAAAAGCATAAAAGACCAGTGTGGCCGAGTACCACCGTACACCCTGAAAAAGAAAAGAAATTAGATAGTTGAGCTCTACCCTTATACAACTCGTATTATAAAGAATATTACAATTATAATGAGATAGATGCTATAGGGGGTCTTCCACTTCTTATCCTTCTTTCTTTCCTTCTCTTCTTTTGGAATAGCTTTACTCCAGGCTTCATAGGGCCTCCCAGGTCTTTTCCTTCTAGCCACTGCTCATCCTAAACCCCATAGCACTAATCCTAAGTCCTATTGCAAAAATTACATATTTATAAAAATAAAATCTAACTACACCTACAGAACAGATGTTAGCTAAACAAACTTACAAGCCAAGCAGTTTTATTTTGTATATTTGAAGTTAGCACCCTACACATGAGTAACCAAGCCCACTTATCTTAATTGGATTATGCTTAGGAGCATAAGCAACCTACAAGAAAGAATATTTATATTTATTTATTATTTCAGCGGCCCCTTTAGCATAATCTCTTGTAGAAAGCATCATTAGGCTATTAATGACCTAACATCCAGTCTACACATAAATAATCTTAACATCTAGTCTAAAATATTACATCACAAAATAAAATATTAGACCACAACATACTCCGTCCTAACCTAAGGCCAAAATTGGTGACTTAGTATTGTATATGTGTGTGCTAAGGTTTAATGTGGTATGTCTCATTTTGGCTTTAGAAGTATGTTCATCTAAAATGCATATTTGTTTAGGTTAAATATTAGGGGATTCTCTTCAAATTATTGAAAGGATTAGTTAATTTTAATTTGTATTTTTTGTTTCATTTGATGCCTATTTAACATCCAATTATTATGAAGAAAGAAAGAGGTTTGACCTCTCTCCATCCCTATCCTAAGTTATTTTCTAAAGGTATGTTATTATGAATTTGGTTTCTTTAATGAATGGCTTAGCAAATGTTTTTATTAAACCTATGTTTGGGTTAATCTTAAGGAATCTCATTCAAACATGGAATGCATCTTAGGATTAATAAAATTGAATCACTATCACATGGATTCCATTATTCCTTTTCATCATCAATAGCATACACATCTCTTTATTTTTACTACTCATGATATTTGATTTAACACATATTGATACATGCAGTATATTTTATATCTTCACACTTGATGATTCTTGATGCATGTATTTTGGTAGAAAAGAAAGATTTCATCCTTTAGTTAGGCATATGTATACATGTATTAAAGATTTAAGCAAGTACTTATCATTGTTAAACCAGGGAAGTGAGATTATCTAAGACCTCCTTGGGGCTAGTTAAATTTCATGTTCCTGGAAGTGAGATTACCCTAAACTATATACTTGCAAGCTTAAATACATGTAAACATATACAAAAAATAGGTAGAAAAACCATGCAAGAATTATATTATAACAAATGATTTATTCATGTAAAGTAAAGTTCTATTCCAAATTCTAGCACATGCACACATGTGAATGAAATTAAGCAAGTATGTGCCATTGTTAAACTTGGGAAGTGAGATTATCTGAGACCTCCTTGGAGCTACTTAAAAGACTCATGTTCGCATGATGTCCAGACTATATTCTTGTTATTCTTCAAACATATGTAAACATACACATGAATTAAGAAAGTAGAACAATCCTTTACCATGTTTAAATTATAAGTGAATGGAAATCTTATTGAATATATATAGCCAACATTAACTTATACTTTTATCATCAGCTTATAACTTTTGAAAATAATTTGGGATTTATTAGTGATAATAGCTACAACATATAATATTTATCCAACACATACAATTTAAATGTATCCACATTCTTTTGATTCCTTTTTTTTTTTTTTGAAAACATGAATGTATGAAACAAATGGCATGAAAATTTATAATGATTAAAAAGGAATAACTAAATATTGGCACATAATACATTCAATCATATTAGTTCCTAAGGACACTAAAGTTAAATAAACTTCCTTAAGATTAACCAAAGCTTTTATGAAATTTAATTTTTAATGTTTGAATTAAAAACTTAAAGAAAAGAAATGGCATTTAGTGTTTGCCCCATCTCACATTAGTGACTTAATTATGTTTATGGAAAGTGATTAAGTAAATTTTATGAATTGATTAAGTTCAAGTCATTAAGCAATCAATTTAATTACTCTTCCTTAAGCTTCTTTAATTTAAATAACTACTTAATCATGAGCCACCAATGATATTCTTATGAGAAATTAAAATTTTCAATGCACTTAGAGGGACCTAATGCAATTAGGCTCATGTTTAAGAGCTAATTAAATAAAAGAAGAAAAAAAAATCTAAGTTAAGTACTCTTATGGTTTCCCACACCAATAGGTTAATCATAAATTCCTTAAAGACTTTATGCTATTAAACACATAAAGGGAAACTTAATAAATTATATTTGAATTACCTTAAATAACCATTAGCTTAATTTATTTTATTTCATCATTATTTTTTAATTAATCTCTAATTATTACACATGTTAATTAACCCTCCTATGAAAATGCATTTAGGAAAGTAATTAGGAAAATGTCCTAATTATTTCCTCTCACCATTTCCACTATTTATAGTGATTAATTAACATTAATTATTTAATTTTTATTATTTAATAGCTTTAATGAATATTAAATTGATTAATTAGGGTAATTAGAATTGAAAATTCCACATTCTTTAAATTACATGGCCAATAATTCCAAGAAACTTATGGGAGGTAGAAGAAATCCCATAGAACTATTCCACTAAATTTGAAATTAATTAGCCAAGTAATTAAGCCTTAATTAAGATAATTAGTCTAAATTTAAAACTCTAATTAAGCCCTATCCACTAATCAAATATTAGAGATTTTATTTTCATTAAATTCTCCTTTATTTATCTTTCCAAAATGGGTTTATTTATATGCTTTGATTTCTACAATTAGTTATGATTTTTTGAAGTTCTAGCAATTTAATTACATTTTTAAAGTCTAATTAACCACTTAAACCACCAGTGCCATGCGGACGCTGATACGATAGTGCTTTTGCATGGCACCGTGGTGTCTATTTAAAATATTTGACACAGCAGCTAACTCACGGTGGTGGATGTGGTTTCATCCCAACCCTCGATTTTAGATCGGACAATCAAGATAAATCCCATGGTTTTAAAAGGATTAAATCAAAAATTCTAGTGTAATTAATCACAACTGTCCATTCTAATCATGTGAAATGGGCGGTTGATGATTCGTCATCATCGAACATCGAAGATGAATACCTTCTGCCACTTGATCCAAGCTTGCCACATCTCATTTGATGGAAAAATTGACTCCAGAATGATCATGGATAAAATCTAGAGGGATTCCACAATGGAAATCGCATGAAATCACATTTCACTTTGAAAAAGACCAATACTTAGGAGGGAAATCTATGGTTGCCGAATTTTTACCTCATTGGAGTTGAGAGGCGGTAATTGGTAGCTATCTTAAAGAGACGAAGCCCTATTGAGAAAGATCATGAGCAGCCTCCTCGCCATTCACTCTATGGACCAACACCATTGTAAACTCATCAGAGTTGGTCTAAGATGCCTTCCAATGATTAAATTGCTCAGAAAAGGATTCATTTCAACTTGTCGGAGTAAGGGGAAGGTATGAGAAGAGCTAATTTGGTTTTGGTGGAGTTCTGGTGAGATTGGATGAATGGGGCTCTCGATTTTGCTCGGGTTGGTCAGGTGGACTAGGAGCTCGGGAAGGTCTCGACTATGCTAAATGCTGGAGGAAGGTGTGTGTGAAGTTTGAATCCTTGGGGAGGTATACCCTCCTCCCAAAAATAAGGGGTGGTTCGCCTTTAGCGATATCCGTAGTGGTGAGGTGGCGGAGAGGCTGGGAGTGGAGGTGCTTGAATGGCCAAGTGAGTGGCATGGGCTGGCATAGGGTGTACCACCTTCCCTAGGTGGACCAATGGGGTGCCATGGGTGAAGTCACCCTCTCATGGCCAAAGGCTGAGCCCAACAGCCTTGGGTTAGGTTGGGTCAATGGTCCTCTTATCTAGGAAGAGCCAAAGGTGGCTGCCATAGGTATGGAGGTGGAGAACCCATCCAAATGGAGATTTTATCACATTTGGGTGAGTTGGTTCAATGGGTTTGACCCAAATTGGGTTCATTATGGTTTAGATCTACTTGGGCAGGCCCATGGTGACCCAAGGATGAGTCATGCCAAGTTTGGCTAGGTTTGGACTTGGTTTGGCTTAAATTGATGCATATGGGTCAATTTGGGTTCAATTGGGTTAAGTTGAACAATTGGTCAAATTGGGTCAAACTAAGAGTTTGGGTGAGTTCAATTGGTCATTTGGAATGCATTGGTGGAATTGGTTTGATTCAATTTGAAGTGAATTTGGATTTGGTTCATTTGGGTTCATTTAAGCCAAATAATTTAGGTTGACAATTTGGTCAAATTGACCAAATTATCTTAGCAATGGGTTAGGTTTAGGTTCAATTGATCATTTGAGAATGATTGTAAGTGTTGGTTTCAATTAATTTGGACTAGAGAATGATTTGGTTCAATTGGACCCTTTAGGTTAATTTGGACTAAGTGGGTCAATTGGGTTGGTTTAGTCAAATTGAGTTCAATTGAAAGTTGGATCATGTTCAATAATCAAATTATAATTGGTTAGAAATATTGGTTTCAACCAATTTGGCTCAGGATTTGATTTGACTCAATTTGGCCCTTTAGGTCAAATTGGTCAACTTGGGTCAAGAGACCAAATTGGCTTGGTTAGGATCAATTGGTGGTTGAGCCATGTTCAATACTCAATTTGTTGTTGATGGGAGACATTGATTACAATTAATTTGACTAAGAACATGATTTGATCCAATTTGGTCCTATAGGTCAATTTGGGTAAAATGGTTAAATTGGTTTGATTTGGCCCAATTGATTGCAATTGGATAATAAAGGATGAGTTGATTCAATCCAATTTGGATTGGATTGAATATTGAATCAAATTGGCCATTTTGGTCACATTGGGTTGATTGTGTTGAATTGGGTTGAGTTGGTGTCAATTAGTTGTTGAGAGGGGTTCAATGATAGATTTAGAGTTGATAGGTGTCCTTGGTTGAAAGTTTATTTAGGCTTGATTGGGTTTTGGCTCATTTGAACTTTTTGGGTAAAAAATGGTCTAACTAGATTAATTTGATTTGATTTTATTTTATTGGTTTTGATTGCAAGTGTTTGAGGAGTTTGAAATGATCTATTGAATGGTTGGAGTGATTGAGAAAATCAAGTTGGATTTAGTTTGCTTGAATGGGTTTTGGGTTGGATCATAGAATCATGAGGTAATTAAGTAATTTGGCTTGGAGCTTGGATTAGAAAACAAATTCAAATGAGGTAATTAAGTAAGCTTGAGGTTGGTTATGTCTCATTCATATGAGTTTAGGTTTGGATGAGTGAATATGCATGGGTCTTGGTTTAGGCCATAGGATAGATAGAACTTATTTGTCCTAAGGCATATCTTGGTATAGGGTATGCCTCTTAAGTTTCTAAGCTTGGGTTTAGTGTTCCCTTAGTCACTAGAAGTGTCTTATCACTAAGGAAATCCAAGTTCCTAGAAGGTTCCTAAGTCTAAGATGAGGAAGGTCAATCCTCACTCCAAAAGTGAGGTCAACAATCACTTTTTATTATAATCTATTTTTGCAAAATAAAATTGTACCTATGAGTATTATAGATTTGACCACTCTGAATGTGTTAATTTAGTCAAATAAGCTTACATGATAATTATTTGGCATAAATGAGAACACCTATATTTATGAGAAAATTAAACCCATCAAATGTTTGAATCACTTGAAACCCTTCAAATTAATTTTACTCATTATTATTCGAAGTAAATTTTTAGTTCAAGGACCACTCCAAGTTAGTCAATTTAACCTTATGAGTTAGCACATGCCATTTGGGTCCACATGGGGTATAATGAAAACATAATAAAGTCCCATTATTTTTGATATAATTATTTTTTCATGATAATTTATAAAATAGTCAACTGGCTTATAGGTCATACTCAAAGAAATTAGGGACTTACCATGGATATAATTACATTAAATATGAAGTTATGAGCATACTAATAAAATTAAGCCATTTCATGCTATTTAAGCTCTTATATTTTTCTCCCCAACTATTTACAACTACTCCAAAAGTTTGAGCTAGTTGATACTCTTGACCATGTGGCCATTAATGGCCTCCATTATTTTTTCAAATAAAGAGCAAAATCATCTTCCTTGAATAGAGGGAAGCCCAACAAAACCTTCCCCAAACTCCTATAGTCATTTGGTGAGCTCACCAAAATTGCCCTAATAGTGGTCAAAGCTTGATCAACTAATCTAGAGTGATTTAAGGCAATTATAAAAAAAAGATTTTTCTTCTTTCACCTTACTGAAAATGTATAAATCAAAAGATTGAATGCTCTACCTTATACATGTAAGAATGTTAAACCAACCATGCACTTTTCACTTTGGTCTTCTTAATAGTGTATGCCATGAAAACTAGAATTGAGACCATGGGTTAGTAGCGCTTGATCATTATAATCTATTCTAATTGAGTTTACCTTAATTGGTTTAATATGGAGGAAGATATAAGCTCTTGTTTGCTTAGCACTTTTAAGGTTCTATAAGAAGAAAATACAATTAAACCTATGATCTTGAATCACTATCCTTGATCCAATCGGTGATAGTTTAGTCCAACCATCATTATGTTTTCTTAATTTTTACTGTGGACTAATTATTGATCCATATTAAATGGAATTTTAAACATAAGCATAGTTTCAAGTGAAAATTTAGAAAAAAAATATTACTTCTCTAACTTCTTATCTTTCAATATTAAAAAAATATTTTCTTTTATTTTAATTATTTAACATTATATATGAACTTTGAAAATTCTCAAATCTTATATAAAGGTTTAATATAAAAATTAAATATTCTATAAACTTTTCATGTCTATTTAAATTATGCTATGAATTTTATAAATTTTTTAATTAATATATTTATTAAGTTAAAATTCATAATAACTAAAATAAAAATAATAAAAAATTCTAAGAAAATGATACATCTTTAAATTTTAAGTAAATTTTTGAAAACTATTTAATAATTATTTTAATTTAAAATGAAAATTATTAGTATTTTTATTTTTAAAATTATTTAAAAAACTTATAATTTTAAATTAATTATAAGAAGTCTCCAATAATTAAAGACAACATCTTGATTTTTTAATTAATTAGATTATTTGCATATTATTTATAAATTTTAAGTGAAATATCTGATTTTACAAAATTACCATTTTACCTTAATGGGCCCTATTGCATGACAGGTATTTTAGAGGTGTCTTGTTGATTAAGGTTTAGCTTAATGCATTAAGAGTTATTTAAGGTATTTTATTTTTTAATAATTAAAATATCTTATATTTCAACGTATTTATTATAAAAATGCATTAATAATCTCGAAACATTGATTTCAACATATTATTTTGTGCAATAAAAGCGTTCAAAATAAAATATTTAATACTTTCATAAGTATTTATATTTCAAGAAAATGATATATCCCATAATTTAAACAAATATAACTAAATTTTTTAAAATTTTAAAGCATTTCATCCCTTTAACTCTCATGTATTCATTTCATTTTATAAGGATTAAACTTTTTTTTTTCAAATAAAGAATCTTATTACAAAATTACACTAGTATGCTTGCACTCCTTAATGTATTCACGCATTAGACCATGGAACATGAAATTCATTACACAATCATAGTAATCTGTAACAAGATTTATTTAATTTCAACATTATACCTTTTATTGATTGATCCTATTCACACACACACACACACACATACATACATATATATATATATATATATATATATATATATATATATATATATATATATATATATATATATATATATATATATATATATATATATATATATATATATATATATATATATGAATATTATGTTGAATTGAATATAACAAATACTACATAAGATATATTTAGAAGGAATTATTTTTTTCTTCCCTTTTTCACATAGCCACTAATATCATCAAAATATAATAAAATAAAAGTCATCAACTTTCATTCAGTACTTATAAAAAATTATACAATCATAAAAAGACTATACACAATAATCATGGTCCAAATCTATATCCATCAAAATAATAATACCATGGTCTCAAAAAGAAATAACTACACTTTAGCAAAAGACATACCTATAAACATAAATCTACAATCTCTCTCTCTCTCTCTCTCTCTCTCTCTCTCTCTCTCTCTAATCGGCCTGTTTCCTATCCTTTCCCTTTCCTGAAATTTACATAGGTAGATAAAGCATGGATGCATATAATTACTCAATATGTTACATGAAACATACTCAAAATTTTTCGTATACAATAGTAAAGCAATGTTTGCTATCACACACACACACACACACACACACACATATATATATATATATATATATATCTCATCAGGCCTTACTCTCAATATATTTATATTTGCATTTAAATATTCATTCAAGCTATTATACCTCCATGTGCATATTATAATTAATTTTATTCTATCCCTAATACCTCTTTCCAAGTACACATATTACTGAGGCCATTATGCCTTTCAATATATTTTACATATAAAATTCATAATTTATTTGTAAATTAAGCCATATATTTGCGATGCATTAATACTAATGAATCAATATTTTGATAAATAAGAATGATTTGCTGCATTATATACAAATTTTGTAAGTGTAAAATAACAATAAAATTTACAGGATCTAATAGTATACTAAATTCAATGTGCATTAATAAAAAAAACATAGTTATAAACAACCTTTTATAATGTTAATAGAATAGTTGAATGAACTAAAATAAATCTTATAAATTTTTAGAAGTTTGCCAAAATACCCTAAATATCACAAAACCCAAAAATATGCAATAAATATGCAATAAAAATAAAAATAATTATATCAATATGTGTAAAATAACTAAAATAACAACTTACTAAAAGTTACATAGTGAACATTTTCTATATGTTGAGAAATCTCGATTTATATAAAGATTGTGCAAATAAAATACTAAAAAATTTAGGAAAAAGTAAAATTTTGAAAGTTTAAGTAGGGTAATTGTAGCTTACTTCAAGATGATTAATTTTTTCAACTTGCTTGACGGATGAAATCGATTATAAGAAAATGAGCTTGGGGAGAAAACTATGTAGTGGATTTGGATATTTAAAATAAAAAAATTTTTTATAAAATAAATAAAAAGGATATAAACATAACTATTCAAATAATTATATTTTTGTTATAACCTTTAATATAAACTCAATTATTTCTTAAAATTCAAAATTTCCAAAAATTATTTAAAATATTTAATGAATACTAAAATATGTCTAGAATACTCTCATAAAAATGGTTTATAAAATGGATGTTAAATGACCACAAAAAGCTCGTTTGTACGAATACATTCAGTTTCCTTGAAAAGTTTAAATCGAATAACTAATTTCATATTTTCATAAAGCAATGTTCATAAACATTAGAGAAAATAATTAGAAAAAGAGTGTCAATTATCCTATAATGTGGTAAAGATAGTTTGAAAATCAAACTTAAAATAAATTCAGAAAATACACTTGAATATTATAGGACATCTCCATTATAATAATATTACAAGAAAACAATATCAATTTCCTTATAAAATATTTTTGTATGATTTTTCAAAGCTTGAAATCATTTGGATAAATACATTGTGAGATGTTTTAAAGTACCTAATTAATTTGAAATGCACATTTAAAGGTAAACTCTAAGCAAATAGGCACCCAAGGCTATTATAGTAATTTTATAAAAAAATTGTACCAGTGAGTATTACATTGACTACCTTATAAACTATTTTAGTAGATTACAATCAATAAAATAAATATTTCCTTATTCTTTTGAATTAATTAAATGATCTAGTATTACATTATTAAACAAGTTTCTAATATTTAATTAATTCATTTAGCTAAGTACCCTTACTACACTAATCAATGATGTAGGCAATGGAGGGGCCACTTGGGGTGATCAAATTATTGGATGGGGGCTCTCCTAAGATGCCTAAAAGAGTATATAATGTTATGATGGGGATTAATTTAGAGTGGTAGTGAAGATATGCAAGAGTCTAAAGTTAGCCAACACAAAGAGAAAATATACTCAATTATAGATCTCTAATTCTAACACTTAGAACCTTCTCTCAAGAAGTCCACATTGCTTGAAACAAAAATAAGTTGTATTTTAGGAAGTCTATTTTTAATATAGAAATTTTCATGAACTTTCATGGTCTATGTATTTTTTATGATTTTCTTTAAAGAATGGTTACTAAGAAAACAACCAATCCAACTCACTAGTTGTACAAGAATTAACTTTGTAAAACATTAGAATTTAACCCAAAATAATACTTGAAATTAAGGAGAATTGTGTGAACAAACAATCTAGAGATTTTTGACACAATTTAAAGTTGTTTAGGTACACCAAACAAAATCCACAACATAATTAGATCAATTTATCCCTAGGCTTGGTTGATCACTTCAAGCATCTTAGAAATGACTTTTTGTGGAGGAAAATTAGAAAAAATTAATTTCTTAACTTATAGTGGAACTTCAAAATAATCTTCAAAAAAATTGACAAAAAAAAAAACATATTTATAAAATTAGTATTGCTAACCAACTAGCCTAAGTAGGAAAGTTTATGAACCCACCCTTCCTTCAAGTTGGTGAGCCACCAAGCCTTCACTAATGAAATTTCTGTTTCAATTTCATTAAAATAGAACTTTCACTTTGGAGAGAAAATAATGTTAAATAGAGTTTACACAAAGAGATTTCAAAACTCCAAGGGGAAAGAATGGTTGATGATAAAGGGTTTGGGGAGGTGGGTTTGATTGGAGAACTCTTGTAGTTACCATACTATCTCAAATTCAAGATAATTAATTAATTTGATTTTTTTTTGAATGAGCCTCTAACTTTTCTAAATCACATAAGTATTTTCAATAGACATAAACTATTATTTAAGAGATTATACATGGCACATAACTTGAAGTTAAAATTATAAATGACACATAACAGAAAAAAATGAAGAAAATACATAAATAACTAAGACCAATATATTCATTCTTCTCTCTTTGATTGAACTTTTCATATCAACTGCATCCCTCCTTACTTTAATTTGAGCTGTGGGATCACCTCTATTTGAATCATCTAGTGCTACACCATTTCCCTTGAGCCCCAAAGAACTCTTCTTCAAAATGTATAATTATATGGTAGAGATATAATGGAGAAAGTGATGGTAGCCATATCAACTTTAACAACATCTTTAGAGTAAGTTTCTTGTGGCTTTGAAGTAGTATTATTTTCAAAATTATCACTCTCTCTTTTAATATTTAAAGCATTTCCAAAATTTTAGTTTTGTCATAAAAATTTGAAATCATCTTTCTTACATCAATAATCGCTTCTATTATATTATACAATTGAACCATAATATCTTGTAATAATGAGGTGTCTAATGAAAGCATTTTCAATTTCACATCATATAATTAATTTTATAGAAATTTTTATTAATAAAATTCAAATATGAAATTCAATAACATAAATTTAGTGAATGATTTTTACCACCATTTATCAAGCACTTAATCAAGCACTTCAATCCTCTTAGTGTAAAATTAAAATTACAAAAATTGATATGGGTTGTGGAGAGGCCACCTGGAGTGACCCAAATAGTGGTTGGGAGGTATCCTAAGATGCCTAGGAGAATAGGGAGGCTATAGTATGTTTTAATTTAGAGTGATGGTATGCAAGAGTCTATAGTTGGTCAACACAAAATATAAAACAAATTCAATTTTGAAACTCTAACTTCCAACACTTATAACTTTCTCTCTATAAGTCTAAATCACATAAAGAAAGAAAAGAAAATTGTGGATTGGAAAATTTATGAGTGATCTAGAAGTTTTCATAAAATTTCATGAGGTTTAAGAAATTTATTTATGATTTTTCCTCTATAGCTGCTTGCTAAGAAAATAATAAGTCCAATTCATTAATTACACACTTAGGGTGGTTAATTAAATTTTGGGAAAAATATAATTAAACTAAAAACACTTGAAAATTAAATAGTAGGGTATCAACAATATTTTTGAGGTTTTCACATAATTTCAATTAGTTTAGGTACACTAAGAAAACACCACCATAGAACTAGGTCAGTTTAGCCCTAGGTTTGGTCGACCATTTCAAACATCTAAAAATAACTATTTTGTAGAGGGACATTAGATTAAAAAAAATTTAACATAGAGGAGAACTTCAAAAATAAACCATAAACAAAATTTAGTATAAACACAATAGGATAAAACTATGACTAATCATTAAAGTAGCTTAGGCAGGAAAAAACACCAATCTATTACTTTAAGTTGATTGGCTACAAATCCCAAACACTTGAGATTTCTATTTCTACTTTTGATGCAAAATGTCATTAACTACATATGAATGTAGTACTATGGAAAGGAATAACTAAAGTGGCTCATAAGTCTAACCACGTTGTGTCACTGAACACTCTAAAGTTAATTCTATATAATGTGACCTTAGTTCTTGATGTATTTGAGACCTTTTTAGATTCTATTGCATTAAGTCACATGGGTAGAAGAGGGTAATCTTTTTGAATACTTCCTTATAGGTTTACTTTTATAGTAAGGTTTGAAATACTTGGATATGGCAATGTACCCTTTATCTTGTAATAAGTAACCTCAAAATAATTGTATATAGGCATTGATGGTTTAGTAGTCAATTTCAGGTCAACCAACCCATGTGATTAGGAACATATATTAATTTGAGAATTCATCATCAACTTTACTAGACATGCAAGATTGAGGAGGTTCAGGCTATGATTTCTATTATCCTTTAATAATGAGGTAGAAGTTAGGCTTAAGAACTACTTGTCACATTAGGGGATTTACTATCAACAAGTTACTTACTCTAGTCTAATTGAGACCTTCATACTTAAAGACCCACCTTGACATACCTAGAGAACCACCTTGACCTCTATAAGTATAATTGGCTTAGTTGTAGAAGTTTTTGAGGTTGAAATTATAATATAAGATTGAATGAACACCCTCAGAATGATAATGTGACAAGGTTACTTCTAGTCTACAAATTGAGTTTAGAAGAAGTTCTTTTGTGCTTGTCCAACAATCTATTTATCATAAAAGAGAATAGTGATATGTTCTCTCAAATACTTTTTTATGAGTAGCATCCTTTTTGGTTCATAAGTTTGTTAAGTGCAAAACTAGTAAAAGGCTATCTTGACCACTAAATGGGGCTTCTCACAAGCTATAGTAACTCAAGTTATTTATATAATCTCTACATAATTTTTTAAGGTAAAATTAAAAACTTAAGCATATCTTTTTTCTTCTAGAAAAGTTTCATACTTAGTCTACTCCTACAAGCAAGACTAAAGTGGAATAATTAGCCATCTAATTCGGTATGATAAGCTAAAGATTTTTTGATCCAACACACCTGTAGATGCTTTCCAAAGGGTTCGATGATCAAGGCCTACCTTGTAAGGAGTCATTTTACATAGAGGATGAAACCATAATCTTCTATAAGTTGGGATTTGGAACCTTAGTCATTGGGCTAATGATTGTAGGGACACTTAATCTTATATGGACAACAATTTTACTAAGTTGTCTACTATTCACTAGAGGATTCTTAAATATAATTCCCTTAGAAGAGTCAAGATCTAGATAAACTCTTTAATGATTTGCAACTAGAAGGTTCCTAGTCATGAACCCATAGTCTAGTCCATACATCAAAACTTACAAATCTTAACATCTTTTAAATATTTATGATAAATCTTATTGATATACTATATATTGGAGGGCTTTTATTATCATAAAAAATGTCAATATGACTTAGCCTTATATCCTCTTCAAGTATCAGTTGCTTGACCTAACCAATTATATTAAGTTGGCCTTAGTAAACTTTTAGGAGTAACTTATGTAAGAGGATCTCTCACAAATCTTTTATGTATTATAGGTCTAACTCTAACTTGCCTTAAGATAGACCTCTTTCATTGCTTGGGTTCAACTATTACCTAGTATGTGTAAGTGTTGAGTTTGAGCAATCCATCCACAACATTAATACATTGGTGCAATTTATCATGAAATTCTAAGGATGCTTAAACAATCTCTTATCAGCTCATTTGGTTAGCTTGAATTGAATCAATCAATTTGATTATATTGATCTAATGATAATTGTTGTTATGCTTAAGTTATTTTTCAATCTATTATCTTTTAAAAATACCAAAAAAATAAAATATATCTAAGTATATGTCATTTCTATCTAGATATCAAATCTAAAGTGTTTTTATAGATTTTTTTCAAGACAACTTTGAGAATATAATTTTATATAATTATTGATAGTTACATTTATTGACAATATTTTCTTCTTAAAGAAATCTTTTAAAAAGTTAATTCACCTATTTAAATGAAAGTAATTTTCTATTTTAGTACTATAATGAATATTCCTACATGATACAATATTTTAATAACATGTAATTAATTTGAAGGACAATTAATAGCTACTTGAGTCTTAGGGACCTAATTGATAATAAAATTCAATTTCTAGTTTAGATTTGCTACTCAAATTATCTCTATCTGAATATATTAATGAGTATTAGATTTTAAATATTTAAGAGTGAATTTGGGGTTGTGGTGTGCGGTGTGAAAACAAACCACATTATCATTTGAAAACTATTTTCTTGCATAATTTTGGAGAATCTATAGTAGGATAGCTGCATTTTTTGACTTAACCTGGCGGAGGGAGGTGGCTGCCAAAAAGTTACTGCTAAACTTTTTTAAATTAAAAAAAATTATAATACCCATTGTAGTATTTTAGACAATTACTTCTGTTGTAGTATCCCACCACTGAATTTCAAACAGCCATAACTTACCCCAAATAGATCCTAAATCTTTAAAATTCTAGTATAAACTTTTTAGTTTAGTGGAATGGTTAGGTCTAGATCACCAAAATCATTGATGTTATTCTAGTTAATTCAAATATCAATTCATAAAGTACTTAGTTAAGAGATTATTAACCACTTAGAAAAGATGATTTGTCATCCATTGTTATAGTTCGATTCACCTTGAGATATTAATTATCCTTATTTACTGATATTTAATTTATTATGGTTTTTGAGAAAATATTATCTTTAACCTAATATTTTATATCTCTAGCAATAATCTAATTATTTTCCACCCAAAATTGATAATGTACTACTTATTTTGTATATATTGTATGGATTTGGCCAATTAATCAATGAACTCATCTAATGTCCATAAATTAAAGTATGTGTTCTAGGAATTCCATAACACCTTTCATGGTAAATGACCTTCTTTGTTCTACAAGTCTACTAACTCTAAAACTATAAGAATAAATTGACTCATAAGTTTACAAAATGTTAAGTTAACTCAAACATATTTTAAGAAATTACTATATATTAATTAATGTTAAGGCATTGAGATAAGTCCCTCTTTTAATTTTATAAGGCTATATTGGAATTTAAAATAAAGAAGTTTTTAACTAAATCATGAGACTTTTGAGGGGAGAGTCAATCATTTTGTATTAAAATAATTTATTTCATTTTATTCAAAAGCACAACTCTAAACATAATCCAACTAATGTCAATCCTCTTTAATCTTTTTGAAAGACTTAAGGCCCCTTTAATTTATTAATTAAGTTTACTTTAATTAAAATAATTTAATTATTTCATTATTAAATAAATGTTTAATGGTTTTCAATCACTTTTTTTATGTTTAGTTCTTTATCATCTTGGTTTAATCATCTTGTGAAATGGATATTCTACTATGTTGTTGATTGTAAATATTTATTTATAACCAATGTTGGGTCTTAAATTTGGTATTATTAGCCTTGAAACGAGATTGGTTCAAATAATATTAAATAAGAAGCTTGCCTATAATTTATTTTACCTTGATAGAATATTTAATAGGAATAATATTTGGGAGTATTTGAAAAAAAAATTCTTTAATAGTTAAAATAGAAAGTCAATTCATAGGTTTAAAAGCAACCTTTTGAATAAGAGGTCTTCTTTCATCAAAGAGTTATTCTTGTCTTATTGAAACCTGCATATATAAAGAGTCATACCTAGATTTATTTTAACATTTTAAGTTTGTTTGATTCATTCTTTTTTCATGCCTATAA
Organism: Cymbidium sinense; assembly: GCA_021442155.1. NCBI lineage: Eukaryota > Viridiplantae > Streptophyta > Magnoliopsida > Asparagales > Orchidaceae > Cymbidium > Cymbidium sinense. Next base: position 105,712,666 of record CM038221.1, on the reverse strand, counting down.
GGCAAAATTTGATGCCCTATACCATTATGACTTATTCTAAGAGTTAAAATATACTCAAATTATTGAGTGGCCACCCAAAAAATTTTATAAGTGGATTCATAAATATCTAGCCTATATAAATCAATGGATTCTCTCAATGTAAACACATTGGTTAAGTCTAGTTGTTTAAAATTTAAATTTATTAAGCATAAAAACTATTCACTTATTTTTAATTTGTTGCATATTTTAATAATATATTGTTGGTGGTCTTTTGTGGGCTTCAATTTTAAAATATTTCAAATATAGTTTAATTCTTAAGTCTACTTAATTCAACTTTCTTAAGTTATATGAGTAATTTAAACATTATTGATTCAAGGTATTCATACTTGATTAAGTCCAAAACCTATTACTTTGATCCACTATTCTAGTCTAGATTTGTTATAAGCCATCAAACTTCAATGCGTAATGATTGACAAGTCTGCTAGGTATGATTACAATCATTACTACTTCATTTTGATAAGCTCAATTATAGTGCATAAAATTTTGATCCCATATTTAACTTTGCCAAGATCCTATTCTACCTTTAGATGTAGCTAATTAAGGCCAACATTAAACTAAGCATAAACCAAATTGATTATACTTATTAAGTCTTTCAATTCTTTATTTAAATCCAAAAATATACATAGATTTGCCTAATGCTAATTTTTAGTCAAATCTAACCTACCTTAACCTAATTTAACCACATTAGTCAATAAGTTCAATTCCATTAATTTTCATGTTAATGGCTCAATCATTTTTAATTCAAATATTATTGACCAATTGACCAATCAATTTTAACCTTAGTCCACACTTTTGACCAAACGTCTAACCTAAATTGATCCACCATCCTTATCGTTCTAATAGCTTTTCAAACCAACCTCGAAGTAAATCAAGTCAATTTAGCTATTGAACAAGGTTAGATCAAGTCTAAGCCCCAATTAGCTTAATGTAACCCAATTAACTCATTAGTACATAAAATTAAAATTATATTAATTGAACGTAGCTAATGACATCTAAAAGTTCCAAGAAATAAATCTTATTAAGCTAAATTGATCTCTAAATTAGCTTAATTAATTAAATTTAAGCTAAACTAAGTAAACTCATTTGAAATAATAGGAAACAAACCCTTAATTTTGTTAAACCAATGCTCGCCAACTTTTGTTAAGTCTAGTAGCTTATTTTTGAGCTAACAAAACCAAATAGACTATTGGATTAACACAATTGGCCACAAAATTTAGATTAACCTTAGTTGGACTCAACTTGTTCTAATAGTTTATTTGGCTATATTAATCAAATAAACCAAGTTTAACTCTTCCATTAAAAAGTCAACCAGCATTTAATTGAAAGTAATTAACCAATTGGTCCATTGACCCAAGTTAGCCTAATTAAACTTAATTAGATCTAAATTCAAATTTGACTAGAATTTTCAATGAGTGGTATAAACCCAATTGTATAACATACATGATTTTATTAATATATATATAAAAAAAATATTAGATAATGATAAACTAGTAGACATTATGACCTTCTAAAAAAATAAGTGAGTGGTTTAAACCATAAGGATGTTTATTTTAAGATTCCAAGATTTACATATCATAATTTATTTAACTTCAAATTATAAGAAAAATATTAACTTTCGATAAAATGTTTTGCCAAAAATTTCAAGAAAAGTCATTGGAAAGTTTTGTTTCTATTGAATTTTCAATGAAAAGTTTTTGTTAGTAAAACATGAGCTAAAAATTGTTTCCACTACAAGAAAAATCCACCAAAATATATTTCTAGCATCTTTTTGATGGAAAAGGTACTAGTATTGATCCACTTAGTTTATTGTGGATGAGAATCGATTTCTAACAAACAAAAAATGAGAATGTACCCATAAAGTTTACAACAAAATTTCCATCAAAATTTTTGGTTGAAATTTCTCTAGACAATTTTTGATGGTATTTGTGAAAAAGAAGACAAATATTAATGTTTCTGACAGATTATCTACAAAAAACCTATACTAATTTTTTTTAAGGCATTCACTAGTAGTTTATAATCCTTACACATTCAAAGATAGTACATTCATAATCACAAGGTAATCACATTGCTCATACTAATTTAAAACACAATATCTAAAAAACATGTGGATAAAAAAACTTAATTGCAGCAAAAAAAGATCATAACATAATGTAATCAATGTAATACATAATCATACACAAAACATGTAGTCAAAATTATACATAACCAACAAAAAAAAAATACAACGAAGAAATACTCATTCATCTTCTTCATTCTCCTCATCTTTTTCTTCCTCCTCTACCACTGCTTTCCCCTTCCTTATGCTTTGTTGCTTACATAACTCAATTATCTCTATTTGCATTATCATCATGCAAGCATTCATCTCCTTAGTAAATGTGGCAAACTACTTTTCAATAATCTTCTCAATCATATTCTCATATGAACTTAAGTAATATGATTGAGAGGATTGAACATCATAGGTTATGCCTAGTGAGTAGCCCATAAATTATTAATCCCCTTCTTTTTCCTTCCTACTTGATTATCACCATAAAGTTAACTTGTCGCACTATGATGATGACTCCCCTTAAGATGACTAACTTGGAATATTTCTCAAACACATGTATTTATCCTACAAAAGTTCAACAAAGTAATATCTTAAGGATATAATACTATTATAATTAAAAAATTATATCTACATAAACTTATTAGAATCTACTATCAATCCACTCCTGGTCTCACTGTCACTGATGTGCGGCATGTGAAACTCTAACATTGTAGGCTTTCTTCCTAACATCTACATTTATAGAAGTCATTAAAACTAAAATTATTAATGTAATTAAATGTATCAGTCATCTCTTATGCTTAATATGAGGAACTGACTCACCATTATGTAGGGACTCTATGCCTTCATAGTCAATCATCTAATTCAGCATATTTTGTTTTCTCTTCTAAGCATATTCTAGGTTGCCCAAAGTTGTACAAAGATTTATCCATGTCATCTCCCCAATTCATAAAGGCCTCTCATCAGACTATGGATGTTTGTAAACATCTCCTACAAAAGAGTAGATTGTCATATTTCAAAATTTCTCTGTAGCCTATCATAATATTGGGGCAGCCTAGTGAAGTCTCTTTACATAGAAAATAAATATAACTATGTAGTTAATAAATATAAATATTTTATTAAATAAAAACTTGTTAACTTAAACTCCCTAAACCATATATCATAAGATTTAATTAAAATATTCTTCTAATGATATAGATGGAGCATTAAATTTCTCCTAGTAATATCTCTTATTTTGTTAATAACCTACTTTGAAGGATTAAACCTACATAAATAGAAATTAGTAGTATAAAATATATTTAAAATATTACATCATACTTTAAAAAGATACTTATGTGTCCCCCTTAGGCTCAATGTAAATGCATGAATTTATTGAATCATATCCACCCGAATGCTCTGCTCAATAGCTATTGATGGCCCTTCATGATAGGTGGGCTACGGAGGAGGGTGGTAAGTCTGCTATGTGTAGGCTAGGTGGTAGTAAGGTGATGAGCTATTATGAGGTGGCGGTGTGATGGATATGAAGAAAATGGAAGTGGTGGTTTCCATCAAGTCAAGCAAGTGGGAATATGGAGTGGAATATGCTTTATTAGTATAATAGATAGTGGTGGTGGTAGTATCGTACCAACTAACTGTCTACATGGACCTATATTAACCTCCTTTTTTCTACAAAAAATAGTAGAAAAAGATCATTAAGGTACCTCATCTCCACTTATTGAAGCCATTCATAAGAGATAAAAATAAAAATGTTAAGTAATAAGTAATACAAAAAAAAAACTAACAACTGTAACTCAATAAGTTTATTCCTTTGACTTATCATCATAATTCTCTAACTCTTCTTCATCCTCATCATCATTTCCTTTATCATCATCTTTGAAGGCATGTTTACTAAATAATTTATCTTTTCCATACAAAGCATTTATATCAACAAACTAGCTATTTGATCAATATTAGGAATGAACTGTAAGAATCCAAACATTTCCTCCTCTTGATGAGCGGTATCAATAATATTTTCAATTTCAACTTTACCCGTTAGTTTAGCTTTAATTATAATAAACTATTCCATCTTCTTTTTTATTTTACCTTGAGAGCTCACATAATACATTTAATGTGCTTGTTAGGCTAGTACATATAGATCATATTATGCATACCTTTTAGTTTTTTATTTTAGTTATTTTATATATTTTGAATACTCTTGTTGGGTCAAACAAATAATAATTAAATAATAATAAAACTCTCTTATGCTCCCCAAGATATTACAACTATATTGTCTCTTACAAGACACCATATTAATCTGTTTCATCCTCTGCATGAGTGTTCCCTTTAAAATATGCTCCATTATTATATTTTTTACTCACAAATTAACATGAAATCTAAAACCATTAACTAGAAATATCGACCATATTTAAATAGATCTCATTGCTCTCCAAGAAAAGTTATTTAAATCCTGGTTTTCAACTTTATTAAGTAGATCATCAACCTAAAAGTTCATTATTAAATTAAAACACTTGCTATATTATATTATAAAAAGCTTGATTTCTTGTATAGATGAATTTACATAAGGCCTAAACTAATTTGAAAACATTGCTTCAATCCTTCCAATGCACATGTCATGATCAAATATTTTTAATATGCTAATAAATAATCTATAAATATATATATATATATTAATTAAAATTAATGATTCCATAAATCAAAATATCATCCATATATTGTTTGGGGTATAAATACGTACTATAGGAAAGGTTAAACCTCTTCACAATTAAGTAGAACATTCAATGTCACTATACTCAGCTCTTTTTAGACAAATATTTTGATATGCACTAACTTAAAGCTTCATCATTTCCTTTAAAATTCAAAAACAAAGATTAAATGTTGTCTCCACTATCAATATCTTCATTACAGGATGTTTTAGTTCAACTAATTATATGTTGGGGCCAAAGTAGTATGAGCAAAATGTGTCATTCTTTTGTACGAGATATGTTCATAAATATAAGTTAAAATTGAAAAAAAAAGACTTACAACTTATCTTACCTTTCAAATTGTTACATCTAATGATATTGGATGGGGTCACTAACTCTTAACTCAGAGGATAAATGAATTGGTAAGTACTACATGGATTCAAAAAATTCAAGTGAAAAAAATTTGCACTAATTTGCATAAAAAACTATAATGTTATTTTGATATTGCATTAATAAATCCTTTTTTAGATGTGTGGAGCACAAAGCTCTAACAAAATACTTAACTCTATTAATGAATTCCAAATTCTCTCTAATAATCCTATATTTTCAAAACTTAATGGCCTATCTTGATGAATTACTAATTTAATAAATGATGAAATATTATTAAAATTATTTTTATTGACAAGATGTGTTTGGAGAACTTAATGATGACAAAAAATGGTTAGGACCTTTGGTCCTAATTAATCCTCTAAATCTTCATTAAGAGGATTTTTATTAATTAAATAATTTATTAATTAGCTTAGGACTTAAGAAATTCATAACTAATTATAGAACTTCAAAAAGTATAATCAACTCCTCTTTGTGCTCTACTAATAGAGGGGTTTCAAGAAATCAAAATCCTGCATTAATTTGGGATATTTTGACTATAACTAATAATTCTAAGTTTTCACTATTTATTTAATAAAGCATAAAATATAAGCTCATTTGTATTATAATTTTTAGGGTGTGCATTATTTATGTTTATTTATGTTTTATAATTATTTCATATTTTTTGGGCTTATATTTGATGTCTAATTAATTTTTTTGGTACTCTTTGGGCTTACTAATGGTATGTACCTAAAGACTATAGAGAGAAATGTATGTGAATTAAATGTTTCATTCTTTTCAACCATATACATACATTCATGTAGTCATATTTATACTCATACTATTTATATAAATCCTCAATTAAGATCAACATAAAGCATAAAAATACATGCATATGAATGCTAAATACCCAAAAAATGATGATATATAAATTAAATTAAATTAAATATTTTCTAATAATAATAAAAATTATATTTAATACTTTTGATAATATATATTTTAAAGAGATGGATTAGGCTATGTAATAAAGGGAGTTATGGCTTATAACCATTAATCTTAATTTTCCTTTCATATGAGTATAATTTCATTTAATTCTAATTCAAACTTAATATTTAATTATAATATTATGTTTCATTATGATTGATTTAAATCATAAAATTTACTCTTTTAGATCCAACCTAGGGATATGGTGTTTGAAGACAATGGGTTCGCTTCAAATGAAATTCATAACTCTTCTATACTTTTGAGAATATTAAGTCTAACCTAAACCAATATCAAATCCAAAACATGAAATGTATAATTAAGCCATTAACCATTTTAAAGTGGAATCATCATTCTATTAATAAATTAAACCTCTCATTTAAACTTTGAGCTTATATATTTAAATTTTAGCTCTGTCTCACTACAGTAACTTTTGTGCACACATTCAATTGATAGGCCACCAATATTAGAATTAGGTTAGGCCAATGTTTGATTATGTTGTATTAATTTTTTTATTTTGTAGTGTAATATTTTAGAGTGGATGTTGGGATTATTTGTACATTAGTTTATATGGTAGAACATTATTTATCAGACCAATGATGTCTTCTATAGAGGGTTGTGCTTAATAAATGAGTTCATTGTGATAAAAATTAAATTAAATTAAATGCTTTTACTTCTAAGTGTCTCTTGCCTCTTTAGCTATAAGTCATTAGGACATGCAGGCTTTGCACCCAGTGGTGTTAAGTCTAATTGTATGAAACATAACTGATGGGTGTGTATGCATGTTATAGCTAACCTCTATTTTGTAGGTAGTTAGGGTATTAATTTTTGAAATTCTCAAATGTAATTTTTATATTATAATTAGGATTAGAGCCATAGGGTTTAGGATGAGCAAAGGCTAGAAGGCATAGATCTTGGTGGCTTTGTGATGGTTGGAGGATCCACTTAAGAGAAGATGTTTCTTTAATTTGTTGTGACATTTATTAGAATCGAGGTTGTATAAAGGTTGACCTTGACAACCCACCTTTTTTTCTTTGTTTTTCCTATATAGTGAAACCCAGCTGCACCAACCTATTATCTATTATTTCAATTTGAATTAATTGGCATGTTTAGTCAATGTACATATTAGAACTACATGATTTTTTTAGGTTTCTTTAAGTGAATTTTGATCTAAGGCCTAGATTTCGGTAAGCTCTTTATGCCTTAGATTTTCTTCCCTAACTTAATAATCAAACTAATAATTAACACAACTCATAACCTCACCTTTAAGCCTATGAATTAATCAACTAAAAGATTTAGAAATAACTAGGTTTGTGATGGATGTACAACAATCATGCATACATATTATCTTTTTTCTTGAACATGAGAGAGCTTCACTGATTACACGATAAGGGGGAGTGCAAAATCTCTGATAATAGTCCTCTTGAGTGAAGAACACCCTTCTCGTAGAGTGACCCATAATCTTATTTTATCATGCATGTAGACATACTTGCCGACCCAAACTTGAGTCCAATTTGGGAGTCTAAAACTTATAAAATGATGTAATTTTATTACATTAGTCTAGGGCATTATTTATATCATTCATGATCTGGAGTCCTAAGGAGTTAGTTTAGTCTCTTAGGTTTCCATTCTTAATAAACAACATCTTAACCATATTGCATTCATGAGATTTGGCCACATAATTTTAACTCATAGGAGGTGTTAGCTGGCAGCCATTCCAACTAGTTGTAAGTCTAGAAGAGGTAAGATGGATTCATTCTCCCTGGTGGAAATGAATCCATATATCCCATATTTCCCTTGTTAGACTAGGTCAAGCTCTTAGCTTTTGTTAGAGAACCTTAGTTCTAGAATGAGGTCATCTATTTCTCCTTTGTTATAGTTATAAATCTTCTTATATTAGTAATTTCCACAATCATGAGTTATTGAGATATGAATCTTAGCTTTCTAATAAAATATAAAGTAAATAATACTAATTTTAATTTTAAAAATATAAAGCCTCACCATAGGATAAACTAAAGTACTCACTAAGCTTTCTAGCATGAGCACTTCCTACTCATCTATCTTTACACTCTATTAAGAACTCTTTCTACTTGAGTTTTCTTATTTACTCCTAAAAATCATCAATCATTTGCTTCAAACTTTTAAATCTATAGGGATGTTAGCTGACCACTTTAATTGAGAGTTTTCTTAGAGATTCATATTTCTTATGATGCAATTAATTATGGGGGCTTTCCCTTATATAAAACTTAAAGAACCCGTCATAAAAAAAAAACACAACCTTACTTCATCTGTGTAAGGTGAGGAAAAAAAATCTCAAGTATACATAGACCCATCAGCCTTAGGAGTCTTATTAGATGATTAAGTATATCATAGAATGATATTTCTATTTTTTGAGATAGAATATTATTCCTTGATGTTGTACTTGATCATTTAAATAAGTACCTCCAAGATCTACATGATGTCTCCATTACTATTTATAAACAAAACACCTCATATCAAAACCAAGCGATAAATTAGATGCATACTGAATTAGCATCTTAAGAGACCAAAATCACTTCCACACAACTCTTCTTTGCTTTAATGTAAGCATAATTTTAGCTTCGGGCTTTAGGATTCTCCCAATACCAACTTTAACTAGCTTCAGCATCCTTCTTTTATAGTACTCATATAAGTCCATTCAAATCTTCAAATTATATTTTATTTTTTCATTTATGTCCATCACATTATTTAAATATTATCAAAAATATTCTTCTTGATGTGCATCACATGTAGGTTGTGGCATATTTAATTTATACTCAAATATGATAAATCCCAAAAAATACCACACTTTATCCAATTATACATAACAACATAATGTGATAACCTAGACTCTGATAATATAAGTACATTTATATTTTTTTTTGTATCGATTACACCCTCTCCATAAGTCATCTCCAGTCAGTTATGGAGGTGGAGTTCTATTTATAACTCTATTCTTCATGAATGCCTATTTGTTTCTTTTAAATGGATGATTTATAGGTAAAAATATTCTGATAATAAAATCATGAATTTTTCCATCGTGCATCAATGTAAATGATTTTAATGGCTCTATACAATATGGGAAAACTAACTTTCCTATTATGCTATACTTTAATAACATGTCAAATGTTAAAAAATCTCTAATTATTTATATTAGTGCTGCCCTCATTTAAAAATTTTACTTTTTTAAGATATCATATGTCAGCACACTATCTTCTCATAAAAGTTTTAGATGATCTATTAGTAGTTGCAAGTACACACCTATTTTAAAATTTGGATTATATGGCATGAGAATAATAAGTTTGAGAAATAAACAAGGGCTTATCATGTAGATCTATAGAGGAATATTATATGACATAATAATAACTAACCAACATGAGTAAGATGCAGTGGCTTGATTGTAAGGCATAATATATCAACACATAATCCCAAGCATATATATTTTTGGTTTAGTAACAAAATCTAGATATATATGATCAAAGTACTTCCATGCTTCTACATATTTGATGGATGACTCAAAATATATGTTCACATAGTATATTAAAATCTGTCTTAATATTCAATAATCTAGTTACCGTAGATAACTCTAAAAGAGTGGTACATCCATGCCATAATGGTCTTTGCACTATACTTAATAAATCATAAAATTGTTTAGCAATAACATTGAGAGCTTCTTTTATAGTTTCTTGAAATTATGGTCCAGTTGCATATGACCATCTCTTCATATCTACTTTGGTTCATTTGTACTAGTTGGTGCATAATTAGTTGATGCGTAATTAGTGAGTATGAAAGAGAGCTTCACATTTACCATGTGATGTCAAAATTCAGTAAATCTAATTGGATGCAAATCAACTCTAACAACATCTGGCATTAAAATTATCTAGTTTTATGCTTCACACATGAACATTTGAAATTTTGCTCATTCATAAAAGATGCTTGCTGATAAGTAGTAGAGATAAATTATTCAACCCCTTCAATAAATTCTTCAGTAATTGTTTGTCATCTAGGAAGAAGTCTATTATATATTCATGACCTCTATGCTTTGATATCGATATTTACTATCAGAGAGATTATTAAAAATTCATGGCCATTAGTATACATAAGTTAATGCAAAATTCATAAATAAGCATATATAGTATTCATGATTATTGTCAAATTAAATATAACATCTTTATAATCATAAATTAATCACTTTATCTTTAAAGGTATTATTAATTGGGTGAGAGGTTATGCATGGGGGAGGCTGAAAGGACCCTTTTGGGCTAGGCCAAGTTTAGGATGGATAGTTGAGATGGTTTGGGTCATTCATAAATGCTTGAAATGATTATAGATTGACAAATGAGGGGTTTAGCAAAGTTGCCCTCATCGCCTATTTTATCTTACTAGATTAGGGCAATCTCTTCAGGTCAAAAGGAGGGCTCAACCCATATTTTGAGCAATCCCACCTTAGATTGGTCATATGGTATTCATGGTCAAAGTTAACCTATGGTGACACTCTTGAGCCAACCCAAATAGGTTGGGTTGAGTTGGGTGAATGACTAGGGAGTTTAACCATGCCCATAGTTCTCATGATTAGAGAGTTTAAACATGTCCATAAGTCTAGAGGTTATATGAGTGAAGTATCGACTAAGGAATGGTTTAACCTATGCCTAGGAGAACCACTAAATCAAATCACTAAGGAAGTTCTAATGCTAAATGACATCACAAGACTTTCATACGGTCTAAATTAATCCACCTCGATAATAGATGCTTTTAAACATATCACTATTTCAATACCTAATAACCTCAAAATAAAAATAATTTAAACATATCAATTTTATATTATCAAATATTCATTTTGAAAATAAGTAATTTTTGCATTGGATTTGTATATCTATTTAATATAAAACAAAATATAATGAAATCATCAGAGTTGTTAAAAAAATCAATTCCTAATGTAAAAGGAAGGAAATATAAATAAAAAATCATAAATAAATTCAAGCAACAGTGAATGACAACCAAGTAACTATGGCATCACAAAAATAATAAATACATAATAAACATTAAAAAAGCTATAGGAATGAGAGAAAGAAATGTACATCAAATCTCATGAAAATTTGTGAGAAGCCTCACAAAAAATGGTGAGAGAATGGGCTGATGGTGAAGAGTGGGCAGAGATGGCTTGATGATGGCAAGCTGAATGCAAGGAAGAAGGTCGAGATTGTGATATTATTTTATCATTTTTGATGGATTTTTCTAGCATACTTGCTGCCAGAAATAGTATTTACTTATCTCCAATGTATTTTTCTGGTAGATTAAATCTCATAATTTAAAATTTTAGCTATCTCTGAAAAGTTTTTTGACTGATTAACCATCGAAAAATTTTCTTACAAAAATTTCAATAGAATTTTGGTCAAAAAATTTATGGTGGCATGATTATAGGAAAATCTGCTGGCAAGTTTGGCGAAACATTTTTCACTAGAAATGATGTCTATAGATTGCCTACTTCTTGTAGTGTTAGTAATTAGGATGGGATCAAAATTATTCATATAACAAAATTTCAAGATGTAATCGTGAACAATAAGTACTTTTTATGTTAAACGTGCATTATTTTTAAGATTTTACTTTAAGATTTGGATTGTAGTAATTACTAGTTATTATAGTCACACGTGCGCTTACTTTTATCTGATCATTGTTCTGAAAAATTTGTAAGGGTTATCTCAATTTCTTAATACTAATAAAAGTTATTTGATGTTTGCAAAAAAAATAAATTCCTTTTGAAAAAAGCTTTTATTTGAAGAATTCTATTTAAACGATCTTGTAACTTTGTTAGTCTTTTTTCACCAACTTGTAATAATCTTATAAAATCAACAATTGTGGTGACCTTTAAGTCCATAATCTCTTCAATTGTTAACTCAATTTTATTAAACTCTTGCATCCATTAGGCATAAACTTTTTTCAATAGCTTGAATTTCTTCCAAAATCTTAACATTCCTCTAGAATTAGTTGATTATACTTGACACTGATGTGAAATAGTTCAATACATTTTCAGGAGAATTGTTTTAACCTTCAATTCTTTTATTAGAAGAAATTTCGAGAATCTCGCATGCTTCTATCAAAGTGATAACCCCAATAGCTTTCTTGAACTCTAATTCATTTATTGATTAAAAATTAAACTACTAAACATTTTTTACCTTTCTACCATATCTCTTGGAGATAATCTCTTTATTAGGTGGTGAAGGTGACATGTTGTGACTCTATAGTTTGATCCTGATAGCTGAATTATATAAGCAGCTAGAAGTAGTTTGTACTCGTTCATTTGATTCGAGCTATAGACAGTTTAACATTTGTAAACTAGAATGAAATCAGTAATCTTAGAAACATCAGAAATAATTTATAGAAACATCAAAAGTCCAGAAGACACGACAATCTTAAAATTTCATGAGAATCAATCGTAACTAAGGCAAGAAAATTTGCAAACAACTTAATTATTCTCACGAAGGAAATGAGCATATGGCTTGGCTTTAAGAAGAAGATTGTATTTCTTGTGTGCGTTAATCCCGAAAGATTCAGTCATATCAAGCACCTCTTTTTTCTTCTCGTCCGGTGCTTCCCAATCAAAAGATAGCAGCAATTTGCCGAGCACGCACTCGATGGTAAGAGTGGCAAAATTAATCCCCGGGCATCCTCTTCTACCTGAACCGAAAGGCGTGAATTCAAAGTCCTGCCCTCTGAAATCAACACTAGTACAGTTAAGAAATCTCTCAGGCCAAAACTCCTCAGGCTTTTCCCAATATTTCGGGTCTCTTGAAATCGTCCACACATTGATAAAGAGCCTTGTTCCTTTAGGAATTACATAGTCATGTAATTTAGAGTCTTCCATTGCCTCTCTAGGAACAAGTGCAGGGATAGGAGGATGCATCCTTAGTGCTTCCTTGATAACTGCCTTGAGGTAGTTCATTTTTTCGAGGTCTTCCTCTCTGACAGCTTGACTAGAACCTAGAACTTTCCTGACCTCTTCTTGTGCTTTGCTCATAACTGATGGATGGGCTATGAGCTCTGCCATGGCCCATTCTATTGCTATGTATAGTGTATCTGTACCAGCAGCAAACATTTCCTGTGGGCAAACAACAGAAGTTAGATATATATATATATATTTTTTTTTGGAATGGGTATCCACCCAACACCCCACCCATCTTGTTGGTGATGTCATGACTAATCCCACGGAGCGTCACATTAAATCACACCACACGTCTTCACTGATTTTCCCACCTAAATATAAACGCCTCCGAAAGTTAGATATTTGGTTAATGTGGCTTTTGAACTAACGAGTTCGTTAGTTGGAGGAGATATTCTTCGAGCAAAATATTTATCGAGACATTTGAAACCTTGGGAATAGATATAGAATATATAGTTACATCCCTATTTAGATTTAGAAAAAAAAAAGAGTGCTTCTTTACATCTTGAAACTGTCATATCTGATGTTCAACCAATTACTTATTATATATCTAATAATATTAGATTAGAAGATTATTTTTTATAAATAATTTGGATTACTTCAAACCTGTTTCGAATCATTGTGAAGAAAATAAAAATATATTTCACGTGAAATATCGTTATTTCACATTATTATTTAGATATTTTAAGAGTAGGGATCCATCTGAATGAACAACTAATTATATTTAATATATTTATTTATATTATCTTTTTATGTTTATGTTATTTTTATTATGTTTGATTTACTTCTTTTTTTTGGGATTAGGATTTTTTTTTTTTTTTTGTGGAATTTTGTCTGAGCTTAATCTTTTTCTTTTCTTTCATTTGAATAGTGAAGCTTTCAATATCGAATCTTAGGTTAAATAATTGCCTTAAAAAAGTTAAGTGTAGAGCTTACGTACCCAAATAAGCGCCTTGATGCTGTCCTTGTCCAATCTGAAGCCACTGCTTGTGCCATCATCCTTGTTAAGTGAAAGCAAAACATCGACGAAGTCAATAAATTCATCATTTTGTCCTCGGCTTCCATCAGCATATTCCTTCCTACGAACGGCATGATCCTCCAAGACTCGCTCGAGAAACACATCGACCTTCTCAAAGTTCTTCCTCAACCTTGCATTCAAACCAGTGAGACTATCAAGCCAACTAAGCCAGGGAATATAATCCTTCATGGGAAAAGATCCAAGCAATACTGAGGCCTCCATCAGCATCTCTCGAAACTTATCGTCTCCTGAATACTTTTTCCCTAAGGCCACCCTGCAAATAATATCATTGGTGAGCACCATAATCATCTTGCTCAAATTCACCGGGGATGGCGAAGTGGCTTTGATGCTCGAAAGAAGAAGAGACACTTCCTCATCGATCACCGACCGGAACGACTGAACCATCTTAATGCTTAAAAGGTGGACGACACAGATCCTTCTCATCTGCCGCCAGTGCTCGCCATAGCGAGCAAAGGCGACGTCGCTGCAGTTGTAAAAGAGCCGGTTAGCGATGCTTGAAGGTGGTCGGGTGGAGAAGATGAGGTCTTGGGTCTTCATCACTTGTTCGGCTAAGTCGGCAGAGGAGACGACGACGGCAGGGATTGATCCGAGGTGGAGGAGAAGGATGGGGCCGTACTTTTTGGAGAGAGAGTGGAGGGAGTGGTGAAGAAAAGGGCGGAGCTGGTGGAGATTTCCTAGGATGGGGAGAGCAGGTGGAGAAGGGAGGAGGTTGCTGCAGGTTTTCCTTTGCAAGAGTTTTGACAATATGAGAATGAGGAGGACACTAGTGAAGGAAAGCACGGGTATCATTATGGTGGTGTTGAGTGGTAGGGGTTGGAGTGTAATGGCCATTCAGATGTTGGGCTTGCAAGAAGGAGAGGGATTGCTAGTGAATATATGCATGCCTGCGAGACAACTGAAAACGAAAAAAATAAATTATTTATGTAACAGGCCACCCTCTTGTGATCGAGTTCTATATTGGGGCGGACGGGCTGAATAACAATTATTGTATAATTGTAAACAGAAAGAAGAGGTCAATAACACAGAAAATCAGCGAATCAACCCCAAAATAAGAGGCATGCCCCGCCAAACCACGAAACTAAAGGGCCACCACTATCAATAGAAAAAGCATAAAACTAAGATTCAAAGTATAAGGTAAAAAAGGCTCAAGCTCAAATCAAAAGAAATATCAAGTGAAATCATTCAACAAATGGGGCAACAAAATATGTGAACATCCAACTTCTAAGAAGGGTTAAAATCACATAAGATGGTACCAACTAAAGAAAAGAACAATATAAATATCATAGTCATCATATAGCCAATATAAGCAACAAAGGCAGTAACAAAGAATAAAATTATGAGCATCCAACATTCAAGAAGGTATACAATCACATAAGATGCAAAAAAAAATGCTATATGAACATCATAGCCATTAGAGCCAACATAAGCATCATGGGTAACAACAAAGCCAAAATGATACCAAAAGAAGCCTATACAATCAACCACCAAAAAGGAGAAACCAAGAAGATAATGGCACCAGCCAAGACAACAAAAACACCATCTAGCAAAAGAACAAAGAGGTTCAGAACAAAGCATCCAGAATCTAAATTCAGCCAACAAAGGGGAAATAAACAGGAACAACCTAAAACAACACCACACCCCTCAAAGAACACCAACAAACCAACAACACAAAACCCAGAGGATCAAATAAAGGAGCCACCAGCAGCCAACTAGAAAAAAAGATCCAAAAGATGCACCGAGAAAAATAAGCAGAGAAGGGAAGCTAAAAATAGAAAAGAAGAGATCAACAACACAGGAAACCAACAATTTGAGAGTCGAAAAGTTGAGAGAGGTGAGAAGTCAAGAAAGCCAAAAGCTGAGAGACGAGAAGAGAAAGAAGATAATAGGGATTAGGGCGGCTTGAAGAGTTACGGTTGAGGGCATCGGGGCGCTTCGCGAGAACATAATAAAGAGAGTAGGGCTAGCGGTGAGTTGTGAGCGGGGATTATTTTTTATTTTTTCGTGAGTCACAGACTCACAACTCGTGACACTCGATCCTCAACCCGTCGACGGACCACGGGCCAGTCGATCCAATTTGAAATTCGGTTTAATTGGTGTTTTTATTTAAAAAATTCTGAACAGATCCATAAACCCATAACCAAAAATAAGTAAAATTAAAACTAAAATCCATATAAAAATATATTAAACCGATCCAAATTAAAAGATTCGGTTCAGTTTAATTTGGATTTTCAGTTTTAACAGAAGAATTCCTTCATCATCGCATGTGTCGTTTCCCTTCTATGGACGTATTTTGGCGTCCAAAAGCCTCATGTTTCTCCCTCATTCTGCTCTGCTTCTATTCAAGAAAAAGAAGCATGATGTCATGAATGTAATTGTCTTTCCTCCTACCACCTTTGCGCACATCAATTTGTGTAAATCCATAAATCCACCTGCCAACGAGATTTACTAAATTCAAGATTTAAGACAAAATGAAGGAGAAATATGATTTAAAATTCTATAAGATTAAAGTTTCTATTTTTGCTGTTTGGCAGGATTTATGTTAAAACTTGCTCAAATCTGATCAAGAAAAAAAAATAACATCTATAGTTTTCCTTCACCATCCATATAGATAAAAGAGATCACACTGCTGCTCACAGGTGATGCCACTTCTCCTCCACTCCCCTGTTTCTTCTTCCCATCTAATACTTCTCTCCATGGATGCTGTGACAAAAGGCAATGATGAAATAATTAATTTTGATAAAGATGCATTTTTAATTTTAAGTTAATATTTTAGGTGCTATTTATGTGAATAACAAAGTTTAAGTGCTAAATATGTAAATTCTAATGTTTTTGTGCTTTGTGTAAATCCTATAGATTTAATTATATTGAAACATACAAACAATATTCTTTTATCAATTTATTCATATCCTATAATTCCTAATATGATAATTATGTATCCTAATGATTTTTATCTCAACCTTTGAAGATGATATTATGGGTTAAATCTACTCATATGGTTACTAAATAAATAAATAAAAAGTCAAACCCATATTGTTATTCAAATCATTAAGAAATAACCTTGCCAAGAAAGAGAGGAAACTTTTTAAAGTCTTTTAGGCATGTTTAGTGAGTTATGTCTAGCTGCTTAGACGTAGAGAAGAGTAGGAGTAAAAAAATATGTAAAACCTAACTATTATTGATAGAATGTATACATCTATATGTTTATAAAAGTTTTTAAACAAAGTTTTATGCAATCCTAACAAAGATAGGGATGATAGTTAACATACCATCAGCTTTAGGCATGGAACCATTGATTTTTCCTTCATCTTCAACATTCTACAAATACAAGAACTTAATTTGGTCACCACTTTAGATAACACTTTTTTTATGTTTTTAGAAAGAGGCTCGAAGAGATATTATTATATAAAGTTGGCAAAGCTATTTAAGTTGCAAAAGATTCTATTAAGTTTAATCTTGTATTAAAGAAGGTGAAGATTGAAACCACTTAAAGAAGGTGAAGATTGAATCTTGCTAGAAAGTATAGTACTTAATGAGGGGACATTTATTTAGAATAAAGTCATAGTAGAGAAAACACCGAATGAGTATGAAGTCTAAATATAAATTAGCATTAGTGGAGTTCAAATAGATTAAGGCAGAAGTTGCTTCCTTAGAAAAGCTAACTTGAGCTTGTGGTGGGTATTAACTAGAACAATTATAAGGTTGAGATTGCTAGTAATTTTTGTGGCCTTTATAGAGATCCCAATAACCACAATAGATAATTTAACATGAAGCAGTCCTCAATAAGATTAAGATCTAGTGGTCCTTTAAAGATGGTATCTTCTATAAGCAATATTAGTTCAGTAGGGATCTCCTTTGTAGGTCAATAGGATTCTAGAATTCAATATTCTCTTACTTGATTTCAAAACTCTTGGGACTGTTATGGCATAAGACTTATGAAGAGGCAAGCTCTATAACTTACAAACAAATGCATTGCTAACTAATTGATATAATTAATAGCCATATTGAGGATTAAGATAACACGCTGCTGCGAATAACAATTATAGGTCAATGGTAAACTCTTATTAGATTTTTGTTTTTTATTACAGAATAATCACACTTACCCAAGCACAGATTCTGATATAAATTTGCATGAGGGCTTAGTATTTTTTTCTTCAAAATTACAATAGAATAAGTTATTTTAATGAAAATAAAATAATCAAACTTAAAAAATAAAGGCATATATATTATAATAAGTGGAAAAAAGCTTTGCCAACTAATTGATATAAGTAAGAGCAATGATGGGAAAATTGATAGTTCAACATTAATAAATACTAATGCAAGTATAAAATAGCCTAATGTTGAGACCATTATGCTAATGATAGAACTTAACAAGATAGACTAACATAGAAAGCAAATAAGCCTCAACTCCTTAGGATGTAACTTTTCGCATTAAAGAGGAGTTTTAAAATGGTCATAAGTAAAGAGAATCAAAGGTGACTAGTGTTTAGGAAAATTAACCTAAGATTTAAACTATCATTTGTACAAGCTAGTTTGAGGTACTATTAATGGAAGTTACATCATTGAACAAAGTAATTACAACCCTTGTAGCTAATGTTATGGTTTAGAAGGTCAAAGATTTTTTTTTCCAAGCCAACATGTTGTGGCAAAATTAAGTGTAGACCATGGTCAATGACTCAATAACCATCTTGTGGAATTTCCCGACAAATTTATTTAAGGGATTCATCAAGAAGTTGGCATTGTTAAACATATATTGATTTGTTAAGGAAGCTCTCAGAGGTAATATATTTGAAACAATTTTTGGTGGAGATTGAATTCATGCTAAATAAATGATTCAATATGGCATCATGTTTATAGAGCTTGCCTTTGACCATAGGTTACATAACTTGTTGGATATTGCTAAAATATTTTTGTGTGATGAGTCCCATAACATGTAATTTTCTTTGAGTGGTTCTTTGAAGAGTTGGTTTCCTTTTTATTATAGTTCACCAAAAATATTAATAGCTTGTTAATTTCAATCAATTTTAAGTTTTCATTTGTTCTTTTATGCAATATGTTTTTTAATGTAATAAGAACTTATTATGAATGAAATTGAGATTTCTGTCATGATCTTATACTCACTAATATTAAAGTGATAAACATAGTTAATAGAACTTATTTGTTTTGTTTTCCTTTTGATATTTAAAGTCTAATATTGTCTATTACTGAGAAATTTGCCTTAAATATTAAAGTCAAACTTCATTAATTTAGTTACAAAAAGTACTATATATGCATTAAATTTAACATTTAGATAATATTATTAAAGTTGATAACATTTTTGGGAAATTCTTTAAGAATGTTATTGTGATTTCAAATCTAGCATTTGACTTGGATTCCTTCAATGATGCTAAAGAGGTTGGTGTGATTTTACCACCCTAATTAGTATTATCATGATTTCTTCCCCTTTAGAAAATGATGTAATTTATAGGAGTTAAGAAATGAGGTTAACTGAAATGATCATCTTAATAATAGATGATTAATTGAGTTTGTCTCTTTCAATCCTTACAATATGTGAGGGAAGAAAGTAAATTTCATGGAGGGATCTTAAATTATAAATAATATAAAAGCCTCTTAACATTGAAGAGTTAAGGGTAAAAAGCTTGATGTCCATCCCATAATTTTTTTAAATCCACACTATTAAGATGAATTGGCACTATGACTATAAGTGAACAAGTGCACTTAATGAACAATTCAATATTTCTTTTATACAATACTCATTTATTTTCATTTATTTGCATAATTAAATAAACTTGAACCAAAATTTAAAAGATCATCAAAAAAATCAACAACATTGGGTAATGTCACTCTTATTCATCTATGTAGTGAAAATATTTGTTTGTTGTTTAACAACCAGTATAATAAAATCGCAATAAAATGTTTATAATCTTCATTTTTTTTAAAATAAATGAGGTTTACTACCATTCTCCATGTGTTGCTTTAGTCTTTAGGACTTATTCTTATAATAGGACTCCTTAGTAGATTTCTCTTGCTAGTTTATTAATTCACTATAGTAAAGACTAACCCTAAAAGTTTGAACCAAGAAACCCTATGTTTAGGTGGTATCTTATAGTAACCCTAGATCTACTTTAATATTGGACCTTTTTGTAAGATTTTCTTTTAGTTTTAAATAAACTCGATCCTAGCTCATTATAATAAGTTGGAAGAGCAATTATAAGATTATTTATAATCTAATAGCTTATAAGAAAACCAAATAAAATCTAAATTGAAACATAAGGTATTCTGAGTCACCTCCCTTGGACCACCCAAATTATCCTAATCTATGTCTAACCCAAAACTCATCTTAGAAGTTCAAAATTTCTATTATGCTTGGCCAACCAAGTTTGGATAAATCAAGTCAACTTATAATGTTCTAATGGCACCCACTCAATTAAAAGCAATCTTTTATTTTAAGAAATTGATTTTTAATGAACTTAATAAATTTATAGAACATAAAAAATTTACTTAGAGGATATTGAAACTCTTAAACCCTTGGTTAATCCCTTTGATAAGATAACCCATTAATACCCATTAAGAATTTTTAAAGTATCAATTAAGTTTGGGTTTTACATAAAGTAGTTTTTAGTGAACCTAGGTAGTTTTGAGGTTCACAAGGAGCTCTGTTTCAGCTCTTAAGACCTAATTTAAGCTAAATAAGTCATGACACATTAGTGATCCATTAAGGTCATAATGAATCAAATTCACCCAAATTAAATCTAGTTGTAACAAAATTTGGCTAAACATTTTTAATGTCCTATGCAAGCTCTCAAACAAGTATACCTAAGTTATTTTGACTTGGTCTAAGGCTGAATTAAACTAAACCAAAAGATACATGCACACTAATTAACCTCTTAGTGTAGTTTCAAAAGACCATAGTCGATGTCTAGTTGTTCTTAGCTAGTATGAATATATTTGGACTAGTCAAAACACTGTCATAGCTTTAAATCAGAAAAATCATGGATTATTATGGTGACAAAAATTATTCTTTAACTAACTCTCTACCTATCCCTAAACACTAAAACACTCAAATTCACTTGGTAGCTCCCTAATGGCTCATTCATAACTATTTTAATTGTAAAATTCTAAAGTTATTATTAGATTATATGGGAATGCTCTAAGATTAGTCTATAAATAACCTTATTCTCAATTGAAATTTGTTCTCTCTCTCATGCTTGGTTCACTCCAAAAAGTTTTAGTGATTATATCCCTTTAAACAATCAAGCTCTTGTGAGCTAGGTTTAGTGAAATTAATCCAAAGCATCCGAGGCTATCCTAGACTTTAGTACCTTCATTAAAATTCATCATTTTGATCAAATAATGCTAAATGTATAATAATTCTAACTCAAATAGCTCAAAAAATATATATTATTAAACTTAATTTAATTCTAATTTTATACTTAATGAAGAAAAGTTAAAACCTCAAAAGATTTGTCCATATAATATAAAAGATTGGGTTTTATAGATCCTTTTTAATGTCTTATATTTGAGAAATTCACATTAATTGTTTAGATTGAAGGGATTTACATGAATAGTCTTTATCTTGGCCTTGAGGGAGGACATGATATGATCATTATCCATTTTATTTATTTAGCATGGAAGGTGGTGATCTTATTGTATTATAAATGTTCCAATCCTTCTTTTATTACCACAAGATTGAGATAAATCATTTGATCTTAGAATGGACAGTTGAGATCAAATTTGTAGATTCCTTTTACACCCATGCAATAAGACTGAATCAAAGCACACATCCTAGATAAGAATTAAGGAAATAAAAGGAAAATTAAAAGAAAAAAATACTCAAACTAAAAAAATTCATAATAAATTCAATTTATGTTTTAAGAATAGAAATAAATAATTTATGAATTTAGTAACTAGAGGGAAACCATAAACAATATCTCAAAATAGTAATTTTTATTTGAATATAAAAACTAAATAAATGAAAATAAATATTTAATAAGTGAACTAACATTGTCATTGTTGGTTCCCAAGCCCCATATGGTAAAAGTGGCTGGTTGTGTTAGGTAGTCAACAACCAATGTAAAATTTACTAAAAAAACCAAGACATGTTATTTAATATTTCATGTCAATGCTAAAACATTCTTTAAAAGTGAAGCATTGTATGACCTGAATATAGTGGAAAATGTGCAAGGGTCGATGCATTGACACCTAGATGCAGTATTATATAAGTAAGAGTTCCCATATTATGGATGAATGTCGGTAAAGAAGCAATCCATAAAACTAGACTTAGGATAGGAACTTAGAATAAAGATACTTGTACAAATAAATCAATAAAATTAATAGATATTATGGTTCATAGAAAGATAAATATCCCATGTATTCAAGAAACTAAATTGATTGGAGTAACTGATGAAGAAGGTAGGATCAAATTAGATTTGTTTTAGCTTTTGACTTTAGAATTGCTAAAACTTTATTTAAGAAAAGAGATAAAGCATATTATAACTTATAAGAATGAGCCTAAAAAATGCAAATTAATTATTTTATGGTAAGAAAAATAGATCATTTAGATTATAAGACCATTTCAAGTGAAAGTTTAAGCACCTAGCATCAACTATATACTAGTTTTGGATTTTAAGATGAAGGGTTAGAAGATAAATAATAAATCAAAATATTATTCTACAATTAAATTGGGGCACTTAAAAAATAATAAAAATATTTAAAAAATAAGCTATAATATCTTAGATTTTGAAATATTTATGAGGAAGATAATGTTACATGGGAAAAAGAAGCATGCCATATTAAACAAGTTATAAAATTGTGCTTGGAAAAACAAAAAAGAAAAGCTCTTATTAATAAAAATAGGTGGTGGACTCAAAATGTGCAAGAAAAGATAAAAATAAAAATTTTATTACAAAAATTGATTTAGATGCAAAAACTTAAAGAATTGAGAAAGAAAATAGAGTGGCTCATAGGGGTTCTAAGAAAGTAATATGTGATACAAAAAATTCAGCATTTAGTGATTTATATAATCGATTGGATACTAAAGATGGTTAAAGATGTGTGTATAAGTCAACCAAGCAAAGAGATAGATTAAATAAAGATATAGTTTAATTGGATACTAAAGATGGCTAACGATGTGTATAAGTCAACCAAGCAAAGAGATAAATTAAGTAAAGATATAGTTCAAATGAAGTACTTTACGAAAGAAGATAAAAAAGTACTTTTTTTTATAAGAGGATATTGAACATAAATGGATGAGATATTTTAATAAACATTTTAATAAACGTTATAAGATTATGATTAACTTCACCTTAGTATCCTAATTGAAAATAGAGACTTTTATTTTTGTCATCGTATTAGTAAAACCATTGTTGGAGAGGCTTTAAAGAAAATGAAATGTGGAAAAGTAGTGGACCTGATAATATTCTAATATGTGTAAAAATTATTAGAAGATCAAGTAATTCTTTTAGCTTTAATTTTTTTAATATTATTTTAAAGACTATAAAGATGTTAAATGAGTGAAGAAAAAAGTTTGATGGTTTCTATTTTTAAGAATAAAGGTGATGCACAAGAGTATGCAAATTTTAAAGGAAATAAGTTAATGTATCACATTAAAATTATAAGAGAGTACGATGTGGTACAAATGATTTTTTAAAATTAATTTAGTTTCATACTATGCAGGTCTACTATAGATGTTATACATTTGTTTAAGAGGTTTGATGGAGACATATAAAGAAAGTAAGGAGGATCTACATATGATATTTATTGATTTAGAGAAAGCAAATATCAAAATTTCAAGAGAAGTGCTTTCAAGAGTTCTTGAAAATAATTGAGTTAAGATTGTTTATATTTAAGTTATTAAAGAGATATATATTGGAACTATTACTTGTGTTCAAACACAAGGAGAATTAACCAATTATTTTCATATTTCACTTGGATTACATTAAGAGTTGACTTTAAGCCCATATCTTTTTTTTTAGATATAGATGTTCTTATTAGACATTTAAAGGAGGATGTACCTTAGTGTATGGTTTTTGTTGATAATATTCTTCTTGTTGATATGACTAGAGAAGAGTTCAAGAGATACTTGAATTATGGAGGTCAATCTTAGAGTTTAAAACTTTCATTTAAGTAGATCTAAAACTGAATACATAGAGTGTAATTTTAGTTTACGAATATCTAGTGGTGGGGTTGTGAAAATGGGTGATCAAGTCATCAAAAAAAGTGAATTTTAGATAGCTTGAGTTTATTATTCAAAGTAATGGTAAAATATATGGAGATGTGATTGGCGAATTCAAGTTGTGCGATAGAAAAGTATCACTTAAATTTTAAGAAAAATTATAAGATGGCGGTGAGACTTGCAATGCTTTAAGGCATAGAATGTTGGCTAGTAAAAAAGAAGCATAAAATTTAGTATTATTGAGATGAGGATGCTCAGGTGGATGACTTATCCTTACACTTAGAGACAAAATGTAAAATAAATATATACATGAAAGGTTGGAGTAGCTCTAATGATAGATATGATTAAAGAGAGTTTACTCTGATAGATTGGTCAAATAAAATGTTGGATGTGCAATGAGCTAATTAGGAGAGCAGATGCATTAGATATAGGCTATGTTAAGAAAGAAAGAGGTAGAACCAAAAGATTGGTTAGGAAGTTTAAAAAATGACCTCATTTTATTAGAATTAAATAAAAATATGACATTTAATAGGACATAGTGGAGAAAATAATTCATTTAGCTAACCCCACATAGTGGGATAAAGGTTGTTATTATTGTTTATTTAGTGAACTAAATGACCTTGGATAAACCTTATATTTATATTAGATGACCACTAAAATACTCCTAGCTATTATAAAGTCTACTATTGTGCTTTGACACATAGATCAAACCTTTTGGAATTTCTAAGTTTATACAGAAGAAAAAAACCTTAATTTGAAAAATTACGATTAATAAAAATAAAGCTTAAAAACCCCAAATCAATATTTGGATTGCTTCTCTAGTCATGCTTAATAGAAAGTGATTCATTAATATTAAATGACGTCATATCATCCCCATTAAATCCATTTCTAAATAAATAAACCTTAAATAATAAAGTAAATTCTAAAAATCCAATTGATATTTAAATAGCTTAAACTATTTTGTGAATTATCTTTGAATTTACAAAAGCTTAAGAGTTAAATTTCTCTCAGATTTGCATTTATTTGGTTAAACATTAGTTAATCCTAACTCAAGTGTAACCTAGGTTTCCTAATTACCTTATAATTTTGAGAAATTCATAAAACAGTCAAATAATTTTTAAAATTTTTAAAATAAGTTTTCTTGGAAGTTAATTAAATCACAAAATTAGAGAGAAATCTTTCCCAAAATTCTAATGTTCTAAAATTCCCTTACTAATGGATAATGGTTTTAATTAATTAGTGACTCATAAAAAATTATAAATATATCCAAATTAGCTCAAGTTTTTTGAGTTTATTTTTTAGGTCATCCCTAATCTATGGGTTAAATGCCATGAACATTCAAGCTTATTTATTACATCAATTAATCAATCCGAGGGCATGGCCTAATTTAAGTTTCTTAATTACCCAAAAACTTCTAAAATATACAAATAATTCTATAAAAAATTTAAAATTAAAATAACGTTTTTTGAACCTTTAACAAACCCTGAAATTAAATTTTTTTTAAAATTAAAATATAATCCAGAACTCCCCTTTCTTAATCTTTTAAAAGTAAAATTCTCATTAATTCAATAAAAAATATATTGAATAATCTCAAATGAATCTCAAATTTTTAAGAAAGTTTTTTTCAGTTGCTTTCAACTTGTAGAACAAATTTCAAGAATATTTAAATCAATTTGGGATAAATAAACCTAAACCATAACTTCCAAAGGTGTTTTCTTTCATTAATGTCATAGAACTTCAAAAATTCTTTAAAATTTATAAAACATAACAGAAATTTTAAATAAACTAATATTAATGAGCCCACCTCATATGAGATTGATTTTGATGATAACAAACAAATATTCAAATGAACTAATCAAGTTAAATTCAAGTGTACAAAAAAATTCTTCAGCTCTTAGTTCTTTAGTTATATCAAAATGCTAAAGCTATTAGAAATGGACTGAGTATAAATTTTTTTAGGAATAACTATATTAAAGCAAATGAAATGCTCACTAAAATAAAATATATTATTCATTCATTTTAAAACAATATATTTAAAATTATTCATAAACACTATATTTCACATTTACAAATATTCTTTAAAATTATTCATTTTTTGGATAATGTGAACTAAATGCATAAACTATGTTACATTTATTGTGCTTCCATGTAATTGAAATTAAGTTCACATCTCATTAAAATATTTCCATGCTAAAATATGTTCACTATCCATTTATTACTTGCATAAAATCCAATTATCCTAAAATTATCCTTTATATTTTTTCTCTCTCCTATTATCCTAATTTTCTATCTCATATCCTATTTTTCATCCTAAACCTTTTTTGGCCAAATGAATTTTTTCATGATTATTTGCTAAATAAATTGTGTGAGATTTATTCAAATTATTTTCATAATTATCCCATATTTTTCTAAATTAAAAGTTCATTTATTTGAATCTTTAATTTGAATTATTTTTGAATTCAAATTGAATATTCTCTTGATTACATATGCAAATTTGAACTTAGCTCTTTATGGAATGTTATGTGAATTTAGTTTAAATTAATTTAAATTTATTTGAGTTACATCAAATTCAATTAAAATAAGTCATGGAATTATCTTCTTTCATTTTATATAAATTCTATTTTTGAAAACATCCCATGGCCGACCAAATTTTTATTTAAATTCAAATTAAGCTCTTGATAAATAATGATTTGAACTCTCCTAAGATCTGATTTATCATCATTTAATTTGAATTAAGTAAATTAAAATAAGTTTAATCTATTATTGGAATGTAGTTTGGCCGAATTTTCATATTTTTATTGGATTTAATTTAAAATGTTCTAGAATAATATCTTTCCTTCTTTCATTCAATAAATTTCAATTGATTGAATCTTCCATGATATTACATTAAATTCAAATTGAATCCCATCGTGGAATCTCTTTTGGCCGACCCTATCATGCCAATCTATTTAAATAAAATTTCAGATTTTTTTAAAAAGCCGCTCTTGGTCGAATTTCCCCTTCTGATTAAATTGAATTACTTGCCATTTGGATTTTACCCATCCTTGCCTTGGCCAAAATCCCTCTCATGCAAATTGAAATTCAAATTGATTAATTTAAATAATTGTTTCTTACCAAATAAGATTTCCCTCCTCTTTTAGCATTGGCCGAACCCTTCATCATGTAAACTATTTTTATTTTTAATTGATTTTATTTTAATCAATTCCAATTTTATTTTCTCTCCTAATTCCTTCAGCTTCCTTCAACATGGCCAATCCCCATTAACCTCTCAGCCTATATATGTATCTTTTTAGACTAAGGTTAATTTCTTCTTGAATTTTTTCCTCTTGGCTAAACCCTTGTAAAAAATTTTCTCTTGGAGATTTCTCTTGGTGAATCAAGTGCTAACCTCTTAAACATTCTTCCTCTTCCTTCCTTCAAGTGATTGCTTTCAAGTTTGCATAAAAGAACTTAGAGGATGGGTGGATTTCTTTATGGCCGAAAGCTTAATAAGGTGCAATCATTTTATTCTGTGATTTTACATGCTAAGTGACCTTGTTCTTCTTCTTGGCTTGAGTTTATTATGAATTTGGTCAATTTGTTTTGTGCTTAACTTATCTATTCCTATATTTTCTCAAGTTGGCCAAAAGTTTTGCGGTTGATTGATTAAAGTTTGTTATTGCAATTTGTTTTCTCTTCTTTACTCTTACATAATCTAAAGAAAGATTATTTTATTGTTGATTATTTCATATAAAATACTTGTGAGTAACAAGTTTTATTACTTCTAAATCATCTCATCTTTTGCATAAATAATAATTTCTTGAAAATAGAACTCATTTGAGTTGATGTGCTTTCATATTGCATATACATTTGATATTTCTTAAACTCATGTCTCTTTATAATAATTTGATTGGTATAGTTTTTAAAATCATCGTCATGCTACATTTTAAATCATTAACTAAGTCATTTTCATTTTGAGTTATTACACTCTTTTCAAATTCTTTTTAAAGTTTATTTTACCTCATGTACATCTTTCAAGCTTAATCATTGCATTCAAGTTTAAACATCAATTAAAGTGAGCTATCTTTCTTACCTTTGTTTTCACTTGCCTTAATATTATTGTCGTTGGGTGTTAAGAGCAAAATTGTTTTAAAATTGAGAGTTAGATACTTTAATATTCTTCTTTCTTGTTCTCTTGTTGGGTTGTACTTTTGCCCATTAAAGAAAGTTTGTGTTGGGTTGTACTTTCTCGTGAAGGAGAGTACGAAAGATTTGTTCTAATCTCAACTTTGTTTTAGTGAATTCCTTGCCTGGGTGGCTAGGCATGGACGTAGGCCTATTTTGGGGTTTGGTCAAACCACATCTTTTTGTTCTTTTTCTTTACTTTCCTGTACTTTACTTTTTTGTTATTTACCATTTTGTTGTTTCATTTCTCTAATGCATTATTATTAAGTATTTAAGTTTTTTTGCAAAAGTTAAAATTAAGTTTTCTGAAATTTATCTTTAAAACCTAATTCACACCACATGGTCCTCTTGGGTGCTATAGCTTCGTAACAGTTAGGACATCTTTTTAGACTAATGTTATTTTCTATAGGGGTTGTGCCTAAGAGAGCATTGTTATAATAATGCAAATTATAAATGCTATTTTTTCTTGTAGGTGCTTCCATGCTTAAGTCTCTAAGCATATCCCATTAGGATAGGTGGGCTTGGTAACCATTTATGCAAAGATCATATGTTTGATATATAACTATTGGTGTGAATATATGTGCTTTGCTAACACCTAATTGCATATCATAAGATTTTATTCTAGAATTTTAAAATGTAATTGATCCTAGAATTAAGCTAAGATCTATGGAGCTTAGAATTAGTATAAGTAAACTAACTAGTTATTGGTCATAAGCCAGGTTGTATAAGGGTAAAGCTTAGCTGCCCATTTTTCTATTTCTTTTAAGGTGTACAATGGTATTGGACCGTATTGGAATTTTTAATCTAATTTATTTTTACCTGACATGATTTGTTTTGGGGTACACAATTAAACATCATATTTTCCATGAAGTTTCTTTCTATGACTGTTGCAATGAAAACCTGGATTTGCGTTAAGCTCATAGGGAAAAATTAAGTTTTTTATCCAATTAAATTAAATCAACTTAAATAAGAATAAATGCAACTCATAACCTCACCAAAGCCTAAGCATAATTAATAAAAATTACTTCACAGGGTTGTGATGTTAACATCATAAGGCAAATTGAATCACTTTCCTTGATTATGGATCTTCACTCATTGCACGATAAGGAGTAGTGTCGAATAGTTGATAATAATACCCTTGAGTGAAGAACATCTTTTTGTTGATTGGACTATAACGTGATTTCAGCATGTATGTAGGCATATTTGCATACCTAATCTCATTAAACAAAATTGTGAGTCTAAAATTATTTAAAATAAAATTTTATTGCATTAGCCAGGGGTGTCACATACTAATCATAATCTTAGGGTTAAAGAGTGAGTCTAGAATCTTAGTCTTCTTTCCTAATTAATAATAATATAGGTGTCTTGCAATCATAATACATGAATAATATATTTAAATCATAGAAGGTGTTAGCTGACAACCCATCAGGGTGCAAATAAATCTATAAGAGTTGAGATAGGCTCTCCTTCTCAGGTGAGAAAGAACTATTAAATCCTAACTTTTTTAATAATCTAGATCAAACTATTGACTTATATCAGAAGAACTTTTAAAATTAAGTTTTGAAGCATTTTATTAGAATAAATCTTGATATCTTAGGCACAAATGCAATTTTGTGCTGTTAAAATTTAAATCCTAGATTTCTAATAAAATATCAAGTCAAACCTAAATGAATTTCTTTTTCAAAACTATAAAGCCTAACAGTTGAATAGGTTGAAACACTTATTAGGCTTCCCAGTATCTGAAGTATTTCTAATTTATTCCCGATCAACATTCAAAAAGAAATCCATCCTCTTGAATTAATCCATTTTATTTCCAAATTAACCATCCTAGAACTATTATAAATATAAAGGTCAAATTTCTTTAATTCGAGTCTTCTTGAGAGGATTTTATTCTTTTAAGATATAATTAATTATAGGGGCTTTGCCCTTATAGGGAATTAAGAAATTAGTATAAAAATAAATCTTGTTTTACTTCTCTATATAGTCCAAGAGAAAATCTTTGGAATATGCAGACCCATTGATCTTAGGAGTCATTATGAAGTGATCAAATATATTAAAGGTTGATATTTTTCTTCTTGTGATGATATATATTATTCTCTTAATGATGTATTTTATTATCTAAATAAGAACCCTAAGATCTACATGGTGATCCAAATAAAAATTCTATAGATCCCATTAATGACCTTTTATATGTTTATTCCTAGAAAAATTACTCTCCCAATATTATCAATCCACGAGTCAAGCTTTCTCCTTGGGTCATCACATCTTCTCAAATGAGATGGATAATATTTTGGTGGAGTTTCTTAAGAGGTGATTGTACTATGCAGCCATGACTATGTAGGCAATGACATGGCTAGCAACCTAGGAGCTCAGCCAAGAATATACATCCCGATAAAATGTTATGGTTAAAAGTAAAGTGGAGCGTGACTCATTAAGGGAAGGGTTGGAGGTTGTCAAGTCCAAGAGGGTTGATCTCATAGGAGATGGAAAGCATTAGAAAAAAAAGAGAAGGATCGAACAATTCTAGAATTGACTAACACCTTTGAGTTGAATAAACAATTAGAGGCTAAACTTTCTTATCATATAGAGGACTTCCAAAAGAAGGAGGTTGAGTTGATTAACTCTTTGGATTCTGATGAGTATAAGGACATACAAAAAAAAAAATGAGGGAAGGCACTAATCTCAATATCCAAAGTTGGTCGAGACTTTCTTGATTTTGATAATATACTCTCTTTATCAGAATCAGAGTTCGAGGAAGGTGACCAAGTAGGAAGCACTAGATAAGCTTTTTTTATCTTTCTTTTTTATAATTTTTCTTTTTTCTTGTAGCTATTGGAAAGAGGAAGAGTAATTGTAATTTCTTTTGTACTCACCACTCATTTTTTGTACTAAAATATCCTTTAATATAAATTATTTTACATGTCTTCTTATTGGATGCTTGTGAATATTATTTATTTTGAACAAATGTTCGTGTCTCTCTTATTTGAATTGTAAATGTGCTAATTTTTATTTATGAGATCATACTCACTCATTGAAGAGATGTTTGGTTAAAATGCCCAAGTAATAGTGTTAGTCAACCTTTCTTCCAATATGTAATCACTAATTTCCTAGTTTTGGTCTTTAAAATATTATCACTAAGAACATAGTATTTCTCTTTAGAATACAATCACCAACCATATAGTGTTGCTATTTAAAATGTAGTCACCAACTTTAGAATGTTGGTCTTACAAT
The DNA here is from genome assembly GCA_021442155.1 of Cymbidium sinense. Lineage (NCBI taxonomy): Eukaryota > Viridiplantae > Streptophyta > Magnoliopsida > Asparagales > Orchidaceae > Cymbidium > Cymbidium sinense. Next base: position 105,680,998 of record CM038221.1, on the reverse strand, counting down.
CTCAAGCATAAAGTTGACAAGCATAATCCTTTGTTTTGTTCTCCCTAGTTTCCTCTAGATAAATTCTTTTAAGTGTTGAAATTGCCTCAACACTTTATGTTAATTTATTTAAGGTGAGCAGATAAAAACATTTATAAATACGAAATTTTGTTTAATGGGTTGTCTTTCTTAAGTAGTGTCATCACTTTTAGGCTCGATAATCTATAGAGTTGAGGTCTATACACTCAAGAAAAAGGTAGCTTACCAAGTTTAGGCTCTTTTTTTTTTTGAGCCAAGTGTAGATCACCAAGTTAGGCCATGTGCTTGGACCAATATATAGCTCACAGAGTTAGGATTTATTCTCAGGCTAAGTGTAGCTTGTTGAATGAAGTTTTCTACTTCGGTCAATTATAGCTCACTCAAAGTGACTTCAGACAACCCACAACTACCTAAGTCATGCAAAACCTAAGCCAAAATAGTTTGTTGAGTAACCTGGGCCAAGCTCGATTAGCTTGGGAAAAATGTAGCTAGTTGAGTGACTTGGGAGAATATATAGCTTGCCAAGTTACTTGGCTTTTCTCTATACTTTTGTATTTCTTCTATTTCTAATTTATGCATGTTATCAATTAAGGGGTTATTTAGAATCATTTTTGTTTTATATTTATATTTTACTAATACTTTATTTTAAAATGTAATATATATGATGGTAATTACTATTTTTAAAAATACTCATTATTAATTTTAAAAATACTCAAAATATCTAAAAATTATTTTGAGCATTTTAAAAATAGTGTCACTTGTTTTGAAAATAAAAAAATAAAAAAATTTAAAATATACTAAATAAATATATTTTGAAAAATAATATAAAAAACCTAAAAAATATCAAATATAAAAATTGATCCCAAATATTCCCTAAGTTGATGAGTACATCAAAACATATGAAGAGTCATAAGTCATTGTCATCTCGTTTTTATAGAATCATCTTTGAACTAGCATGAGAAACCTTGGACTTCCTAATTTGTTTCATAAAAATAAAAATGAGAAGCTAGTATTTAAAAGTTGCATTTTATGATATCTTTAGAGCATCTTCTCAAGTGATTGTTTTTTCAAAGTGAAAATGTAATAAAACAACATTACCTTTCATGAAATGGATTCATCTTGCTTCAATGAAATTGAGGCTATTTGATATGGCTTTTAGATTATCTTTTTAATTTTAATTTATATATATTTATTATTTTAGAAAATACGTTTGATTTAAATTATCCATGGAATGTGTTCAAATCTTAACATGAAAAAAAAGAGAAAATGATCTTAATAAAACAAACACAGTCCAACATATGTAATTTTAAAGTTCAGATTCAATTCTACATATATTATATAGTTTATGTTTGTAATAGTTTATTATTATAATTAATCACATATGTGGTTGATTATAAAATTTTTATTTTTGCAAATGAAATCTAACAAAATAGATTAGATCCACTACTTTATTTTTATTTTATTTAATTTATATTAATGTTGATAAGGGAATTCCTCCACTCCTAACAAACCTCCTTCAACACATGGCTCATTGAGCTTCACAGATACTATATTCTAAGCCATCCATATATAACATAATTCATCTCTACCCTTCAACCATAACAACTATATTGATATTGCCTCTACTCCACATCTATAAATACTACTACTCTATAACAAATTGTTATCAATGTTAAGAATACAACTATTACTTTGCTCTCTAGTCTCTTCCTTCATTTAGGTTTTCTTCAGGGTATTAGAGTCCATTCCAACTAGAAATTATTAAGAGTATAAGATCCTGCATCACCATGTAAGAATAATTATCCCACACGATCTCCTTAGAGAACCACACCAATCCTCTTGGAATGGGCAGTGCCATCATTTCACCCTAACTAAAGTTTGTTATGAAGAGAATCAAAATAATCATTAATAATCAATTGACTACAGAAAATCACCCTACATGGAGGTCCCAAATCATGTAACTACTCACTACAAATTGCTTCAACAGGTACACTGCAGTAAATAGAACAATCCAACCAAATCTAAACCACTCTCTATGGCTACTGATTGATTAGAACCTAGCCGCAACTCTCTATTCTACCATTTCACCATCACTTCTTCCATTTGTTTTAGATCTAAGTTATAGCCAGGACATATGGACAACCTTAGAACATAGGCTACAATCCACCAGCTGATCCTGCATAATACAACTTAAGAATGAAATCTACAATATATTCATGAAAGAGCAAACTATGCCTCAATATTTCTTGCAAATCAAGTCCAAAATAAATGCCATTGTAGCAATGAGATCAAAACTAGACATAGAGGATATAATTTACTACACCCTCAATGGATTGTCACCTACATATCAGGCATTCAAAATAAGTATTTGAACAACTCTACAACCACTTAAATTAGATGATTTCTATTCTCAGCTCTATAACGAAGAAGCTAACTTGACAGATGAAGCTTAAAAAGAGTCATAATTTTCAATGCACAATACTTAACAAATAGTCTTAATCTCCACACAAAATAGAAACAAAAATCTCCCTCCATTCAATAGAAACCTATTCTCCACACAACAACAGTCATCTAGACCCAAAGAAGAAAGAATGCCAAACACAATCACTTACCAAATTTGCAACAAGCTCGATCACTTAGTGGCCAAATGCTGGCACTAAACAAATCTCTCCTATCAACCCAATAACTATCAAGCACTACTAGCCACCAAAACTCAATTTGAATTAGAATGGCTATTAGACACCATACTTCTTTTCTAACCACTTATCCAACACATCTGTACAACATTCAAACATTTTTTTGCCAACAATATATCATAGTCGGGAATGGCCAAACTCTGCCCATAGTTGACACTGGCCAAGGTCTTCTACCGACATCCTCTTGTAAGTTCCATCTCTTCTCTCTACTCCCATGCACCTAAAATATCATATAACCTTCTTTATATCCAAAAATTTGCAACTGACGACTCCTACTCCTTCCACTTTGATCAATTCAGATATGCCATCAAGGACAGCTGTACCAACAATATTCTCCTAAACGGACCATCCTGTACAAACTCTACCCCCTCCAACCAATCTCCTCTAGTCGAACAGCTCTAGCAACCACAACTTCAATAATCACTGGCACAATCATCTCGGCCATCCACACCAATCTACATTGCATCTTAGAGTAAAAACAGATCCCTCTCTATGTATTCCCTCTACTACTCTCATATGTAATCATTAAAATACAGCTAAGAGGCAAAAAAAAAAAAATCGCTTTTCTCCATTTACTAATTATGTTTTCAAACCCCTGAGTACTATATATTCAGATGTATGGGGTCCTTCCCCAACCACCTCACTTCAAGATTATTGTTATTACATAAAGTTTATAGATGAGTACTCTTGATACTATTGGCTATATCCCATCCAAACAAAATAAACAACTTTTATCAAATTTATCCAATTCAAAATCATGGTTGAGAAACAATTTCAAACCTCGATCACTATATGTTGAACTAAAAATAGTGAAGAATTTACATGTCATGCTATGCAAAACTATCTCTAAACCCATTGGAATTATACACCAACTAATTTGTCCATACACAATTGAGTAGAATGGAGTAGCTGAATGCAAAAATTATCATATCCTTAAAACCACAAGAGCCTTAATGTTCCAGGCAAACATTCCCTCCAACCTCTGGGCTAATATTGCACTTACCGCAACTTACGTTATCAACTTGCTACCTTCTAAACCACTCAGAAATCGCTCTCCCATTAAGCACTATACAAATAAAAATCATTCTTTTACCTTCTCAAAACTCTAGACTATCTTTGTTACCCTGGTTACAACCACTTTTATCAAAAATAATTCTCCCCTAGATCAATTCCATGTGTTTTTATTGGCTATGGTCCACACTAAAAGGGATGAAAATTCTTTGATCCCCAAATAGGTAAAATCTATATATCTCAACATGTAAAATTCATCGAAATTGTATATCCCTAACAACAACCTCCTACCATAAATCTCAACCAAGAAACACTCCAACCCCCCTCATATTCACTACCACTCACTCTTACCCCAGCCTCAGCTACCATAAAACAATCTCCCTCCCCACCCTCCATAACTCCTCCAAATCCTCCTAGTCCTGATCAACAACCTCCAACCACATCCTTAGCCTCTCCCATAATGTTAGCCCATCCTTCTCCGAAGCATCCCAAGATCACCAAGTTAAAACAAGAAGCCTCAAACTAAAACAAATACTTGATTTATACCATTCCCTAACTCCAATCTCTTTAAACCCAACCTATTATTCTACAGCCATCAAACACAACCATTAGATACAAAGCTGTGTTAGAAGAATTTCAAGCTTTTCAATCCAGAGCATTTGGGAATTAGTTGCCCTAACTACCCATCAAAACATTCTAGGTTGTAGATGGACCAATATAACCAAGTATCACTCTAATGGTACCATTGCCAAATGCAAAGTCCATTTGCTAGTGCAAGGATTCATACAATAATATGGAATTGACTATGATTAGATGTTTAGTCCAATGGCCAAATTTTCAACCATTCACACCCTCTAATCCATTACTACTTACCACAAATGGGAAGTTCTACAACTCGATGTGTTTGGCACATTTCTACATGGCACTCTGAAATCGTCTATATGAAACAATCTCAAAGTTTCATCGATCCACAATACCCAAATCACATTTTCCTTCTTAAAAAACTACCTACGACATCAAACAAATCCCTCGCCAATGGTACACCACTTTCTCCAATACCCTTCAAACACTTCGATTTCAATTCAGCAAAGCCAACACCTCTCTTATGATCTACTATGCATCACATACATAACTTTATATACTCATCTATGTCGATGACATCTTCTGAACTAGCAACAACTAGAGTGCAACACAACAGCTTATTTCTCATCTTCAGTAACAATTTCACCTCAAAACCTTGGGAAAAATATCAAACTTCCTCGTAATCATAGTCACTGGCACACCTCATGGACTTCACCTCAAGCAATCTATTTATGCCTCCAACATCCTTCACTGAGCTGGAATGGCAACTTGTAATCCTTTACAAAATCCAATAACCTCCAAATCTCCTAAAACACATAGAGGCAATCAGCCCTCCTACAATTCTCATCTCTATAAACACATCATTGGCTCCCTCCAATACTTAATTAATACCCTTCTCGATATTGCCAAAATTGTAAACCAACTTTGCTAACATCTTCATCACCCACTCAACAACCACTACCTACAACTTAAATGGCTACTACGATATATCAAAGGGACAGTCAATTGAGGCTTCTCCATACACCCCGATGTCCTTATTCTACATACCTATTTAGACTTTGACTAGGTCGGTGACCCAATTGACCACAAATTCACATCCAACTATTGTGCATTCTTTGGCTGAACACTCATTTCATGGTCTATAAAGAAACAACCTACTATTTCTCATTTCTCCACCGAAGCGAAACACAAGGGCTTAGCCACAACTGCTACCGATGTCTTCTAGCTCCGTTACCTATTGCTAGACTTCCATATCACCAACTCCACCCCTACACCTATTAAGATAATATATTAGCCATTGCACTTGCCAAGAACCCTAAATTTCATGCTTATACAAAGCAAATCGAAGAGGACTATCACTTTATTCATGACTACATATGCTTACACCACATCATCGTTCATCATATCTCTACCCAAGACCAAGTTGCTGACATTTTTACTAAAGCACTGCCAACTAATCGATACAACCTCCTTCGTAACAAGCTGATGTCTTCCAACCAGCCATCATCTTGTAAGGAGGTGATAACGGAATTATACCACTCCTAACAAACCTTCATTAGCAAATGACACTCAACTATAGGGCTACTACTATACTCTCAACCATCTAGATATAACATAATTCATCTCCACCCTTTAACTATAATAGCTATACTGATATTGGCTCTACTCCACATCTATAAATAATGCTACGCTTTAATAGATTGCTATTAACAATGTCAAGAATATGACTATTACTTTGGTCTCTTGTCTCTTCTCTCATTTAGGTTTGCTTCAAATGATATGACTTTAAATTTGATGCCTTATCATTTGGCCTAATGATTATTTTTTTTAGTGCAACTCTCATTTTGTCTAAATTAAAAGTTTGAGATATGTTAAATGCAAAAAAATATTTCATAAACTTGATAAAACTAAAAAAATATGCTTTTTAAAAATAAAAATCATAGAAAGTTTACTTTGTTCTTTCATGTATATATATATATATATATATATATATATATATATATATATATATATATATATATATATATATATATATATATAAGTTGTCATAGAAAAGTTAGTCGGGGAGAGGGCTGACGGCAATGGCGTGCCAGATAGTGAGGGAGGGTGTGAGGGCGACATGAATTAGGAAGCTTCATCTCTTATAGTAAACATCCCAATAAAAGCTTATCGTTGTGAGGATTAAAGATTTGTATTGTTGGTTTTCAAAGAAATTGCTCCAAAATTATTTTAGAATAGCTGTAATTTTTTTTATTATTATTTTTGAATAGTGAAAGATAATTGTTGAGAAAATGATATTGCAGTTTATTAGGAGTTTTTTTTAATAAAATTGAATCTCTTTTACGAATATGAATTTTTCACATTGCATCCAGCATTTATATTAAGATCAAATAAAATCATGAAAGCATTTTGATTATAAAATGAATAAAAATCTCATAGATGATCTTAAAAGCTAGAAAATATTATATTCGATTAAAAAAATTCACTCAGTACTAAGCAATCTGAATACGCCAAAAAATAATACTAATAAAAGATAAACCAGTAAACTCTGAAAACCAACAATTTACGAAAAGAAAAAAAAAACTTGAAAGATTTACATACATATCACATAATTCTTCTTCTTAGTTTATACATCTAATATTTAAAATTTGATATTTACATATATAATATTATTCTTATATATAAAAAGATATATTTTACTTTAAAAACTTAATGATAGTAATATTTCAATATGATATTATAAACTTAGGCCTCGTTTACTTCAATCGATCTCGCTTCACCATCATTTAGGGGCATTACTAAGTGTTTTAAGTGCTTTTGAATCTATATGAGAAAATTGCATTTTCTCAGATCCACTATTTATGGTGACGGTTAGAAAATTTTTATTTGACTTTCATAAAATAAAAGAAATTTGTATACCCACCACACATTCTTAAAATAATAACTTCTTGTACAACACCTTCACAATTATTTTTTATATAATTGCAGGTGTCCCAAATATATTCTTAGATATTATTAATATAAATATTTAAATTTAGTGCTAGATCTATAAATTTATAAGATTTGTGTGGTGTGTACGTAAATGCTAACTCATAAAAGCCATTGCAAGTGGACTTTGTGTTAAAATTACTAAATAGAAAATAAAAATTAAAATAAAGATAACGAAGTTGTTCAAACTTTTTAACACTCCGGCAAACCTATTAGTTATCCATTAATCCTTGCAAACCGAAAGCTTCGCTTGAAGACCTCGGCAAAAAAATAAAATAAAATAATAATAATAATAATTAATTAATTAATTAAGTAATGATAAAAAAATAAATTAAACTATAAACTTTCAAAAAAAATTTTCCTATAAGTTCTCATAAATGATTGATTGTATTATTTTAAAATTCAGATAAAATCTAAAATAATGTTGAATAAGCTAAGCTTCAAAACAAATAAAAATTATTTTCTATTTTATTTTGGTTTACTTTATATAAATTAATTTACTTTAAATATAATACCTTGTCATTTATCCTAATTGTGTGTTTTTTTTTCTAGTCTTTCTCATTTCGCATAAATTCAGAAGTCAATATTTTGTTATTAAAACAAATTGTTTGATAAATTCATAAAACGCATAAAATATGTCTTCTGAAATTTTAAGATAACTTTATTTATTTTAAAACTAAAAACAATAAATCAAGTATTTATTCTCTTTTAATCATATTTTCTTTAAAAAAATATATTAAAGATGAACATAATAAATAACATTAAACATATTAAATATCAAAAATTTAAAATTTAAAAAATAAAGGGAAGTAACAAACAGGAATTATATTCAGATCAAATAAAACCATGCAAGCATAAGTGTTGGATCCCGGATTGTCCATGAGTGACGTAAGACTTTACTTTTAAGACTAGCTTGGTGAGTGTGTGTGTGTGTGTGTGTGAGAGAGAGAGAGAGAGAGAGAGAGAGAGAGAGAGAGTAATGTATTAGTAACTCTAAAGAAGTAGACAATAAAATCTAAGATATCTCCTTTTTATGATGACAAAAATATGCAACATGCAAAAGATGTTTTAAACAAACTAACAAAAAGTAATCTTCTCCCCCTTTTGAATATTAAAAAGAGTTTAAGTGAAAAGATGGTCAAGAGTGTGTAGAAACAAATCATGCAAAACACTATAGAGATTTTTTATTCTAAATTAGACTCAATCATAAGTATGTAATGCAAGCAAATTTTTAAAAAATGTCACATCAACTTATAATTCATAGAAAATAATAGAAAAGAAAGCAACCAACCAAAAAGCCATGCAAAACAATCAAGCTAAATGCGACTAGTGCAACTAATAAAAAACATAACAACAAATACAATTTTGGCTATAAAAATATAGCAACCAAGAAAGTAAAGATAAAATAAACTACATCAAATGAAAGTAAAATAAAATAGATTACAATAAATGTAATAAAAAAAACTAAAACTTGGATGGTCTCTCATTTAGTGGTGGTGGTGGTCAGAAGATGTTATGGAGTAAATCAAACTGAGCTTGAAATCAAGCTCTATCCTCTGCACCTTATTGCTAGTATTCCTCCTAATGAGCTCCTTGCTCCTCAATATGTTCGTCCACTTTAAGCTTAAGTCATGCAAAGTGCTCTATCTAAACCATCTTGAGGCTAGTGGTATTGTGTTGATGGCTCCCTCTCTATAATTGCCACCTCCTCAATAGCCTCAGATTCAGTCTAATCATCGCTATGATCTGTGAAGTAAGAAGGAGTGTGGTCTAATGCCTCGAGAAAATGAGCTTGTACTTGGCATCTAGCAGGTATGTAATTATATATTGTAAGGCTAGATTGTTCTTTCTTTTGAATTTGAGAGTTTTGATGATTGTGAGGTTGCAATATAATGAATCAAAAGATCATCAACATTGAACTATGTTTGGGTCATTCAAAAGTAGGTAATGATGGAAAGAAGAGGTGTGATGTTTATGTGATCACCAAGTTTAGGAATGACATCATACCTAAGCATGTGTTGGATAACACAGGCATTCAACACAAGTCCAATGACTAACGATTGATGCTGGTGAGGTGGTGACTCTTTAATGATCATATTAATGGATGACTAATTATAGGTGGGGTCATTAAAGAAATTATGAATAAATAAGCCAGTCTTTGATTCATGAAGATCAATGTCAAAGATGAAAATTTTCCTATCACAAACTCTAGGTTGGGAAGGGTATGATCAAAGTCAATGAATAAATTTACAAAAAAAAAAAAAAAATTCAAAAAGAAGCTTTGAATAATAAGGTTAGGCTAGTGAAATCAAGAACTGAAGAGTCATGCCAGCTAAAAGATTAAGTATAAAATAATATATAGCTTAGTTTGCAAGATAAACTTTGAATCAATGATTTTACATTATTTGTACTTCAAGTAGGTAGCTTCTCCATTGTCATATCTAAAGCAATTAACGCACCTACCCTGTGATCTTTTTCTAGCCATGAAAAGGATCTTGTGCACTAAAGAAACTCACGAAAGTATGAGAGGAGATGTAGAAAACTTGTGAGAAGAAATGGAGAAATGATGGACTATTTATATAGTTTTGGCTCTATGAGATTGTATAGGTTTACCTGAGTAAACCCAATGGTCATCTTAATGGTTACTATGATCGATTCAATCGAACAATATGATTGAAAATCATATAGTACAATTAAATAATGTTAATCATTCCTTATATTTATTTTAAATGTCTAATTGACTAGGTCAATCATCTTATTTCAAACATATCATACAATATGATTATGAATCATAGAATACTATTTATGTTATAGTATATCATATAATTGTTCATTTTAGCCCATTCTAATGATTTAAATAGATCTATTATATAGTATGATCATAGATCATATAGTACAATGATAACTTTTTAATTTTAGCCCATAATAAAAAATAAATGAATAAAATGAACAATCTGAAAGATGAACCATAAAAGAAAATAAAAAAAATGCTTAACTTAAATAAAAGAAAAAACATATTGAAGAGAAGGGAAATATGTATGAAAATAAAAAGAACACAAAATAGACTAAGAAGTAAAAAATAAGATGAAAATGCCCTAAGTACTAAAATATATTTCTCCTAAGCAAGATCATAGAGTGCTAAACCTATCAAAATTCAAGATGTCTACTAATTGATTCTCCATGTCAATGAATTGAAAATCAACGTCACCTTTTAGAATATGATCTCTAATAAAGTGATGCTATATATCAATGTGTTTGATACTTGATGTTGAATATGATTTTTAGCTATACAAATAGTATCATCATTATCACACATTATTAGAATTGCACTTATCCATAAACCAAGATCAAGAACTTCTTACTTTAGCTAGACTTCGCCAACATGGCTCTCAATAGCAATGTACTCAGATTTAACAGTAGATAAAGTAACATAATATTATTTCCTATTAGACCAAGAAATTAATAAGTGGCTTACAAAGAGACATGCACATGAACTACTTTTGTATCAACATTGCCCTTTACAAAATCAATATCAAAATATACAATAAGATCAAGAAATCTGCTATCATGGGGGTACCAAAATCTTAAATTATGTGTACTAAATACCAAATAATCTATTTTATAGCTTTCAAAAGAGACACTTTTTGATCAACTTGAAATCATGCATAGAGACAGACACTAAACATGATATCAAATCTACTAACAATCAAATAAAGTAAAGATCCTATCATATCATAATACTTTTTAAGGTCAATGGACTTACCTACAAGATCCTTATGTAATTAAGTGCTAGTGCTTATGAGAATGTAGATGCTTTTACATCCTTCTAGTCCAAACTTTTTGATTAACTCTTTAGAGTACTTATATTAACTTTAGAATGTACCATTTTTATTCATTCTTAACATTGAACCCCAAGAAGTAAGTGTGTTGTTTTAATTTGGAGGGTCATGTGGACACCACGTAGATCTTAGAGGGTACTTATTGAAGTAAGCGGGTATGACATTGAGGTATGATATACTATCTTGAAAGATAGAAACATCACTCTACAATGGACCTAATCACCTAATAAGGACTCCTAAGGCATGACGGGTCTTCATATGTTCTAGAGATATTTTCCCTACTTTACATGGAAAAGTAAAGCAGGGTTTATTTTATGTTGGGCTCTTTAGTTCCCTATGGAGGCAAGCCTCCATAGTTAAGTACATCCTAGGAAATGGGAATTTCTTATGAATTCTCTCAATAAAAGTAGTTAATCAATTATCTCCAAAGGTTTTAAGGTTAGATGATCAATAAATTAGCTATTTTTGGAAATCAAGTGAGAGTTAAATTTGGAAGACTTATTTTTGGATTCCAAGGAAAGAAAAGTAGGAAGCACTCATAATACTGGAAGACTTGTGAGCACTCTAATTTATCCTATGGTGAGACTTTACAAGTTTGAAAGAGAAGATTTATTTTTATTTGTGTTGAATTTTCATTAGAATGCTAGAGCTTACAATCCATCAACACAAGATTGTGTAAGTACCTAAGAGACGAGGATTTATGCTCCTAGCCTAAAAAAAATTTGTAACCTCGGATCCAAAATTTAGAATGCCTTAACAAAAGCTAAAAGCATGATCTAAATCTAAGTAAAAATTTGGATATAATGGTTTACCTCCATAAGAGAGAATAAACCTATCCTGACTCAACTGGACTTACAACGGCCTGGAGTGGCCTCCAGCTAACACCTCTTATGCTTTAAATCTATATAGGTAGGTCCTATGTAATTGCAAGATAACTAGGGTATTATTTAATAGGAAAGTGACTAGAGTCCTAAACTCACATCCTAAGAGACTAAATCATGTTTAGTATGAGCATATGACTTAGTCTAAATGGAAAATCTTGACAAATTTTTTTATATCATTTTGACATAATATTTTGGACAAAGGCTTGGGATATTTTATGCCTAAATGCATGCTAAAATCGAGTTATTGGCTCAATAAAAAAAGAGAGGGAGATCTTCATCATGAGAGGGTGCTCTCATAGGTCAATCATTCCCTAAAATGCAGGAATGGAGAACCTCCTTATTCAAGAGTGGCATAAGATGATATGCATGATATTAGACATTCAACATTCAGCTAAGGGGTTACTTGTGGTGTTTATTTTCAGATGTATGGGGGGACACCACACAGATCGTAGGGGATACTTATTAAAGTGATCAGGTACAACATTGAGGTATGATGTACTATCTTGAAAGATAGGGGCATCACCTTTCAATGGACTTAGTCATCTAATAAGGACTCCTAAGGCGTGATGGGTCTTCGAATGTACCATAGATTTTTTCCCTACTTTACATGAATGAATAAAGCAAAGTTTATATTAAACCAAGTTTTAAAGTTTCCATGGAGTCCATAGTTATTATCTTAGAATGAAATTCTCTAAGAATACTCTTGATTAAAGTAGACAATTATCATCTCCAAAGATTTCAAGATTAGACTATCAAAGGATTGGTTATATTTAGAAGATCAATAGAGATAGATCAAATGGAGAGACTTATATGAAATCCAAATGGAGGAAGTAAGAAATTCTCATAATACTTAGAAGCCTAGTGAGGATTCCAATCTATCCTATGATTGAGCTTTATATATGTGGTGTTTATTTTTAGAGGTGTGGGGGCACACAGATCTTAGGGGGTACTTATTGAAGTGATCAGGTATGACATTAAATAATGATGCATTATCTTGAAAGATAGAAATCATCACCCTATAATCAACCTAATCACCTAATAAGGACTCCTAAGGCATGATGGATCTTCGAATATCCTAGAAATTATTTCCCTACTTTATATGGAAAAATAAAGCAAGATTTATTTTAAGCCGAGTTCATTAAGTTCCTTATTGAGGTAAGCCCCCATAGTTAATTACATCCTAAGAGATGAATCCCTTAAGAATACTCTTGATTAAAGTAGAAGTTAAAGTCTCCAAAGATTTCAAGGCTAGACTATTAATAAATTGGTCATGTTTGGAAAATCAAATGGGATTGACAAGGAGAAGACTTATTATCGAAGCCAAAGGGAATGAGTAGGAAATGCTTGTGACACTAGGAAGCCTAGTGAGCATTCCAACCTATCATATGGTTAAGCTTTACATGTTTAAAATTGAAGAGATTGATTTTATTAAAGTTGACATTTTATTAGAAAGCTAAGAGTTATAATCCCACAACACAAGGTTATGAAAATACCTAAGAGGTGAGAATTTGTACTTGTGGCCCAAAGGAAATAGCTACCTCAGATCCTATATCTAGGGAGTTTTGGCATAATCCAAAGCATGACCTAAACCTAAGCAAAGATGGGTATATGGTTTATCTCCATAAGAGAGGGTAAACCACCTAACTGCTGGGCTTATAATCGCCTGGAGTGGTAGTTAGCTAACTCCTCTTATGCTTTAAAACCATGTAGGAAACTCATATGATTTTGCAAGATAGTTAAGTTGTTATTATTTAGAAAGAGACTAAAGTCTTTAAACCTACTCCTTAAAGATCCTAGAGCATGAGTGGTATGCTAATGTAAATCTATTCAAATTTTATTTATTTTTGGACACTTCATTTTGACAAAGGTTGTAGGATTTTTATATGCCTAAATGCATGATGAAATAAGTTATGGGCAAAATCAAGAGAGAAGAGGGTGAAGCTCCATCAGTAGGAGTTTCTCTCATAAGTCAAGCTTATGCTGTAGACGGAGGCCCTCATTTTGTAAGAGTGGTAGAAGATGCATGCATGATATTAGACATACCATACAACTAAGGGTTTCTAAATCTTTTAACTATCTTAATTTAATGTCTAGGTTTTATGTGAGGTTATGAGTTATTTTGAAATTTAATTATGAGTTGTAGTTGGGTAAAAGATTTATTTTTCCCTAAGAGTCTAATCGCATCCAGGCTATACAAAAAACAACAATCATAAAGAAATAATAAAAAGGCAAGCAATTTATAATGTGCACTTTAAACAAAGCATCAATCAATTTTATAAAACTAGTGTAAATAAATAAAAGACCAGTGCGATCAGATACTACCGTACAACCCAAAAAGAAAAGATGGGTATCCGAGATCTACCCTTATACAACCCAGAATATGAAAGAATAATGTATAATTTACAAATGATAAATGCTATGGGAGGTCTTCAAATCTTCATGTCTTCATGTCATTATGTATCTTCCTCATTTGATTTAGTTTGTTCCACTTCAAAGGCATCACATGGCCTCCCAGGATAAAGCCTTCTAGCCATTGCTCATCCCATAACACTAATCCTAATTCCTAATATAAAATTACATTAAAAATAAGAAAAATAAATCTAACTATACATTCAAAATAAGTGTTAGCTAAACATACATATAACCTAAGCATTTATATTTATAATTTGGACTTAGCACCCTGCATATGTGTAACCAAGCTCACCTGTCCTAACTTGGATTATGCATAGGGGCTTAAACAACCTGCAAAGAGAGCATTTATATTTATTTTTCAGTGACTCTTTAAACATAATGTATAAAACAAGATTAGGCTAATAGTGGCCTATCATCTAGTCTATGAGGCATACACCCTAACATCCAGTCTAAAATATTACATCATAAAATAAAACATACATCAAGCTAAGCACCGCCCTAACATAAATGTAGAAGTAGTGACTTAATTCTAATGTGTGTGCTAAGGCATGTGTGGTATGTTCTACCTAAGCTTTAGAGTTAAGATTTTCTAAGTGTAAAAAGATTCAATTTAAAGGGTGGTTTCACTTCAAGTGCTTTAATTGATTGGAAAGTTTTAATTTGTGTTTTCTTTGATTTTATGTGACCTACACTTAGCAACTAAGTGTTATAAAGAGAAGAAAGAGGATTGACCTCTTTCATCCCTACCTTAAGCCACTTTTTAAAGCATGTTAATTTAATTTAGTTCTCTTTAATGAATGGCTTATTACACATTTTAAATTAATCATAAGTTTAGGTTCACCTTAAATGATTGTATTCAACATGAAAGGCTTCTTAAGATTAATTTGAGTGAACTACTAACATATGACATACATCAATTTATTCCTTTCGATCACATGTAGCATGCATATGGCTTAACTCTAAGTATGACTATACATACAACATGTTTTAGCACACTCAAATGATGAATGTAGATGTGCATATTTGAAGTTTATATTTCTTATTTGATTGAATTATTTAATCATGTTAATTTAGAGCTTTATCCAAATTCTTATACAAAAGGACATAATAATGAAATTAAATAGATACATGTCATTGTTAAACTAGGGAAGTGAGGTAATCAAATGACCTCTTGGGGCTAACTAAAGCCTTGTATTCTTGGGATGTCCAACCTATATACCAATTTGCATTCAAACACATGTAAATTTGTATGTAAGAATATAAGGAAAGAGACCCCAAATCATATGGCTAATTACTTCAATCACTTAGTCTATTATGAATGCATGTATTCTTAGTAGAAAAGAGGGATTTTCATCCTTTAGACACACATACATACACATGTAAAGAGAAATAAGCGAGTACATGCCTTTATTAAATCGGGAAAGTGAGGTAATCAAATGACCTCCTTGGGGCATGTTAAAGCCTCATGTTCCCGAGATATCCAATCCATATACTTTTCTATCTCACTACCCATAAATGTATATGTAAGTGAGAGAAAGAAAATCATGCAAAAATTATATTTTTAGTTGAATAGAATATTTATGTATGTGAAATAAAATTTCATCCCAATTCTAATGTAGGAATACATGTAAATGAAATCAAATAAGTACGTGTCGTTATTAAACCAGGGAAGTGAGGTAATCAAATGACCTCCTTGAGGCTAACTAATACCTCATATTCTCTGGATGTCTAGATTATATACTTATTAACATTCAAATACACGTGAAACTACATATAGATTAAAGAAAAGAAAGCTCTATTTCACCTACTTAAGCTATAAGCACATGCAAACCTATATGTAATCATAACTACTATCACTTCATATGTTATTACTCATTTATAAGCTATTTAAAAATACATTTGGATTTAATAGTGATAATAGCCACACATATATTAAATTAATTCAACACATGCAAGATTGACATAAAAGAAATTCATTTAAGTTTAAATATTTTGAAAACATGAATGCATGGAACCACATGACACACATCATTTAATATGATTGGAAAGGAATAATGAGTCATAAAACACATATTTCATTTAATCAAACTAATTCCAAAGGACAATCATATCAAATACAATCATTTAAAATAAACCAAAGCTTCATATTAAGTTTTTTTGGATGTTTGATTTGATTTAGAGAAAAGAGGAGATTTAATCATTTGTTGCTCCTAACCCATTCCATATTGGTTAATCAATTTAGTTCAATGAAAAGAAATTAAGTTGATTTTATAGATTAATTAGTTTGTAATATGAGTTAAGTCCATTAATTATCCCTTTCCTATATTAGCTTAACATATTTACCTAAGTAATGATGAGCCAACATGATATGCACATGCATTAAAAATTAAATCAATAATGATCCAAAAAAATTAAAGGGGCTTAAGGCAATTGTCTCATAAATAATGGTTAATTAAGCTAAGGGACTTAATTAAGTACTATTATAATTCTCCCACACATATGGGCTAATTATAATTTCCTAAGGATTCTCTTAGGTTATTGAACACCTAAGAGTCTACCCAAAAAAATTAATTAGATGAGATCTATAATGATTATTATTTCAATTTAATTAATTAACCCATTTAATTAATAAATTAAACCATTAATTAGTCCCAAATTAATTTTTTCAAGTCAAGTGAAATGAACTTAGGGAAGTAATGGGAAAGAGGTCCCAATCTCATTCCCCATGTCCATTCACTATTCCATAATGATTAGCAAGCTTAATTAATATTTTTCTTACTATTTAGAATGTTAACTAATCATCTAATTAATTAAAAAAGTAATTAATACTAAGAAAAACAATTTTCCTAATTGACCAAGCAATAAATCCCAAGAAAATTATGGGAGGAAAAGGTCATCCCATTAATCAACCTCAAAAAGTTTGAGATAAATTACTTGGGTTTATGTTTTTAATTAAACCTTAATTATTATTAAAAATTATTTATAATTAATTTTAAATTAAGCTCCTCTGAAATACCTTTAAAATGAGTATTTATTTATATTTTTTGGATATTTCTATGATTTGTTATAAATTTCTAAAGTTTCAACTGATTTAAATGATTTTCCATGATTTTATAGAGTCCATTAATTTATTTTCACTATTTATCGAAGTAATGGTGAGCCAACATGATATGTACATATATTAGAAATTAAATCAACAATGATCCTAAGAAATGAAAGGGGTCTAATACAATTGGCTCACAAATAATGGTTAATTAAGCCAGAGACTCAATTAGTAATAATTCTCCCACATGGGATATTATAATTTCATTATTCTCTTGTTTTGAACACCCAAGAGTCTACCCAAAAAACTTAATTAGATGAGATCTGGAATGATTATTATTTCAATTTAATTAATTAACCCATTTAATTAATAAATTAAACCATTAATTAGTCCCAAATTAATTAGTTTGAAGTCAAGTGAAATGAACTTAGGAAAAGTAATGGAAAAGAGGTCCCAATCTCATTCCCCATGTCCATTCACTATTCCACAATGATTAATAAGCTTAATTAATATTTTTCTTACTATTTAGAATGTTAATTAATCATTTAATTAATTAAGAAAGTAATTAAGGCTAAGATAAATAATTTCCCTAATTAACCAAGCAATAAATCCCAAGAAAATTATGGGAGGCAAAGGTCATCCCATTAATCAACCTCAAAAAGTTTGGGATTAATTACTTGGGTAATTAGAGAGTAAATAAACTAATTAAATTTTTAATTAAACTTAAATTAAATCTTAATTACTATTCAAAATTAATTATAATTAATTTTAAATTAATCTCCTCTGAAATACCTATAAAATGAGTATTTATTTGTATATTTTGAATTTTTCTATGATTTGTTATAATTTTCCAAATTTCAACTGATTTAAATGATTTTCCATGATTTTTATAGAGTCCATTAGTTTATTTTTACTATTTGAACTTCATTATGCAATATTATATGGGGAAAACCACTTAGCAATTTTAGGTATATTAAATGGAGTTCAATTATTTGCATGTGGTTTCTTTTGAAAATAGAACTCTCATTTGGTAAATTTGGGTATGCCAAATGAGATTCAAAATATATATCTTGGCTTGGTGTGTGATATTGCTTTTGAAAAGAGGGGAACTCTTACTTAACAAATTTGGGTATGTTAAGTGAGGTTCAATTATATGTTAATTTTGATTTTTATTTTGATTTTAAAAAGGGAACTCCATTTAACAAATTTGGGTATTATTAAATGGAGTTGGTTAATTGATTTTATTTTAAGAAATGTGTTTTTTGAAAATCTTTAAAAGGGATTTTGATGATTGTAAATTTGATTTTGATTTTTAAAAGAGGACCCTCATTTAACAAACTTAGGTATATTAAATGAGGTTTGATTGTCTTTTATTTTAAAGAGATTTGAAAAATTTTATGTTTTTGCAAACTTCATGTGGAGTGAATTTAAAAATGATTTTGTTTAGGAAGGTGCTTTTGAAAATATTTTGCAAAAGACTTTACTTATTTTAGTTTGAATTTTTTTAAATGTGGGATAAACCTTACCTTACCAAGGTTCAAAAATTTGTATGTTGTCATATCCTTTATTTAGGTAGTTTATTTTTACCTATTGAGAGACCCAATAGGGATTTTAAGACCTACACAAAGTGAGGTCCTAAAACCTAAAGGATGTTGGCTAGCTTTGTTTAAGGATGAAATAAGCTAAGTGCCGATGGAAAGAAAGATAGTATTTTGGTTCATATAAAATATAAGTCCACTATTGAAGCTTGGAGGCAATAATTGTCTACTAAAGTTGGAGTGAGAAACTTCTCCCTAGTGGAGTCACCGAAAAAATTTGTGGTGTTTATTTTTGGAGGTGTGGGAAACCACACAAATCTTAGGGGGTACTTATTGAAGTGACCGGCTAAGACATTAAAGAATGACACACTATCTTGAAAGATAAAAATCATCACCGTATAATGGACCTAATCACCTAATAAGGACTCCTAAGACATGATGGGTCTTCAAATGTACCAGAGATTTTTCCCCTACTTTACATGAAAAAGTAAAGTAGGGTTTATTTTAAGCTGAGTTCATTAAGTTTCCTATGGAGGAAAGCTTCCATAGTTAATTACATCATAAGAGATGAAATCCCTTAAGAATACTTTTGATTAAAGTAGAAATTAAAGACTCCAAAGATTTCAAGGCTAGACTATCAATAAATTGGTCATGTTTGGAAAATCAAATGTAATTGTTCAAGGAGAAGACTTATTATTGAAGCCAAAGGGAATGAATAGGAAATGCTCATAATACTAGGAATCCTAATGAGAATTCCAACCTATCATATGGTTAGGCTTTACATGTTTAAAATTGAAGAGATTGGTTTTATTAAAGTTGACATTTTATTAGAAAGCTAGGACTTATAATCCCACAACACAAGGTTGTGGAAATGCCTAAGAGGTGATGATTTATGCTTATAGCCCGAAAGAAACAGTAACCTCAGATCCTAGATCTAGAGAGCTTTGGCATAAGCTAAAGCATGACCTAAACCTAGGTGAAGATGGGTATATGATTTATCTCCATAAGAGAGGGTAAATCACCCATTTGGGCTTATACGCTTGTGGTACTAACTCCTCCTATGCTTTAAAACCATGTAGATAAGTCATATGATGTTGCAAGATAGTTATGTTGTTATTATTTAGAAAGAGACTAAAATGCTTAAACCCACTCCTTAAAGAGACTAGTGCATGAGTGGTATGAGTAATGACTTAGTCTAATGCAAATCTTTTCAACTTTTATTTGTTTTTGGACACTACATTTTGATAAAGGCCATATGATTTTTGTATGCCTAAATGCATGTTGATATGAGTTATGGGCAAAATCAAGAGAGAAAAAGTGTGAAGCTCTGTCAGTAGGCGTTGCTCTCAAGGTCAAGCGATTCCCTTGCATGCAAGAATGGAGGCCCTCATTTTTTGCAAGTAGTGAAGATGCATGCATGATATTAGACATACAACCATACAGCTAAGGGGTTGCTAAATATTTTAATTATCTTAATTTAATGCCTAGGCTTTATGTGAAGTTATGAGTTAGTTAGAAATTTAATTATGAGTTTTAGTTGGGTAAAAGATTTATTTTTTCCTAAAAGCTAATCGCATACAGGTCATACAACAAACACCAATCATAAAGAAAATATGAAAACACATGCATTTTCTAATGTGCACTTTGAACAAAATATCAATCAACTTTATAAAACTAGTGCAGAAGAATAAAAGGCCGGTGTAGTCGGGTTCCATCGTACAACCTAAAAAGAAAAGATGGGTAGCCGAGTTCCACCCTTAAAAAACCTAGAATATGAAAGAATAATTTATAATTTACAAATTATAAATGCTATGGGGGGTCTTCAAGTCCTCATGTCTTTATGTATCTTCCTCCTTCTTTGATTTGGTTTTCACTTCAAAGGCATCACATATGGAAGAAAACCAATGCTCATCCTTATCCTCCCATAACACTAATCATAATTCTTAATGCAAAATTACATTAAAATGGAAAAGTAAATCTTACTACACATGCATAGCAAGTGTTAGCTAAATATACATACAACCCAAGCAGTTATATTTATAATTTGGACTTAGCACCCTGCACATGGGTAACCAAGTCCACCTGTCCTAACTTGGATTATGTTTAGGGGCTTAAGCAACCTTCAAAGAGAAAATTTATATTTATTTTTTTTTTGTGACTTAACCATAATCCCAAAAATATGATTAGGCTAATAAACATCTATCATACATACACCTAACATCCAGTCTAATACATTACATCACAAAACAAAACATACATCAAGCCAAGCACCGCCCTAACATAAAGGTAGAAGTAGTGACTTAATTCTAATGTGTGTGTTAAGGCTTGTGTGGTATGCCCTAACTAGGCTTTAGAGTTAAGATTTTCTAAGTGTAGAAAGATTCAGTTTAAAGGGTGGTTTCAGTTCAAGTGTCTTAATTGATTAGAAAGTTTTAATTTGTGTTTTCTTTGGTTTTATGTGACCAACACTTAGCAATTAAGTGTTATAAAGAGAAGAAAGAGGTGCTCCTCTTTCATCTCTGTAACCACTTTTTAAAGCATGATAATTTATTTTAGTTCTCTTTAGTGAATGGCTTGTTACAAATTTTAAATTAATCCTAAGTTTAGGTTCACCTTAAATGATTGCATTCAACATTAAAGGCTTCTTAAGATTAATTTGAGTGAACTACTAACAAATGATGTACATCAATTTATTCTATTCCAGCACATGTAGCATGCATATGACATAACTCTAAGTATGATAATACATACAACATGTTTTAGCACACTCAAATGATGAATATAGATGTGCATATTTAAAGTTTATATTTCTTATTTGATTGAATTATTTAATCATGTTAATTTAGAGCTTTATCCAAATTCTTATACAAAAGACATAAGAATGAAATTAAATAGGACGTGTCATTGTTAAACCGGAGAGGTAATCAAATGACCTCCTTGGGGCTAGTAACTAAAGCCTCGTATTCCGGATGTCCAAACTATATACCCATTTGCATTCAAACACATGTAAATTTGTATGTAAGAAATAGGAAAGAGACCCCAAATCATATGGCTAATTAATTCAATCATTACATTATGAATGCATGTATTCTTAGTAGAAAAGAGGGATTTTCATCCTTTAACCACACATACATACAATAAGTGAGTACGTGCCTTTGTTAAACTAGGGAAGTGAGGTAATCAAATGATCTCCTTAGGGCTAGTCAAAGCCTCGTGTTCTTGAGATGTCCACTATATACTTTGCTATCTCACAACACATGAATTCATATATAAGTAAGAGAAAGAAAATCATGCAAAAATTATATTTTTAGTTGATTAGAACAATTATGTATGTGAAGCAAAATTTCATCCCAATTCTAATGTAGGAACACATGTAAATGAAATCAAATAAGTATGAGTCATTATTAAACCAGAGAATTGAGGTAATCAAATGACTTCCTTGGGGCTAACTAAAATCTTATATGCCCAGGATGTCCAGACTATATACTTATTAACTTTCAAATACATGTGAAACTATATATAGATAAAATAAAAGAAAGCTCTATTTCAAATACTTAAGCTATAAGCACATACAAATCTATATGTAATCATATCTGCTATCACTTCATATGTTATTACTCATTTATAAGCTCTTTGAAAATACATTTGCATTTAATAGTGATAATACACATATATTAAATTAAATCAATGCAAGCTTGACATAAAGGAAATTCATTTAAGTTTAAACATTTTGAAAACATGAATGCATGGAACCACATGACACACATCATTTAATATGATTGGAAAGAATAATAAGATATAAAACATATGTTTCATTCAATCAAACTAATTCTAAGGACAATCATATCAAATACAATCATTTAAAGTAAACCAAAGCTTCTTATTAAGTTATTTTTGGATGTTTGATTTGATTTAGAGAAAAGACAAGATTCAATCATTTGATGCTCCTAACCCCTTTCCATATTGGTTAATCAATTTGGTTGAATGAAAAGAAATTAAGTTGATTTTATAGATTAATTAAGTTGCAATATGAGTTAAGTCCATTAATTACCCCTTTCCTATATCACCTTAACATATTTACCCAAGTAATGGTGAGCCAACATGATATGCACATGCATTAGAAATTAAAACAATAATGATCTTAAGAAATGAAAGGCTAATTTGGCTCACAATTAATGGTTAATTAAGCTAAACTTAAGTACTCTTATAATTCTCTCACATATGGGATAATTATAATTTCTTAGGATTATTGAACACCTAGAGTCAGAAACTTAATTATATGAGATCTTGAATTATTATGATTTTAATTTAATTAATTAAGCCATTTAAATAATGAATTAAACTATTAATTAGTCCCAAGTTAATTAGTTTTAAGTTAAGTGAAATGAACTTAGGGAAAAGAATGGGAAAGAGGTCCTAATCTCATTCCCCATTCCCATTCACTATTCCACAATGATTAGGAAACTTAATTAATGGTTTCCCTTGCTATTTATAATGTTAATTAAACATCTAATTAATTAAGAAAGTAATTAGGGATAAGATAAGAAATTTGCCTAATTAACTATGCAATAAATCCCAAGAAAATTTTGGGAGGCAAAGGTCATCCCATTAATCAATCTCAAAAAGTTTAGGATTAATTACTTGGGTAATTACAGAGTAATTAAGATAATTAAGTTTTTAATTAAACCTAAATTAAGCCTTAATTTTTGCTAAAAAATAATTAGAATTAATTTTAAATTAATCTTATCTGAAATACCTTTAAAATGTGTATTTATTTGTATTTTTAGATATTTCTATGATTAATTATAATTTTCCAAAGTTTCACCTGATTTAAATGATTTTTCATGATTTTTATAGAGTTTATTAATTTATTTTTACTATTTGAACTTCGGGATGCAATATTATCCAATCCAGAAATCCTTTTGATTTGAAATTTTTATGGTGGATGCATTTTAACTTCAGTTTCATTTCTTGAAAATTATAAATCAATCTGATGTGTATTTTTTATTTTATTAAAGAAATTTAATTTTCACTAAAACTTAAATTTAGCCCAAAAATATTCAGTGAAATTTAGAGATTTTAAGTTTGTTGGATTTCTCTCATAAAGACAAATCGAATGATTCCTTATTTGCAATTTTTCATTAAGTATTTTATTTTCTATGAATTTTTAAAATTTAGGTGATTTAAATAATTTTTTAAAATAAAAAATGGTCGAATTTCCTACTTAATATGTCGCATGATGATTGACCATCGGTGGCGTGATTAGACCATGATATCACCATGTCATCCGCAGCGTGAAGCTGGAATTGAATAGGGATCACGCGGCGTCGCCGTTGATTGGATTGTCAAATCTGCGATCTAAGAAATGCGGATCATTAATTTTTGTCCCATCTCTCCACGAATGGAGATCGATGCTTTACTCCAAATTGGCGGTGAAAATGATGAGATTGAACAGTAAAATCGAATGATTTTGGCAAAATCGGATGAGATTTCATCCGTTCGAGCTTGATTTCACAGCGATCTTTGCCCAAAATATCCCCGATTCATGTGGGGATGATATAAAAGGAAAATACAAGGTTTATCTAAGGGAAATTTCTAAAATTACGTAAAAATTATCACAAATAAAAGCTCTAGCTACTTTATTAAATTACCTCAGGGGATGATTTTGTGTGATGATGAGCATACTCCTGAGTACAAGAAGAAGCTTTGGAATGAGTTCAGGCTCTTGCTTCACTTGGGAATAATGTATTCTTCAATTGTGATCGCTTCCTCATCGGAATCCATTTGATTTTGATGACTTTTGCTAAAAAAACTAAGTGGAAATGGTTGCTGGTTGGTTTGGGAGTTCTAGGAGAGTGAAATGAGTGTGGTTTAGTGCTTTGATTTTGGCCAAAATCCCCTTTCATTTTGATTTTTGGCTCCTAGTGGATGTCCTACGGATTGAGGTGGTTGGGAATGACAGGGGTCTTCTTAGATGGCTCTTTTTGAGTGGAAGAAGGTGTGAGAATGTAGCCAAGGCAAGGGGAAGTGGAGGTCATTGATGCCAAGTGTTCCAATGGGGGAGGTGAGGTGAATTCACCTCCCCATGAGTCATGGATACCCAACCACCTCTTGGGTCGGTTGGTGATGTCCTTGGCCTATGTGGACCAATGGATGAGTCAAGTAGCCAAGGAAGAGAAATGACCATTTGAGCAAGTGTCTTTTTTCATGGGATGCCCTTGACCCAAGAGAAAATTTGTCATTTGACATTGGATTTGATTTGGGCAGATTTGAACTGAGTCAAAAGTGAGTTGTACTAAATTTCATGTCATTTGGAGTTCATTTGATTTAATTTGGGTCAAATTGACCCAATTAGGTCAAATCAGATTAGGTTGATCAATTGGTCAAATTGGGTCAAACCAAGGGTTAGATCAAGTTCAAATTATCATTTGGAGTGTCTTTGTGTCATTGGTTTGGTTCAATTTGGTTTAGATTTAGTTTTTTCTCATTTGAGTTCATTTGGGTCAAATGGGTCAAGTTGACCAATTTGACCCAATTGACCAAATTGGCTTGAATCATGGATGGTTTGGGTTTGGTTGGTCATTTGGAATATATTATAGGCTTTAGTTAAGCTCAATTTGGATTTAATTGGGTTTTAGGTTGATTTGATCCTTAAGGTCAAGTTGGATTCAATGGGTTTAGGTCAAGTCAATTGAGTTTGAAATTGTCAAGTTCAATAGTCAATTTAGAATGAACTTGAACCATTGGTTGCAATTAATTTGGTTTAGTTTACAATTTAGCTAGTTTGGGTTCATATGGGTTAAAGGGTTGACTTGGTCAATGGGCTAGGTTGATTTGCTTGACCCAATTCATGATAATTGATTAACTTAGGATGATTAACAATCATGACATGAAGTTTGGATTGGCTTAATTCACTTTGATTTTGATTGAATTCGATTTTGGTTCATGTAGGTCAAATCGATCACTTTGGGTCAAGTGAGCCAATTGGATCCAGTTAGCATAATTTTGAATTGAGTTTGATTTAATTAAGTTTATATATAGATTTGAGATTGACATATAAGTTCAATTGTAATTGGTTTGTGTTCAAATGATTTTTGGTTCATTTGAATATTTCAAGTCAAATGGGCTAGGTTGGGTTTGACTTGAGTTGATTTTGATTTGGCTTGATGATTGTGAATTTCATTTATATTTGGATATATAACTGAAGGAATGATTGATTCATGAGAAAATCAATTGAATTTAAATTTATTTGGAGGAAAATTTGGCCTAGCTCATGGAGATAGGCCAAAATGGCTTAAGAAAGATTTTGATTCAGTTTGATTTAGTTTTGGTGATTTGAGTGTAGATTTCATTTATATTTATGAAGATGTTTGAAGATATGATTGATTCATGAAAAAATCAATCAAGTTTTAAGTGGATTGGATGGAAATTTTGGCTACGTCCATGGGATCTAATCATAAGGCTTAAGGAAGATTTAATCAAGTGCTTCAATCATTTGATTTGGGATTTGGATTTAGTATTTGGATTTGAGTTCGAATTAAATTTAAGGTTATGTTTGAAATTTGGACTTATATTGAATTTAAGAAGGTGTACATGGATTGGGTTTAGGCTATAGGGTAGGTGATTTTCTTAATCCCTTAGGCATGGCTTAATCTTATGGTTGAACCCTTCTAAGTCTCTAGGCTTAGTATAGGTGTTCACCTAATTACTAGATGTGTCTTATGACTAAAGAAATCTTAGTGTCTAAAGATTCCTATGTCTAAGATAAGGAGATTAATAACTCACTCCAAAAGTGAGGTCATTAATATTTTTGAAAGTGAATAGATTTATATATTTTGAGTTAAAATTTTATTAGATTACTAGGGCTTATAGTTCAAAAACACAAGATTGTAAAAATACAGAGGTGAGGTATGCTTGTAGCCCAAAGGAAACATACCTTGGATCCTAAATAGGGAGCTTTAGTATAAAGTATGACCTAAATCTAAGTGAAGATGACCATGCTTACCACACAGAGGATAAACCACCCACACGGGCTTACAAAACCACATGGGTAGCCCTCCTACGATTTTAAATCCATGTGGTATGGTCATATGAAATTGTAAGATAGTTGGGTTTTTATTAATTTAGAAAAAGACTAAAGTCCTTAAACCCACTCCCTAAGAGACTAGAACATGAGTGGTATGAATAATGAATTAATCTAATATAAAATATTTTCAAGTTTTATTTCATTTTTTATACTTCATTTTGACATAGGCTTTAAAATTTTGATGCCTACATGCATGATGAGATAAAGTTGTTGGCTAAATCAGGAAGAAGTGGAATTTTCTGCGATGCCCTCAAGTCAAGTAGTCCCATCGCAAAGATGGAAATCCCCATTTTGAGAAATAATATGCATGCATGATGTGTGACAATCATTTTCATGGGGTTGCTAAATCTTTTAATTATTTTGATTTATGTCCTAGGATTTATAGTGAGGTTATGAGTTACTTAAAATTTAGTTATGAGTGATTAATTGACATAGAAAAAATTAATTTTCCCTAGGAGACTAATCGCATCTAGGCCACACATTAAAGCATAAAACATTTAGGAAACTAGAAAAACCATGCTATTTCTAATGCACAACATAAACAAAACATCAAACAATTTTATAATTCAAAAGGGTAAAATTGGTCGTTGGGTACCATTAAACTCGAAAGGAAAGATGAGTAGCCGAGCTCTACCCTTATACAACCCGAAATATGAAAGAATAATTACAATTTTATTAAATATTATGGGGGTCTTTTTTCCTTCATTTCTTCATATCTTCTTTCTTCCTTCTCTTGATTTGGATGTGCTTCCTTCAAAGGCATCAGACAAAGCCTTATACTACTCATCCTAATCCCTTAGCACTAATCTTAATTCATATTGCAAAATTACATTGAAAATAAAAGTAAATCTAACTATATAAA
Organism: Cymbidium sinense; assembly: GCA_021442155.1. NCBI lineage: Eukaryota > Viridiplantae > Streptophyta > Magnoliopsida > Asparagales > Orchidaceae > Cymbidium > Cymbidium sinense. The sequence goes on along the minus strand of CM038221.1, from coordinate 105,653,039 downwards.
ATAGGTTTAAAGAAACATACAATCCCAAGTAGTTATATATATATATATATATATATATATATATATATATATATATATATATATATATATATATATATATATATATATATATATATATATATGATTTAAACTTAACATGGGTACCAAACTGTCTAACTTGGATTATGCTTAGGGGTTTAAGCAACCTAGAAAGAGAGCATTTATTTTTATTTTAAGCATCCCCTTAAGCATAATCCCCTGCAAATAATATAATTAGGCTAAGAATGACCTAACATCTAGTCTAAAATAACACATCATAAAATAAGACATACATCACATCATGCACTATCCTAACTTAGGACTAGAAGAGGTGGCCTAATTCTAATGTGTGCGTTAAGGCTTGTGTGCTATGTCTCACTAAGCATTGAAGTTGCAATTTTTTAAATGTAGAAGGATTCAATTTAACATAAAGGGTTGGTTTCATTTTAAGTTATTTACTTGATTTTTTTAAAAAATTTATGTTTTCATTGGTTTCATATGACCTACACTTAGTAACTAAGTGTTATAAAGAGAAGAAAGGAGATCATTTTCTTTCATCCCTATCTTAAACCACTTTTTAAAGTACATTAATTTGATTAAGATCTCTTTAGTGAATGGCTTATTAAACATTTTAAATTAATCCTAAGTTTAGGTTCACTTTAAATAACTTTATTCAATGTGAAAGGCATATTGAGATTAATTTAGTTGAATTACTACCACATGATATATATTAAATCATTCCTTTTCATGTGCATTTTTTTTCACATACACATTTTAGCATACTTATATGATGAATGTAGATATGTATCTGAAGTTTATATTTTTATTTCTTATTGAATTATTTAATTATATTAATTTAAAGATCTATCTAAATTCTTATACAAAAATATATAGGGATGACATTAAATGGGTATGTGTCACTGTTCATCAGGGAAGTGTGGTAATTAAATGACCTCTTTGGGGCTAACTAAAGCCTCATGTTCCTGGGATGTCCAAACTGTATACCCATTTGCATTCAAACATATGTAAATTTGCATACATGAACCTAAGAAAGAGAGCTACAAATCACATGATCAATTAATTAAACAACTTAAACAATTATGGATGCATGCATTTTTTAGTAGAAATGATGAATTATCATCCTTTAGCCATACATACATACACGTGTAAAGGGAAATGAGTAAGTACATGACTTTGTTAACTAGGAAAGTGATGTAATCAAATGACCTCCTTGGGGCTAGCTAAAGCCTCGTATTCTTGGGATGTCCAGACTATATACTTTGCTATCTCACTACACATGAATGTATATGCAAGTAAGAAGAAGAAATTCATGCAAAAAATATATTTCTATTTGATTAACACATTTATATATATGTGAACCAAAGTTCCATCCAAATTCTAATGTAGAAACACATGTAAATGAAATCAAATAAGTATGTGTCATTATTAAACAGGGAAGTGAGGTAATCAAATGACTTCCTTGGGGCTATAAAACTTAATTATTCAGGGATGTCTATATACTTATTAACATTCAAATACATGTAAAACTACATATGAATTAAGGAAAAGAAAGCTTTACTTCATATATCCTAACTATAGGCACATGCAAACCTTTATGTATTCATAACCACTATCACCCTTATCAATGTAATTAATTTATAAAATTTGAAAAATAATTTAAATTTATTAGTGATAATAGCCACACATATTATAAATTAATCCAACACATGCAAGCTCACATAAAAGAAAACCATTTGATTTAATTAACTTTGAAAAGATGAATGCATGATTTCAAATGACATACAACATTTAACATGATTAGAAAGAAATAAATAAACATAAACACATGATTTCATTGAATTAAATTAATTCCTAAGGACAATCATATCAAATAAAACCATTTAAAGCAAACCAAAGCTTATTTATTGCCATTTTCAATTTCATGTTTTGATTTTGATTTAAGGGTATGAGAAAAGGTTTGCTAGTCCTAACCCATTCCCATGTTTGTTAATTCATTTGGTTTAATGAAATGTGATTAGGTTGATTTTATGGGTTAATTAGATTGTAATATGCATTAAATCCATAAATTAACCTATTTTTATGTTACCTTAACATAATTACCCAAATAATTATGAGGCAACATGATATGCACATGCATTGGAATGAAATTAGCAATGATCCTAAGAAAGGAAAGAGGACTAATGTAATTGGCTCATAATTAATTGTTAATTAAGCTAAAGAACTTAATTAAGTACTCTTATAATTCTCCCACATATGTGGACTAATTATAGTTTCCTTAGGATTTCATTAGGTTGTTAAACACCTAAGCGTCTACCCAAGACTTAATTAATTAAAGTTTGATGTGATTATGATTTTAGTTTAACTAATTAAGTAGTTTATTTAATTAATTAAGCCTTTATTGATTTAATTAATGAAATGAACTTAGGGAAATATATTAAGAAAGAGGCCCTAACCTTATCCCATGGGTTCATTCACTGTTGAATAATGATTAACCACTTAATTAATTGATTTTTTACTATTCATGGGATTAATTAGTGGTTAATTAGCTTAAGAGAGTAATTGAAGCTTAATTAGTCAATTTTCCTAATTAATTAAGCAATAAATCCCAAAAATATTATGGGAGGCAGAGCTCATCCCATTAAGTTAACCCACAAAGTTTGGGGTTAATTACTTAAGTAATTAAGAAATTACTAAGCTAATTAATTTTTAATTAAACCCTAATTAATCCTTAATTACTATTCCAAATTAATTAAGAACATTTTTAATAAATTCTCCTCTGAAATACCTTTAAAATTAGTATTCATTTATTTATTTTCAAATTTTCTATAACCAGTTATGATTTTTACAAATTTTAACCATTAAAACACATTAATTAGGCCCAATTAACCATTAATCCCATCGACACCATGTGGCACACTGATGAGGCATTCTTTCCATGTGGCATTGCAAGATTAGTTATTAAAAATAATCCTAGTCAGCGCTTACGTAGCGATGGCAGAACACATTTTCTCGTGTGCCGTTCGATCTAAGATCGGACTACCATGATTAATCCTGCAGCTTAATAAGATTAAATTGGATTGATCTATCGGATGTAATCATGACCATCCATTTCTATCATGTAGAATGGATGGTGCATGATATATCGTCATGCAAGCGAGGGAGAATGAAGTTCATCCACCATTGCTCATGTGATCTGAGCTCACCCGAGCTCGGATCGACTCCAAATGGATCTCACACCTTCGCGCAAAGGATCCAAAGGGATCCAACGGTTAAGTTCACACGGGATGAAAGTTTTCTTCAAAAAGCTCTAAAAAAATTTTCATCCAAGGTCAGTTTTAATGGCATGCCTTATAGCTCAAGCGCAAATCTAAGTGAGGAAGCTTGTCAGTAGGCGAAGCTCTCTTGATAGCATGAGTTCTAATGGCTTGCTGAAGGCCAACACCAGCTTGACCGGCGTTGATCAAAGTCCACCCTTTGGTCATGAGAAGCTTGGGGATGATTCTTCTGAGCTCCAAGGATGGTGTGTGCAATTGTAATTTGGTTGAGCCTTGAGCAAATGGGAGTGAGAGGAAGGTTGCCCTATTTCAGCTTGAAGGAAACTGACAATGGGGATTGTGGAGATCTCAGGAAATGCTCAAAGATGTGTTAGGGGACTCAGGTTCTTTCTTAGAGGAATGATTAGTGTCTATTTGAGTGGGGTGTATAAATCTCAGTTAGCTAGTTTAGATTTTTTATGGTGTCTAGCCACCTCAAAGTCATGGGTGGCAGGGAGTGGATGAGGTGGATCAGTTTTTGTTGGGTGAAAGTGTGGAGGTGGCCTCCAAGAAGGGTAGTGGGTACCATATGGGTTTCAAGTTCTCCAATGGGAAGGGTGAGGTGATTTCACTTCCCATGGGTCATGGCCGTCCAAACCACCTCTTGGGTCAGGTTGGGTAGTGTCCTAGGTGCCTAGGTGGACAATTAGGAGAGTATAAAGTGGTCAAAGAATGGAAATGACTACTTACATAGGTGATTTGTCTCATATGATACCCTTGACCCAAGGGTATAATGGTCATTTGCATTTTATTTGATTTGGGAAAATTTGAAATGAGTTAAAAGTGGGTTGGCCCAAATTTTAAGTGATTTGGAGTTCATTTGGTTATGTTTGGCTCAATTTGGCTCAAATAGGTCAAATTGGGTTAGGTTGGGTCAAGTTGATCAATTGGTTAAATTGGGTCAAACCAATGGTTGGGTCAAGTTGATATGATCATTTGGGATGTATTGTTGTCATTGATTTTGTTTGATTTGGCTTAGATTTAATTTTGACTCAATTGAGTTCATTTGGGTCAAATGGGTCAAGTTGACTAATTTGACCCAATTAGCCAAATTGGGTTGGTTAGGGTTTGGCTAATCATTTAGAATATTTTGTAGGCTTTGGTTAAGTTTAATTTGGATTTGATTGGGTTTTGGGTTGGTTTGACCCTTTAGGTCAAGTTAGGTTCAATAGGTCATTTGGGTCTAGTGGGTCAATTGGGCTCAATAGAGGCTTTGGTCATATTCAATAATCAATTTAGAATGAACTTGAACCATTGGCTGCAATTAATTTGGATTGTACCAAGATTTGACCCATTTTATCCATGTAGGTCAAATTGGGTCAACTTGGGTCAAGTGGGCCAATTTGGGTTAAGTTTGGCTCAATTGAAGGTCAAGTCATGTGCAAATGTTGGTTTTTGATGGGTATGGGTCATTGGTTTCAATTAATTTGACTTAGATTACAATTTGGCTAGTTTAGGTTCGTGTGGGATAGAAAGGTTAACTTGGCCAAAGGACCAAGTTGACTTGGTTTGATCAAATTTATGACAAATGGTCAACCTAGGGTGATCAACAATCATGATTGGAGATCTTGGTGGGCTTGGTTCAATCCAATTTAGGTAGGATTAGAACTTGGCTCAAATAGGTCAAATTGGCCACTTTGGGTCAAGTGGACCAATTGGCTTTAGTTGGCTTGATTTTGGGTTGAGTTTGATTTGGTTGAGTTTATATATGGATTTGGGATTGATATATAAATTCAATTGCAATTGGTGTGGGTTCAAATGGGTTTTTGTTCATTTGAATATTTCAAGTCAAATGGGTTAAGTTGGGTTGATTTTCATTTGGCTTGATGATTATAGATTTCATTTATATTTGGAGAGTTGATTGAAGGAATGACTGATTTATGAGAAAATCAATTGACTTTGGCTTGATTTGGATGAGATTTTGGCTAAGTTTATGATGTTAGCTTAAAGGGTTTTAAGGAGGATTTTGATTTAATTTGATTTAGTTTTAATGATTTGAATGTATATTTTATTTATATTTGTGAGGATGATTGAAGATATGATTGATTTATGAGAAAATAAATTGAGTTTGAAGTGATTTGGGTTAAGATTTGGCTAGGCTCATTAAGGTAGGTCATAAGGCTTAGGTTTGGATCTTAATTTAATTTGATTTAGTTTTGATCATTTGAATGTAGATTTGATTTATATTTAGAAAGATGATTGAAGATATAAATTTACTATGAGAAAATCAATTAATTTTGGACTAATTTGGATGGAACCTTAGCTAAGTTCATGAAAGTAGGTCACATGGCATAGGTAAGATTTGGTATAATTACAAATTTTGGCAAATTGGATTTGGAATTGAGTTTGATTGTAAGTTTGATAGATTGACTGAAGGGTTGAATTGATATTTGAGAAAATCAATTGAGTTTGGATTGATTTGAATTTGGCAAAGGCTAAGTCCATAAGACAAAATCATAGGGTTTAGGTTGAGTGTTTACCTAATTGCTAGAAGTGTCTTAAGATTAGGGAAGTCTTAGTGTCCAGAAGACTCCTAAGTCTAAGATAAGAAGATTGAGAACTCACTCCAAAAGTGAGGTCAACATTGCTAAATATTTTAATTATCTTAATTATATCCTAGGCTTTAGAATGAAGTTGTGAATTATTTTAAATTTTTAGTTATGAGTTGTTAATTAGGTAGAAAAATAATTTTATCCTGAGAGCCTATCGCATCTAGGCCACATATTCAAATATCAAGTTTAAGAAACTATGAAAAAGATGCAATTTATATTACCCAATCTAAACATAACATTCAAATATTTAGATTAACATAAAAGAATAAAAGGGCGGTGTGGTAGGCTTATACACTCGAAAGAAAATTGGTGTCGAGCCCACCCTCATACAATTCGGATTACAAAAGAATATTACAATTGAAATTAAATTAAATGCTATGGGGTCTTCATTTCTTGCTTTTTTTTCTTCCTTCTTGATTTGAGTGTACTCTAAGGCTTTATAGGGCCTCTCATGACTAAGCCTTCTAGCACTGCTCATCCTAAACCCCATAGCACTAATCCTAATTCTTATTGGAAAATTATATTTTTTAATGGAAAAGTAAATATAACTACACCTGCAAAATAAATGTTAGCTAAACAAACATACATTCCCAAGCTGTTATAGTTTATAATTTGGACTTAGCACCCGACACATGGGTCACCAAGCCCACCTATCCTATTATAGATTATGCTTAGGAGCATAAGCAACCTACAAGCAAAGCACTTATATTTATTTCAGCGGCCCTCATTAGCATAATCCCCTACATAAAATAACATTAGGCTAGCAATGACCTAACATCCAGTCCATAAACAACAATCCAACATCCAGTCTAAAACATTACATCACAATGTACACCGTCCTAATCTAAAGCTAGAAGTGGTGACTTAGTATTCTAATGTGTGTGTGCTTAGGCTTAGTGTGGTATGTCTTAGCTAATCTTTAGGATAATGATCATTTAAGTTTGGAAATTATTTAATTTAAACATGATGGGTGATTTCATTTTTAAGTTATTTAGAGGATTAGTAAGTTTCAATTTATATTATCTTTTGTATCATTTGATATTCACTTAGCATCTAAGTATTATAAAGAGAGGAAGGAGGCTCACCTTCTTCATCCCTATCCTAAGTTATTATCTAAAAACATAACATTATAACTTGGTTTTCTTTAGTGAATAATTTATTAAATATTTTATTGATACTAAGTTTAGGTCAATCTTAAAGAATCCTATTCAACATGAAAGACATCTTAAGACTAATGTAGTTGAATTACCATCACATAGAACATATTGAACCATTCCTTTTCATCACCCATAGCATGTACATGATTTAAGACTTAACAAACCTATACATACAATATGTTTCTGGCACACTTAGATGATCATGAATACATATATTTTGGTAGAAAAGAGGATTTTCATTCCTTAGCTAAGTACCACACACATGTATAAAAGTTTTATGCAAGTACATGTCGTTGTTTAAACTAGGGAAGTGAGATAATCAATGACCTTCATGGGGCTACTTAAAGCCTCATATTTCTGGGATGTCCAAACTATATACTTACTATTCCTAAATACATATGAATGAATACACAATCATAAGAATAAAAATCATGCAAAAGATTGTATTTTAATGAGTTATTTATACATGTGAAGTAAAGCTCTGTCCAAATTCTATTACAAGTACACATAAGAATGAAATTAAATAAGTACATGCCTTTGTTAACAAGGGAAGTGAGGTAATCTAAGACCTCCGTGGGGCTACTTAAAGCCTCATATTCTTGGGATGTCAAGACTATATACTTATTACCATTCAAACATATGTAAACCCATGTATGAATCATAAAGATAAAACATTACCTTAACATGCTCAAGCTATAGACACATGCAAATCATATAGGATATTCATAGTCAATTATCAATCTAAATCTTCATTATTAATTTATAACTTTGAAAATAACTTTTGAAATTTATTATTGATAATAGCCACACATATAATAGGATTAAGTCAACACATGTAACTTACACATAAACAAATTTCATTTGATTATTTGATTTGAAAGACATGAATGCATAGTATAAAATGACATACAACATTTATGATGATTGAAAAGGAATAATTGAACACTTCCACATAATTCATTCAACTACATTAATCCCTAAGGTCAATCATATTAGATAAAATCATTTAAGGAAAATCAAAGTTTCTTATTAAGTTTAATTTTTGGATCTGGATTAATAAACTCAAAGAGGAAGAGATTTATTTACTATTTTTACTCCATCACATGTTGATGATTTAATATGTTTAAAGATAAGTCATTAAGTGGATTTTATGAATTAATTAGGTTTGATTCATTAAACAATTCATTAAATTACTATTTCCTATGCTTCTTTAATTTAATTAACCACTTATTCATGAGCCTCAAGTGATATGCAAATGAGAAATTAAAATTGCAATGCTCCTAAAGAACCTGATGCAATAGGCTTATGCTTAAGTTTTAATTAGATTAATAAAATAACTAAGCTAAGTATTCTTATGATTTTCCCACACCCATGGGTTAATCATAATTTCCTTAAGGGTATTTATATTATTGAACACATAAAAAAGAACCCATGAATTGAATGTTAATTATCTAAAGTAATTATTATTTTAATTTTGATTAGATTTTCATTATTAATTACTTAATTAATTTTTTTTATTAATTCATGCATTAATTAACCCTCTTCATGAAATGGACATGGGAAAATAATTTGGAAAGAGGTCCTAATCATCTCCCCTTCTCACTAATTATTGAAAGTTTACTATTTTAATAATTTTAATAATCATTAAATTAATTAGGAAGGGTAATTAAGATTTGAATATCAAATTCTCTTAATTACCTAGCCAATAAATCCCAAGAAAATTATGAGAGGCAAAGGACATCCCATTGAATCAACATTCCAAGTTTGAGATCAATTGACCATGTCATTAGGACTTAATTAAAGAAATTGAAAAAATTGTGAAACCTTAATTAAGCTCTATTCATGTTCAAAACTTAATGAAATTATTTTTATTAAAATCTCCTCTGTTTATCCTTTCCAAAATGAGTTTACTTGTATTTTTTCTGATTTTTCTACAAACAGTTATGATTTTATGATGTTTTGTGCAATTAAATATGTTTTTAAGCCTAATTAATCCCAAATACCATCAACGCCACATGGGAATTGATGTGGTGATGCTTTCCATGTGGTACCATAGGATTGGCCATGGCTTAGTCCAATCATCTTTGAGTGGCGGTGGGCCGATTTCGTCCACCGTCGATCTTAAATAAGATGGTGGGGATTAATCTTATGGATTTAATAGGATTAAATCAATTAAAATGAGCACATTAATCATGGTCATCCATTCCAATAACACGGAACGGATGGCGAATGATCCTTCATCCCCTGAGTGATGGAAGACAGACACTGTCCACCCTCCTCCATTCGATATGAGCTCATCAAAGATCGTGAGGCATCGAGATTGACTCCAAAATCTTCAAGAGATAGATCTAAGGAGATCCTAAGATGGAAATCACACAAAATGATAAAATTCATCACAAAAGACCAACTCTTATTACATTTTCTATGATTTTCCAAAAATTACCTCGCTGGAGCTCAAGATCACTGGTCCAATGATTGAGGTAGCTTCATCTTGAAGAGATAAAGCCTTATTGAGAAGCTCAAGACTTGCCTCCTCATCAGTAGCTCTGTGGACCAAGTTCCACCAAAAAGCTCACTGAAGTTAGTCTAGGGATGGTCTCCGGTGCTTGAATCGATCGAGAATCAATTTGTTTCGCCTCGCTGGAGCTTGGAGAAGGTGTGAGTGAAGTTAATTTTGATTTGGTGGAGTTTAGGTAGAGTTAAATAGAGTGGAGGCTCAGTTTCACTCAGGTTTGATGTCACCGATGATGGGGAGCTCAAGGGAGGTCGGGAAGGCACTCGGAAGCTTGTCTCGACTCTCTGAATCTCTGAAGATGATTGTTTGTGGTTTGGAATGAGATGGGGAGGAGTATATTCTCCTCCCCATCAAGTTAGATGGTGGGGATTGGCTCTAGTTTTGGCAGGCATCCAGCCAGTGATGGCGGCCGAGGGTGGCAGTGAGGTGCTGAGGTGGAACACCTTGAGTGGCTGAAGGTAGAGAGTGGGCTAGCAAAGGCTGAGGTGGAGTGTCTTTCCTCCCCAAGGTGAGGTAATGGGATGTCTTGGGTTAACTAACCTAAATTGATCCATGGCTAACCCAATCTACTTTAGGTCAGGTAAGCTAGTGGGTCAGAGGTCCAAATCAAGCTTTGGGTGGCTTCTAAGGGATAAGGGAAGGTGAGACCATCCAAATGGGGGTTTTGTCCCATTTGAAGGGGATTACCCAATGGGTTTTAGGCTAATTCGAGTTTGAAATGGGTTGCATTTGATTTGGGCTGACCCATGGTGACCCAAGGATGGGTCATACCAAGTTTGGTTGGGTTTGGAGTTGGTTTGGTTGGGTTTGGCTCAATTTTATCCATGTAGGTCAAATTGGGTCAACTTGGGATAGGCTGACCAATTGGTCAAATTGGGTCAAACCAAGGGTGGTTGGGTCATGTTCAAATGATGATTTTGGATGTTTAGGTTCAATTGGTTTTACTTGATTTGAAGTGAATTTGATTTCATATAGTTCAAATGGCTAGTTGACTAATTTGGTCAAATTGACCAAATTATCTTGGGTTAGGTGTTGATTTAGGTTCAATTGATGATTTGAAGATGATTGTAGGTGTTGATTTCAATTAATTTGGATTTAGGATAATTTGACCCTTTAGGTCAATTTGGGCTAAATGGGTTAATCAAGTTCAATTGATGATTTGAAGATGATTGTAGGTGTTGATTTCAATTAATTTGGAATGATTTAGAATTTGACCCTTTAGGTCAATTTGATGGGATCGGTTCAATTGATCAAATTGGGTTCAATCAAGGGCTTGATCATGTTTAATAATCATTTTGTGCTGGATTTGAGTCATTGGTTTGAATAAATTTGGATTGGATTTAGATTTGGCCCAACTTGGCCCTTAAGGTCAAATTGGGTCAACTTGGATCAAAGGAGCCAAATGGGCTTTGTTAGGTTCAATTGATGGTCAAATCATATTCACTACTCAATACATGGTTGATTGGAAGCATTGGTTTCAATCAATTGGGTGTTGAATGAAATTTGCCTCAATTTGGTTCATGCAGGCTAATTTGGCCAACTTGGGTCAAGTGATCAAATTGGCTTGGTTTGACCCAATTGATTGCAACTAGATAATCAAGGGTGATCAACAACCATTGTAAAAGGTTTTGTGTGGGTTGCTTTGATGCAATTTGGATTGCATTGAAGTTTTGATCAAATGGGTCCTTTAGGTCAGTTTGGGTCAAGTGAACTAAATGGGTTAATTTGAGTTGGATCGGGTTGAATTAGGTTGAATTGAGTTTGATAATTGATTTAAGATTGATTGATGGCTTTGATTGTAATTGATTTGGATTTAATTGGATTTGGGCTCATATGGACCCTTTAGGTCAAATGGGAACATTAGTGAAATGACTTGGTCAAAATGGTTTGATTGTAGATTTTGGGAGAGTTTGAAATGATGATTTGGATGTTTTGAGTGCTTTTGTGAAAATCAATTGTGTTTGGTTTAATTGAAGGAGCTTTGGGTTGAGTCATAGGATTTGGTCATGGGATTATGATGGATTTGGGTTTCAATCATTTTGGCTTGGAGCTTGGATATGAAATGAGATTCAATTGGGTTTGATTGTCTTGATTTGGGATTTGGTTTTGCTTGATTGGGTAGGCATAGGTTTGGTTTAGGTCATAGGATAAGTTGAACCTATTTACCCTAGAGTATGACCTAAGCTAGGGGAATACCTTCTTAAGTCTCTAGGCTTAGGTTTAGTGTTCATCTAATCGCTAGAAGTGTCCTATGACTAGGAAAATTATAGTGTCTAAAAGATTTCTAAGTCTAATAAAGGATGAATCAATCCTCACTCTAAAAGTGAGGTCAACATTAAGATCACTCATCATGCTTATCTTAAATTTTATGCTCATTATTTTAAAAAAATCTTCACACATTAAAGAATTAGTAGATACAAATAATTTGTCATCCACATAAATATAAATAAAAAGAATATAAGAATTTGTTCTTTGATAAATAGTGTATTGTCAATGGATTTTCTTAACAAAAGAATTTTGTAATAGGAAAGAACTAAACCTATAATACCAAGTATGATGCACTTGTTTCAAGTCATACAAGACTTTTTTTGAAAATTTATATACATAATCAAGATATAATGAGCTTTCAAATGCATGTGGTTGTATAATATACACAACTTTTTTTATTACACAATTCGAAAAGAATTCTTAACATTCATTTAAAAAAGTTTTAAGTCTTTAAACTAAGTAAATGCAAGCAGTAATCATATGGCTTTCAAATAAGCAAATGGTGTAAAAGTGTTGTCAAAATCAATTCCTTTTATTTGAATAAAACTCTAGCTACAAGCCTTACTTTGTTCCTAACAATAATTCCAAAGATATTTAATTTATTTATTTTAATATGACTTAGTTATGATTACACTTTGAGATGGGGTCTAGGAACTAAGTCCCAAACATATTTTTTTGCAAATTGATTCAATTTTTTTTTTTTGGCATTGACTCTACCCAAAATTTATTAGAAATTATTTATTATTCATTTAGGGATTGGATCATGAATATGAAAGCTATATGACTAACTTCTTCTCTTAGGCTATTTTTACTCATAACTTCTATAGATTTATGATCAAATCATGGGGATAACTTGAAGTTAACTCCACTCTCTAAGTAGTCTCTTCTTGAAATCCTCATTTTCTTCAAAATCACCCTTTTCAATTTTAGGCACTAAGTCATCCTCATCCATAGGTTGTCTAGAATGGGAAGAGATAATAGATTCATCAAAAATAGCATACACTGACTCTTTTACCAATACAGTTCTTATGTTAAAGATTTTATAAGCTTTTCTTATAGAGGAGTAATCTAGAAATATTGCCTCATCATATTTAGAATTATACTTTCTCAAATAATGTTTTTTCATTATTCAACACAAAATACTTACATGCAAAAATATAAAAATTTGATAGCTTTAGAGTCTAAACTTTAACAAGCTCATAAGGGGCTTTATTTAACTTAGATCTAATATTTACTTGATTCAAAGCATATTAAGCTATGCTAAATATCTCAGCTCCAAAGAATTTAGAAAGCATGTATTCACTAAGCATGAATTTAGTGGCTTCTATAAGCATTATATTCTTTTATTCTATTACTTTATTCCATTGTGGTGTCTTAGTGGTTGAAAAGTACCTTTCCTTGGTGTTTCAGCTCTCTAAATATGCCAATATTAGATTTTTCTTGTAGTTGTTAGATCATAAAACAAGCAACCAGCTCTGATATCATTTGTAAGAATGATTCACTCAAGATGGGGGTTAATTTTGTGTGATTTAAAATTTTCTTATAAAGGAAAATCACCTTAAAGTTTATTGAGAAAGAAAACTTAAAATTAAAGCCAACAAATAAATGAAAACAAAGAAAGAGGGACACAATACAATTTAATAAAACTGAAAACTTAATTATGATGGTTAAAATTATTTAATAAAAATGAATAATTATCTAATATGATAGGATTTGTACAATACAATTTTAAAAAGTAAAACATTTTTTAAGGAAAAAAAATATTTTACATTATCTTAACAAATTATCATACCCAAATCAAATTCGTGCAAGCAAACTAATGTTAGCTCCTCCAAAATTTGATTTGGTCAACCACATATCGACATGAATTTGGATGACAATACTATATTACCTTTGTATTGTTGACCTCACTTTTAGTGAAGTTGGCATCCACCCTATTAGTCCAATAATTCAATCTAGATACTAAGATTTTTCTCAACAAGAATTAAGACACTTCTAGTGATTAGGAGAGCATTAACCCAAACCCAAAAGGCTCATATAGTTCAGCCCTAGGACTAGACTTCAACTTAGACTAGGTGAGATCCACTTACCTCAATTTTAAACCAAACTTTTATACACAAAACCAACTGATTATAAACCAATCAAAATCCTCAAATCTACCCAAATCATACTCAATTGGTATTCAATTTACTTAATTAAATCAAGTTGACCAAATTTGACCCATTTGGGCCTTTTAGGCCAAAATCCAAAATCAAACCAAACCAGTTGAAATTGAACCTATCTAAACTCCTTGAAACTTCAATTAAACTTGATTGATGCCTCATTAGGAGTCAATTTGGTCAATTGGCTTATGCAACCCAAGTTGACCTAATCGAACCCTATAGGGCCAAAGTCAAATCCAATTGAATCCTAATCAAATTGGACAAATTCAAAGCCTTACAATTACTCTAATGAAATAATTGAACATTTCTCTTGACCACTTGAAACTTATTTGATCAATTAATTCACCTAATCCAATAAAAAAGTAAAACTAAGATTAAATTCATTTCAACCTAAATCAAACTTAGCTAACCTCTACAATCAGCTCTAAATGAATGATTGATCATAATCCAAAACCCAATTGAAGCCAAGTAAGTTAATTTGGCCAATTGAACCAGTTAACCCCATTTGGCATAAGTTGTCATAAAAGGGTTAAATTGAACAAAACTTTGATCCAACCCAAATTGGACTAAACCAATGATTACAATCAATTCAAAAATTATTATTGATCATGATTCAACACCCAATTAAACTCAATTTAGCCAATTGGCTAGCTTAACCCCATATGACCCTATTTGACCTAAAGAGCCAAATTGAACCAAGACCTAATCCAATCCAATTTAGATCAAACCAAAGCCTAAGATCAACTCTAAATTAACTAATAAGCATGACTCAACCTTCAATTCCATGCAATTTAGCTCATTTTATCAAAATGTCAAACTTATGCCATATGAGCCAAATTACAATCCACTTTAGATTGAAACAAACCATTCCCACCAACGCCTATCTAATCATCATTCAATCATAATCTAATAGCTTTTTGGGCTTAATTTGTCCAATTGGTCAATCTAGCCCAACTTAACCCAAATTAACTTTATAAGAAACCAAATGAGCCAGTCCTAACCAAACTAAGTCCAAACCCAACTAAACTTGGCATGACTCATCATTGGACTCTCCTACACCTGCCTAAGTAGACCCAACACTTGGTGAACCTAGTTTGGAATAAACCAAGTGAGCCAAAATTTTCAAATAGAATAAAATCCAAGAATATCAAAGTTCAACCCCTACCTTTGGCCAAGGCTACCCTAAGCTTGCCTTGAGCTTACCCATGCTGACTAAGCCTAACACAAAGCTATTTAGTATAAACATTAACAAAGGAGAGGTCATCCTCACTATGCCTAACCCTTGGTTTAGCCACCATGGCTTAACCCCTTCACTATTTCCCAACAAACTTGGCCAACTAATCTAGGGACTCCACCTCATTAGTCCCATGCTAAATTTGGTCACCCCCACTACATGGCAAGCTAGCCAAGGCTAAACCAACCCATTTGGGTGGTTCACATGAGGGGAAAGGGATATACCCCCTCCTATTTATTCAAACTTAGACACACTCTCATAAACTTCTTAGAGAGCCCTGACCTTCCCCCAGAGCTTATGCACCACTGCGCCAACACTAAACCCAAAATGACTCTATTGACCTCATTTTTAGAATGAGCCCTCAACCCTTCCATCTTAAACATAGGACTTTTCTTAGACTATTAAGAGTTTCTTCATCTTAAGACACATATAGTGATTAGGTGGATACTCAACCTAGCCCTAGAAGACTTAGAAGAGTAAGCCATAGGAATAAGTCATGCCTTAGGGGTGTTAGGAAAATTTTCCTACCCTTAGCTTAAAACATCCCTCACTCTCCTTATTTCAACTCAAACTCTAAATCAATTCTATTTGATTTTCTCCAAACTCAAATCAATTCCATGATTGAAATCTATGATTAAAACCCATGATCAAAATCCATCAAAGTTCCCAATCTAAAATTTTCCTAAGTCCTTAATCCTCTCTTAAGGACTTAACTAAAATCATGATCAAAACTAATTCAAATCTTTGAGATATTCTCAAAACTAATTTATATTCTCATTTATATTCACATATATAAATGAAATATAAATACAACTCAAATCAAATCAAGTCCTCAAATTAAATTCCAAATTTAAAATCTTTCTTAAGTCATTAATTCTCCATTAATGGACTTTGCCTAAATCTTGATCAAATCATCTCAAAGTCATGAGATTTTCTCATTATTCATTTATATCCTCATTCATATTCACATATATAAATGAAATATAAATATAAATCAATCAAACCAAATCCAAAAATTCAAACTTCAAACTCCAAAAATTTTCTAAGTCCTTTAAAATCCTTCTTAATAGACTTAGCCTAAGTCATGATTAAACCACTTCAAATCCTTGAAATTTTCTCTTGATCCATTTATATTCTAATTTATATTCACATATATAAATAAAATGTAAATTCAAAAAATCAAAACCTAATCCAAAAATTAAACTCAATCTACTCAAAATCCAACCTAAGCCTTTCAAGTCAAAATCTTGAACTTAGCCTAATCAACTTCAAATCAAGGAAAACTCTTGCTTTCCTTTCATGATTCAATCAACCCTGCAATCATGAACTCATATATAAATCCAAACTTCAATTACTCAATCAAAACCTAATTCAAAAAAAAAAAAAAAAAATTCAAAGCCAAAACCCCTTCATATTCTTCCTTTGAATATGAAATTGTCAAATGAATCAAAATCCATTTGACTTCAAACCACTTATAAATGGATTTCTATTTCAATCATAAGTCAATATACAAAATCAATCAAACTCAAATCAAGCTTTGACCAAGCCATTTGACCTACTTAGGCTCACTTGACCCAAAGTGACCTAAAGTACCCTTATGAGCTAACTTCTAATCCTAACCAAATTGGATTGAACCAAACTCATCTAAGCTTCTCATCATGATCAAAAATCATCATGGGATGATCAGTCAGTCAAATTGGGTCAAACCAAGTCAAACCTAAGGGTTGACCAAATCAACACCTAGCCCAAAATGAAACCTAACATAGCCAAATTCCACCATAGGCTAAATTGATTGAAACCATTGATCTAAGTTCACTCATGACGTATGTTTGAACTTGACTAAGCCAATATTTGAGCCTAACTTAGCCCAATTGGCCACTTGACCCAAGTTCACCCAACTTGACGTAAAAAGTCAAAATGTGTCAAAACTTGATTCAAGCCAAATTAATCCAAACCAATGGGTCAAGTTCATTCCAAATCACTTGTTGAACTAGAACAAAGCCTCAATTAGCCAACAGACCTAACGCAATTGACCTTAGACCCAACATGTAAAGGGGTCATGTTGAGCCAAATTTGAACTTAACCAAAATTGATTGGAAACAAAGATGCCAATCCACTCTATATGACTAACCTAACCTAAACCTACCCTTGACCTACCTCAAATAGGTCAAATGGGTCAAATAGGTCAACTTGACCCATTTGACCTAAATGAAGTCATATGAGCCAAATCCAAAACAATGCCAAATTGAATCAAACCAAAGCTACCAAAAAATTTCAAATGGTCATATGAACTTGACCCAACCCTTGGTTTGACCCAATTTGACCAATTGGTCAACTTGACCCAAGTTGACCTAAATGGGTCAACTGAGCCAAACCCTATCAAATGAATTCCAAATCTCATGAAACTTGGCCAAACCTAGTTTCTCCACATACCTAACATATCCAAATGAAAAATAGCAAAATGACCATTCTACCCCTAAGCCATAGAACAAATTTTGGCTTATTCCATGGATAATTTAGTTATACCCTCTTCACATTCACTCGAGGCTTTCTTAAAAGCTCAAGGGGACCTAGTGAAGAGTGGTGCACCCAACCCAATGGGTTGGGTCAGTCCAATTAGTCCATAGACAAAACCCGGTCCCATGGGTCAAAACTCCAAATTCAAAACCCCTCTCCCACTCAAATTCAAGCACATGGGTGGTTGGCATTCCACTCAAGACCTCAAACCGACCATGTGCCAACTCCAAACAGCCCTAACAGCTCATTCCATATGGTCAATTGGATAAAAATGATAAGCATGTGCTCGATCGTCTGATTGCCAAAGGGGGAGCTATACACCCCCTAATTTACTTCAATTTCCACACACTCAAGGTTGATTTAAGGATAGGAAGCAAAAGGAGCCATTGGAGATTGATCCTAAGCCTCCTAGAGCTCTTCCCATTTTCCTTTTCTTGAATTTTGAATAATTAAAATTAGGGGAAGCAGAGTGAAATTCTAACTTCTTCTACACTCTATTTGAGTCTAATTGCTCTTGTACATGCCATCAGAAGGTTAAGTCGAGCTTGCCTAAGCTCTCTTTGAAGTTCTAAAGGCAAGGGTAGTCTTAGCTTGATCAAAGCCACAAAGGAAGTGAGGAGGAGGTGGTCCATATACCAATCCACTCAACCTCAAGTGCTCATACTCTCAACACAACTTTGTCTCAACCAGATAAAGCTTCTCTAAGGGAATCGAGCACCAGTGATCCCCTCCGATGAGATATGGGATTTTCCAACCATTGAACTCAATGTGGTGTGGAGCTTGTGAAAAATAATTTTCATCCCATGGATTTTTGACTATTCGATTTGCCGCTCTTTAGTTTTAGATGGTGTGGGTTGAATTTGGTTTGAATCCGAGCTAGATCAAGCTTGGATCTTCCTCTTGATCATGGACGATCTTTGTTGATCAAGGGAAAGAACTTGGGAGAACTCAGCCATCCATTCGCATATTTTGGATGAACGGTCGAGATAATTCCACATGTTTATATATCTGTTATCCATTTTAAAACCCATAGGGAGATCTCTGGTTGTCCCATCTTTGATCGGATGCGGAGACCATCAAGCGCCGCTCTGATTTGGCATTTAAGTAATCCCTCATGGGGTATGTAAAGCACGACATACACGCATCCATGAGCTAGGATTAGTTAGGGTAGTTAAAATGTCTTAATTAATTTCTATCAATTCAAGGATCTTCTAAAATTCATAACTCCTTATAACAAATTTAGAAAATTATGAAATAAAATCCTATGAAAGATAATTCAACCTAAAATATTTTAAAATTAATTTCAATGGGTTTTGAATTATATTTTTCTCTAAATATGGATTTTATTGAAAAGTTTATTTTAATAATTAATTTTTAATTAAGCCTCTGATTAATCTAAAATTCCTTGAGTATGTTTTAGAGGATGACTTCTACCTCCCTTAATTTTCTTGGTATTTATTGAAGGCTTGATTAGAAGAATTGCATATGAATTTCTTAATTACCCCCCTTATGTAATCAAGGATAATTAAGGTGTAATTACTGATTTTAATCCATGATTAGGGTTGATTAAGGTCAGATCTAATAAGTATGAGGTTCATGGAATATTTTGATTTCCTAAGTATTCCCTAAACCCCTTTTCTCACCTTAATCTCCTCTTAATTAGGGTTAATTCATTATACCCCTTAATTAATTTCTAAAAATTCTAAAAAAGAACTTAATTAATCTACTTTGGGTAGATGCTTAGGTGTTTAATAGCCTAAGCTAAATTAAGGAAATCAAAACCCAATTCATAAGTATGAAAGGGTGTTTTGAAATTACTTAAGCTAAACCTCTTAGCTTAATTAACTTTTAATTATGAGCCAAATTGCATTAGGCCCTTTTCTTATTAGGTGCATGGAAAATTTAAATTCCTTGTGAGTTTTTATGTCATCTCATTAGCTCATAATTACTTGGTTAATTATTCTGAGGTGGTGTAGGTAAACATTAATTAAGTTGGTTAATTCATACCTTAACCTAATTAATGCATAAAAATGGATCTAATTACCTAAAAGTTGAACAAAAATATCAAACACATGTGGGAATGGGTTAGGAACATCAAACTCATCTCACCTTTTTAAAATTAAATCAAACTTCAAACTAAACAAAAATCACATTGAATACACTTTGATTTATTTTAAACTTTCTTATTCCATAAGAATGTCTTTAGGATTTAATTAAAGTGAATGTGTTCACATGCTTTCATTGCTTTGATTATTTTCCTAACATGTTAAATTTGTATGTCATGTGGTTTCATGCATTCATAATTTTCAAATTCAAATTTAAAAATGAAATTTTTTTACTTTATGTCAAATTTACATGTGTTGGATAAAGTAGAAATATGAGTGGCTATTATCACTACTAAACCCAAATTATTTTCAAAACATATAAATTAAATATCAAATATGAAAGTATCTACTTATACTTTAAGTATAAGCTTGCATGTGAAAGATTATAAAGGTATGCTTAGCATAGGTTTCCTTTCTCTCTTATGTTGGTATAGTTTTGAATAGGAATTTGGTGATATATGGTCCATTTGAAAAGGACCTAATACTCACCTAATTCCATATCCTATTCATCCCTATGCTATCACCTAAGAAGGGGCTACCTATACTTGCATACATAAATTAAATAAATAAAATGAATCCATTAATACAACTTTTACATTCTTCTTTTCCATTTCATTTCTTTTATACACGTGCTTGTATTTAAAGAAAGTGGTATATTAGTCTGGACAACCCCAGGATTGCAAGGCTTTAAGTAGCCCTAAGTAGGTCTTATACCTTACACCTCTAGTGCTAACAATGGTGCGGTACTCACTTACGCCTTTTATACACTCATGTGTGCATGTGAAAATTTGGATAAAGAAAACCCTTTTATTTAAGAAAATCATGAATAGAAAATTTCTAAATTTTCTTACATGGATTACTTAGCATGCATCATAAAGTGTGTTAAATACTCTCATTTGCATGCATAGATATGCTTAGGGTCCATCCATATGCATATATGTTGGGAAAGAAATGGAATAATGTGTGTTATGTGAATTTTAATTCATTTTATTTAATCTTAAAATGCCTTTCTTTTTGAATGGGTTTGTTTAGAGTTCATCTAAACTTAGGATTAATTAAAGATTTAATCAAAACATTCACTAAATAAAACTAAAATGTGAACCTACTTTAATTACTTAGGTTAGAAGGAAAGAAAGTTCTTCTCTTTTCCTCTCTTTACTTAGTAATTAATTATAGGATCCATTTGAAACAAATCAAAATATGAAATAAAATCAACCCAAATAATTAAACTTAAATGAAACCCTCCTCTAAGTTGAACATGTTTCACACTTAGAAAATTTGAACCTAAAGCCATAGCTAAGCATACCACAAACCTTCAAAGCACACACATTAGCCTAAGTCACCAGCTTTAGGTTAGGTTGTGCATGGTTTGATGTTTATTTTGTTTTGTGATATATGTTTTAGAGATGTTAGGGTGTATGCTAGTAGAATGAATGGTAGGATGTCTTAGTCTTATTATTTTCTGAGGGATTGTGCTTAAGGGCTTTTCATAAATAAAAACATAAATGCTTTTGCTTGCAGTGCTTTATACCTCTAAGCATAATCCAATAGGCCGGTGGACTTAGTCACCCATGTGTGGGGTGATAAGTCTAATATACATACTTTGGATTTATGTGGTTTGTTTTAGCTGACATTTATTTTGTAAGTGTTAGTTAGATTTCCATTTTTCCTTTTCATGCAAATTTATGCAATTAGGATTTTGGAATGATTGTTATGAGGATTAGGTTGAGCATTGGTCATAAGATCTATCTTATGTACCATGTGAAGCCTTGGAGCATCTACCTTCCAACCATCAAAAGAAAGAAAGAAAGAAAAAAGAAAAGAAGAAAGAAGAAGAAATAAAGCTTGAAGACCCTCCCATAACAATGAATTCCTTTGCTTAATTGTAATTTAATTCATTTGTAATTGGGTTGTATAAGGGTAGACCTCTACCACATTTGATATTTTGGGTTTGTGGTGGTGCGACGACCTCTTATTATTTTATGTTATCTTTATAAATTGATTGATGATTTGTTTAGCTTGCATTAAGTGGCATGCTTTTCTAGTTTCTTCCTTGCTTTATGTATGGCTGGATGGATTAGGCTCTTTAGAAAAAAAATAAATCTTTTACCCAACTTAACAACTCAAAAAATAAAAATAAAGAACTCATAACCTCATATAAAGCTTAGGTTTAAAATCAAGATAAATGAATTAGCAACTCCTTAGCTGGATGAGCACTTTTCTTTATAACATCATGTACAAATGCATCTTATTTCACTTTTGATTGGAGGGCTTCCACCTTTGCTAGAGAAACTTGGCTTGACCTTTGAGGGCCATGGTGAAAATTCACCTCCTCCCATCTCATTGATTTTGGCCAATAAATCTATTTATCATGCATTAGTCATAAAAATCCTATTAGCCTGAGTCAGAAATAATTATCCAAAATGAAAATAAAAGAAATTTGAATTGCATTAGATTTAGGTCATTTGAAGCATGTCCCTTTACATGATCTAGTCTCTTTAGGAGTGAGTTTAAGGACTTATCTCTTTCTAATAAATAATAGCTATATCTTGCATAAGCATAAAGACTTACCTACATGTATTTAAAATTATAGGAGTTACTCCACCCAGCGTTGTAAGTCCAAGTTATCCGGTGGTTTGTCCTCTCTTGTGGAGGCAAACCAATTACTCATTTTTGCCATAGATTTAGGTTGTACTTTCATCCCTTGCCAAGGCTCCCTAGATTTAGGTTCTGAGGTTGCTTCTCCCCTTTTTAGGCTATAAGAATAATTCCTCACCTCTTAGGCATTTTCTTAATCTTGTGTTAAGGAATCATAAGTCCTAGATTTCTAATGAAAAAATCTAACTCAAACAAACTAAATCAATTTCAAAAATGTAAAGCCCAACTATATGATAGTTTGAGATGCTCGTAGGTTTCTTAGCATCATGGGCATCTCCTACTTATGTTCCATTTTGACTTCGATAAAAGAATCCCTTCCTTTGATTAATCCCATTTGATCTTCAACAAAATAAATCAATCATTTGATAGTCCCTTCCTATTGAAATCTTCAAAGACAATGATCATTTACTTTAATCGAGAGTTTTCCTAAAGGATCCCGTCTCTTAGGATGTAATTAACTATGAGGCTTGCCATAGGAATTTAATGAACTTCGGTTTAAAATAAACTACTTTACTTTTCATGTAAAGTAGGGAAGAATCTAGTACATATCTGACCCATCCTTAGAGTCCTTATTGAGGTGATTAGGTCCATTAAAGGGTAGTGACTTCTCTCAAGATAGTATACTATTCCTTGATGACGTACTCGATCACTTGAATAAGTAAATCTGCGGATCTATGTGGCATCCTAAAAAGACAAATTTTTATATATGCATGTCTCTTTCATTTATCCCCATAGATTTGAAGGTGAATCCCTTGCATATAGAAGTTTTTCTTAACCAACAGATTTTTCTAGCGACTTTACTAGGGAAGGTTCCTCTCTCCATATTTAGTAAATGATCATTGTCTTTGACTATCGATAGTGGGTTTGTACTTGGTATGAATCCAAGACTATCTTTCTTTCCGTTGGCACTTAGCTTATTTCAATCTTAGGTTGAGTGAGCCAACATCCTTAGGTTTTAGGACCGCATTCCTTGTTGGTCTTAAAACCCCTATTGGGTAAAAATAAAAAGATCTAAATAGAAAGAAAACCTTTAAAGACTATCATTTTTATGATAAGGAAAGGTTCATCTAAAATAATAAAGATAAAATAAAACTTCCATAAGAACTTTGCTTTTCAAAAGCACCTTTTCAAAATGCACTTAATAAAATATTTTCCACAAAAAATTTATCACCCTCATTTAACAATTCTCATAATTGTTACATGTAGGGATTTTCAAAAATAAAACTAACAACATTTTCCAAAAGCACAAATGAATATCTTCTTTCAAATCACTTTGATAAAGATTTAATTTTCAAAAATAAAATGAACAATCATCTTTCTAAAAGTAAAGTTTTCAAAAATCACACATGAATCTTCCTATTCAATACACTCACACTTATTGGATGGGATTTCATTTGTAAACAAAATTAAATTTTCAAAAAGCACATATGAACATCTTCATTTAATTTATTAAATGAAGATTTCATTTAAAAATAAATATCATTTGGAAATCCCACTTAAACTTATCCCACATATGTTTAAGTTAGAATTCCTCTCTTTCAAAAAAGCAATAATCACTCAAGAAGTAAAATCTTCACATTTCAAAAATGAGATTGATTTCCATTCTACATATCTAAATTTATTGAATGAAAGTCCTCTTTTCAAAAATTAAAACTTAAATAATCATATTCTCAAATTTTCAAACACATTTGAAATTTCATTTTACATACTCAAATTTGTTAAATGAAGTCTCCAAATCCAAAATCCAAAATTTAAAAACACATTTTGGAACTCCGTTTAACATACCCAAATTTGTTAAGTAAAGTATCCAAATTCAAAATTCAAAATTTTCAAACACATTTAGAACTTCATTTAACATACCCAAATTTGTTAAGTGAAGTCTCTAAATCCAAAATCCAAAAAATTTTCAAATACATATTTGGAACTTCATTTAGCACACTCAAATTTTCTAAGTGAAGTTTCCAAATCCAAAATCAAAAATCAACAATCACGTTTTAAAATTTTCAAGACACATTTTGGAACTTCATTTAACATACCCAAAATTTTTAAGTAATGTCTCCAAATTCAAAATCCAAAATTCTTCAAAACACATTTTGGAACTTCATTTAACATACCCAAATTTGTTAAGTGAAGTCTCCAAATTCAAAATACAAAATTCTCAAACACCTTTGGAACTTCTTTCCTTAGCATACCAAATTTGGTAAGGAAAAGTTTCCATTTTCTAAACCAAACTAAACACAAAAAAATTGAACATATCATTTGGTGTTTCATTTAGCATACCCAAATTTGCTAAGCGAAATTTTCATTTCAAAAAACTAAGTGGGACTTCATCCTTAGCATACCAAATTTGCTAAAGTTAAATCTCCACTTCCAAAATAATTCAAAACAAAAATCAAACACTTAGGATTCCCTTAGCATACCAAATTTGCTAAGGATTCTAGCTTTTCGAAAATCAAAATATCAAAATAAAAATGAAACACTTAGGATTTTATTAGCATACCTAAATTTGCTAAGGATCCTATTTTCAAAAATCGAACAAAACACACTTGGATTTTTTTACTTAGCATACTTAAATTTGCTAACTGAGAATTTCAAATTTTCCAAAATCAAATAATAATTCACAAAAAGAAACAATCACTTTTTCAAACACTTCACTTAGCTTACCCAAATTTGCTAAGTAAGTGAAAATCCAAAATCAATCAAACAAAAACAAAATCATTTGACCCTTACTTTAACATACCCAAATTTATTAAAGGAAAGGGTCCTCAAATCAAAAATTTAAAATAAAAACATGAACCTATAGAAGCATCCTTATCAAAAAATTTGAATCCATATTTCAACATACCTAAAATTTTGAAGTTGGATTCATATTCAAAATTCCTCTTTCATTCAAAACTCAAATTCTCAAATCCATTTGAAGCACACTTAACACTTCCAAGTTGTTGGATGTGGGTTCAAAATTTTCAATTCAAAATCCAAAAAATCTATGGAGATAGAAATATGATACAAATTTATTTGTCATTCATTCTTTCAGTCATAAATTCGTTTGATTTGTCTATAGTTGTGGAAATGGCTGGTTCTCAGAAGTTTATCTTTACCTTCCCCATGGTATGGATCGCTTTAGATCCTTCTTCCATGATACTGATTCACTTTGGTCAAGGATTTGTGGGAGCCAGGATTACTTGTGAGGGCATTCCCCTCACTACCATTAGTAAGACTAAGGTGATCGGGCAAAAGCCAATCATCAGGATTGACTTACCCACTGATTTTGATGTCTCCTCGCTGAAGAGGAAAGTTGTGGTAGTACCACCTTTGAGTAGTGCCGGTCAGGTAGTACAGTGATACCCTGCTCCAAGGGTTTCTCATGCTACCAAGAGGCTAGCACCATCTCATATGTACCCTCAAAGTAAGGATCCCCTAGTCTGGGACCTCCCCATTTGAGTATGGTTCTAGCTCCCTCCCTCCCACTCAGGAATAAGAACTGCATGATCAAGCGCTACCACACTAGGATCACTAGGGAGCAAGAGGCAGCAGATCGTTCAGCCATGGATGAATTTCGTGTTGTCACTTCACCACTAGTTATAGAAAACCAATTCCATCCTCTCTCAATATCAGATAGAGAGGATGTCAGGAGGATCCGTTCATCACCTCCTCCAGTGGTGCATTTTCGATAGTTTCCGGGGAGGTCATCAAGCCTCCAATCTATCTTATGCCGGGTAGCATGAATGGTGATGGGACACGGTTTGATCTCAAATTTTATCCACCATGGCATGGGAAAGCATTCTCCAAGAAAGTGAGCCCATATACATCACATTAGTGGGAGATATGAGGCTTGGAATTAGTCGACCACTTCCACTTTGATTGATTTTCTAGCTCAGCACACTACCATGACCATCGCTGTATCCTTCTCACTTGGGACTAGCCAGAGGATAGCTCCGTAGAGTGTTATGTCTCCACCCCTCACCCCTCATCATCAGCTTTGATTGAACATCTCCTATTCCATAAGGCCATGAAGGGCATCGGAAAAAACACCCCATTGGTGATTATGACAAGGAATCTACCCCTCCTACACCAGCCACTTTGTTGCATCTTTGAACGCCCATTCGGTAAAGACATTTGTTAAGTTAAGCAACTCTTCATCAGAGGTTTCGGAGCTCAACAAAGTTCTTGTGATCATTGTGCAATAATATGGTGAGTCACTTGATTATATTCTCGATGGTGTAAGTATGAAGTGTAAACCTGTTGTTTGACCATGCCATTGAGATTCTCTTGAAGAATATCCATGGCTAATCATGCTTAAGGGCTTCACTATCAAGACATTTAGCAACAATAGTCTATAAGTAGAGGCCAATTTTCAAGATCGGTTCTAAGCAAAGTCTGAGAAAAAGCCGAGTATAGTGGTTGACTGGGAAAATCAGAGACCATGACCTCGGCCTCCTACCTCCTTTCCACGGTGATAGCCTCGCATTAGCCTCCATGGAGCCACCACTTGTAGACATGCATACCCTGCCGGTGGATTCCACACTTTTAAATAGTTAAACAAACCTTATTATTTTAAGAGAGGTAATGAAGATCTTTAAGAATCTCTTAAAAAGAAGCTAAGCCTAGAGGCGGAGGAAATAGGTAAGTCATGATCCAAATTTTTGCCCTACCCTAGGACATTTGAGGATTGCTTCACATTGGTTGAACATAGTTTCAAGACCGGTCCTGTAGTTATCCCAAAAGAATACCTTGTGGAGCAACCTTCCAATTCCATTAGGGTAATCCTTGGGGATACATGTGATCCTACCAAAATTAGAGAAGGTTTGGATAAAGAAGAGGTCATCTAGAAGATCAAGAAGCTTTCCTTGCAGGTGTGTGAGTCAGCTCAAACCTCCAACACTCAGGAAGGTTTGCAAGTTTCTAGTGCCAACTCTAGGAAGGGAGCTCGGCCAAGACATGTGTAGCACGGGATAGCCTTTAGCAACAGGTAATCCAACAGCCTTAGTTGTAGTTTCCACACCAGTGACTTCTTCCATTTCAACTAGCTCTTTTATTTCTTCTACTTGTAGAAATCTTGTATCAGCAAATAAGGGCATCAAATCCCTTACTCCACTCACTTTACTTGACTTCTACTTTGTACCTCCAAAAATTTCAAGAAATTGAAAAGCTAGTTTGAATTACATATGTCACTTCGATGGGTTATCTTCTTATTCCTATTGATAACTCTTCAAATCTAAATAACTATAACAATTTTGATCTTCCTCTTTCTAATTCATAGTTGGACTTTCTAACTCTGAATACTATGAGTTCACCTCTTGAGATGGACTTGGAATCATCCATTGAGTCCCATAGGAGAAGCTGTAGTGAGCACGATGTGTAGAACCTTCCACCACCACAAGAGATCACTAAAGTTACTGTGGCAAGGTTCTACCTCTTAACACCTCAAGATAGAGCAAATAAGTCATTGGCGAAGATCAGAAGCCCTTCCAGATGCTCCACCATTGGATATGCTTGTGGAAGACCAAAGGTGGACTACAATGTCCTTTCTCATCTAAGAAAGTTTCCATCTAAGCTAAGCATATATGATGCCTTATATTATCTAAGAGATGAGGGAATCACTAATCAAGGCTCTCCTTGATCTTAAAATATATAGCTCAGCTATAGGTGAGGAAGCACATTATAAAGATGCTCAAGGGATCACCTTCATGATGAAACCTTCTTCGGGGACTTGAGCGTCCCCTCTACATCTGATTGACATGGATAGTTTAGACTTGCCGGTTCTGTGGATCAGTGCATCGATGAATATTATGAGTCTAAGACCCTTGCCTATGTGAGGATCGACATCTCCATACTCTGAGGAGATTAGATGATGTTGAGAGGATTCAATGAACAAGGTGAGGGGGCTTTAGGTTATATAGTGTTTCCTTTGGAGATAGGTGGCGAGACTAAAAAAGCCACATCATTGATTCGAATACTTCATTCATTGCTTTGCTTGGTAGGCCTTGGATACATGAATAAGATCATTCCATCCTCCCTCATGATCATCAAGTTAAAGATGGAATTGATCATGTCAAATGAGATGAAAAACCATTTTAGTTAGAGGTTGAGATTTATGAGGATGCCCTATCTTCCTCAACACCCTTTCTGTGAACTTGGACAAAATTCAAATGCAAATTCAAAAGAAAAGAAAAGAAAAATAGAATCCAAGTGAACAAGAAAGGGGATTGAAGAAAGATGCATATTACATTCCACCCACAGTTCATTTCATATGGACATGTGGGTAGGATGGTCCAACCTCCAAGTGGGCGAGGTAAGGATCAGTGGGAGACCCCAGTTGGCCCATAAAGGTCATGTTCCAGTTCATAGTACCACTATTCACATAGACTTGGAATCCTCAGGAGGATGGTCCATGTGTGATATATCACCAACCCTCTCGGTGGGTTCCATTGGAGGTGACTTTTGATCAGAGAGATGACTGACTCAAGCAAAGCAAAGTAAATCTGGTTTATGTGAAACTATTAGGCATTTGGGAACTTAGCTCTTACCTCACTTATCTCTAAAGTTGAAGGTTTAGTAGTTAAGGAAGTCCCTAAGTCTTCTGACATGAAAAGGTTCTTTTTCATCATCCTCAGTCTTGAAGTTGATGTAGAACTTGAGGAGATACTTTAAAGAATTAATGGAATTACCTTTTGACTTTTACTTTGTGTTCAAAATCTTATAGAAAGGTTTGGTTCCTCACACATGGTCGAGTTTATGGAATAATATAGAGAAGCTTCAATCAAAGTAGGATTGATTTTGGGTCGATGATGATGAAGATTATTGCCTAGTTATTACCAACCATTTGGAGTGATAGGTTCTTCTCACATCCCAACTCTTATGAGAATGTGTATTTAGAAACCTCAAATGATCAATCTCAAGAAAAGAAAATTTGAGGAGATTCATTCAATAATCGACAAGAAATCAATCACAGAAAAAATTGCTGACACATCGGTTCATTCTTTGAATGAAGAAGAAACCAATGACTTGGTTAGGCTATTGAGTTTAAAACTGCTTTGAGTTATCAGAATACCTGATTATCTCGATGTAGTCCACAAGCTAGTGTAGACCTAGCTACCTATTAAGCAAGCTCTAGAAATTAGAAATTAAATAGGTCATTTATGAAGTCAAGCGATGATGTTGGTTTATTAGGGAAGAAAAATATCCTAGTTGGTAGCATCCCATTAAGAAGAAGAATGGTCAAATATTTTGTCAATTTTAGGGACTTAATAAGGCATGTCTAAGGATGAGTTTCCTCTTATACTAGAATTAATGGTGGACATTACCTCATCTCATACTTCTCTTTCATGGATGGGATCATGCTATAACCAAATCAAGATGTCTCTTGAAGATGAAAGAAACACTTCTTTCAACCAATCAAAATCTATTATAGGGTCATGCCTTTTATTAAAATGTTGGTGCTACATACCAAGGCCATGACTGATCTTCAATGAACTCATCCATCATCGTTGAGTGTTATGTTGATGATCTAGTAGTCAAAGCAGAGAAAAGAAGATCTCTTTGACTTGAATAGTTTTGAATTTAATATATAACCTAAAATGAATCCCCAGTGTGCATTAGTAGCTTTAGGAAATTCCTTGGGTTTGTTGTTCACACGGGAATAGAAATAGATGAAAAGATTAAAGCTATCTTAGAAATTCCTCTAAGAGTTTAACTCAACTCAAATCCTTTCAAGGGATGGATGGCATATCTAAGATGCTTTATCTCAAACTATCGAGATGCAAGCCATTTCAACACTTGTCAAAGGATGCCAAGTTTAGTGGGATGACAATGCCACATGAAAAAAATCTTGGTGAAGCCATCAGTTCTAGCTATCCCAGAGGCCACTCATCCTTTACACTCGGATTGGATGACTCTCGGTGCTCTGTTGGCCCAAGCATGATGAGGAGAAGGAAATCTCTTTATTACCTAGTCTAATCCTCGAAACAAACTATCCATATTGAAACATTGTAGCTTTGATCTTTTACTTTTAAAATTACATGCTTTCTCATAAGGTGAACTTGATCTCAGAATAAATCCTTTGTAGTACCTCATGACATGGACAACTTTCGGATGTTTGACATGATTGATTCTCTCTCATAGTTTGATATCATTTTTCTTCCATGCGGTAAAGGATAGACTTGGATTTCTTACACACCCACTATTGATTCTCTCTTGATGATCTCTCATGAACAAATCATGAACTTAGGGAGAGGCCTTCTCGATGGGAGATGTATTTTGATGGTGCTTCTTCATTTTTCTTAAAGGTGCACCATGATCTATTCTCCCAAGAAAGGCGGGGTAGGAATAGTTCTTTAACTCAAATGTGATGAGATTCTCATACTATCTTTCCCCCTGCAACAACAAGGCAGTATGAGGCTTTGATTGAGTCAGTTAGCCATCACTATCGTGTCAAGAGCATCAACATCTTTGGATTCTGGGTTGGTCATCATCAATCAGTCTACAGTCTTCAAGCTTCATCATTACTGGTATACCATGTTGTTTGCCCAAATTCACAGTCCAAGGTTCTAGAGAAATAGTAGATTCCTGCTGGCTTGCCAAAGAGTTGGCATGTTGAAGATTAGTCCATTTCAATAAGGGTCCAAAATAGACAAGTCCCTTATTAATTGACTCATTGAGACTTTCTCTTGAAGGGGAGGTTGTCATTGCCAAAATGGATAAGAGGCGATTGGAAACACATCATTACTTGAACACCAACTACCAGAAATCACCCATCAATTGAAAGAGCTCTCTCCTATGCTCTTGTTGATGGCACCTGCCATGGTCCTTTGACCAAATGTGGTTACATTATTTGACAAACATGAAGCCATGGCATTTATGGAGGTACACTCAGTTATGGGTGCATCATCAATCGAAGATGAAGATGAAGATCAGACTTGGATACCTTTGATGATCACATATTGCATGGATGTAGCTAAGATGCCATCGTGTCGTGTATGTTGTGGTCCTCCACCAACATTCTACACCCTACATTGGCTTCATGGCCATTGGTGTTGGTAACATTGTAGGTCCGATTGATCCTCCTTCTTCCAAGGGGCATCGATTCATCTTTTGCCACTACTTTTCCAAGTGGAGAAATCCCACAGAGGTCACATCATGTGCTTCAATTTTTTAGGAACCATCTTATGTATAGGTTGGTGCCTCGATGAATTATATCCAATAATGATGCATTCAAAAGCATGAGATCAACTTCTAGAAAATAGATTGGAGATACTCCACCATCTACTCCCCTAGAGAAAATGTCTTAACAGAAGAATTCAACAAAAATCTCATCCAGATTCTGAAGAAAACATTGGATGACAATAAATGATAGTGGAGCATGTAGTTCGTTGAAGCTGAGACTCGCACCACATCACTCCAAGTCACCATTTTTTTTTTTATGGGTGCAGCCATTCTTAGAAGTTCAACTCCCATCACTAAGGATAGCATTGGGTAACAAGATCACCATAGTAGAATGCAAAGTTTGGTTAGAAGAGCTCGAAGGTTTGGAGGAGAAGCACTACGCATCCAAACCTCGAGTTATACAAGCCAAAATGATTCAAGCTCACAAAAGTTGGTCACTAGGTCTTTTCAGTAGGAGAACTTGTGTTAGTCCTAAGGAGACCAATTGTTTCTCATCGAAAGATGGGAGGCAAGTTTGAACCCACTTGGGAAGGCCCCTATGTCATAGAGAAGGCCTACCAAGGAGGATCTTATCATTTATTGATTGTAAAGGGACACGATTCTTCTAATGGGCTCTATCTAAATATTACCCATGAAATAAATCATGTTTGAAAATAATCATTAATAACAAGAACAAAATTTGATTCCATTCATCAAATCTTCTCTTCTTCGAAGCATTATTTGCTTGTCTTGTGAATCCGATGTGACATATTTAGGTTAGGTCTGAGAGTCCCCCAGTAGCATCCTTTCTTAGTGGGAGTTCCTGTTGCCACTCGTGGCATCATTCCTTCAAATTACATAGTGTGTTTTTAGGTTAGGTGTAAAAGTACCCTAGAGGCATCCTACTTTCTTTAACACATGCACAAATCAAAAACAAATCTTTTGTCTCGAGCTATTTTGATGTGGGAGCAAGCCCACTATGGCACTCACTCATTAGCTGCTCTAGGTCGGGTCTACATACTTCATCGTAGTATGTCGCCCCAGTGGTCACTTGTTGGAGGATGTGAGTCCCCATGCTTTCTTCCTAACTTGACCATTGTAAACCAATGAGTGCCTTATTAGCATGGTAGGTTTTACTGTCCAGCCAGTAAGCCACCTCATGTTGACTTTATTTAAGAAGATGTGAGTCCCGTGCTTTCTTCTTGAACTAGCCATCATGCTCTAACTAGGTTGAGTATATTTGATATTTAGGATAAGTCCACCTAGAGGATTCTTCCCTATTGACTATGTTTGAGCTGATCTAAGTCCCTTAGTGGCATTCACTCGATGTTGGCCTGGGTGGGATAGCACTTTGTCGGTAAGATAGACTATCCGATCAATTCCCTTATGGGAGGATGTGAGTCCGAGCTTTCTTCCTAGGTGATTGTTGCAAAAGCACCTTAGGTTGGTTGATGTTTATTATCGACAATGACTCACAGAGTACACCACTCTTGGCAGATATGAGTCCCGTGCTTTCTCCTTGAGTTGGACAGAATACTTTTGGATATGACTAGCCATGTCATTTTCTCAGGTGTTGGATTAAGCCCTTATAACATCCCATGGGCACTCTATTTGGATCACATCATTTTGCAACCCCATCTAGACACTACTTGGGTTACTTTTGGATTGGATCCCCTTTCCGTAACCACCCCATGGTTGGAGAATTTATTCAACGAATGCACAAATTCTCCCTTGGTTCAGTAAACCTAAGATAGGTCTAGGCTAATATAAGCTCCTTCTTAGTTTGACCCCTCACAAACTAACAGGGTACACGATAAAATAAAAATAAACAAAATAAATAAAATTTTCACTTATGGATTAGGAATCCAAGCCCCCAAAGGGCCCTTTTTCCCAAGCAGGCATCCTATCTTTAGGGGTGTGACTCCCTATAAGAATGCGACTACAGTTGAGATAAATCCCGGTGACTCACTCGTAGTCACCCTTAGGTCGGTTCAATATATTTTTTCAAGCGTTACCCGATAATCAGCTTTGAAAGATGTAAGACTATGATGCATTCTTTCTAGCATGATTATATAAACCTGGAAGCCCTAGTTGGGGTTGATTTGTTGCCCAAAGCAATCGATCACCCATGGTCTTTTCTAGTGGAAGATGTGAGTCCGAGCTTTCTTCCTTAAATTGATCATTACTGAAAGGCACTCCTTTGGTGGATAGTTCTCCCATCGGTGAAACTACTCCCTTTTTGGTTAGAATTGAGATAGGTCTAGACTAATATACTCTTCGGTATGATCCATCACAAACCAATGGAATCTGTCAAAAATAAACAAAACTAAAAAAATTAAATTAATCTTGATTATCATTGAGCTGATTTAAGTCTCCTAGTGACATTCACTCAATAGTCAGCCCTAGGTCAGGTTCAATTTGTTCCTCAAAGCAACCAATCACCCCAATGGTTCCTTATTTCTAGAAGATGTGAGTCCCTGTGCTTTCTTCTTAAGACGTGACCATTGTATACTGAAAGGCACCCCTTTGGTTGGATAGTTCTACCTTGTGGCTGGTAGACTACTCCCTTTGAATTGATAAATCCAAAGTTAGGTTTAGGCCTCCATGGCCCCTACTCAATGTAGTTCATCGCAAAACTATGGGATCCATCATCATCAAAATAAATAAATTAAAAAATGAAATCAATCTTGTCTTCCCTCAACGACATTCATTCAATAGTCAGCCCTAGGTTGGGTTCAATCTGTTGCCTTGTCAATAGATTACCCCCGTCTCTACTTTGGAGGATGTAAGTCTACTGCTTTCTTCTAGTATAGCCATTTGCAGCAGAAAGGCACTTTGGTTGGCTAGTCCTACTATGTGTTTAGTAGACTACCCCTTTAGATTAGTAATCTAAGTTAGGTCTTAGCCTCCATGTATCCTACTTAGTGTAATCCATCACAAACCAATATGGTTCATCTAAAAATTCAAACCTAACAAAAATAAAACAATTTCAACCCTCTTCCCTAGTGGAATTTAATCAAATCTTTTTCTCCTCAAGGAGACTCATATCAAATCAAACCTTTCATCCCCTTGTGGATGACTTGAACTTGTTTCGTGGAAGGTTCACACTCCCATCCAGTGGATTCTTCCCTCTCTCTTATGTCTTGGACATAAGTAGAGCCACATTTCACTAAGCTCTGGATTCTTTCCTTGGGTTGGGATAGATTGTTTTTGTTAGTGCTTATGATCTTTTGGTGTTGTTGATCATTTGACACCAATACGCTTCCTTGTCACACACCTATGTGCGCTTTGTTGACCTCATTTTTAGAATGAGCCCTCAACACCCTACATGGGTTCAGACCTAAGAGTTCCTTAGTCTTAAGACACATCTAGTGATTAGGTGGACACTCAACCCTAGACTTAGAAGAGTTAAACATAGGAATAGGTCATGCCTTAGGGGTGTTAGGAAAATTTCTTAAACTTAGCATTCCTCACTCTCCTTCTTTCAACTCAAACTCTCAATTCTATTTTCTAAACTCAAATATTCCATGATTAAATCATGATTAAAACCCATGATCAAAATCCATCAAATTCCTAATCAAAATATTCCTAGTCCTTAATCCTCTCTTAAGGACTTACCAAAAAATGATGATCAAAACTAATTCAAATCTTTGAGATTTCTCATAATCTATTTATATTCTCATTTATATCACATATATAAATGAAATATAAATTCAAACCCATCAAATCAAACTCAAAATTCTAAATCAATTCATGAAATTTTCCTTAAGTCTTTTAAGTTCTCCCATAAAGACTTAGCCTAATCATGATCAAAATCAATTCAAATCCTTGGGATTTTTTCAAAATTTATTTATATTCTCATTTATATTCACATATATAAATAAAATATAAATTCAAACTAATTAAATCAAATTCAAAAATTAAATCCCCAATTTAAAATTTTCATAAATCCTTAATTTTCCCTTAAAGACTTAACCTAATCATGATCAAATCAATTCAAATTTTGGGATTTTCTCAAAATTCATTTATATTCTCATTTATATTCACACACACAAATAAATAATAACACACACACACACACACATATATATATATATATATATATATATATATATATATATATATATATTTATATATATATATATATATATATATATATATATATATATCAATATATATATATATATATATATATATATATATATATATATATATATATATATATATATATATATATATATATGAAATATAAATTCAAATCAATCAAATCAAATCCAAAAAATTAAATTCCCAATTTAAAATTCTCCTAAGTCATTAATTCTCCATTAATGGACTTAGCCTAAATCTTGATCAAATCAAAAGTCATGGATTTTCAAAACTCATTTATATTCTCATTTATATTCACATATATAAATGAAATATAAATAAATCAATCAAATCAAATCCTCAAAATTAAATTCCAATTTAAAATTTTCTTAAGTCATTAATTCTCCATTAATGGACTTAGCCTAAATCTTGATCAAACCATCTCAAAGTCATCGGATTTTCTCATAATTCATTTATATTCTCATTTATATTCACATATATAAATGAAATATAAATATAAATCAATCAAACCAAATTCAAAAAATTCAAACTTCAAACTCCAAAATTTCCTAAGTCCTTTAAATCCTTCTTAATGGACTTAGCCTAAATCATGATTAAACCACTTCAAATCCTTGAAATTTTCTCATGATCATTTATATTCTCATTTATATTCACATATATAAATGAAATATAAATTCAAACAATCAAAACCAATTCCAAAATCAAACTCAAATCACTCAAAATCCAATAAGCCTTTCAAGTCAAAATCTTGAACTTAGCCAAATCAACTTCAAATCAAGCCAAACTCTTGATTTTCTCTCATGATTCAATCAACCCTACAATCTTGAGCTCATATATAAATCCAAAATTCAATCAATCAATCAAACAAAAAATTAAAGTAAACCAAAACCCTTTCATATTCTTCCCTTGAATATGAAATTGTCAAATGGATCAAACCCATTTGACTTCAAACCACTTGTAAATGGATTTATATTTCAATCATAAGTCCATATACAAGATCAATCAACTCAAATCAAGCTTTGACCAAGCCATTTGACCCACTTAGGCTCACTTGACCCAAAGTGACCTAAAGTACCCTTATGAGCCAAATTTAATCCTAACCAAATTGGATTGAACCAAACTCTTCTATGCCTCTCATCATGATCAACAATCATCATGGGATGATCAATCAATCAAATTGGGTCAAACAAGTCAAACCTAAGGGTTGACCAAGTCAACACTTAGCCCAAAATGAAACCTAACATAGCCAAATTCCACCATAGGCCAAATTGATTTAAACCATTGATCTAAGTTCACTCATGACCTATGTTTGAACTTGACCAAGCCAACATTTGAGCCTAACTAGCCTACTTGGCCACTTGACCCAAGTTGACCCATTTTGACAAAAGTCAAAATGTGTCAAAACTTGATCTAAGCCAAATTAAACCAATGGGTCAAGTTCATTCCAAATCACTTATTGGAACTTGACCAAAGCCTCAATTGGCCAACTAGACCTAACATAGCCCAATTGACCTTAGACCCAACATGACCTAAAGGGGTCACATTGAGCCAAATTTGAACTTAACCAAAATTGATTGGAAACAAAGATACCAATCCACTACATATGACTAACCTAACCTAAACCTACCTTGACCTAGCCCAAATAGGTCAAATGTGTCAAAAAGGTCAACTTGACCCATTTGACCTAAATGAAGTCATATGAGCCAAATCCAAAACTATACCAAATTGAATCAAACCAAAGCCACCAAAACATTTTTAAATGGTCATATGAACTTGACCCAACCCTTGGTTTGACCTAATTTGACCAATTGATCAACTTGATCCAAGTTGACCCATTTTGACCTAAATGGGTCAACATGAGCCAAACCCTATCAAATGAATTCCAAATCTCATGAAACTTGGCCAAACCTAGTTTCTCCACATACCCAACATATCCAAAGTGAAAAATTAGCAAAATGACCATTCTACTCCTAGGCCATAGAACAAATTTTGGCTTAATCCATGGGTAATTTGGTCATACCCTCTTCATAATCACTTGAGATTTTCCAAAAGCTCAAGGGGACCAAGTGAGAGTGGTGCACCCAACCCAATGGGTTTGGCCCCCATTTGGTCCCTAGACCAAACCCGACCCCGTGGGTCAAAACTCAAAATTCAAAACCCCTCTCCCACTCAAATTCAAGCACATGGGATGTTGGCATTCCACTCAAGACCTCAAGCTGACCATGTGCCAACTCCAAATAGCCCAAATAGCTCACTCTGTATGGTCAATTGGATCAAAATGAAAATCATGTGGTCGTTCGTCTGATTGCCAAAATGGGAGATATACTCCTCCTAATTCACTTCTATTTCCACACACTCAAGGTCGATTGAAGGATAGGAAGCCAGAGGAGCCATTGGAGATTGATCCTAAGCTTCCTAAAGCTCTTCCCATTTTCCTTTTCTTGGCCTTTGAACAATGAAAATAGGGAGTAGAGTGAAATTCCAACTCTTCTACACCCAAATCCAACTCGCACTTCCATCAAGAGTCAAGTCGAGTGCACCAAGCTCTTAAGTTCTAAAAGGCAAGAGTAATTGATCAAAGCCACAAATGAAGTGAGGAGGAGGTGGTCCATATACCAATCCACTCAACCTCAAGTGCTCATAAACAGCTTCGCCTCAACTGCACAAGCTTCTCCAAGGGAATCAAGCGGTGATCACCTCGGTGAGGTATGGATTTTCACCATTAAACTCAATGGTGTGGAGCTTTGTTAAAGAAATTTTTATCCCATGGATTTTGATCGTTGGATTTGCCGCTCTTTTAGCTTTAGATGGTGTGGGTTGAATTTGGTTTGAATCGCTGATCGAAGCAGATCTTCCCTTGATCATGGACGGTCTCTGTTGATCAAGAAAAAGAACTTGGAAGATCTCAGCCGTCCATTTGCACATTTTGGATGGATGACCAAGATAATTCCTCACGTTTATATTCATCACTTTAAAACCCATGGAGATCGCCGCTTTGATCTGACGATGACAAAGATAAAAAGCATACCGCCACCTTTGGGATTTGAAATGGTAATCCCTCATGGCGCATGCATGCAAAAGCGTCACGCCACTCGCGAGCCGAGGATTAGTTAGTAGTTAAAATGCTTAATTAATTCTAATTAGGATCTTCTAAAATTCATAACTCTAAAAATTTAGAAAATATGAAATAAAATTATATGGAAAGATAATTAAACCTAGAATATTTTAAAATTAATTTCAATGGGTTTTAAGTAATATTTTTTACTGAATTTTGGTTTTATTAAAAAGTTTATTTTGATAATTAATTTTTAATTAAGCCTCTGATTTATCCCAAATTCTTTGGGTATGTTTTACGGGATGATTTCTACCTCCCCTAAGATTCTTGGGATTTATTGAAGGCTTGATTAGAAGAATTGCATATGATTTCTTATCCTCCCATGTAATAAGGATAATTAAGGTAATTAGTTATTTTAATCCATGATTAGGTTGATTAAGGTCAGATCTAGTAAGTAGGAGGTTTATGGAATATTTTGGGGCATTTCCCCAAGCTATTCCCTAAACCCCTTTTTCTCCTTAATCTCCTCTCTTAATTAAGGTTAATTCATTAATTACCCCTTAATTAATTTCTAAAAATTCTAAGAATTTCACAAACTTAATTAATCTACTTTGGGTAGATCCTTAGGTATTTAATAGCCTAAGTTCAATTAAGAAATCAAAACTCAATTTATAATTATGAAAGGGTGTTTTGAAATTACTTAAGTTAAACCTCTTAGCTTAATTAACTTTTAATTGTGAGCCAAATTGCATTAAGCCCTTTTCTTATTAGGTGCTTTGCAAATTTAATTTTTTTGTGAGTTTTTATGTCATCTCATTGGCTCATAATTATTTGGTTAATTATTCTAAGGTGGTGTAGGTAAGGGTTAATTAAGTTACTTAATTCATACCTTAACCTAATTAATGCATAAAATGGATCTAATTATTAAAAATTAAACAAAATATCAAACACATGGGGAATGGGTTAGAAACAACAAACTCAACTCACCTTTTCAAAATTAAATCAAACTTCAAACCAAAACAAAATCACATTGAATTCACTTTGATTTATTTTAAACTTTCTTATTCCATAAGAATGTCTTTAGATTTAAATTAAAGTGAACTTGTTTACATGCTTTCATTGCTTTGAATCTTTCCCCAACATGTTAAATTTGTATGTCATGTGGTTTCATGCATTCATAATTTTCAAATTCAAATTTTAAAATGAAATTGTTTACTTTATGTCAAATTTGCATGTGTTGGCTAAAGTAGAAATATGAGGCTATTATCACTACTAAACCCAAATTATTTTCAAAACATATAAATCAAATATCAAATCTGAAAGTATGTTACTTATATTTAATTATAAGCTTGCATGTGAAAGATTATAAAGGTATGCTTAGCATAGGTTTCCTTTCTTCTTATGTTGGTATAGTTTTGAATAGAATTTAGATATATGGTTCATTTGAAAAGAACCTACACCTAATTCCATATCCTATTCATCCTATGCTATCACCTAAGAAGGGTTACCTATGCATACATAAATTAAATAAATAAAAATGAATCCATTAATACAACTTTTGCATTCTTCTTTCCATTTCATTTCTTTTATACACATGTTTGTATTTAAGGAAAGTGGTATATTAGTCCTGACAACCTCGAGGTTGTGAGCTTTAAGTAGCCCTAAGTAGGTCTTGTACCTTACACCTGGTTAACAATGGCTACTCACTTATGCCTTTCTTACTTTCATGTGTATGTGAAAATTTGGATAAAGAAAACCCTTTTCTACTTAAGAAAATCATGCATATTCAACTTCTAAATTTCTTAAATGGATTACTTAGCATGCATCATAAAGTGTGTTAAATACTCTCATTTGTATGTATAGATATGCTTAGGGTCCATCCATATGCAAGTTATATGTTGGGAAAGAAATGAAGTAATGTGTGTTATGTGAATTTTGATTCATTTTATTTAATCTTAAAATGCCTTTCTTTTTGAATAGGTTTGTTTAGAGTTCATCTAAACTTAGGATTAATTAAAATATTTAATCAAAACATTCACTAAAAAAACTAAAATGTGAATCTACTTTAGAAATTACTTAGGTTAGGAAGGAAAGAGAAGTTCTTTCTTTTCCCTCTATAACTTAGTAATTAATTGTAGGATCCATTTGAAACAAATCAAAACATGAAATAAAATCAACCCAAAACCATTAAACAACTTAAATGAAACCCTCCTCTAAGTTGAACATGTTTTTTTTATACTTCAAAAATTTGAACCTAAAGTCATAGCTAAGCATACCACACAAACCTTTAAAGCACACACATTAGCCTAAGTCACCACTTCTAGCTTTAGGTTAGGTCAGTGCATAGCTTCACATTTTGTTTTGTTTTGTGATATATGTTTTAGACTAGATGTTTTGATGTATGCTCGTAGAATGAATGGTAGGATGCTCTTAGTCTAACTATTATTTTCTTCAGGGGATTGTGCTTAAGGGGCATTATCATAAATAAAAATATAAAGATTCTTTTGCTTGCCGGTGCTTCATACCCCTAAGCATAATCCTATAGGCCAGGTGGACTTAGTCACACATGTATAGAGTGATAAGTCCAATACACATGCTTGGGATTTGTGTGGTTTGCTTTAGCTAACCTTTATGCAGGTATTAGTTAGATTTTCATTTTTGCTTTTCATGTAAATTTATGAAATTAGGATTTTGGAATGATTGTTATGGGGATTAGGATGAGCATTGGTCATAAGATCCTATCTTATGCACCATGTGAAGCCTTGGAGCATCTACCTTCCAACCATCCAAAAGAAGGAACCAAAGAAGAAAGAAGAAAAGAAGAAAGAAGAAAAAAAAAGAAAGAATAAAGAAGAAAGAAGAAAGAAGAAATAAAGCTTGAAGACCCCCCATATTAATGAATTCCTTTGCTTAATTGTAATTTAATTCATTTATAATCTAGGTTGTATAAAGGTAGAGCTCGACTACCCACATTTAATATTTTAGATTTGTGCCCACAATGCCTTTTATTATTTTATGCTATTTTATAAATTGATTGTGATTTGTTTAGCTTGCATAAGTGGTATACTTTTCCTAGTTTTTTCCTTGCTTTATGTATGGCCTGATGTGGAGCTCTTTAGGAAAAATAAATCTTTACCCAACTTAAT
The DNA here is from genome assembly GCA_021442155.1 of Cymbidium sinense. NCBI lineage: Eukaryota > Viridiplantae > Streptophyta > Magnoliopsida > Asparagales > Orchidaceae > Cymbidium > Cymbidium sinense. Next base: position 105,611,069 of record CM038221.1, on the reverse strand, counting down.
AACTCAAATTAAAATAAAGAACTCATAACCTCACTAAAGCTTAGTTTAAAATCAAGATAAAAGAATTAGCAACCCTTAGGATGAGCATTTCTTTATAATATCATGCACATGCATCTTATTTCACTCTTGATTGGAGAGCTTCCACCTTTGCCAGAGAAACTTTGCTTGACCTTTGAGAGCCATGGTGGAAATTCATCTCCTCCCTTCTCACTGATTATGGCCAATAACTCTATTTCTCATGCATTAGTCATAAAAATTCTATAATCCTGAGTCAAAAATAATTGTCCAAAATGAAAATAAAAAATGAAATTTGAATTAAAATCGATCTATGTCATTTGAAGCATGTCCCTTTACATGATCTAGTCTCTTTAGGGAGTGAGTTTAAGGACTTAGTCTCTTTCTAAATAAATAACAGCCTAGCTATCTTGCATAAGCATAAAGACTTACCTACATGTATTTAAAATTGTAGGAGGAGTTATGGCCACCCCATTGTAAGTCCAAGTTGTCGGGTGGTTTGTCCTCTTGTGGAGGCAAACCAATTACCATTTTTGCCTTAGATTTAGGTTATTTGCTTTTCGGCCAAAGCTCCTAGATTTAGGTTCCGAGGTTGCTTCCCTTTATGGGCCATAAGCATAATTCCTCACCTCTTAGGCATTTCCTTAATCTTATGTTAAGGAATCATAAGTCCTAAATTTCTAATGAAAATCAACTCAAATAAACTAAATCAATTTTAAAAATGTAAAGCCCGACTATAGGATAGTTTAAGATGCTCGTTAGGTTTCCTAACATCGTGGGTGTCTCCTACTTATCTTCCATTTTGACTTTGATAATAAATCCCTCCCTTTAATCAATCCTATTTGATCTTCAATAAAATAAACTAATCGATTGATAGTCCCTTCTTATTGAAATCTTTAAGGACAATGATCATTTACCTTAATCGAGAGTTTTCTAAAGGATCCCCTAGATGTAATTAACTATGGGGTTTCCCCAGAGGAACTTAATAAACAATTTAAAATAAACTGCTTTTTCCTTGTAAAGTAGGGGAAGAATCTCTAGTACATATGCACCCATCATCCTTAGAGTCCTTATTGAGGTGATTACATTAAAGGTAGTGACTTCTATCTCTCGAGATAGTACACTATTCCTTGATGATGTACTCGATCACCTGAATAAGTACATCTACAGATTTGCATGGCTTCCTAAAAAGAAGAATTTTTATATATGCTTGTCTCTTTCATTTCTAGCCAAAGATTTGAAGGCGAGTCCCCTATATAGAAGTTTTTCTTAAATCATAGACTCCCTCATCCAACTACACCAATCCCTCACCAAAATCTAATTAAACCTTCTCACACCTTCCTCACATCATCATGAGAAATAATGAATTGAGACTCAGTCAATTCGATCATTGAAGCGTAGAGTTTGACCAAACTGTAACAAGTAGTAGTGGTGTTGGTCTTGGAAATAATTGACAAGGAAGAAACCAACAATCATTTCTACAATACTTCTCCTTTTTAAGGCAAAGCTACAAACATTAATATCATTTGAGATAATTCCTTCACAACCCACAAATATCCAAATAGGTGTTAGTGTTTTATGAAGTTGATTTGACTCTCATGTAGATCCAACTATACAGACCATACATTCTCAATTCTATTCTTAATGGAGTCAATCTTCAAATTTAATAGTTAAATCCTTAAAGATGAATGGTGTTCCCACTGAGGAAGATGAATCATGAGCCATCTATCTCATGTGCTTAAGATATACAACTATGATTCATCATATTAGAATTTCTTATTTGATTCCTTATTAAAATGTGGGATTAATCAAAGCCATTCAAACTTTGATCTAATGGTTTAGGAAGAAATCACGTCCATTTCCATTAAGTCAGCAACCATGAGGGATAATTCAAAAAACAATATTGTGTTGTCAAAAGCACCAATTTTATGATGATTGTGTAATCCCTTTAAAATGAGTTTTAATTCAATTTAATCAGCCAAAAATTTTAAAAATCATAACCAATTATAAAAAAAATGTAAATAAATACTCTCTGGAAAGGTTAGATAGAGGAGAATTCAAGAAAAAAAAAAGCCATAATTTTTATTAAGTAAATAATGGTTAATTAGGGTTTAAACATTCTTATTAATGTTGAAATTAAACCTTAATTACTTGGCCAAACTATTTGAAATTTTAGGTGAACATCTCATGAGATGGCCTCTCCCTCTCACAATTATTTTAAGTTAATTAGATGTAGTATTAGGAAATTCATATTTTCAAACCCTAAGTGACTATTTTGGCTGTTTAAAAATTTCTAATTAATTATAAAAATTATAGAAATCATTTTTAGAGTTTAAATATGTTTAATAGACTTAATGGTGATAAAAAAATTATTAGGATCTTTGATCTTATTTAATTCTCAAAATCATCATTAAAGAGTTTTTATTAATTAAATAATTGATTAATTATCCTACAACTTAGAAATTTTATAACTAATTGCATAGATCTCTAATAATATTGATCAACCATTCTCTTCTAATAGAAATTTCAATAAAATTAAAATTTCAACTTTGGAATATTTTGAGAGTATTAGATGATTTTAGATTTTTTTCAATTTATTTAATTAGTCATAAAAATATAAGTTCATTTGTATTAGAACTTTTAGGAGATGTTAAATTTATGGTTATCTATGTTCTATATGTTCTCATAATTTTTAGTCTTATATTTGATGTCTACTTGACTTTTAGGATTTTTTGGGCTTAATTGGATTAAATAATTATTAAGTCTTAAATAAATCATAAAAAGTTACTTATGTCACTTTTAAATCACATAATGAATATAAATGATTAAGAGATAATTCTAAAATGTTTAACATACTCAATAGGCCTAACTAACTTTAATTTGAATATATTGACTAAGAAACTTAATTAGAATTAAATGATATTATTTTCATATAATTGACCTTAGAAATTAATGGCTTAAGTTAGTTGATTTGTGATTTTCAATCACCTTTCCTTATCAACTTATAAATGTATGCTTGATTCATGATTCAGTTGCATCCATATTTAAAATTAAAATTTCCAAGCGCATGTTTATTTATAGTGTGGCTATTATTACTACTAAATTTCAAAGTCCTTATATATATATATATATATATATATCATAAGCATATCTACACTTTAAGATATTCTAAACACCAATTCTACTAATTCAAAGCAGGTCTTAGATACCTCATGTCCTTGGTTTCACAATGACATGTACTTAATCAATTGTTTAGAAAAATTCATATGAAAATTAAATTATTTGCTAAGTTTATTATTATGATATCCAAAAAAAAAATCATATATTCATATTTGTTTATACATACATATACATGACCAACAAGTATAGTTTGGACACTTGAAATCGTAGGGCTAATGGTCCAAAGGATATTTTGACCATACAATTCTAGTTTAACAATGTCACATACTAGTAAGAAGCCTAATGTATTTGTATGTATACTCATATATACAAATTCATAATTTTTTTAATACATGCATTGTAATGAAAGAAATATTTATTCACTTATATAAACCCTTTGATCAATAATAGGATAATGTATACATATACATGCATACATTAATGTGTGAAATTTCCAAAATGATACATTAAAATTAAATCTAATATTTTCATAATAAAATTAAATGATTATTTAAAATGAGATAGTAGTGTGAAAAAGAAAGGTTGAATAAATTCATTAGGTAAATCATAATTCATCCCCATTAATTTTAAAATATCTTTTGTATGATCATAATTTCATTTAAATCTATTTCAAATTTAGAAATTAATTAAAATCTTAATGCATCATTAAGAATTAAGAAGACTAAAGTCATAAAATACATCCTCAGATCCAACTTTAAGGTAGGATTTTTGAAAAGGAAAGGGTTTCACCTCAAGTGAATCCATAAATCTTCACTCTTTAAAATGCTAAGTCTAATTTGAATAAATTCAAATTTATCATGTAAAATAACATTTAAAATATTAATCACTTAAATTAAAATCACCTCATGGTTGATTATTTAAAATACAACTTAAACAATTAAAGCTTAGTTATGTCATACCATATAAGACTTTGCACATACTTTAGAATTAAAGCCAATCGAATCATAGATGGTGCTTGATGGATTAATTTTATATTTTGTGATGTAATATTTTTAGATTGGATAATATGATGTATGCTTGTAGATTAGATGTTAAAGAAATATTATACTAATGTTATTTTTTTAAGGGGGGTTATGCTTAATAAAGAAAGGGACCATTATAATAAAAATAAATTAAATGCTCTTGCTTGCAAGTGTTAATCATAGCCTATTGGGATAGGTTTGCTTGGCAACCGATAGGTTGTAAGCCCTAATATATGGGATTATACTTGCTTCACTATGTATTGACCTCATTTTAGATGAGCCTCAACACCTCCATCTTAATAGGATTTCTCTTAGACTTTAAGAGTTCCTTAGTCTTAAGACATCATTAGGTGGACACTCTCCTACCTAAAAGACTTAGGTTTAGCCATAGGATTAGGTCATGCCTTAGGGGTGTTAAGAAAATCTCCTACCTTTAGCTTGCACTATTCCTCACCTCTCCTTCTTTCAAGTCAAACTCCAAATCAATTCCATGATGCAATTCTATGATTGAAATCCTTGATTGAAACCCATAACCAAAAATCCATCAAAATCCCTAAGTCAAAAATTCTCTAAGTCCTTAACCCTTCCTTAAGGATTTAACCAAAATCATGATTCAAAACCTCTCAAATCTTTGAGATTTTCCCTTGAGCCATTTATATTATCATTTGTATTCACATTTATAAATGAAATATCAAACCCATCAAATCAAATCAAAATCCAAATTCAATTCATTAAAAATTTCAAATTTCCTTTAATTTTCCATTAAAGGACTTAGCCAAAATCAACTCCACATCTTGATCAAATCTATTCAAAACCTTGGGATTTTCTCATTTCTTATTTGTATCCTCATTTATATTCTTATATATAAATGAAATATAAATATATCTCAATTTAATCCAACTCAAAATTAAATTCAAATTAAAATGCTTGAAATCCCTTAAATCCTTAATTTCCATTAATAGATTCACCCTAAACTTTGATCAAACCACTTCAAACTCATGGAATTTTCTTAAAATATATTTGTATCCTCATTTATGTTCTCATATATAAATGAAATATAAATATAGATCAATCAAATACAATCCAAAAATTAAAATTCAAATTAAAATTCTTAAATCCTTTAAATTCCTTTAATGGATTTATCCCAAATCATGATTAAACTCTTTCAAATTCTTGAAATTTTCTCATGATCAATTTATATTCTCATTTATATTCACATATATAAATGAAATATAAATTCAAACAATCAAAACCACTTCCAAAATCAAACTCAAATTAAATCAAAATCAAATCTAAGCCTTTCAAGTCAAAATCTTGAACTTAGCCAAATCATTTAAATCAAGCCAAACTCTTGATTTTCTCATGGTTCAATCAATCAATCATGAGCTCATATATAAATCCAAACCTCAATCAAACAACAAATCAAAAAAATCAAACCCAAAACTCTTCATATTCTTCCTTTGAATATGAAATTTTCAAATGAATCAAACTCATTTGACTTCAAACCACTTGTAAATGGATTTATATTTCAATCATAAGTCCATATACAAGATCAATCAACTTTCAAATCAAGCTTTGACCAAGCCATTTGACCCACTTAGGCTCACTTGACCCAAAGTGACTTAAAGTACCCTTATGAGCCAACTTTGATCCTAACCAAATTGGATTGAACCAAACTCATAACCTCTCATCATGATCAACAATCATCATGGGATGATCAATTAATCAAATTGGGTCAAACCAAGTCAAACCTAAGGGTTGACCAAGTCAACACTTAACCTAAAATGAAACCCAACATAGCCAAATCCACCATAGGCCAAATTGATTGAAACCATTGATCTAAGTTCATTCATGACCTATGTTTGAACTTGACCAAGCCAAGATTAACTCCAACCCATTTGCCCACTTGACTAAGTTGACCCATTTTGACCTAAAGGGCCAAAATGTGTCAAAACTTGATCTAAGCCAAATTGATTGAAACCAATGGGTCAAGTCCATTCCAAATTACTTGTGGAACTTGACCAAAGCCTCAATTGGCCAACTAGACCCAACCTAGCCCAATTGACTTAGACAACATGACCTAAAGGGGTCATGTTGAGCCAAATTGAACTTAACCAAAATTGATTGGAAACAAAGATACCAATCCACTCCATATGACTAACCAAACCTAAACCTACCCTTGACCTACCTCAAATAGGTCAAATGGGTCAAATAGGTCAACTTGACCCATTTGACCTAAATGAGTCATATGAGCCAAATCCAAAACTATGCCAAATTGAATCAAACCAAAGCCACCAAAACATTTCAAATGGTCATATGAATTTGATACAATCCTTGGTTTGACCCAATTTGACCCAGTTTGACCTAAATAGGTCAACATTAGCCAAACCCTATCAAATGAATTACAAATCTGATGAAACTTGGCCAAACCTAGTTTCTCCACATACCTAACATATCCAAAGTGAAAAACTAGTAAAATGACCATTATACCCCTAGGCCATAGAACAAATTTTGGCCTAGCCCATGGGTATTTTGGTCATGCACTCATCATAAACACTTGAGGCTTTCCTAAAACCTCAAGGGAACCTAATGATGAGTGATACACCCAACCTAATGGGTTTGGGTCAGTCCAATTGGCTCCAAGGCCAAACCCGACCTCCTTCCACTTGATTTGAAGCACATGGGAGGTTGACAATCCACTAAAGGCCTCAAACTGGCCATGTGCAACTCTAAATAGCTCTAATAGCCTCTCTAATCTAGGCAATTGGATCAAAATGGCATGAAGCTCAACCATCCGATTGCCAAGGGAGATATACTCCCCTAATTCACTCATTTTCATTCACTCACACTCATTGACTGAGAGTGTTAGAGAGAATCGAGAGCCTTCCCAAGCTTCTAAGAGGGATTGAATTCATTCTTTTTTCTCCATTAAAAAAATGGGGAGCTCAATTCTCCAACTCTTACACCAATCCCATTGAATTCCTTCCACACTCTCTGAGGACCAATCTCACCCAAGCTTTCATTGAGTTCTCATAAGCAAGAAGAGGAGCAATTGGATCAAAGCTCAAGAAGCTTGAAGTGGATTGGTCCTTAGAGCATCACTCAATCCCCAAGGCTCAAAATTTCAATGGCTTCATCTCCACTGCAAGCTACCTCATCGTTCTCGAGCGCCGGTGATCACCTTCGACAAGGTATGTGAACCAACCACTTAGGCTAATAGGTGTTGGAGCTTTGTGAAAGAATTTTTCACCATATAAATCACCATTGGATGCCACCTTGGCTTTAGATGGTTGGGTTAAGTCTTGTTTGAATCAAAGATCTCCCTAAAATATGGATGGCTCTATTCTAAAAGAACTGAAGATCTTGGCCATCCATCCATGCATTTTGGATGGACTGATTATATATTTTAGAATTATCTTTTTATAAAATCGTGAATCCTCACCGTCATGATCTGATCGAGATGGTGACGTGCATCACCGCTACCATGATGTGACAACTTAGCTCATGCGACACATAAAGCCATCGCACCGCCATGGTGGAGGGATTAATGGGATTAGTTATTTAACTAAGTAATTTTCTAATTAATTCATATGGCTTCTAAAATTTATATCTCTTCATAGAAAATTCAAAAAAATAAAAGGAAAAATGCCTTGGATAGATAATTCAACCTAGAATATCATAAAATTAATTTTAATCAGTTTTGAATTATGATTTTCTCTGAATTTGGGTTTTATTGGAAAGTGTATTTTCTAATTACTCAATTAGTCTTTGATTAATCCCAAATTGGGTAAGTTTTAGATGACTTCCTCCCTTTAAATTCTTGGAAGTTATTTATAGTAATTACATATGGTTTCTTTAATTACCCTTTTATGTAATTAAGTATAATTAGGTATGATTAGTGGTTTTAGGTTGATTAAGGAGATCTAGGTGGGTTTATGGAATAATTTTGGGGCATTTCCCCTAAGCTATCCCCTAAACCCCCTCTTCTCTCCTTAATCTCCCCTTAATTAAGGGTTAATTCATTAATTATCCCCTTAATTAATTTATAAAAATTCTAAAAAAGTTCTGGAACTTAATTAATCTACCTTGGGTAGATACTTAGGTGTTTAATAGCCTAAGTCTAATTAAGGAAATTAAACCCCCTTTCATAAGTGTGAAAAAGTACTTAAGTTAAACCCCTTAGCTTAATTAACTTTAATTGTGAGCCAAATTTCATTAGGCCTTTTCATTACTAGGTGCATTGCAAATTTAAATACCTTGTGGGTTTTATGTCATCTCATTCTCATAATTACCTAAGTTAATTTTCTAAGGTGGTGTAGGGTTAATCACGTCACTTAATTCATACCCTAACCTAATCAATTCTTAAAAATGGATCTAATGAACTAAAAATTAAACTAAAAATGTAAAACACATGTGGAAATGGGTTAAGGATAGCAAACTAATCTCACCCTTTTGAAATTAAATCAAACTTTAATTAAACAAAAATCACTTTGAAATTCACTTTGATTTGTTCTAAATTGTCTTATTCTTTGAGAATGTCTTTAGGATTTAAGTAAAGTGAGTTTATTCATATGCTTTCATTGCTTTAGATTTTTACTAACATGTTAAATTGTATGCCATGTGATTCATGCATCCATAATTTTATGTTTCAAAATTTTAAAATAAAAATTTGTTTACTTTATGTCAAAATGTGCATGTGTTGGCCAAAGTGAAATATGAGTGGCTATTATCACTACTAAATCCAAAGTATTTTCAAAACCTATAAATAGAACATCAAATCTGAATGTATGTTATTCTTATACATTAATCATGAGTTTGCATGTGATGAAATATAAAAGGTTTGTATATGGTAGTTTTTTCCTCCTTTTAATATTTAGCATAGTTTTGAATAAGAACTTGTCAAAGTGTATAACTCATTTGAAAAGAGTATAACACTTGCTAAAATTTATCTCTTATTAATCTCTATGCTACCAACTAAGATAGGAATCTACACTTACACACATAAACTAGACAAATAAATCAAATGAATACAATACAAACTTTGCATCTTTCTTTTTTCCTTTCATTTCTTTTGCACATATGTTTGAATTTAAGGAGAGCGGTATATTAGTCTGGACAATCCTAGGGTTGCGAGGCTTTAAGTAGCCCCAAGTAGGTCTTATACCTTACACCCATGGTGCTAACAATAGCGTCGTACTCACTTATGTCTTTTCTTCATTCATATGTACATGTGAAAATTGGAAAAAGAATTATTCTTCTACTTAATAAAAGTCATGCATCATAAAGCATCTAAATTCTCCTACATAATCTATTTAGCATTCATCATAAAGTATGCTAAACATTCTCACATGTGTGTATAGTTATTCTTAGGGTGCATCATATGCATGTTATATATGTTGGGAAAGAGTTAAAGTGATGTGTATGATGCGAATTTTGATTCATTTTATTTAATCTTAAAATGCATTTCTTTTGAATAGGTTTGTTTAGAGTTTATCTAAACTTAGGATTAATTAAAAGATGTGATTAAAATATTTACCTAAATGGAACTAAAATGTGAACTTACCTTAGAAATTACTTAGGGATTAGGGAAGGAAAGATAAGTTTTCTTCTCTTTCCCTCTCTTTATAACTTAGTAATTAAGAGTAGGTTCCACTTAAACAAAAATAAAATATGAAATAAAAATGATCAAAACACTTAAAAAACTTAAATGAAACCCTCCACTAAGTTGAACATGCCTTTCACACTTAGAAAACTTGAACCTAAAATCCTAGGCTAAGCATACCACACATACCTTCAAAGCACACACATTAGCCTAAGTCACAACTTCTAGCCTTAGGTTAGGTCGGTGCATGGCTTGATGTTATGCTTTTGTTTTGTGATGAATATTTTAGACTAGATGTTAAGGTGTATGCTCATAGAATGAATAGTAGGACGTGCTTAGTCTAACTATTCTTTTATGTAGGAGATTGTGCTAAAGGGGCACTATCATAAGTAAAATATAAATGCTTCTTGCTTGAAGGTACTTTATACCCCTTTGCATAATCCATAGGCCAGGTGGACTTAGTCACCCACATGTGGGGTGATAAATCCAATATACATGTTTGGTATTTGTATGGTGTGATTTGGCTAATCCTTATTTTGCAGGTGTTAGTTAGATTTATGCTTTCCCTTTTCATGTAAGAAAAATTTGTATATTTAGGATTTTGGAATGCTTTTTTATGGGGGATTAGGATGAGCATTAGTCATAAGACTCCCATCTTATGTACCATGTGAAGCCTTGGAGCACTGCTATGCAACCCTCCAAAGGAAGATCCAAAGAAAGAAAGAAGAAACAAGAAAGAAGAATAAAGCTTGAAGACCCCATAACAATGAATTCATTTTTACTTAATTGAAATTTAATTCATTTGTAATCTGGGTTGTATAAGGGTAGAGCTAGGCTACCCAATTTGATATTTTTTGGGTTTATACGGTGGTGCTCGACCACAATGGCCTTTTATTCTTTTTTTAGCTGATTTTTATAAATTGGTTGATGTTTGTTTAATTTGAGTATTAAGTGGCATGCTTTTCCTAGTTTCTTCCTTGCTTTATGTTTGGCCTAGATGAGGATTAGGCTCTTTAGGGAAAAAAATAAATTTTCTACCCAACTTAAAACTTGAACTAAAACTAAACAACTCATAACCTCATTTAAAGCTTAGGTTTAAAAATCAAGATAAAAGATTTAGTAACCCCTTAGCTGGATGAGTTTTTGTGGTTACTTTATAACACCAAGCACAAATGCATATTATCCCACTCTTGATTGGAGGGCTTCCACCTTTGCCAGGGAACTTCGGCTTGACCTTTGAGGGCCGTGGTGGAAACTCACCTCCTAAATTTCTCTTTGATTTTGGCTAATAATCTATTTTCTCATGCATTAGTCATAAACATCCTATTAGCCTGAGTTAAAAATGATTGTCTAAAATGTATAATAAAATGAAATTGAAATGCATTAGACTTAGGTCATTTGAAGCATGTCCCTTTGCATGATCTAGCCTCTTTAAGGAGTGAATTTAAGGACTTAGTCTCTTTCTAAATGAAAACAGCCTAGCTATCTTGCATCAAGCATAAAGACTTGCCTACATGAATTTAAAATCATAAGAGGAGTTAGTTGATGGCCACCCCCAGGCGGTTGTAAGTCCAAATTGTTGGGTGATTTACCCTTTCTTGTGGAGGCAAACTAATTATCCATTTTTTTCCTTAGATTTAGGTTGTGCTTTCGACTCTCACCGAAGCTCCATAGATTTAGGTTCTGAGGTTGCTTCTCCCCTTTTGGGAGCCATAACCTTAATTCCTCACCTCTTAGGCATTTCCTTAATCTTGTGTTAAGGAATCTTAAGTCCTAAAATTCTAATAAAAATACAACTCAAACAAACTAAATCAATTTCTAAAATGTAAAGCCTAATTTTAGGATAGTTTGAGATGCTCGCTAGGTTTCCTAGCATTGTGAGCATCTCCTACTTATTTTCCATTTTGGCCTTAATAATAACTCCCTCTTTTGATCAATTCCATTTGATCTTCTGACATAAACCAATCGATTGATAGTCCTTCCCTATTGAAATCTTCAGAGACAATGATTATTTACCTTAATCGAGAGTTTTTCTAAGGAATTCCCATTCTTAGGTTGTAATTAACTATGGGGGCTTGCCCTTGTAGGGAACTTAACAAACCCAAATTAAAATAAACCCTGCTTTATTTTTTGATGTAAAGTAACGGAAGAATCTCTAGTATATATCCAGACCCATCATCCTTAGGAGTCCTTATTGAGGTGATTGGTTCCATTAAAGGGTAGTGACTTTTATCTCTAGGGATAGTACACTATACCTTGATGATGTACCCGATCACTAAAATAAGTACATCTGTAGATCTACGTGGTGTCTTACCAAGATAAATTTTTTACATATATAGTTTCGCCTCTCCTTTCTACCAACAGCTTTGAAGGAGACTTCTATATGTGTGTGGAAAATTTTCAACATAAGGTGTTATAGCCAAACTTTATTCTGTATGTATAGTTAGATTCTATTTTGGAATTTTCAAATGTAAATTTTGTAATAAGATTAAGATTAGGGTCGTGGGGTTTAGAATGAGTAGAGGTTATTAAGCATAGACTTGGAAAACCTTGTGATACCTAGATGATCCAACACATTGAAGATCAAGATAAGATTTGAATACCCCCATAGGCTTCTTTATTTGTTGTAATAGTTATTGTAATCTGGGTTATATATGGTTGAGCTTGATAACCCACTCTTTTTCTTTCTGGGCTGTATAGCAGAACCCGGCCGCACCGAACTCTTCCAAACTTATTTTGCGCTTTACAATTTTTTTATGAACACATATGTATTTTATAGTCAATATCATATATAAATTTTAAAAGAAAAGTATTTAAGTTAATATTGGATAATGTGGTAAATTTTTAGAAGACATGAACATATCAAAATTAAGATTTATGAAATTATGGCTGTAATTATCATCACAATATTCTGAAAAAATATCTCCCTTGCCTACTATTTAAGGTCATGTAAACTTTGCTTGGCCTTCAATGCAATTATAAATTAATAGTTACATTACACTTGATCACTATCTTATTCTCTTGGCGCACATCATTCTTCCTCGATCTCAATGTGTTCTCCCCTCCCCTTCTCCCTTAATCTCACCGAGGGGCCTTAAGTTGGGCCATTTAGTGAAGAATAATTAAGATTTTAAGTAGATAAAGACATGTGAGAAAATTAATCATGGCCTTATCATTGAAAGTTTGATCCTTAAATAGTATCTAGTCATAATCTTAGTATGTTATATTGACTATTTGCAAGCTACATACTTCGCCACTTACACAATTATGTTATATTGGGCTTTGAGTGTGAAGTTATTACTACTTTTATAATTAATATAGAATAAGACTTTAGTCCTTGAATTTCTTAATTTATTTAGAACATGAATATCCACAGTGAACGATCATAAATGTATAATAGATTGCATGTGAGCAAAAAAGGATTAATTGATGAATTCTTGAATGATGTTCATTAGTTTGTGCACATGACATGCAAAATTCCAACTTATCTTTCTAAAGGAATTTTTTAATGTCCATGTGCAAGGAACAAGAATTAGGACTTCTTAACACCTAATAAAGTTAGATTAAATATTTATCATAGAGGTTTCCAACCAAATTGATTGATGATCTAAAAATCTTTTAAGAAAATTGTGTACTCACATATGATATTGCTACAAAGTAGAACTTTCTGAGGAAGACAACACTTATGGGGACTATCAATGACTTTTCTACGTATGGAATGTTGTTAAGCTAGAACACAATGGGAAGCTGTCCTATCCAGGCTACATAAATTTATTAAAGGAATTTACTCTAAAAATGATAGAAAAAAAAACTTGGTTTGACTATCATCATATGTTCCTATATATTAATCATTCATTCAAAAGAAATAAGGATGCATCCATAAAAAAAATTGAGTTTTGAAATTCTAGCCACTTCCAAGAATAAGTGGAGACGACTTAATGAAAATTGGTAGTTTAATTCCAACTATAACTAATTCTCTTATATTATCTGACAGTCATCTTCCAGGTTATGGTGTAAACCAAAATTTGTTGAAAAGATACCTTTTTGGGATCTACTCTACTAAAAGTCTAATTTGATTAGGCTTAATCTTGATGTGATGCACATAGAGAAAATTTTTTTAAACAACATATTCAACATTATGACAGATCTTAGGGATAAAAGCAAGGTTAGACCTGAAGAAATATTATCAGAGAAGATAGAGATGATAGAGACTATAGGTAAAATATTTCTGAAGCTAAAAGCAAAGTACCAACTCATATTAGAACATCAAAGAATAATTTGTGAGTGGGTGCAATCATTGATGATACCATATGAGTATACATCTAAATTGAGCTAGTGTGTTGATTTAAGAATTAAAAAATATTTGGAATCAAGTGTCATGATTATCACATTTTTTTGCAATGCTTACTTTCAATTGCATTTAGTGCTTTGCTAGATTAAATACTTAATCTTTTGACTAAATTTAGATTATTTTTTAAGGAACTGTCCTTAACTTGATTAAATTAGAAAGCTATAAAATAACTAGAAGTTAACATTCTAGTCATAATCTATAAGCTTGAAAGAATAATCCCCATTACTTTTTTTGACTCAATGGAGCACCTGTCGATACATCTACCAAACAAAACTGGACTGAGATGACCAATGTAGTATCATTGGATGTACCCTTTTGAGAGGTATCTGTCTCTTATGAGCAATAATACTGATTAACTATCAATCTGAGAACATTTATTTTTTCAAACTACTATAGATTTTTGAATACATTTAAAAGAATTATAAAGAATAAAGTACACCTTGAAGGCTCAAAATGTGAAGCTTACTTGGCCTAAGAGACAATTTTTGCTCCTACTACTTTGAGCCACATGCACATGCAGATGATATTGAAAGTATTGGAGCTTCACGTAATGTGCTATATATTTTCTAACTTTATGAAAAAGCATTGGGTAAAAGTGCACTAAGTTAATGGCAATGATAGTCAATATTCTTACCAATTGCAATGAAGTTCAATCTTTTTTTGAGTAATACTATCAATGGAATGATATCCACTTTTGCTTGCACTTAGATATGATGTTCACCTAATATTGTTAATTTTAATATTGTGTTCAAGATATTCATGAACTCCTTACAGTCGATGATGCTACTATTATTAATATAAAGATTGAAGGTTAATACCCTACATGGTTTAAATTACATATAGGCTTCTAAATTTATTTTCTAAATTAATAGTGGCACCTTATACTACTCAATGTAATAGGTTCATAATTAGAGGAATAGAGTGAAGAACTAGGACCTTCATGACTTTGCTAGTGGACCCATGCGAATTATGAATATGTGATCGATTTAAGTTGTAAATGGCTATAGATTTCACACAAGTTTTTGATCAGAAGAAAAGGAAACATATAACTTCGGTGTTTGTGTTAGAAGAAACATAGATTATGATGATGAAAATTTTATTATGGGATTTTATAAGAAATTATGCAAATATAATATCCTAGATCAAAGGAGAGAAATGCCATTCTATTCAATAATGATTGGTTTGATCTTGTTCATAATAAAGAAATAAGGACACATAAGTCATATGGGATCACTGAAGTGAAGTTGAGCAAAAAATATGATATTTTGATCCATTTACCCTTAAGCATCGAACCAGTCATGTGTATTACCTAAAATATCTTGGAAGAGTAAGAGAAAAAATGGATTGGGAAGTGGTAATTAAGATCAAACCTGGAGCAAGAGTTGAAGTTCAAAAATATTATTGAACTTGTTCATCAAGAAGATTAGATGATAGGTTTTGGACTTCCATTTAATGATGTTGAGCCAGTAGTAAGCTTGCATGATACCGACATTGATTATGAGGACATTATTCAATTTGGAGATGATGACAGTGAGGATGAAGAGGAATAATACATTATAAATTCAATTTCTAGTGATTCATGAGAGTAAACTACAAAAGATATGCATTAACAGTAGCATATTTTTCTGTTTAATACATAAAATGTAAATTTTTTTGAAGTTATGTTGACCTCATTTTTGGATGAGATTAACATCATTTCTAAAACTAGTAATTAGAATAGCTAATCTTAGATTAGGAGTCTCTTGATTAGGCACTTAGGATGCTATGCTAAGTGACCAAGTGAATCCTTTAGGGTTTGACCTAACCTAATCAAATTAAGTAGACCCAAATCCAAAACTTGAACATAAATAAAGAATTGAATCAAACACATCCCATTTGAAATATTCCATTTGGAATCTGAATACATTTAGGTTTAAAGAAAGATGATTGTAGGGGTTAACCAATTATCCAACCTAAGCTCTAAGTCACCTAAACATAAAGGAATTTAAATGAAATAAAAAATGCATTAGAGTCAATGCAAGAATAAAAATGAATCTAAAATTAAATCCTAATGAAAGTAAAAAGTAGTCTACCCTTTGACATGGAGTTGACTTATGTGGGTCCCACCAGGTCAAAGGTCAACCCACCAAAATTTGACCAAATGAAGCCATTCCAAAGATTTGAAATCATAAAAAAAAACATGTTTAAATATGAATCAAATGAATATAAATCCAATAAGACCTTAATTAAACCTTTTGTTATAAATTGCCTAAATGAGCCTTATTGAATCCAAATCAAATTGAAATCAATTCAAATTAATTGTCCAAAATCATTTAAAAATCATAATTAAATATAATCCAACCAATCATTGGGTCTAATTTGACCAATTTGGTCATTTGACCCAAATGAATCCAACTTAATCGATTAAGCTCAATTTAGGTCAAATGGGTTATAATTGAAATTAATTCTAAATCAAATAAAATTAATCACTCCAAATCATCTCACACATGTGATTAAATATGGTTGGAGTCCTAACACAATTTAATTGAGTCAAATAGGTAATTTGACTAAATTGAACTCAACTTAACCCATTTAAGTCATAAAAATTAATTTAAAATCCAAGGAAATCAATCAAATTAAAATATCATAAATCATTAATCAAACATAACTGAACCTAAATTTAAATCTTAAAAGTCCATTTGAGCTAAAGGATTCAATTTGACTAAATTAAGTTAGAAAGGTGGAACCTAGCTTAAGTCACATCAAACCCTCACATGGCATGGACTAATCAAGCTCTAAATTATCTATAAGATAATTAACTATGATTGAAACTCAAATCAATGGTCAATTAATAAAAAGAAAGATACTCAAGACCACTTAAATCAATTTAGCTTCAAACCAAGTGTAATCACTAGAACCAAACGAACATAAAGTTAGGCTAATTCATAGACACCCTCAACCTTGCTAGGAGTGAATATACTTCAGTCCAAATGAAGTGCAAATAGCCATAAAGTTATAAAGGTAAGCGATGAGGCAGAACCATGGTAGATGATGGTTTGGAATACATGCAAATAATTTAAATCCCACTACCTCTTCTCCATACCTCATCCACCTTCTGACCTTAGCAGATTTGGACTCTCTCCAATCAGTTAACCACCCTTTGGTGCTAGCCTCCAAGGGTGGCAATCAAAGGAGCCAACCATAGTTGACTTCCCTCTTATGGTAGAATTCCATAGATTCCATGAGGTAATTCATGGGTAAAATAAGAAAGAAGAGAAGGAGACTCCCTCCCCTCAAGAACTTCATTCCAATACACTCACAAGGTGAAGAGAGGTCAAGTTGAACCCTTGGCCGGAGCCTTTCCCGCTAGTGGCTGGATTTTAGCCATCATAAATCCCCTATATATGGTTCTCTGCAATACATGAAAAAAAGAGGCTTCTTCTAGCCAATCCAATCATCCTAACACATTCAGGATGGAAGGAGGAGGAAAACTGAGCTATTACCAAAGCCGTTCACCGTCGACAAGCCAAAATTCGATCAAAGCCAATGGCTAAGTTCTTGGCCAAGATTGCAAAATTGATAAATGACATCCTCAAGTTCAAATGAAGATTTCTAAGCGTTCTATGGGTGGAGACAAACTCAAACAAACCTTTACCCAAGGTTCACTACCTATAAGCCAGAGAACAACCAAACTCGACAAAATATGACTGCAGTTTGGTCTCCACAAAAATCCATGGGGAGGCAAGGCATGAAACTTCTCCTAGAGGTTCGCCATATCCCCATGAAGGTGTACAAGTAGTCCTCACCATCAAGGATCGACGCTGATAAAGTATACTTCAAAACCAAACTCTAAAGAATTTTGGTTTTCTCTTTTGTGAAGTCCACTTGATCTCAAGTGAGATCTAACCATCTAGATAGATTGCAAATTTCCTCTTAGTTAATTTGCTATCAAATTATAAGAAATCGTGGTCTGGATCACCAAAATTTAGCCCTAAAATGCGGGTAGTCCATGCTTCTCACAAGCAAGAACAAGGGAGAAATCTCTATTGTTCGTTACTTCTATTAGGAATGGACGACCAAGATCTAATCACATGATCTAACTTAAATCCCATAAGAAAACACAGATCTTGGCTATCCGATCAAAGATCAGATGGGCATGATGAATGTCCCCATCGCTATCCGAAATGGATCGATAGATCCAAAATCTAACGCCATGTGTAAAGCTACCACATGGTGCTCACCATTTAAAATGGAAAATTCCTAGTTTTTTGAATTAAATAAATATTAAAAATTCACTAAAACTTTAAAAAATAATAAATAAAATAAAATACTTATCCAAAAAATGTAAATAAGGTCTTTAAGGTTTCATCTCAGTGAGGAGAATCCATTAAACCCAAAATTTATAATTTTTATGGGGTATTTTTTTAGTTAATTTGGATTTAAATAAAAATAATTAAACTCAAATTACACATAAACCATTAATCTAATTAACTTCAAACTTTGGGGAAATAAAATTAAGGTTAAAACCTACCTTAGATGAATTTTTTAAGATCTATTGAAAAAACAATTTAAAGATATGAAATTTCCAACTTTAAATTGTAATTTTGATAAAATAAATTAATATTAAATTAGAGAAATCATGAAAAATTATGAAAATAATTTAAATCATCATAATAAACCACAATTAACCTAAACACTTCATTAAAACTCAAATTAAATAATTTATAAAATGGCCAAATTTGATAATTAATTGAATTAATTAATTCAATTAATTAATTTGAACTTAGGAAAATTGTATTAAATCAACTAAACCTCCAAAAATTCTAATTTAACCAACTACGGATGTATTTTTCAAAGAGCAATTTAAGGAAAATAAAATACCTAATTTATTCCTTTTAATTTAGGCTTAATTTAGGTTTTATTGAAATAATGAAAATCTTAATCAACCTTAAATTACACATCTGATTAGGATAAAACTTTAAGGATCTTAAATTGAGAAGAACTCCACTTACCATAAAAATATCAAGGCCAATTGGCCTTTGGATTTGAAGTTATTGAATTTTCAATCATTATGCCAATTTAAGTGAAATAATAAATCAAAAAATCATAAAAATTATGAAAATTCATAAAATCAACCTAAAATATTTTCATTAACATCAGAACACTCGAAGAAAAATTTTTAAACCTTTGAAGTCAAAGGATTTGATTAAGCGAACACTTTGGGTTTAATGAAATAAAAAAAATAAAAATTAAACCATAATTTAATAACTTATTAAATTCATGTTAAATCAATAAATCAAGTGAAAACCAAAATTCATTAACCTTTGAATTTCAAATTCAAATATAGAATTCATTAACAAAAGAAAACTTTACAAGTCCATTTAAGTTAATTAATAATATAAGTCCAAATATAAATAAAACTGATTAATCAAATCAAGTAAATCTAAAACAATTTAAAATTTTGAAATGGACTAAGTTAGGTTTGGTGCCCAAATTAATCTAAGTCCCTGTGGCATTTATTTTCAGATGCACCAGGTGGACACCATGCAGATCGTAGGGGGTACTTATTAAAGTGATCGGATACGACATTAAGGTATGATGTACTATCTCAAAAGATAGAAACATCACCCAACAATGAACCTAATCATCTAATAAGGACTCATAAGGCATGATGGGTCTTCATATATATTAGAGATTCTTCACCTACTTTACATGGAAAAGTAAAGAATGGTTTATTTTAAGATGGGTTCTTTAATTCTCTATGGAGGCAATTCTCTATAGTTAATTACATCCTAGGAAATGAGATTTTATAAAAATGCTCTTGATTAAAGTAGTTAATTATTATCTCAAAAGATTTCAAGGTTAATACTAATTTTGGAAAATCAAGTGGGATTGTTCAACTCAAAGACTTATTTTGGAATCCAAAGAAAAATAAGTAAGAAATGCTCATTATACTAGGAAGCCTAATGAGCAAATGAGCATTCCAATCTATCCTATGGTGAAGCTTTATATTTTTGAAAGTGAGAGGATTTATTTATTTGAGTTGGAATTTTATTAGATTGCTATGGCTTACAATCTGTCGACACAAGATTGTGGAGATGCCTAAGAGGTGAGGATTTATGCTCGTAGCCGAAAGAAATAAGCAACCTTGGATCCTAAATTTATGTAGCTTTAACACAAGTTAAAACATGACCTAAATCTAAGCGAGAGGGAACATAAGGGTCTATTCCACAAGAAAAGATAGACCTGTCTGACTCTTCTAGACTTACAACCACCTGGAGTGGCCGCTAGCTAACACCTCCTATGATTCAAAACCATGTAGGCCGGTCTTATGTAATTACAAGATAGTTAAGCTTGTTATTTAATTGAAAAGAGACTGAAGTCCTAAACTTACTGCCTAAGAGACTAGAGAATGAGTGGTATGAGCACATGACTTAGTCTAAAAGTATAAATCATTACAAAAAAAATTTTATTTTGACATAGTATTTTGGACAAAGGCTTTGAAATATTTATGCCTAAATGCATGAAGATAACTGATTATTGGCCAAATCAAGAGAGAAAGAGGGTGAAGCTTCATCATGAGGGGTTGCTCTCATAGGTCAAGCGGTCCCTATAGTGCAAGAATGGAGGCCCTCATTTTACAAGAGTGAAATAAGATGGTATGCATGATGTCAGACATACAACATACAGTCAAGGGGTTGCTAAATCTTTTAATAATCTTGATCGCAACTTAGGCTTTAAAATAATGTTGAAAGTTGTTTAGAGTCTAGTTATGAGTTATTAGTTGGGTAGAAAATTTAATTTTATCCTTAGAGCCTACTGCATCCAGGCCGCACATTCAAACATCAATCATTAAGAAACTATGATGAAGATGCAATCCTATTGTGCAATCTAAACATAACATCAATTATCTTTATAGACTATCATAAAAGAATAAGAGGCCGGAGAGGTCGGGTACCGTTGTACACCATGAAAAAGATAAAAGTTGGGTAGCCGAGCTATACCCTTATACAATCCATAATTACAAAATAATATTATAATTGAAATTGAATACATACTATAGGGGTCTTCATTCTCCATTTCTTCTTTCTTTCTTCTTTCTTCTTTTGATTTGATTTTCTCCAAGAAATCATAGGGCATCCCAGTTAATCCCCTATAGAACTAATTTTAATTCCTATTATAAAAT
The DNA here is from genome assembly GCA_021442155.1 of Cymbidium sinense. Classification (NCBI taxonomy): domain Eukaryota; kingdom Viridiplantae; phylum Streptophyta; class Magnoliopsida; order Asparagales; family Orchidaceae; genus Cymbidium; species Cymbidium sinense. Next base: position 105,589,794 of record CM038221.1, on the reverse strand, counting down.
TACATTTTTATAGAAAAAGTAAATCTAACTACATCTGCAAAATAGAGGTTAGCCAAACATATATTCAATCCAAAGTAGTTATGTTTCATAATTTAGACTTAACACCTTATACATGGGTAACCAAGCTCACTTGTGCTAATGTGAATCATGCTTAGGGGACTAAGCAATCTGCAAGCAAAATATTTATATTTATTTTAAGCAACCCCTCAAGCATAATCCCTTGTAGAATACAATATTAGGCTAAGAATGGCCTAACATCTAGTTTATGAAACATATACCCTAACATCCAGTCTAAAATATTATATCATAAAATAAAACATTCATCATACATACACGGTCCTAACTTAAGACTAGAGGTGGTGGCTTAGTTTTAATGTGTGTGTTAAGGCTTTGTGTGGTATGTATTACTAAGTATTAGAATTATGATTTTCTAAATTTGGAAAAGTTTAATCTAACCATGAAGGTTAGTTTCATTTTAAGTTGTTTAGTTAATTTGTGAATTTTAATTTATGTTTTGCTTTATTTCATTTGACTTACACTTAACATTTAAGTGTTATGAAGAAAAGAAAGAGGCTTGCCCTCTTTCATCCCTACCTTAAGCCACTTTCTAAAGCACGTTAATATGATTTAGTTTTCTATAGTTAATGGCTTATTAAACATTTTATTAATTTTAAATTTAGGTTAACCCTTAAGAATCCAATTCAATATGGAAGGCATCGTAAGATTAATGTAGTTGGATTACTATCACATAGTACATGTTGAACCCTTCCTTCCTATTACTTATTAACATGCATATGATTTAATTCTCGGCACACATATACATACAATATATGTTTTTGGTACACTTAAATGATGGATGAATGCATACATTTAGAATTTATATTTTTGTTTGATTGAATTATTTATAGATGTGAATTAAGGCTTTATCCAAATTTTAATACAAAAATACATAAGAAAGAAATTAAATAAGTATGTGCCTTTGTTAATCGGGGAAGTGATATAATCAAATGACCTCCTTACTTAAAACCTCATATTCGGGATGTCTAGGATATATTATTGTCATTCAAACACATGTAAACTATATATGAATTATAAAAGAGAACTACTTACATGTACATTTTAGTTATTTAAATTGCTATGGATGTATGCATTTTTAATAGATAAGAGGATTATCATTCTTTAATTAAATACACATGCACGTGTATAAAAGATGTAAGCAAGTACGTGCCATTATTAACCAGGAAAGTGAGATAATCAAATGACCTCCTTGGGGCTACTTAAAGCCTTATATTCCCGGGGTGTCCAGGTTATATACTTGCTATCTTAAATATATACACATATATACATATTCATAAGAATGAAAATCATGCAAAGATTGTATTTTGTTTAATTGAGTTACTTATATACATGAATTAAAGCTCTAACCAAATTCTAATACAAATATACATAGGAATGAAATCAAATAGGAATGAGCCTTTGTTAACCAGGGAAGTGAGATAATCAAATGACCTCTTTTGGGCTACTTAAAGCCTTGTATTCCCGAGATGTCCAGATTTTATACCCATTATCATTCAACCTATGTAAATCTATATATGAATATAAGAAAGAGAGCTTTTCAATCATGTACTTAAGCTATAAACACATGTAAATAATATATGTATTTATAACTACTAACATCCCAAATACTATTATCCATTTGTAAATTTTGGAAAATACATTTAAATTTAGTAGTGATAATAGCCACACATATGATAAATTTAACGAATACATGCAAGCTTACATAAATAAATTCCATTTGATTCATTTAGATTTGAAAAGATGAATGCATGAAACCACATGACATACAACATTTAAAGTGATCATATAGGAATAGCCAAACATAAACAAGTGATTCATTCAACTACACTAATTGCTAAAGATAATCACATCAAATAAAATTACTTAAAAAAACCAAAACTTCTTATTAATTTGATTTTTGGATTTGGATTGAATTTGAAGAGGAGAGATTATTATTTGCTATTTTAATCCCATTTTCATGTTGGTAATCATAATTGGTTTAAGGAAAGATAATTGGATATATTTTATGAATTAATTAAATTGAATCATTATTTAAATCACTTAATTATCCTTCCCTAGGCTTTTTTGATTAAATTAATCATTTAATCATGAGCGACAAATGATATGAACATAGATAAAAATAAAATTGCAATGCTCCTAAATGACCTAATGCAATTGGCTCATAATTAACGATTAATAAAGTTAAAGAATATAATTAAGTACTTTTATGATTTTCCCACACTTATGGGTTAATCATAATTTCCTTAAATGGTCTTTATGCTATTAAACACATAAAGAGGAACCCTTAATCTCAATATTAATTATCTAAAGTGATTATGATTTTAATTTGATTTGATTTAGCCATTCAATTGATTAATTAAGCACTTGATCAATTCCCATATTAATTAATTCTCTTTAATGAAATGAATTTGGAAAAATGATTAGGAAAGTGGTCCTAATCACTCTCCCTCATCTTCTCACTATTAATTAGTGATTAATGAGCTTTAATTAATTAAATTTTTATTATTTAGAACATTAGTTAATCATTAAATTAATTAAAAGGAGTAATTAAGCTTTGAAACATCAATTTCCCTAATTACCTAAGCATTAAATTTCAAGAAAATCATGGGATACATAGGTCATCCCATTAAATAAGCACCCCAACTTTAGAATTAATTATCCAAGTAATTAGAATTAAATTAAGCTAATTATGTAGACATTCAAACCCTAATTAAGCATTGATAACTATTCAAAGTCAAATTATTTTATCTTTAGTAAATTCTCCTCTATTTTACCTTTCTAATGAGTATTTATTTGTACTTTTCTAATTTTTCTATAATTAGTTATAATTTTTCAAAGTTTTAGCCATTGAAATGGATTATTAGCCCTTAATTAAGCCCAATCTCGTTGGTGCTAGGCGGATTGCTGATGTGGATGTACTTTTCATGTGGCATTGCTGGATTGGTTATTTAAATCATCTAATGCAGTGCTGACGTGGTGACGGAGGATGCGCTTTCATCCCCATCGTCTGATCTAAGATCAGATAGTAGAGATTAATCCCACAGTTCTTAAAGGAATAAATTGAATTAAATCTAATAGAAGATTGCGACCATCCATTCTAATCACACGACATAGATGGCAAATGATCCTTCGACTGAAGCTACGGAAGACTGACATCGCCTTCCTTGGCCCCAGCTTGTTTTAAGGAGGCTCTAGATCGATCCAAAATGTTCACAAGGGAAATCAAAGGGGATTTAACTATGGATTTCACACGACATCATACTTTTCTTCAAAAAGGACAAAATAATTTGCAAAAAAACTCGGTTTGTTAGAACTTACCTCGCTAGAGTTTTAAAGCGAATGCTAACCGATCGAGGTAGCTTCACCTTGAAGAGGTGAAGCCCTGTTGAGAAGATGGCACCTTGACTTCTCATCGAAAGCTCTATGGACCAACCATAATAAAAAAACTTGTTAGAGTTAGGCTTGGAGTTGTCTCTAGTGCTCGAATCGCTCAGGAGAAGATTCGTTTGGCCCGCCAGAGCTTGGTGAACATGTGGGTGAAGTTATTTTAGGATTGGTTGGAATTTTATGGAGTTGGACGGAGTGAAACCTTGTCTTATTTTGGGTAGGCTCAGTTTCATCATTTCTAGCGATGTGAAGGCTTGGAAAGCTCAAGGAAATGCTTGTGGAGTTCATCTCTGAGTGCTCTAGCTCCGAGGAAATCCCAGTGCTCTATTTGAATCGAATGAGGGGGAGTATACCACCTCCTCCCTTGGATCAGATGGCCTTGATTGGGTTTACCATTTGAATGAGGTGGCAGGAATGTGCTTAGGTGGCTTGGTTTGAGTGGAGGAAGGTCTGAGGTGGCTGGCTTGACTTGTCTCCATCTCCTTTGGATAAGCCAATGAGGGGAGGTGGGTTAACTCACCTCCCCTTGACTAAGGGCTGACCTAACCCCTTTGGGTCAGGTTACTCACATAGCCACGAGGTTCATTTTGATCTTTGGGTGGCTGTTAAGTGTAAAGGAGGGTTGTTGATCACATAAATTTAGATTTTGTCCTATATGAGAGGCTTTAACCATTGGGTAATAAGTAAATTTAGGTCTAAATTGGGTTGGGTTTGATTTGGGCTGATCCTAGGATGCGTCATACCAAATTTCAATGGATTTGGGCTTAGATTGGATGGGTTTGGCTGAATTTGACCTCATGGGTTAAATTGGGCTAGGTTGGGTCAAGTTGACCAATTGGTCAAATTGGGTCAAACCAAGGGTTGAGTCAATTTCAAATGAGTACTTGGAATTTTTTGGTTCAATTGGTTGGGTTTAATTTAGCTTGGATTTTGATTTGACCCATTTGAGTTCATATGGGTCAAATAGGTCAAGTTGACTAATTTGGCCAAATTGGCCAAATTGGCAAAATTGGCCAAATTGGCTTGGGTTAGGAATTAGTTCATGTTCAGTTGATCATTTGAAAATTATTTTAGGCTTTGAATTAAATTAATTTCCATTTAGGAATGATTTAGACCAAATTGACCCTTTAGGTCAATTTGGGCTAATTAGGTCAAATAGGTTCAATCAAGGCTTTGATCATGATCAATAATCAATTTGAATTAGATTTAGATTAGACCCAATTTGGTCTTTTAGGGACAATTGGGTTTGGTTTATCTCAATTGATGATCAAGTCATGTTCAAGGATTTATTTTAGGTTGGTATGAATCATTGGTTGCAATTAATTTGGCTCACTATGAGATTTGGTTCATTTGGCTCATGTAGGTTAATTTGGTTTGGCCCAATTGATGGCAATTGATCAATCAAGGATGATCAACAATCTTCATAGGAGGTTTTGGATGGTTTGGTTCAATCTAATTTGGATTAGATTGGAGTTTGGTTCAAATGGGTCCTTTAGGTCACTTGGGTCACTAAATGGGTTAATTGGCTTGATTTTGGGTTGAATTGAATTGAGTTGAGTTTAAATATTGATTTGGGATTGGTTTATAGTTTTGGTTGCAATTGATTTAGGTTTAACTAGATTTTGGCTCATTTGAATATTTTAGGTCAAATGGGTTAGGTTAGGTTGATTGAATTAATTTTGGGTTTGATTGATTTGATTATAGATTTTGATATGGTTTGGAATGATAATTGAAGGATTGAATTGATTTTGAGAAAATTAATTGAACTTGGTTTTGATTGAAGGGATTTTTGGCTAAGTCCATAAGGTTGAATCATGGGTTTAGGTTTAGATCATTTGGATTTGGTTTTGGTTTTAGAGTTTGTATTTGAGTTGGGATTTGGAGTTAGGCCTTGGTTTGGTTAGGCTATAGGCTAGGTAGGTTTCCCTAGGTCCTAAGGCAAGGCCTAATCCTATGGATGATCCTTCTAAGTCTCTAGGCTTAAGTTAATTATTCACGTATCCACTAGAAGTGCCTTATGACTAAAGAGCTCTTAGTGTCTAGAAGACCGCTAAATCTATGATGGGAAAATTGAATCCTCACTCTAAAAGTGAGGTCAACAAAAAGACCCCCAATATGTGTGGTGCAATTGACAAGGCACACTACACATATTGGCATTGACTGAGATGATGAGCAATGTCCAAAAGGATTGCAAGTGCTTACAGAGACTATCTAAACCTAAACCAAGAGGTAGATAGAATCATGATCCAAGTGCAATGCAACCCATCTCATGCCAAGGGCGTAAGAGAGGAGAAAAATCTGCTAAGGATTAAGACTTGGTTGAATATATTTGATTTGATTTAGGAGAAATCCACTGGGGATAAAGATCTAATTGAATTTGTTTTAATTTATTTGATTTATGGAAGGGAGATTCTCTAAGGATACAAGCTTGGGTTTGTGTAATTTGGTTTGTTGATTTAATTTGGGGGCATATCCGTTGGGGATAGAGGTTTGAATCCACTTGAAATCAAGATTGAATTTGTTTATTTGTTGGAATTGTTTTTGGCTCCATAGAGGGATATTAATTTGGTTGATTTGATGTTTGATTTGGAGGCATGTCCACTGGGGATATGAGCCTGGTTGATTTTATTTGATTTAATTTATTGATTTAGCTCCCCCGGTGAGATGAGTTCAAATTATTTTAATTTTAGCTCCACTAGGGAGATTGGTTTGATTGATTATGGATCCTGTTGGTGTCCAAAAGCCTAGGCTTATCTTAGATTTACCAGACCAAATGGGTAGTCTACCCTCAAAGGGAAGAGACTGTCCAACCTAAGAAGTTTCCTTTCGGTGTGCAATGGCTATGCTAGGAGAAAAGCATAGGGACTTACATTTTCCAAAGCAAGAGCAACAGGTGACTAATAACAAACAAATCAAACATAGGGAGACTGAGTTAGTTTAGGGTCTTACCTCAACTCAAGAGTAGTCAATATGATTTGATTTGATTTGATTTAATTTTTTTGATTTAATTTGTTTGAATTTATATGGACTTTATTAGTGTGCAATGGACTGCACTGAGAAAGGGCTATGTAATCCTGGGCTAATCTTAAATTTACCAGTTTAAAGGGGTAGTCTACCGACTGAAGGCTAGGACTATCCGACCTAATGGTTGCCTTTCGGTGTGCAACAGTTACGCTAGGAAGAAAGTGCAAGGACTTACATCTTCCAAAGCAGAATCAGCCACTAGGGTGACTCATTGATGGCATAATAAATCAAACCCAACTTTCCACCGAGGAGTGTCATGGGATCTTATCTCAACTTAAGAGTCAAGGTAATTCTATAAGGAGTTTTGCTAACACTACTAAAGATAGATGTCTGCTTGAGAAAAGGTACTGTCCTCCTAATCCACAAGTGAATATATATATATATATATATATATATATATATATATATATATATATATATATATATATATATATATATATATATATATATATATATATATATATATATATATATATATATATATATATATATATATATTATTTGTTTGTTTTTATGATGGACCACAATGTGAGGGACCACCCAAGAAGGAGCCAAGGGCTTGGCAACTGATTTCTCACCCAGAGTCTGTGCATCCAGATAGAACTTCCGACCACAGTGATGGTTATTAAAAAAGGGGAATTGTCTAATTCAAGAGTAACCCTAGTAGTGACTAAATAGGGTCATAAAAGACGTGATCTAGATAGAGTGCCACTAGGGAGGTGCCGCTAGGGGCATTATCCTGATCCTTGAAAAACAAAGCCTATAGGTATACGGTGGCCAACTCAAGGAGAAAGCATAGGGACTTACATCTATCATGAGTGGTGTATCCACTGGGTGGGTCACTGTCAGCATAGGGAGCACCAACCAACCTAAGGTGCTCATCAGTGTATGATGATCAATCTAGGAATAAAGCATAGGAGACTTACTTTTAACATCATCGACAATTTTCGCTACACATACTATCCCACCTAACTACTAAGTGGGAAGTCACAAAGAAGGACTGAACCCAATCTTAAAGTAGTCAAGAGGAAAGGAGCTGTTGGGGGACTTACCCTAAACCCCAAATATAAACTTGACTCAGTCAGTGCACAATGGCTAGCTCAAGAAGAAAGCATATGATCTTACATCTTCTTAAATAAAGATAACAACAGGTAACTTATTGATGCACAATAAGACATACCATACTAACTGGGTGCTCATTGGTGTGTAGTGGTTATGCTAGGAAGAAAGCGTAGGAGGCTAACATCTTCCTAAGCAAGAGACCACTGGGGAGACACACTAGCTAGGTAATGAATCAAACTAGACCTAGAGCAGTTACTGAGTGAGGGATGCTAGGGGAGTTACCTCAACTCAAAGTATCTCAAGACAAAGGATATATATTTATTTGTTTATTGTGTAATTTGTAAGGGATAGGATGCCACCTTCTTACACCCACCCTAAAACACACCACGAAGGATTCGCAGATTGAAATGCTTTCAATTTGAGGAGATTGACTTTGAAATGGAATTTTATTGATGATAATTATTTTTAAACATGATTTTATGGATAATATTTCTTTAGGTAGAGCCCATTGATTGGAAGCATCGGGCGCTCTCCTTTATGGTTAATGAGCTGATAAGATCTTCCTTGGTAGGCCTTCTCTATGGCAAAAGGGTCTTCCCAAGTGAGTTCAAACTTGCCTCCCATCTTACGCATTACAATGGGCTCCTTAGAACTAAAAAAAGCTCTCTTACTTGAAAAGCTCTAGGGCGAACCAACTTGTTATGAGCTTGAATCAATTTGGCTTTGTATAACTCAAGGATTTGGCATGCCCGTAAGCGTCTCTCCTCCGAACCTTCGATCTCTTCTAATGAGCACAGCTATCATTAGTGATGAGAGTTGGACTTCTAATGATAGAATGGCTTCGGACCCACACATTAAGAAGAAAGGAGTAGACTGGGTTGGGGTTCTAAAAGTGGTGTGCTAGTCCCACAAAGCTTCAACTAAGTGCTCATGCCTGTTATTTATTATCGTCGAGTGTCTTCTTGAGTATTTGGATGAGAGTTTTGTTGAAGGCTTCTATTAAACCATTCACTCTAGGGTACTAAATGATAGAGTATCTCCAATCTATGCTGTGTCTCCAGGAGATGTTGATTTTAGTGCTCTTGATTGCAATACAATTATTAGATATAATCCGGTGGGTTACCCCGAATCTATACATGATATGGTTCCTAAAAAATTGGAGCACATGCTGAGCTTTGACCTCTTTAAGTAAATCACCACTTAGAAAAGTAGTCTACTTGTGATCAATCGACCCTTAAGAAGGATCAATCAAACCCACTATGTTAGTACCCCAACACTTGAATGGCCACGAGGCTAATGTTGGATGTAGAATGTTGGGTGGTTGTTGTAGGACCACGCCGTGTACTTGACATTGATGGCATCACCTAGCTATGTTCATGTAGTCCGTAATCATTGACGGCTAATAATATCAGAGTCTCTTGATTTTTTCTTTCATCTTGAGATCGGATTATTGAGCTCTGCATAATCTTGAATGTACTTTGGTCACAATCTTATGGGCTTTGTGCTTGTCTAAACATCCTAATCACATATGATCGAAGGATTGCTGGTACAAGACACCATCCACGAGAGCATAAGAAAGTTCCATTTATTTCACTTGATGTGATTGGGACTTCTCTCAAGATTGTTTGCCTCTGTTTAGGTAATTAATGAAGGGTTGTCTTCAATCCATTTCTTCATCCTTTTTGGCAATGACAACCTCCCCTTCAAGAGACTATTTTTTGATGAGTTCAGTATTAATAAGAGGCAAGACTTGCCTATTTTGGACCTCTATTGATATGGACTCATCTTCCGGACATGCCAATTCCTTGGCAAGTTTGGCTAAGGCATCCGCTATGGAATTTTCTGCTCGAGGGATTTTATAGATGGTAACCTCTGGGATTTGGGCCAACAACTCCATAGTATACTTATGGTAGTGATGGAATTTGAGCTTTAGGACATTATAGGATCCAATGATTTGATTAACAATTAATTAGGAATAACCAAAGATGTTGATGTTCTAGTTGCCTAGCAAAATGGCTAAATCCAGACAGGCAATTTGAACCTCATATTCTACTTCGTTGTTGGTGCAAGGATCAAGTAGATGATATGAGAATCTCATCATATTATAGTTTAGAGTTAGAAGAACTATTCCTACCCATGCCTTTCCTAGAAGAGTAGATTATGGTTCTCCTCCTCCTTGAGAGTAGCCTAACTAATCATTGGTTTCAATTTTATTCAAAGGAATGTATGTTCACATCATAAGTTGATCTTCTTGAGCTCATCAATGGTTGACTTGATTTCTCCTTTGAGCTACAGCGGTGCATCTTTGACTTGGAAATCATCTAGGTCATTTGAAGTTTCTAAGCTCACCTCTTCATATGAGTTAATGTAATTTAAAATGAACCTATCATATTCTAAATGATTGGTGTTGACTAAGCAGTAATCATCATCATCGATTGGGCTGAATGTACCAAAGCCTAGTCCTAGTCTTGATTGATAGATTTTGCATTTGTTGTTCCATAACCTTTTGAAGTAGTCCGACTTATGCTTAGACCATGTATGTGGAATTAAACCTTTCTTTGCTACATTTAGAACACAAGGCAAGTACCAATCAAAAGGTAATTATATTAATTATTTATATGAATCATCCTCAACTATTACATCAACTTCTTAACTTAAGGATGATGCTCCCAGATAGAACCTCTAATTTGTTTTAGCTGTGGGTAGTTTAGGGGCTTCCATAAATACCAAACCCTCAACTTTTTGTGAGGAAAGTGGGGTTAGAGCTAAGGTTCTCAACTGATGTTTAACAGTTTCACATAATGAGGACTTGGATACACTTATGTTTTGCTTGGAAATCTTGTTTTCATCACTATCTGGCTCGAGTGTTATCTCAAATGGGATCTGCTATCATGAAGAGTTGACTGTGCAACCATATAGACTCATCCTCAACTAGATTCTATATATGGATAGTGTACTTCTGATAAATCTCACAGTGAGTGGGTATGGAGGCCTTCCACCCCTAGGACTCCCTCTGGACTTGCCTCTTCCTCATCCTAGTGTAGGTCAAGTCATCCTCCCCACTTATTCGATTGGAGTAATAAACCATGGGTAGAATCTAATCTCAGGCTCGACTTCCTCCCAATGTCTTCTGCTTCTTTTATATTTTTCTTTTTTTTTCTTTTTTTTATTTTCTTTTATCCCACATGGGATTTTGACTAAGTTTCTAAAATATTTTCAATTTTGGGAAGGTAGGTCGCATTCTCATTTATCTCGACCTCATGAACTATGGTGAGATCTCCTTGAATAGATTCCACCACTTAGGAACTTGATGCAGATGTAAAAGGATGGAACCATTTTTCTCATCACCACCAAGCAAAATATTGAAAGATGTATCTATCTATGAAACTTGGCTTTTTTCAATCATTTTATCTCAATGGCAACACTATGGAGCCCAATTTTCTCCTTTTCATTGAATCATTCAACATCATCCTCTCCTTTTAGAGTTTTGAGGTGTAGATCCTTAAGTAAGCAAGGGTTCTTAGACTCATAATATTGACTTATGCACCCGGGACAACCAAAACTCTGGATAGCCCGAATATGCCAACATCCAAGTAATGTAGTTAGACAAATTGTCTCTAAAACACCTCAGTGCCTTAGAAGACACAAACACCATAAGGAATAGGTCATGCCTTGTGTTAGAAATTTTCCTACCCTTAGCTTGCATCATTTCTCACCTTTCCTTCTTTCAAACTAAACTTCAAATCAATCCTAATTGATTTCCTCCAAGTCAAATCAACTCTATCTGAATCAAATCCATGATTGAAATTTTGATTGAAATCCATGATCAAAATTCATCAAAATCCCTAAGTCAAAATTCTCTAAGTCCTTAACCCTTCCTTAAGAACTTAACAAAAAGCATGATTCAAACCTATTCAAAGCTTTGAGAATTTTCATGATCCATTTATATTGTCATTTATATTCATATTTATAAATGAAATATAAATTCAAACCCATCAAATCAAATCCAAATTCAAATTCATGTTTCAAATTTCCTTTAATTTTCCATTAAAGGACTTAGCCAAAATCAACTCCAAATCTTGATTAAACTCATTCAAAACCTTGGGATTTTCTCAAAATATATTTATATCCTCATTTATATTCTCATATATAAATGAAATATAAATATATCACAAATCAATCCAACTCAAAAAATTAAATTTCAAATTAAAAATGCCTGAAAGTCCCTTAAATTCATTAATGGATTCACCCTAAACTTTGATCAAACCACTTCAAACTCATGGGAGTTTCTCAAAATATATTTGTATCCTCATTTATTTTCTCATATATAAATGAAATATAAATATAGATCAATCAAATCCAATCCAAAAATAAAATTCAAATTAAAAATTCCATTAAATCCTTTAAAGTCCCTTTAATGGATTTATCCCAAATCATGATTAAACTCTTTCAAATTCTTGAAACTCATGATCAATTTATATTCTCATTTATATTCACATATATAAATGAAATATAAATTCAAAAATCAAAACCTACTCCAAAAAATCAAACTCAAATCAAATCAAAATCAAATCTAAGCTTTCAAGTCAAAATCTTGAACTTAGCCAATTTCAAATCAAGCCAAACTCTTGATTTTCTCATGGTTCAATCAATCCTACAATCATGAGCTCATATATAAATCCAAACCTCAATCTTTCAATCAAAACCAAAATAAAAAATCAACCCAAAACTTCTTCATATTCTTCCTTTGAATATGAAATTTTCAAATGGATCAAAACTCATTTGACTTCAAACCTCTTGTAAATGGATTTATATTTCAATCATAAGTCCATATATAAGATCAATCAACTTCAAATCAAGCTTTGACCAAGCCATTTAACCCACTTAAGCTCACTTGACCCAAAGTGACCTAAAGTACCCTTATGAGCCAACTTTTGATCCTAACCAAATTGGATTGAACCAAACTCATATATCCTCCTCATCATGATCAACAATCATGGGATGATCAATCAATCAAATTGGTCAAACCAAGTCAATAAATGTTGACCAAGTCAACACTTAACCCAAAAAATGAAACCTAACATAAAATTCCACCATAGGCCAAATTGATTGAAACCATTGATCTAAGTTCACTCATGACCTATGTTTGAACTTGACCAAACCAACATTTGAGCCTAACCTAACCCATTTTGTCAACTTGACCTAAGTTGACCCATTTTGACCTAAAGGGTCAAAATGTGTCAAAACTAAGCAAAATTGGTTGAAACTAATGAGTCAAGTTCATCCAAAATCACTTGTGGAACTTGACCAAAGCCTCAATTGGCCAACTAGATCCAACCTAGCCCAATTGACCTTAGATCCAACATGACCTAAAGGGGTCATGTTGAGCCAAAATTGAACTTAACCCAAATTGATTGGAAAACAAAGATACCAATCCACTCCATATGACTAACCAAACCTAAACCTACCATTGACCTAACCCAAATAGGTCAAATGGGTCAAATGGCTCAACTTGACCCATTTGACCTAAATGAGTCATATGAGCCAAAACCAACCTATATCCAAATTGAACCAAACCAAAGGCACCAAATATTTCAAATGGTCATATGAACTTGACCCAACCCTTGGTTTGACCCAATTTGACCTATTGGTCAACTTAACCAAGTTGACCCATTTTGACCTAAATGGGTCAACATGAGCCAAACCCTATCAAATGGATTCCAAATCCATTGTAACTTGGCCAAACCTATTTTCCACATACCCAAACATACCAAATTAGCAAAATGACCATTATACCCCTAGGCCATAGAACAAATTTTGGCCTAGCCCATGGGTATTTTGGTCATGCACTCATCACAAACACTTGAGGCTCTCCTAAAATCTCAAGGGGACCTAATGATGAGTGGTGCACCCAACCCAATGGGTTTGGGTCAGCCCAATTGTCCCCAAGGCCAAACCCAACCCCATAGGTCAAATTGAAATTCAAACTCCTCCAATTCAAGCACATGGAGGTTGGCAACCACTCAAGCCAAAATTGACCATGTGCACATCTAACCCATAAAACAACCACCCCCATATGTCAATTGGATCAAAATGGCAAGATAGCTGTCCGATACTTCTGGGGATATATACTCCCTAATTCAAAATAATGATTCCTCAATCTTGAACCTTGAAAAGTCGAGAAGTAATTCCCTCCCCAAGCTTCCTAGAGGAAATCAATTCATCTTCATTTTGCATAAGTGAAAATAGGGAGCTCAATCCAATCTTGAATTTCTCCACCACCATCAATTCTCACACTTCTTCTAAGGACCATTAAGTACACTCAAGCCATTGAGTTCCCATAGGAGAGGAGCAATTGGATCAAAGCCGCAAGGAGGAGGTGTTGGTCCATAGAGCATCAATCCCATGGTTTGAATTTCAAGTGCTTCCTCCACCAAACAAAGCTACCATCGATCTCGAGCATTGATCACCTCCAGAGGTATGGGATTTTTTGACCACTAGGATGAGTGTTGGTCTTTTAAAGAAATTTTCAATTCATCCCATCATTGATGTGCCAATTGGCTTTTAGATGGTGTGGTTAAGTCTTGTGAATCTAAGCTCGATCTCTTCAATCTTCCCTAAATACGCCTTTATTTATCTAAGGAAGAAGATCTCATCCATCCATATTTTAGATGGACGATATTACACATTTAGAATTTGATTTATCCTTTAAAACCATGGAGATCTCCGGCCATCCAATCTTTGATCGATGGTAGATCAAAAGCATCCCACCGCCACCACTTGACATGACATTTAAGTAGTGGCGTAATGCATGTAAAGCCGATGCCGCACATGTGGCAGGAGGGATTAGGGATCTTTAATTAATTAACTAATTCATGGATCTTCTAAAATCATAACTCTCTTTAAAAAATCAAAAAATAAAAGAAAATGGGATAGATAATTCATCTAAAATATTATAAAAATTAATTTCAATGGGTTTGAATTATATTTTCTCAATTTGGGTTTTCTTAGAATTTAATTGCTAATTTTTACCAATTAATCTCAAATTTTGGGTATTTTAGGGATGACTTTATCTCCCTAATTTTCTTGAGATTTAAGGCTTGGTGAGAATAATTGCTATGAATTTCCTAATTACCCTTCTTCATGTAATTTAATTATGTAATTAGTGATTTTCCCATGAAGTTGATTAAGGTGATCCAAAATAGGAGGTTTATGGAATAATTTTGGGACATTTTTCCCAAGCTATTCCCTAAACCCCTTTTCTTTCCTTAATCTCTCTTAATTAAGGGTTAATCCATTAACCCCTTTAAATAATTTTCAAAAATTCTAAAAATCTCCAGAACTTAATTAATCTACCTTGGGTAGATGCTTAGGTTTAATAGCCTAAGTAATTAAGAAAATTAAACCCCTTTCATAAGTGTGAAAGGGTGTTTTAAAAGTACTTAAGCTAAACCCCTTAGCTTAATTAACTTTAATTGTGAGCCAAATCATTAGGCCTTTTTCATTATTAGGTGCATTACAAATTTAAATACCTTATGGGTTTTATGTCATCTCATATGCTCATAATTACTTAGCTAATTTTTCTAAGGTGGTGTAGGTAGGGTTAATTAAGCCACTTAATTCAACCTCTAACCTAATCAATTCTTAAAATAGATTTAATTATATAAAAATTAAACAAAAATACAAAAAACACATGTGGAATGGGTTAAATAGAAAACTCCTCACCTTTTCAAAATTAAATCAAACTTCAAACTAAACAAAATCATTTTGAAATTCACTTTGATTTATTCTAAATTTTCTTATTCTTTAAGAATGTCTTTAGGAATTAAGTAAAGTGAGTTTGTTAATGTTATTTCATTGCTTTATATCTTTTCCAACATGTTAAATTGTATGCCATGTGACCCATGAATCCATATTTTTATGTTTTCAAAATTTTAAAAATAAAAAATTGTTTACTTTATGTCAAATGTGCATGTGTTGGCTAAAGTAGAATATGAGTGGTTATTATCACTACTAAATCCAAAGTATTTTCAAAACTTATAAATGAAACATCAATTCTGAAAGTGTGCTATTCATGTTTTAATTATTAGCTTGCATGTGATGAATTATAAAGCATGTTTAATGTAGCCTTTTCCTTCTTTCTTTATGTTAACATAGTTTTGGATAAGGGTTGGTAAGATGTAGGGTTCATTTGAAAAGAACCCAACACTTACTTAATTCCACACCCTATTCAACCCTTTGCTATCATCTAAGTAGGATTACTTACACTTGCATGAATAAATTGCATAAGAAAACAAATCTATCAAACAATTTTTACATATTCCTTTTCCTTTCATTTCTTTTATACATATGTTTTGAATTTAAGAAAGTGGTATATTAGTCTGACAACCCTTTGAGCTTTAAGTAGCTAAGTAGGTCTTGTCCTTACACCTCTGTTAACAATGGCATACTCACTTATGCCTTTTCTTCATGTATGTGAAATTGATAGAAAAATTTTTCTACTTAAGAAAATCATACATGCTTAACTTCTAAATTTTCTTAAATGGATTACTTAGCATGCATCATAAAGTGTGTTAACTTCTCATTTGCATGTATATACATGCTTAGGGTCCATCCATATGCATTATATATATATATATATAATATATAATGTGAAGTTATGTGAATTTTGATTCATTTTATTTAATCTTAAAATACCTTTCTTTTTGAATAGGTTGGTTTAGAGTTTATCTAAACTTAGGATTATATAAAAGATGTAATTAAAATATTCACCTAAATGAAACTAAAATGTGAACTTACCTTAGAAATTACTTAAGGATTAGGGAAGGAAAGGGAAGTCCTCTTCTCTTTCCCTCTCTTTATAACTTAGTAATTAAATGTAGGTTTCACTCAAACCAAATTAAAACAATAAATAAAAATAACCCAAAGCACTTAAACAACTTAAATGAAATCCTCCTCTAAGTTGAACATGTCTTTCATACTTAGAAAACTTGAACCAAAAAGTCCTAAGCTACATAACCTTCAAAGCACACATTAGCCTAAGTCACCACTTCTAGCCTTAGGTTAGGTCGGCATGGTTTGATGTTATATTTTGTTTTGTGATGAATATTTTAGATTGGATATTAGGGTGTATGCTCATAAATGAATGGTAGGATGTGCTTAGTCTAACTATTCTTTCTGAGGGATTGAAAGGGCGCTATCATAAATAAAAATATAAATGCTTTCTTGCAGGTGCTTATACCCCTAAGCATAATCCATAGGTCGTGGACTTAGTCACCCATGTATGGGGTGATAAGTCTAATATTCATGATTGGGATTTGTGTGATGTGATTTGACTAACCCTTATTTTGCAGGTGTTAGTTAGATTTATGCTTTTCCTTTTCATGTAAGAAAATTTGTATATTTAGGATTTTAGAATGATTTGATATAAGGGATTAGGATGCATATTGATCATAAGATTCCCATCTTATGCACCATGTAAAGCCTTGGATCTCCCCCCATGCAACAATCCAAAGGATGATCCCAAGAAGAAAGAAAGGAAGAAGGTAGAGGAAAGGAGAATAAAGCTTGAAGACCCCCCATAACAATGAATTCCTTTGCTTAAATTGTAATTTAATTCATTTGTAATCCGGGTTGTATAAGGGTAGAGCTCGGCTACCCAATTTTATATTTTTTTAGGTTTGTGTGGTGGTGTCTGACCACAATGGCCTTTCATTATTTTTGCAATAGTTTTATAAATTAGTTGATGTTTGTTTAACTTGTGCATTAAGTGGCATGCTTTTTCTAGTTTATTCTTTGCTTTATGTATGGCCTAGATGAGGATTAAGCTTTTTAGGAAAAAAAATAAATTGTTTACCCAACTTAAAAACTTGAACTAAAACTAAACAACTCATAACCTCACTAAAGCCTAAACTTAAAATCAAGGTAAAATATTTAGCAACCCCTCAGCTGGATGAGTTTTTATGGTTACTTTATAACATCATGCACAAATGCATCTGGTCTCATTCTTGATTGGAGAGCTTCCATCTTTTTCAGAGAACTTCAGCTTGACCTTTGAGGCCATGGTGGAAACTCACCTCCTAAATTTCTCTCTAATTTTGGCTAATAATCTATTTTCTCATGCATTAGTCATAAACATCCTATTAGCCTGAGTCAAAATAATTGTCCAAAATGAATAATAAAATGAAATTGAAATGCATTAGATTTATGTCATTTGAAGCATTCCCTTTACATGATCTAGTCTCTTGAGGGAGTGAGTGAGTTTAAGGACTTAGTCTCTTTCTAAATAAAAGTAGCCTAGCTATCTTGCATTAAGCATAAAGACTTGCCTACATATATTTAAAATTGTAGGAGGAGTTAGTTGGTGCCCAGCCCCAGGCGATTGTAAGTTCAAGCAGTTGGGTGGTTTGTCCTCTCTTATGGAGGCAAACCAATTAACCATTTTTGCCTTGGATTTAGGTTGTGCTTTCGGACCTCATTGAAGCTCCCTAGATTTAGGTTTTGAGGTTGCTTCTCCTCTTTGTGGGCAATAAGCTTAATTCCTCACCTCGTACGCACTTCCTTAATCTCATGTTAAGAAATTTTAAGTCCTAAATTTCTAATAAAAAATGTTACTCAAACAAACTAAATCAAGTTTTAAAATGTAAAGCCCAATTTTAGGATAGTTTGAGATGCTCGCTAGATTTCTTAGCATCATGAGCGTCTTCTACTTATTTCCCATTTTGGCCTCGATAATAACTCCCTCTTTTGATCAATCCCATTTGATCTTCAAACATAAAGCAATCGATTGATAGTCCTTTTCTATTGAAATCTTCAAAGATAACGATCATTTACCTTAATCGAGAGTTTTCTTATAGGATCCCATCCTATAGGATGTAATTAACTATCTGGGCTTGTCCCTGTAGGAAACTTAATGAATCTGGTTTAAATTAAACCCTGCTTTACTTTTCCATGTAAAGTAGGGGAATAATTTTTGGTACATACGCAGACCCATAATCCTTAGGAGTCCTTATTGAGATGACTGGTTCCATTAAAGGGTAGTGACTTCTATCTTTCGGGATAGCACACTATACCTTGATGATGTATCTGATCACCTGAATAAGTACATCTGTGGATCTATGTGGCATCTTACCAAGATGAAGTTTTATAGTGTCTTTCCTCTTTCATTTCTCCCCACAGATTTGAAGGTGACTCCATATAGAAATTTCTCACTACATAGGTCTTCATCTGTGAATGTTACTCCAAGGATCATCTTTGAGTACCATGTTTCCTCTCCAGTAGTGGTCAACTGAGCTAAGCATATCTCTGGATCACGTAATGCTTTGATTAGAGATTCTCATCTCTTTGGATAAGATAAGGGAATCGTATATGCTTAACTTAGCTGTCAACTTTCTAAGAGGAGCGAGAACATTGTAATAAACTTTGGACTAGTCCTCTATAAGCATATCCATAGGTGGAGCATCTTGTGGAGGGGCTATCTGCTTACTAGAATCAATGACTTGTTTACCCTTATCCTGAGATGCTACCCTAGGAGGTAGAACTTTGCCACGGCGGAGGTTGACTTCTATGAATTTTGGAATGATAAGTTTGTGGAATGTTTTACCTGCTTATTGGGTATGCCTATAGCTTCTGCTAAAGGATCTTCAAGTCAAATGACTCCAAGTCAATCTCAAGAGGTGAAATCGAATGATTTAGATAAGGGAAATCCATCTCTGAATCTGATAGGAATGGATCGAAACTATTTGAGCTATAATTATTTTGACTTGGAGAGCTTTTTAAAAGAATGAAACTAGGAGCATCAAAAGTAGTGAGAATGTAAGTGGAATCGATCTTCTTCATTGTCTTCTTTAATTTTGGAGGAGGTACATAATAAAAATTTGGTAAAGTAAGCAGAGTGAAGAGTTTGGTGCCCTCATCTGCATATACAATGCTCCTGCTAGAGGTGGAGGAGCTAGTGGAGGTGGTAGTTGCTACAATGGTGGAAAGAGTGCTAAGACTCAGATGGTGGTTTTGCTATGGATCTATCCCGAGCAAGTGAGGTAGTCTCTTGCTAGGCTTCCACCCTCCCCAAGTTGTCCTTCACAACTAGCAAACCTTCCTTGGTGCTAGAGGTTTGAGCTACTTCAGCCACCAGAAAAGCATCTTGATTTTAGAAATGATCTTTTTAGAGGTTCAAGATAAATAAATATCCCAACCTTTTATTATCTTAAGAGGATCAGAAGTATCCCCAAGGATTACTCTAATAGAACTAGATGGTTGTTCTACTAAGTATTCCTTAGGGATGACTATAGCTCTTGACTTGTAGCTATGCTTAAGCTAATCCTTGAAGGTAATACAATCCTTTAAGATGTGGCCTAATATGTGGTGGTAAGGGTAGTAGCTAGGATCATCACTCTTGTCTGCTTCCTCTAGCTTCTTACTTAATTGGAAATCAGGCTTCTTCAAAAGATTCTTGAAGATCTTCCTGACTATCTCTCTCTTGAAATGAGTATGGCTTGTTTAATTTTTTAGCAAGAGTAGGTGGAAAGTAGCTACATGGTGGTGGATATGAATACTACTAATGAGTTGGCTACTTTGGCGGTGGATGGTGGCATGGTATGGGTATGGCATAGTGGAAGAGGAGTTGGTAATGGAGGCTGCTGAAATCTAGGCCTTTCAAACTAAACTCTAGCTGGCTACTTCCCTTTATCCACTAACACAACTATCTCAATCTTCTTCTCAAATACCTTCTGAGGTTTAGGCTTAGATGACTAGTTTAAAAAGGGTAATGTTTGGCTTCCTCTTCTAGGTTAGTCGCCTTGCTGATTAACTTCTCAAATATCTTTATAGTGAAGCCCTTAAGCATGAAGGTGACCGCCCTAAATATTCTTGAGTAGAATCTCAATGGCATGCTACTCTTGTAGCTGTGGTTTGCATTTCATTTAGGTTATGCCATCTGAGAATGTAATCAATAAGGGACTCATTGAGTTTTTATTTCTCTACAACAAGGTCACCTACAGTAACCCTTTGCTGAGCTCCTGTAAATCTCTTGATAAAGAGATGCTCTAATTCTGTGAAGGTCTTCATCAAACCATTGGCCAGTTTGGCATACCAATCAAATGCTACACCTATGAGGCTACTGGCAAACAAATGGAATAAGAGTGGATCACTACCGCCGACATTGTAACAACTGGCCCTGAAGCTTACAATATGCCGCCTTGGCTCCCAGTGCCATAAAAAATCTTGAAGGATGGTGGCACAAAACCCTTGGGGTATTGAACTACATCAAATTGTTCTAGGTAAGGTCTACCCTTTGGAACATATGAGCTCCCCTAGGCTTGCGCCAATGCTTTCTTCATCTGCTGCTCTACCATCTACTTTATATCCTTTTCTTGCATGAAGGTACTATTGGTTACCTTCCTATGCAAGCTACCAACATCGTCATCAATGGGAGTACACTTAGGATGATCTAGGGTATGAATTAGCTCAGGCCAATTGGCCTCCATGGGGGAAGGCAGTGAAATTGGGGCTTGGTTATGCAAGGCTAGAACTATTGTCGTCAACTCCTCCACTTTCCTCTCTATCCTACCAATCTAATCATCCTTCTATTTGATTTGATGGAAGAGGTGTTGAGTTGAGTGAGATGTGTCACCTTCCTCAATGATAACACCTTCTTAGCTATGTTGATCTCTATACAGGGATCCTTGGGTATCAACCATGTGGACTTTGCTAGGTTATCCTCATCAGGGTCAAAATTGACCCTACCCTCTTTCTGATCAGATTGATCACTCTCAATTATCTACCTCACCATGGGATGATAGTATTCTAAAATGTAATCCAAGAAATGGTCATTTACTCAACACTACTCTAATGGAACATTGGTTAGCTGATGATAGACAACTAGACCAATGTAGATTCTATACACTGAATAGTATCAACCGGTGGAGTGCACTCCCTGACTAGCTCAACCGTCATGGGGACTACCGTGGTATCCCCTCCCTTCTCTTCCTCCAACTACTGTGAAGGTGGACGGTGAGTGGAGAGGTGTGATGGTGGGGACACAGACTGTCTCTCCACCAGAGATCTCCTCCTATGACTAACAATACCAAGAAGGATAATGCAGTCAGAATAATCAGCTCTATCAGCTCATTGATCAAAAAAATCCATCAAAGCGAAGGCTGATAATTGCCTGACAAACCTCCTCTTCTCTCTCTTGCCTACTTGGGTAGTAACTCTGGCCTTAATGGCCCTCTCTCTATGTATATAAACCCTAACACTTCTAGGGATCAGGCAGCTTAGATCATGTAAAGTACCAAACTCTGAGCATCCGTGGGCTCTGCCCACTCTGCGAAGAATGGATCGTAGACCAGCATATGGTCTCCTACTCTCCCTAGCCAATATCTCAAACTCTATTGGAGGTAGGGGTAATGTAGCAATCTTATGGTATTCCTCCTCTCCCTATGAAGCTGAAAGGGGCTAAAACCTACTACCACCCAAGAATGGAGCGGTCTCACAAGGGGAACCCTCTAAGCAACATGGGAAGCTTCACCTCCATGGCCACATGCTCATATTGTCACTTGATCTTATGGTTCTTGTTGCGGCGCTGAGTCTTGGTGAGCAGGGCAAAATGAGAATAAGAACCGACCTTGAAGGTTGGGGAGACTATCTTAGAAGCTAAGATAGCCTTCCCCTTCAAAATAAGGGGAACAACAAGGGTGGTATTATTTTGTGTTGGGACTGCAGTAGGGGAAACTAACTGCACTATTGTCACTGACACTAGCACTGACAGGACTGGCACCAGCACTGATAGGAGTGGCACTTACACAAGTTTGGGAACCTCAATGACCTTCCTCTTCAGAGAGGGGAACTCAAAATAAGATTACACATCAAACTAAAGAAGTGGCTTCTTGCCTACTACCTCCTCTCTGTCGATAGTAAGGGAAAGTCCCTCATAAGTGACCTTAAATTGCTCAATCAAGGCCAAACTTGATGATAGGGGCATCGGTGAGCATGCCCTATTCTAGGGCAAAATCCACACTGGAGGCAAAGGAGAAAATCAGCTTGTTGGAAGACATGATGAAAGCTGACTATAGAAAAGAAGAAGAACTGGGCTAGTATCTCTGCATTGTTGGAAAAGAGAATCAGATTAGATCCTTGTTTGATGTTGACTTGAATTGTTAATTCTGATTTGACTTTTGAATTGAAACCCTTATTTAACAAATTTAGGTAATATTAAATGGGGTTCAATTACATGTTGGAAGATTTGGGAAATTTGGAGGAGAGACTTTGTCAAATTTGAATTTGATGTTGATCTTGATTTTTGATGTTGGAACCCACATTCAACAAATTTAGATATCTTGAATGGGTTCAATCAATGCTGGAGAGATTTGAAGAACTTGAAGGAGAGATTTTGTTTATGTTGATTGTATTGTTTGATTTTGATTTGTTGGAACCCTCAATTAACAAATTTGGGTTTGTTAAATGGGGTTCAATTATATGTTTGGGTGATTTTATGAATTTGGATTATTATTTCTTTTGTTGGAGTTTGATCGAATTTGATTTTGATTTTAAGATGACACCCTAATTTAGCAAATTTAGGTATGTAAAAGGGGTTAAATTGTATGTTTGAAAATTTTAAAGGATTTTGCTTAGTTTGATGTGATGTTGATGTTTGATGTGGATTTTGTTTTGAAAATGGAACTCTTATTTCATAAATTTAGGTATGTTAAATGGAGTTAGATTGTATGTTTAATGTCATTTGCTGATGTTTGAATTTTGTTTTGATTTTGAAAATGAGACTCTCATTTAACAAATTTGGGTATGTTTAGTGGAGTACAATTATTTTAGAGAGACTTTGGAGATGTGATTGCTATTTTCTTTTGTTGAAAATTGATTTTAGAACTCTCAATTGGCAAATTTAGGTATGATAAATGATACCCAATTATATGTTTAAAAATTTTGAAGACTTTTATTTTGTTTGGAATGTGTTGTTTGCATGTTGATGTTTGGTAATTTGGTTTAGAAAAAATAACTCTCATTTAACAAATTTAGGTATGTTAAATAGAGTTCAATTGTATGTTTGGTATTGTTTGTTGATGTTTGATTTTGCTTTGATTTTGAAAATGAAATTCTCATTTAACAAATTGGGGTATTTGTGGTGTATTTTTTATTTCTCAAACTCGGTGAATTTGAAAAATATATATGCTATTTGGGACACCATGTAGATCCACGGATGAACTCATTAGGGTGATCGGGTGTGACATTGAGGAATGATGTATTATATCAAGAGACAGAAGTCACCATCCTACAATGGACCTAATCACCTAATAAGGACTCCTAAGGATAATGGGTCTTTGAATGTACCAAAGATCTTTCTTCTACTTTACATTGAAAAGTAAAGCAATGTTTATTTTAAATTAGGTTCATTAAGTTCCCTATGGAAGCAAACCCTCATAGTTAATTACATCTTAAGGAATATGATTCTTTAAGAATACTCTCGATTAAGGTAAGTGATCATTGTCTCTAAAGATTTCAAAGATAGGACTATCAACAAATTGGTTATTTTTGAAAAATTAAGTGGGATTGACCAAGAAGATGGAGTTATTATCGAAACCAAAAAGAGATGAGTAGGGGATGCTCATGATACTAGGAAACCTAGTGAGCATCCCAAACTATCCTATGATAGGGCTTTATATTTTTGAAATTTGAGAAGAATTATATATTTGAGTTGAATTATTATTAGAAATCTAGGGCTTACAATTCCACAATACAAGATTATGAAAATACCTAAGAGGTGAGGATTTATGCTTGTAGCCCCAAAGGGAAACAACAACCTTGGATCCTAAATCTAGGGAGCTTTGGTGAGGGCCAAGGTATGACCTAAATCTAAGGCGAAGATGGGTATATGGTTCTCCTCCACAAGAGAGGATAAACCACCCGACTATTGGACTTACAACTGTCTGGGGGTGGCTGCCAACTAACTCCTCCTACAATTTTAAATACAAGTAGGCAAGTCTTATGCTTTGCAAGATAGCTAGGTTGTTGTTTATTTTGAAAGGAGACTAAGTCCTTAAACACACTCCCTAAGAGACTAGATCATGAAGGGTATGAATAATGACCTAAATCTATTGCAAATTTTGTTAAGTTTTTTTTTATTTTGGACAATTCATTTGACACATGCTATGGGATTTCATATGCCTAATGCATGAGAAGATTAGTTATGGGCTAAAATCAACAAGAAGGAGGTGTGTTTCCACCATTGCTCTCAAAGGTCAAGCCATTTTCTCTGGTAAAGGTGGAAGCCCACCATTAGCAAGAGTGAAGCAATATGTTTTATGCATGATGTGAGACATACAACATCCAGCTAAGGGGTTGCTAAATCTTTTATTATCTTGATTTATGTCTTAGGCTTTATGTAAGGTTATGAGTTATTTAATTTAATTTTGAGTTGATTAATTGGATAGAAAAATTTATTTTTTTCCTAAGATTCTAATCGCATCTAGGCCATTCAAGAATCACTAAGTAATTATGAAACTAGGAAAATCATGCCATCTTAATGCACAAGCTAAACAAACATTAAACAATTTCTAAAGCTGGCATAAAAGAATAAGAGGACGATGTGATCGGGCTCCACTGCACTAACCCAAAAGAAAAATACGGGTAGCCGAGCTCTACCCTTACACAACCCGGATTATAAATGAATAATTAAAAGAATTCATGTTATGGTGGTCTTCATTCTACATTCTTTGTTCTTCATTTCTTCTTTTTCTTCATTTCTTCACTTTTTTCTTCCTTTTGATTTGACTTGAGAAGTGGTTTGCTCTAAGGCTTCACATGGTACATAAGAAATGATCTTATGACCAATGTTCACCTTATTTCCCCCATAACATTCATCCCAAATTTCAATTGCAAAATTTACATCAAAAGGGAAAGATAAATCTAACTAAACCTACAAAATAGAGATTAGCTAAACATACCACACAATCCCAAGCAGTTATAGGAATAATTTGGACTTAGCATCCACACATGGGTAACCAAGTCCACTTGTCCTAATTTGGATCATGCTTAGGGGTATAAGCAACCTGCAGAGCAAAAGCATTTATATTTTTTATTACAGTGGCCCTTAAGCATAATCTCTGCAGAAGACATGATTAGACTAAGATCATCCTATCTTTCAGTCTATGCATATATACCCTAACATCTAGTCTAAAAATATTATATCATAAAACAAAATCAGGCATGAAACCATGCATCTCCCTAACATAGAGCTAGAAATGGTGACTTAGCTAATCTGTGTGCCACTTAAGGCTTATGTGGCATGTCTTAGCTAGGCTTTAAGGTTGGAATTTTCTAAGTGTAAAGGGTTCAACTTAGAGGGTGGTTTTATTTTAAGTGATTTAGTTGATTTGTCAATTTTATTTGATGATTTAATTTGGTTTAAATGAACCTACATTCAGTTGCTAAATGCTATAAAGAGAAGAAAAGAGAAGAAAACTTCTCTTTCATCCCTACCTTAAGTAACTTCCAAGGTAGATTCATTAATGATTCTTTTAGTGAATGTTTTATTATGTGTTTTAATTAACCTTATGTTTAGATTTGCTCTAAATAGTCATATTCAATAAGAAAGGCATCTTAGGATTAACTAAAGTGAATTACTATCACATAACACATAACCATTTATTTCTTTCCACCATGTGTACCATGCACATGAATGATCCTAAGCATATCTATACATGCAATGCAAATCTTAGCACACCTTAATGATGAATGCAAAGAAATATTGCTTAAGAAAATTTGGATGTTCCATGAATGCATGTTTTTATTATGTAGAAAAGAGGGATTCTTTTATCCATTAGCTAAATGCACATCCACATGTATAAAAGACATAAGTGAGTACACCATTATTTTCTACACCAGGGGTGTAAGGTATACAAGACCTACTTGGGCCAACTTAAAGCCTTGCAACCCCGGATTTCCAAACTAATATATCACTTTTCTTAAATACATGTGAATGTACAAAAGGAAATAAATCAATGAAGAATCATGCAAAAGATTTTGTTTGATTTTTGTTGTATAATTTACATGTGTAATGTGAGGATCCTTCTTAAGTCATAACATGGGAGTGCATAGGAATAGCTTTAAGCAAGTGTTATGTTCTTTTCAAATGAACTATACACTTTGCAAATCCTATTCAATCCATGTTAAGAGAAGAAAATCACATGATACACTTCTTATGCTATAATCACATGTAAGCTTATAAGTACTTATAAGTAGAATCACTTCATTCATAATATTTGATTTATAAGTTTTAAAAAAAATTTTTTGATTTAATAGTGATAATAGCCACTCATATTTCTAACTTTAGCCAAAACATGCAATTTGACATAAAGGAAACATTTTATTTAGTTGATTTTTCAAAAGATATGAATGCATGGTTTCATATGGCAAACAACATTTAGCATGCTTGAAAAGAAATAAAGTGATGTAAGCATATGACTTCATTCACCCTAATTAATTTCTAAAGGCAATCTATAAAATAAGATCATTTAAAGTGAATCAAAATTCTTTAAAGAGATTTTTTTTTATGAATTTATTTGACTTAAAAATGTGAAAAGAGTTTTCTGGTCCTAACCCATTTCCCCCATTTGTGAATTGATTTAGTACAATTTTAGAATAATTAAGTTGATTTTATATTTTATTTAGGTTAAGGTGTGAATTAAGTCTATTAATTACCCCTTAGTTATACCACTTTAACATAACTAAACAAATAATTATGAGCCAACATATGATATGCAATCACATGAAATTTAAATTAGCAAGGCACCTAAAAATAAAGTGGCCTACTGCAATTGGCTCATAATTATTGATTAATTAATCTAAAGGGTTTAATTAAGTACTTTCATAATCATCCTACACATGTAGTTTGATTATAATTTCCTTCGAAGCTTCTAAGGTTATTGAACACCTAAGAATCTACCCAAGATTAAGATGATTAAGTTTTAGAATAATTTAATTTTGAGTTTAGTTAATTAAGCCATTTAATGAAGTGATTAAATCATTAATCAATTTACAAATTAATTAAGTTTTTATCTAAATGAAATAAGCTTAGGGGAAAAGATTTGGAAAAGAAATCCTAATCTCATTTCCTAGGTCCATTCACTATTTCAAGATGATTAATGAGCTTAATTAATGAATTTATCACTATTTAATAGGTTAATTAATCATTTAATTAACTAGGGAAGTGATTAGAGGTGAAACAAGCAATTCGCCTAATTAATCCAACTATAAATTCCAAGAAAATCATGGGAGGCAAAGGTCATCCTACTAATCAACCGTAGGAAGTTTGGAATTAATTACTAAAGTAATTAAGGAGTAATTAGCCTAATTACATTTCTAATAAACCTAAATTGAGTGAAGGTTACTATTCAAAATTAATTAAACTTAATTTTATATTATTCCCCTCTGAATTATCCTTAAAATGAACTTGAATTTGCATTTTTTGGATTTTTCTATATTTAATTATAATTTTATGAAGTTTCTATTATTAATGGATAATTAGAATAGCCTAATTAATTAACTAATCCTATTGGTGCCACGTAGACCATTGACGATGCATGCTTTTCACATAACACGATGAGATTGGTTATTTAAGTTGTCACATTGTGCGCTGCGTCAGCTGGCGGAGGGATGCGCTTTCCCCTGGGTTATCCGATCAAGGATCGGATGGCCAAGATTAATCATGTGGTTCTTAAGGGTTCAAATCAGATATCTAATGTGATTAAATCAATGCCATCCATCAAGATGGATGGCTCGTGATTCATCCCTGCCTAAGTTGCTGAGAGAGGTCGTCTCCATGATCCGAGCTCACCGAGGATTAGGTCAGATTTACCACACCATCAAGAGGTATAGGGAAGAACATCCAATGGCTAGAATTTAAGGGGATTACAATTCCCTTCACAAAGGATAAAGCATTTTTTAAGGGAGGATCGATTTTGAGCAATACCTCACAGTGGCTATCATCGATGCTTCCAAAAAAGAGGTAGCTTTGTCTAGTGGAGATGAAGCCCTGTTGAAGGTTTCAAGTCTTGATTTGAAGTGGATTTCTTGGTTGATCGAACTCCCCTTCAATGGCAATCGGGCTTGATCAAGGTGAGGCTTCCTGTGGCTTGGAGGCTTGGGACCTCAACTAGGTCCCTTGATGGTGCTTGCAAAGTGAATTTGGGTTTGGTGGAGAATTGGATGAATTGGAGTTTTGAATTACCTCGCCTATTTTGGCTTCGAAGAAAACCAAGAAGGAGAAATTCAAGATGCTTGGAAATGGCTTATGGAAGTTTGGAGAAGCTTGCTTTTTGATCCTTAGAGCTCAATCGAATGCAATCTCCCTGGTTTGACTGGGAATGAGGGGAGTATATCTCCCATCCTTGGATCAGATGGCCAAGACTAGCTTTAAAAATTTAGCTCAATTGCTATGATTGATTGTTTGTTTTGGCTGTTAGATCCTCTATGTGGTTCATTTTAGGTTGAGGAGTGGAGGAGAGGGAGTGCACATGTGCTAGGTGAGTGTATGGAGTGATCCAAGTGGCCAATTCCTATTTAAGGGGTCCGTTTGTCCTTGGCTTGGGTCATGGCTGACCCAAACCCATTGGGTCATATTCATCAACTCCCTTAGTGTCCATATGAACAACTAGGAAGATGCCAAGTGGCCATGAGAAAGAATTGGCCAAATTCCAAGTGAATTTGGCCATAGGATACCCTTTGTCCTAGAGGTAAAATGGTCATTTGGCCTTTCTTTTGATTTGGGAAGATTTGAAATGATTCAAAATGGGTTGGGCCAAATTTCAAGTGATTTGGAGTTCATTTGGTTTGAATTGGTTCAACTTGACCCATTTAGATCAAATTGGGTTAGGTTGATCGATTGGTCAAATTGAGTCAAACCATGGATTAGGTCAAGTTTAAATGATCATTTGGAGCCTATGAGTATCATGGGTTTGGTTCAATTTGATTTATATTTGGATTTGGTTCATTTAGGTTCATTTAGGTTCATTTAGGTCAAATTGATCAAGTTGACCAATTTGACCCATTTGACCCAATTGGGTTAGGCCATGAGTTGGTTTAGACTTGGTTGATCATTAGAAATGTATTGCAAGCTTTGGTTTCAATCAATTTTGGTTTAGTTTGATTTCAAGTTGATTTGACATTTTAGGTCAAGTTGGGTTCATGGTCAATTGGGCTAAGTTGGGTTTAGTTAGACAATTGAAGCTTTGGTCAAGTTCAACAAGTGATTTAGAATGATTTGATCCATTGGTTGCAATCAATTTGGCTTATATCAAGATTTGACCCATTTTGACTTTTTAAGTCAACTTGGGTCAACTTAGGTCAATGGCCAATTAGGCTTGGTTTGGTTCAATTGATGGCTTGGGCAAGTTCAATCATTGATTATGGATTGGTTTAGATCAGTGGTTTAAATCAATTTGGCTTATGGTAGATTTTGGCTAATTTATGTTTTATTTAGGCTAAGTGTTGACATGGTCAAAGGCTAGGTTTGACTTGGTTTGAACCAATTTGAGTGATTGATCATAATAGGATGAGTGTTGCTCACAATGTGAGGCTTACATGGGCTTAGTTCAATCCAATTTGGGTTTGATTAAAATTTGGCTCAAAAAGGTGTCTTAGGTCACTTTAGTTCAAGTGAGCCTAAGTGGGTCAATTGACTTGATCAAGGCTTGATTCAAGTTTGGTTGAACTCACATATGGACTTATGATTGATAGATAAATCCAATTGCAAGTGATTTGGAGTCAAATGAGTTTTGATTCATTTGACAATTTTAAGTCAAAAGGGTGAATATGGATTTGACTTGGGTTAGTTCGATTTTGGCTTGATGATTGAAGTTTATGTTTATATTTGGCATGTGATTGAATGAATGATTGTTAGGAGAAAATCAAAATGGTTGGATTGACTTTAGAATGATTTGCTAAGTTCAAGAATTTGACTTGAAAGAGTATAGGTTGGATTTAAGTTGGTTTTGGACTTGAGTTTTGAATTTAGTTTTGGTTATTTGAATTTATATTTCATTTATATTTGTGAATATAAATGAGAATATAAATGGGTTATGAGAAAATCTTTTGAGTGTGAAGTGATTTGAATTTGGGTTGGTTAAGTTCAAGGATTTGACTTGAAAGAGTATAAGAAAGATTTTGAATTTAGAATTGATCATGGGTTTCAATTATTTGATTTGGAATTGATTCATGATTTGAGAAAATCCATTGAGTTGGAATTGGTTTAAGGTTTGATTTGGGATTGATTTGAATTTGAAGTTGATCTGAATCTGAAGATTAATTGAATTTGAAGCTAATTTGAATTGAAGGTTGATTTGACTTTGAAGTTGATTTGAATTTTGAATTGAAGTGATTTAATTTGACTGAATTTGAAGTTGATTTTAATCAAGAGATTTAATTTGAAGTTGATTTGAATAAAGTTGATTTAAATTTGAAGTTGATTTAAATTTGAGGTTGATTTAATTGAAGTTGAGGAATTTAAGGTTGATTTGAATTTGAAGTTGATTTAAATTTGAAGTTGATTTGAATTGAAGTTGATTTGAATTTAAAGTTGATTTGAATTTGAAGTTGATTTGAATTGTTGATTTGAATTTGAAGATAATTTGAGTTGATTTGAATTTGAAGTTGATTTGAATTTGAAATTTGAAGTTGATTTGAATTTGATGTTGATTTGAATTTGAAGTTGACTTGAATTTGAAGTTTGACTTGAAAGAAGGAAGTAAGGATTTGGTCCAAGCTATAGGGTAGGTAAGTTTTCCTAATACCCCTAAGGCATAACCTATTCCTATGGCTAACTCTCCTAAGTCTCTAGGGTTAGGTTAAATGTTAACCTAATCACTAGAAGTGTCTTAAGACTAAGGAACTCTTAGTGTTTGGAGGAGTCCTTATGCCTAAGATGCAGAAGTTGAGAGCTCACTCCAAAAGTGAGGTCAACAGTATGTTAAATGGAGTTAGTTTAGTTTGAAAATTTTGAGGAAGGGATTTGTTTCTTGTATGTTTTAATTTTGATTTTGAAAGAGGGACTCTCATTTAACAAATTTTGGTATTTTAAATTGAGTTAGTTAATTTTGAAAAAAAGGGGTTTGAATATGAATGTTTTAAAAAGAGGTATGCTAAATGAGGTTCAATTAATTATATTTGAAAAAGGGGTTTGAAAATTCTTGAAGAAAATATTATTTTTGTTTTACTTGACTTTGATTTTAAAAGAGAACCGTCACTTAACAAATTTTATTATGTTAAGTGAGGTTCAAATGATTTTGTTTAGAAAAGGCTTTGAAAATTTTTTTGTAAAGATTTCAATCATTTTTCTTTGGATTTTATTGGAATTTTCTTAAATATGAGATGAACCTTGCTTCACCAAGCTAGTGGTAAGAAATTCTCACTTTTATTTGATTTATGCTTGGTCATTTTCTTTCTTTAGTTATTTTATTATTACCTATTTTGGGACCCAATAGGGGTAAGACCTACTTAGAGTGAGATCTTAAACCTAAAGGATGTTGGCTACCTTTACTTAAGGACAAAATAAGCAAAGTGCCAATGGAAAGAAAGATAGTCTTGGACTTATATAAAACATAAGTCTACTATTGATACTTGGAGACAACAATTGTCTACTAGGGATGGAGAGAGAACCTTCCCAAGCAGAGTGCTAGAACAATATGTGGTGTTTATTTTTAGATGCACCAGGTGGATACCACACAGATTGTAGTGGGTACTTATTGAAGTTATCGACAAATGAGGTATGATGTACTATCTTGAAAGATAGCAACATCACCCTACAATGAATTAATCAGCTAATAAAGACTCCCAAGGCATGATGGGTCTTCGTATATAGCAGAGATTCTTCCCCTACTTTATATGGAAAAGTAAAGCAGGGTTTATTTTAAGTTGGGTTTTTATGGAGGCAAGCCTTCATAGTTAATTACATCCTAAGAAATGAGATTTCTTAAGAATACTTTTGATTAAAGTAGTTAATTATTATCTCTGAATATTTTAAGGTTAACATTATCAAAACATTGGTAATTTTGGAAAATCAAATGGGATTGTTCAATTGAAAGACTTATTTTAGAATATTTAGAAAAAAAAGTAAGAAATGCTCATGATACTAGGAAGCCTAATGAGCATTCCAATTTATCCTATGGTGAGGCTTTATATTTCTGAAAGTTAGAGAATTTATTTGGTTGAGTTGGAATTTTATTAGATAGATGGCTTATAATCTACCACACAAGATAACGGAGATGCCTAAGAGGTGAGAATTTATGCTTGTAGCCCAAAGGAAAAAAGCAACCTTGGCTCTAAATCTAGGGAGCTTTAACACAATTTAAAGCATGACTTAAATCTAAGTGAGAGGGAACATAAGGGTATATTCCACAAGGGAAGATAGACCTGTCCAACTCTTCTAGACTTACAATTGCCCAAAGTGGCTGCCAACCAACACCTTCTATGATTCAAAACCATGTAAGATGATCTTATTTAATTTCAAGATAGTTAGGCTTGTTATTTAATTAGAGACTAAAGTCCTAAACTCACTCCCTAAGAGACTAGAGTATTAGTGGTATGAGCACATGACTTAGTCTAAAAATGCTAATCTTTACAAATTTTGTTTTTCATTTTGATACAGTATTTTGGACAAAGGATTTGCGATATTTATGCCTAAATGCATGAAGAAAATTGATGATTGGCCAAATCAAGAGAGAAAGAGGGTGAAGCTCCATCATGAGGGGTTGATCTCATAGGTCAAATAGTCCCTATAGTGCACTAATGGAGGCCTTTATTTTGCAAGAGTAAAAGAAGATGATATGCATGATGTTAGACATACAACATACAGCCAAGGGGTTGCTAAATCATTTAATTATCTTGATTACAACCTAGGCTTTAAAATGAGGTTGAAAGTTAGTTAAAGTTTAGTTATGAGTTGTTAGTTGGGTAGAAAAATTAATTTTATCCTAAAAGCCTATCTCATCTAGGACACATGTTCAAACATCAATCATTAAGAAACTATGAAGAAGATACAATCCTATTGCGCATTCTAAACATAACATCAATCATCTTTATAAATTACCATAAAAGAATAAGAGGTACCACTGTACACCAAAAAAAAGATAAAAGTTGGGTAGCTGAGCTCTACCCTTATACAACCTGGAATTATAAAATAATATTACAACTGAAATTGAATATATGTTGTGGGTGTCTTCATTGTCCATTTCTTCTTTCTTCCTTCTTTCTTCTTTTGATTTGATTTGCTCCAATGCATCGCAGGACTATGCCTTCTAGCCACTGCTCATCCTAATCTCCCATAGCACTAATCCTGATTCCATTTTTATAGAAAAAGTAAATCTAACTACACCTGCAAAATAGAGGTTAGCCAACCATACATATAATCCCAAGCAATTATATTTCATAATTTAGACTTAGCACCCTGCACATAGGTAACCAAACCCACCTGTGCTAATGTGGATTATGCTTATGGCCTTAAGCAATGTGCAAGAAAAATATTTATATTAATTTTAAGCAATCCCTCAAGTGCAATCCCCTGTAGAAGATCAACATTAGGCTAAGAACGACCTAACATCTTGTCTACGAAACATACACCATAACATCCAGTCTAAAATATTACATCACAAAATAAAGCATTCATCACACATACACCATCTTAACTTAAGACTATAAGTGGTGGCTTAGTTCTAATGTTTGTGTTAAGGCTTTGTGTGGTATGTCTTACTAAACATTAAAGTTATTATTTTCTAAATTTCAAAAAGTTTAATTTAAACGTGAAGGTTGGTTTTATTTCAAATTGTTTAGTTTTTTTGTGAACTTTAAATTTATGTTTTGCTTTATTTCATTTGACTTACACTTAACATCTAAGTGTTATGAAGAGAAGAAAGAGGCTAGCACTCTTTCATCCCTACCTTAAGCCACTTTTTAAAGCACATTAATATGATTTAGTTTTCTTTAGTGAATAATTTATTAAACATTTTATTAATCCTAAATTTAGGTTAACCTTAAAGAATCCTATTCAATATGAAAGGCATCTTAAGATTAATGTAGTTGGATTACTATCACATACATGTTGAACCCTTCCTCCCCATCACTTATTAGCATGCACATGATTTAATCCTTAGCATACATATAAATACAATATATGTTTTTGGAACACTTAAATGATGGATGAATGCATACATTTGGAATTTATATTATTATTTGATTGAATTATTTATACATGTGAATTAATGCTCTATCCAAATTCTAATACAAAAATACATAGGAAGGAAATTAAATAAGTATGTGCTTTTATTAACCAGGGAAGTGAAATAATCAAATGACCTCCTTGGGGAAACTTAAAGCCTTGTATTCTTGGGATGTCCATACTATATACTTAGTATCTTAAATACATACACATATATACATATTTAGAAGAATGAAAATCATGCAAAGAATATATTTTGTTTAATTGAATTATTTATATACATGAATTAAAACTCTAACTAAATTCTAATACAAATATACATAAAAATGAAATCAAATAGGTACATGCCTTTGTTAACTAGGGAAGTGAGATAATCAAATGACCTCCTTGGGGCTACTTAAAGCCTCATATTCTCGGGATGTCTAGACTATATACCCATTATCATTTAAACCTATGTAAATCCATATATGAATATAAGAAAGAGAGCTTTTCAATCATGAACTTAAGCTATAAACACATGTAAATCTTATATGTATTTATAACTTCTAACATCCCAAATATTATTATCCATTTATAAATTTTAGAAAATGCATTTAAATTTAGTAATGATAATAGTCACACATATGATAAATTTAACCAACACATGCAAGCTTACATAAATAAATTTTATTTGATTCATTTAGATTTGAAAAGATGAATTCATGAAATCACATGACATACAACATTTAAAGTGATTAGGTAGGAATATCCAAATATAAACATGTGGTTCATTCAATTAATGAATAATAATATTACTTAAAGAAAATCAAAGCTTCTTATTAATTTGAGGAGATTATTATTTATTGTTTTAATCCATTCCCATGTTGGTAATCATAATTGGTTTAAGAAAAGATAATTGGATAGATTTTATGATTAATTAAATTGAATCATTAATTAAATCACTTAATTATCCTTCCTTAGGCTTCTTTGATTTAATTAACCATTTAATCATGAGCCACAAATGATATGAACAATGATAGAAATAAAATTGCAATGCTCCTAAAGGACCTAATGCAATTGGCTCATAATTAATAATTAATAAAGTTAAATAATCTAATTAAGTACTTTTATGATTTTCCCACACTTATGGGTTAATCATAATTTCTTATAGGGTCTTTATGTTATTAAACACATAAAAAAGAACCCTTCATCTCATTATTAATTATCTGAAGTGATTATGGTTTTAATTTGATTTGATTTAGCCATTCAATTGATTAATTAAACACTTAATTAATTCCCATATTCATTATTTCTCTTTAATAAAATGAATTTGGAAAAATAATTAGGAAAGAGGTCCTAATCACTCTCCCTCATCATCTCACTATCAATTAGTGATTAATAAGCTTTAATTAATTAATTTTTTTCTATTTACAACATTAGTTAATCATTAAATTAATTAAAAAGAGTAATTAAGGTTTGAAACATCAATTTTCCTAATTACCTAAGCAATAAATTCCAAGAAAATCATGGGAGGTAGAGGTCATCCCTTTAAAGCAACACACCAAGTTTGGAATTAATTTTCCAAATAATTAAGACTCAATTAAGCTAATTAAGTAGACATTCAAAACTTAATTAAAGCCTTGATCACTATTCAAAATCAAATGACATTATTTTTATTAAATTCTCCTATGTTTTACTTTCTGATGAGTATTTATCTGCATTTTTTAATTTTTTTAATTAGTTATGATTTTTCAAAGTTTCAGCCATTAAAATGGATTATTAACCCTTAATTAAGCCTATTTCGGTCGATGCCACATGGATTGCTGATGTTGATGTGCTTTCCATGTGGTTTCATAAGAATGGCTATCTAAATCGTCGGCTGGTGTGGCGGCCGGACGCTTTGTCCACATTAGTCATCTCATTGAAGGTGGGGATTAATCTTGCAGTTTATTAGAGAATAAATTGAATTAAATCTAATTGAAGATCACGCCGTCTATTTCAATCATGCAAAATAGACGGGAGATGATCGTCCCCCGAGTGACAGAAGACAGACATCGTCCACCTTCCTCCGCCCAATTTGAACTCATCGAAGCTCTAGGAGGCTCAAGATTGATCCAAAATGTTCACAAGAGAAATCCAAGGGGATCTAGTGGTAGATTCCACACAACATACACACTTTATTTCAAAATGGCCAAATAAAATTTTTCAGAAGCTCAATTTTCTAGAATTTACCTCATCGAAGCTTTAGATCGGCGGCTAACCGATCAAGGTAGCTTCGCCTTGAAGAGGCAAAGCCCTACTAAGAAGATGGCACCTTGACTCCTCGTTGATAGCTCTGTGGACCAACCATCATTGGAAAACTCATTGAAGATAGTCTTACAGTGGTCTCCGATGCTTGAATCGTTCGGGAGAAGATTCATTTCACCTCGTCGAAGCTTGGTGAACGTGTGGGTGAAGTTAATTTGGGATTGGTTGGGATTTTGTGGAGTTGGATGAAGTTGAACCTTGCCCTATTTTGGCTCAGTTTTGTCATCTCCAGTGATGGGAAGGCTTAGGAAGCTCAGGAAAATGCTTGGGGAGTTCATGTTTGAGTGCTCTAGCTCCGAGGAAGTCCTAGTGCTCTTTGAATTAAATGAGGGGGAGTATACCCCCTCCTCCCTTGGATCGGATGACCTTTATTGGGTCTACCATTTGTAATTGTGACTATAAGTGAGGAAGGTGGCGGGAGCTCCAATGGAGGTGGTGGGTTAACTCCTCCTTGAACTAACCTTTTGGTGCTCCATATATCCAGGGAGTCATTTTGAGCTTTGGGTTCCTGCTAAGTGCAAAGGAGGGTTGTTGACCACCTAAATTTAGATTTTTTTTCTATATGGGAGGCTTTACCCATTGGGTAATATGTCAATTTGGGTCCAAATTGGGTTGGGTTTGATTTGGGCTGACCAAGGAAGAATTTCAAACCAAATTTCAATGGATTTGGGCTTGGTTTGGAAGGTTTGGCTTAATTTGACCCATGTAGGTCAAATTGGGCTAGGTTGGGTCAAGTTGATCAATTGGTCAAATTGGTCAAACCAAGGGTTAAGTCAATTCAAATGAGTATTTGGAATATTTTGGTACAATTGGTTGGGTTTAATTTGACTTGGATTTGACCCATTTGATTTCATATGGATCAAATAGGTCAAATTGACAGTTTGGCCAAATTGGCCAACTTAGCTTGGGTTAGGCATTGGTTCATGTTCAATTGATCATTTGAAAATGATTGTAGGCTTTGATTTGAATTAATTTGAATTTAGGAATGATTTAGACCAAATTGACCCTTTAGGTCAATTCGGGCTAATTAGGTCGATTGGGTTTAATCAAGGCTTTGATCATATTTAATAATCAATTTGAAATGAATTTGAGTCATTAGTTTCATTCAATTTGGAGTAGATTTTTATTTTGACCCAATTTGGCCTTTTAGGTCAACTTGGGTCAAGAGAGCTAATTGGATTTTATTTGGCTCAATTGATGGTCAAGTCATGTTCAGGGATTGATTTTAGGTTGGTATGAATCATTGGTTTCAATTGATTTAGCTTAAGATGAGATTTGGTTCATTGGGCTCATGTAGGTTAATTGGGTTAATTTGTCAAATGACCAAATTGACATGGTTTGACCTAATTGATGGCAATTGATCAATCAAGGATGATCAATAATCCTCAAAGGAGGTTTTGGATGGTTTGGTTCAATCCAATTTAGGTTAGATTGGAGTTTGGTTCAAATGGGTCCTTTAAGTCACTTTGGGTCAAGTGAGCCTAAATGGGTTAATTGGCTTGATTTTGGGTCGAGTTGAGTTTAGATATTGATTTGGAATTGGTTTATAACTTTGGTTGCAATTGATTTGGGTTTCATTGGATTTTGTCTCATTTGAATATTTTAGGTCAAATGGGTTAGGTTAGATTGATTGAATTGATTTTGGGTTTGATTGATTTGATTGTAGATTTTGGTATGGTTTTGAATATAATTGAAGGATTGGATTGATTTTGAGAAAATCAATTAAACTTGATTTGGATTAAACGGATTTTTAGCTAAGTCCATAAAGTTGAATAATGGTTTAGGTTTAGATCATTTGGATTTGGTTTTGGTTTTGGAGTTTGGATTTGAGTTGGGATTCAATTAATATTGGTTGTATTGATTTAAGGTTGGATTTTGACTAAGGAGGTAGGCCTAGGTTTGGTTAGGCTATAGGTTAGGTAGGTTTCCCTGTCCTAAGACATTGCTTAATCCTATGGCTAATCCTTCTAAGTCTTTAGGATTAGGTTAAGTATTCACTTAGCCACTAGAAGTGTCTTATGATTAAGAAGCTCTTAGTGTCTAAAAGACTCCTAGATCTATGATGGGAAAATTTAATTCTTGCTCCAAAAGTGAAGTCAACAGTCTCCTAGGTTATGAATTGATAAACAAAATTTTATCTAAAGGTATTGAATTAATAATGAAATCTTAACACATAAT
Source organism: Cymbidium sinense (assembly GCA_021442155.1). Classification (NCBI taxonomy): domain Eukaryota; kingdom Viridiplantae; phylum Streptophyta; class Magnoliopsida; order Asparagales; family Orchidaceae; genus Cymbidium; species Cymbidium sinense. Next base: position 105,550,562 of record CM038221.1, on the reverse strand, counting down.
TAAATAAAAACCTAAACTAAGAAAGAACCAAATCATTTGAAGGAAGTAAACAATAAATTAATGAATGAAATTAATTCAACTAAAATCAAACAAATTAAATAATTCAAATACATGAAATTAAATAAACATTAAATTAAAATATTAAATGAATTAAATCATTTTCAAAGAAACATTAATCCAATTAAAGGAGATAAAAAGAAGGATAAATATTAATTAAATTTCAAAATAAAATTAAAACTTTAATCAAACCAAATCTAACTAAAAAGAATTTAGAAAAGGTTAATCAAGATACTTGGGATCTTAAGTTGACCCCCTTATAATGAATCTTCACCTTACGATAAAATTCTCATTCTATTAGAAATTAGGATATTGAATAGAATGGGTTCCACCCCAAGTAAAACTTATTTTATTCTTCTTTATTAAAAATTTAAATTTCACTTCATCATAAAATGAACTTAAAAATAGAAATAAAATCATAAATCAATTAAATTACTTAAATTTGAAACCAACTAATGGTAAATTAAACAAACCTTGAAACATTAAAATGCAAACTTAAAATTCCTAATAAGTCATACCACATAAGCCCATTTTTCTTCACATTAAATCATTAGGTCACCGACCCTAGACTTAGGTTAGGTCAATGATATTGTGTGATATGAAGTGAAATATTTTTCATTATTTTGTAGTGTACTATTTTAGATTGGATGACTAGGATTGCTTGCCACTATATAGAGTCTAGGACATTCTTGTTAGCCTAACACTATTTTATGCATTGGGTTGTGCTAAAAGGAATTGCTATCATAAAATAAAGTAAATGTTGCTTTCTTGCATGTATGCTTAAGTCCCTAAGCATATCCCGATAGGATAAATAATTGACAAGTAACTAATGTTAAATCTGTATGTTTGCAAAGATAACTATTAGAATGTTGTTTGTATTTTTTAACATCTATTTTCTAGGGATTAGGAATTAGTTTTAAATTTAAAATAAAATTTGAGCTTAGAATTATTTTAGAATCTATGGTGTTTAAGAATAGCAGGAGCTGACCCTACTAGCTGGTGGTCTTCTATGAAGCTCGTGGAGGTCCCTGAAGAAGGAGGCGATCCTAGAGAAAGACCCATAAACCTAGATTTTTAGTTATAAGTTGGGCTGTATAAGGGCAGAGCTCGGCTATCCATTTTTCTCTTTCTTCAAGGGTGTATAGAGATAACCAACCTCATTGGCATGTTCTTTTAAATTAAAATTAGTCTGATCTATTTTTAAGTGCACAATAGAAATAATTTGCTTTTCTAGGTTTCTTTCTATGTTGTATTTTTGTGATGACATTTTTGGATGTTAGGATCCTAGAAAAATTTAAATTTTCTACCCAACTTAAATTTAAATTATTTAAATGAAAATAAAGAAACTCAAAACATCACATTAATTAAAACACTAGGAAAAACTTAAATGCAATTAGAAATAATAAGCTTTTGCAAGCCATAAAGCAAATTATTCTAACACCTTGAATTAAGCACTTCACCCATTGCACATACGGAACATTCAACCTTCAAGGATGACCACCTTCTTGGGGAAGTGTGCTTTCTTATTTTGATTTGGCCCACAATCATTTCTAATTGCATCTCATCATAGGCATAAATTACGTACCCCAAGAGCCTTAAATGAATTGTGAGTCAAGACATAAAACATGAATTATATCACATTAGTTAGGTGCATATCATACCTTACATGATCCTAGAGATTAGGGAGTGAGCTTAAGTTCCTAGATTCTTTCCAAAATGTAACTACCTAGCCATCTTATATACCTAAGACTGGCATCATGGATTTAAAAATTCTCTTAGGTGGTTGTGGTGTATTTCTTTATTTTCCAAATTATGTGATTAGAAAATGTATACTTGTTGGGACAACATGTATATCTGCAGATGTACTCATTAGGGTGATCAGGTGTGATATTGAGGAATGATATACTATCTTGAGAGACAGAAGTCACCATCCTATAATGGACCTGATCACCTAATAAGGACTCCTAGAATAATGGGTCTTAGAATGTACCAGAGATCTTTCCCCTACTTTACATGGAAAAGTAAAGTAGGGTTTATTTTAAACTAGCTTTGTTAAGTTCCTTATGGAAGCAAACCCTATAGTTAATTACATCTTAAGGAATGAGATTCCTTAAGAATACTCTCGATTAAGGTAAATGATCATTGTCTCCAAAGATTTCAAAGATAGGACTATCAATAAATTGGTTATTTTTGGAAAACCAAGTGGGATTGATCAAAAGGGGGGAGTTATTATCAAAACCAAAAGGAGATGAGTAGGGATGCTCATGATACTAGGAAGCCTAGTAAGCATCCCAAACTATCCTATGGTTGGGCTTTATATTTTGAAATTTAAGAAGAATTGTATGTTTGAGTTGATTTTTTATTAGAAATCTAGGGCTTATAATTCAACAACATGAGATCATGAAAATGCTTAAGAGGTGAGGATTTATGCTTATAGCCTGCAAAGGGAAACAACAACCTCAGATCCTAAATCTAGGGTTCTTTGGCGAGGGCCAAGGCATGACCTAAATCTAAGGAAAAAATGGGTATATGGTTTTCCTCCAGAGATAAACCACCCAGTTGGACTTACAACTTTGGAGGTGGCCAACTAACTCCTATGATTTTAAATACATGTAGGCAAGTCTTATGCTTTGCAAGATAGCTAGGCTGTTGTTTATTTAGAAATGAGACTAATCCTTAAATACACTCCTCAAGAGACTAGATCATGAAGGGTATGAATAAATGACTTAATCTAGTATAAATTTTGTTAAGTTTTAATTTTTTGATATTTTGATTTGACACGGACTATAGGATTTCATATGCCTAATGTATGAGAAGATTGATTATGGGCTAAAATCAAAAATAAGGTGATGTGTTTCCACCATAGATCTCAAAGGTCAAGCCATTTTCTCTGGCAAAGGTGGAAGCCCTCCATTAGCAAAGTGAAGCAATATGTTTTATGCATGATGTGAGACATAGAACATCCAATTAAGGGTTGCTAAATCTATTATTATCTTTATTTATGTCCTAAGCTTTAGGTGAGGTTATGAGTTATTTAATTTAATTTTGAGTTGATTAATTGGATAGAAAATTTATTTTTTTCCTAAGAGTCTAATCGCATCCAGGCCATTCAATCACCAAGCAATTAAGAAACTAAAAATCATGTCATTTCTAATGCACAAGCTAACAAACATCAAACAATTTTATAAAGCTAACATAATAAAATAAGAGGCCGATGTGGTCGGGTACCATCGTACAACCCAAAAAGAAACGTGCGTAGCCGAGCTCTACCCTTATACAACCTATATTACAAATGAATGATTACAATTAAAAAGGAATTCATGTTATGGGGGCTTCATTCTTCATTCTTTGTTCTTCATTTCTTCCTATCTTCATTTCTTTCTTTCTTCATTTCTTTATTTCTTCCTTTATTTGATTTAACTTGAGATGTTGTTTGCTCTAAGGCTTCATATGATACATAAGACATGGTCTTATGACCAATGTTCACCTTAATTACCCCATAACATTCATTCCAAATTTCAATTACAAAATTTACATCAAAATGGAAAAGATAAATCTAACTAAACCAGCAAAATAGAGATTAGTTAAACATACCACACAACCCAAGAAGTTATGTGAATAATTTGGACTTAGCACCCCACACATGGGTAACCAAGTCCACCTGTCTTAGTTTGGATCATACTTAGGAGTATAAGCAACTTGTATAATAAAAGTATTTATATTTTTATTATAGCGCCCCTTAAGCACAATCCCCTACAGAAGACATTATTAGACTAAGATCATCCAATCATCCAGTCTACGCACATGCACCCTAACATTCAGTCTAAAAATATTACATCACAAAATAAAATCGGGTATCAAACCATGCACTGCCCTAACATAGAGCTAGAAATGGTGATTTAGCCTAATGTGTGTGACATTTAAGGCTTGTGTGGCATGTCTTAGCTAGGCTTTAAGGTTAGAATTTCCTAAGTGTGAAGGATTCAACTTAGAGGGTGGTTTCATTTTTAAGTGATTTAATTGATTTGTCAATTTTAGTTAATGATTTGATTTGGTTTGAATGAACCTACACTTAGTTACTAAATGTTATAAAGAGAAGAAAAGAGAAGAGAACTTCTCTTTCATCCATACCTTAAGTAATTTCTAAGGTAGATTCATTAATGATTTTTTTTTAGTGAATATTTTATTATGTGTTTTAATTAACCCTACATTTAGATTTTCTCTAAATAACCCTATTCAAATAAGAAAGGCATATTAATTAAGGTGAATTACTATCACATAACACACAACCATTTATTTCTTTCCACCATGTATACCATGCATATGAATAATTCTAAACATACCTATAATACAATGCAAAATTTAGCACACCTTGATGATGAATGCTAAGAGATATGATTTGAAAATTTGGATATTCCATGAATGCATGTATTTATTATGTAGAAAAGAGGGATTCTTTATCCATTAAAATAATGCACATTCACATGTATAAAAGATATAAGTGAGTATATCGCCATTATTTTCTACACCAGAGGCATAAGGTACAAGACCTACTTAAGGCTACTTAAAGCCTCGCACCCCAGGATGTCCAGGCTATATACCACTTTTCTTAAATACATGTAAATGTACAAAAAGAAATAGATGGATGAAGAGTCATGCAAAAGATTTTTCTATGTTTGATTTGGTTGTATAATTTACATGTGTAATATGAGGATCCTTCTTAAGTCATAACATAAGAGTGCATAGAATAGATTTATGCAAGTGTTATGTTCTTTTCAAATGAACTATACACTTTACAAATCCTATACAAGTCCATGTTAAGAGAAGAGAAGGAAAACAACACAAAACCCATATTATGCTTATAATCACATGCAAGCTTACAAGTACTTATAAGTAGCATCACTACATTCATAATTTTTATTTTATAAATTTTAGAAGTAATTTTTGGTTTAATAGTGATAATAGCCACTCATATTCTTAACTCTAGCCAACACAAGCAATTTGACATAAAAGGAAACATTTTATTTAATTAATTTCTCAAAAGATATGAATGCATGATTTCATATGGCAAACAATATTTAGCATACTTGGAAAGAAATAAAGTGATGTAAGCATATGACTTCATTCACCCTAATTAATTTCTAAGGACAATCTTATAAAATAAGATCATTCAAAGTGAATCAAACTTCTTTAAGGAGATTTTTATTTTTGGATTTGATTTGACTTAGAAATGTGAAAAGAGTTTCCTGGTCCTAACCCATTTCCCCCATGTGTGAATTGGTTTAGTTTAATTTTAGAACAATTAGATTGATTTTATGTTTTATCTTGGTTGAGGTGTGAATTAAATCCATTAATTACCCCTTACCTATACCACTTTAACATAATTAAATAAATAATTATGAGCCAACATATGATATGCAACCACATGAAATTTAAATTAGCAATGCACCTAGAAAACAAAGGGGCCTAATACAATTGGCTCATAATTATTGATTAATTAAGCTAAAGGATTTAATTAAGTACTTTCGTAACCATACTACACATATAGTTTGATTATAATTTCCATTGAAGTTCTTAGGTTATTGAACACCTAAGAATCTACCCAGAATGAAGTGTTTAAGTCATTAATTAATTTGCACAAGTGTTTATCCAAATGAAATAAACTTAGGGGAAAAGTTTGTAAAAGAAATCCTAATCTAATTCCCTAAGTCAATTTATTATTTCATGATGATTAATAAACTTAATTAATGTATTTAGCACTATTTAATAGGTTAATTAATCATTTAATTAATTAAGAAAGTGATTAGAGATGAAATAAGCAATTCCCCAATTAATCCAATAATAAATTCCAAGAAAATCATGGGAGGCTGACTCCTACTAATCAACCTTAGGAAGTTTGGAATTAATTACTGAAGTAATTAAGGAGTAATTAGCCAAATTATATTTCCAATAAAACCCAAATTGAGTGAAATTCACTATTCAAAATTAATTGATTTTAATTTTATATTATTCCTCACTGAATTATCTTTAAAATGAACTTGAGTTTGTATTTTTTGGATTTTTTTATAATTAGTTATGAATTTTAGAAGTTTTAATTAAAAATGAATTAATTAGAGCTAATTAACCCCTAATCCCGTCAGCCTGGGCGGCTAGCGCTTTCCCATGTAACGATGGGATAGGCTATTTAAGTTATCACATTCGCTATCGATTGACCTGGTGGGGGACGTGCTTTCTCCACGGGCCATCCAATCTAAGATCGAACGGTCATGATTAATCTTGATTTAGGCTTAAATTAAAGGGAGATCTAACATGATTAAATCACAACCATCCATTTCAATCATGCAAAACGGACAGTGTGTGATCCATCTCCTCCTGTGCGGCAAGAGACGGCTGTCATCCATCAATCGTCGCTCGATTCGAGCTCACCCGAGCTCAGATGGAGTTCAAAATCACCCCACACTTTTAGAGGAGCACAAGTAAGGTATCCAACGATCAAGATCTAATGGGATTGCAATTCCCTTCATAACGGACCAAGCAATTTTTATGTTAGGATTAGTTCTGAGCAATACCTCACCGGAGGCTATCACCGGCGCTTCCAAAGGAGGAGGTAGCTTCGTCTAGTAAAGATGAAGCCTTGTTGAAGGAATCAAGCTTTGATTTGAAGTGGATGGCTCGGGTGATCAAGCTCCCCTTCAATGGCAATTGACTTTGATCAAAGTCCTCCTTCCCATGGCTTGGTGACTTGGGAAACAACTTGATTGAGCTCGAAGTCCCTTGTTGGTGCTTGCAAGAGTAATTTGGATTTGATGGAGAATTGAGTGAGTTGGAATCTGGATTGACCTCCCCTATTTCAACTTAAGCAAAACCAAGAAAGAGAAAATGGGGGGAGCTCGAGAATGCTTGCTAAGGCTTGGAGAAGCTTGCTTTTGATTCCTAGAGCTCAATCGAATTTAGTGCTTGTGGTTTGAGTGGGAATGAGGGGGAGTATATCTCCCCCTCCTTAGATCGGAAGGTCAAGATTAGAGTTTCATTTTTGAATAATTGTTGAGATTGGTTGGTCAATTTAGGCTGTTAAGCACTCCATGTGATTCGTTTAAGGCAGAGGAGTGGAAAAGAGGGAGTGCCCATGTGCTAGGTGAGTGTATGGGGTGATCCAAATGCTCAATTCCCATTGGAAGGGTCAATTTGGCCTTGGGTAGGGACATGGCTGACCCAAACCCATTGGGTCATGTTCACCACCTCCCTTGGTGTCCAAGTGGACCTCTAGGAAGATGCCAGTGGCCATGAGATGGAATTGGCCAAATTCAAGTGAATTTAGTCATAGGATAGCCTTTGACCTAGGGGTAAAATGGTCATTTAGCCTTGATTTTGATTTGGGTAGATTTGAATGATTCAAAAATGAGGCAAATTTCAAGTGATTTGGAGTTCATTTGTTTTGAATTGGTTAATTTGACCTATTTAGGTCAAGTTGGGTCAATTTGGGTTAGGTTGACCAATTGGTCAAATTGGGTCAAACCATGGGTTAGGTCAAGTTCAAATGATCATTTGGAGCCTATGGTATCATTGGTTTGGTTCAATTTGATTTATATTTAGTTTTGGTTCATTTAGGTCAAATGGGTCAAGTTGACCAATTTGACCCATTTGACCCAATTGTATTAGGTCATGAGTTGGTTTAGGCTTGGTTGATCATTTGAAATGTATTGCAAGCTTTGGTTTCAATCAATTTTGGTTTGGTTTGATTTCAAGTTGTTCAAGGTGGGTTCATGGTCAATTGGGCTAGGTTGGGTCTAGTTGGCCAATTGAAGCTTTGGTTAGGTTCAACAATCAATTTAGAATGAATTTGACCAATTGGTTGCAATCAATTTAGCTTAGATCAAGATTTGACCCATTTTTACTTTTTTGGTCAACTTGGGTCAACTTAGGTCAAGTGGCCAATTAGGCTTGGTTTGGCTCAATTAATGGCTTGGTCAAGTTCAAACATTGATTATGAATTGGTTTACACCAATGGTTTCAATCAATTTGGCTTTTGGTGGATTTTAGCTCATTTGAGCTAAATGTTGACTTGATCAAAGGCTAGGTTTGACTTAGTTTGACTAATTTGAGTGATTGATCATCCTAAGATGATTATTTCTCACAATGTGAGGCTTAGATGGGCTTAGTTCAATCCAATTTGGGTTGGATTATAATTTGGCTCAAAAAGGTGCTTTAGGTCACTTTGGGTCAAGTGAGACTAAGTGGGTCAATTGGCTTGATCAAGGCATGATTCAAGTTTGGTTGAACTCACATATGGACTTATGATTGAAATATAAATCCAATTGCATGCGATTTAAAGTCAAATGGGTTTTGATTCATTTGACAATTTCAAGTCAAAAGGGTGAACATGGATTTGACTTGGGTTAGTTTGATTTTGGTTTGATGATTAAAGTTTATGTTTATATTTGGGCATGTGATTGAAGGAATGATTGTTTGAAGATAAAATCCAAAGGTTTGGATTGATTTGAGAGTGATTTGGCTAAGTTCAAGAATTTGACTTGAAAGTGTATAAGAAATATTTAAGTTGGATTTGGATTTGAGTTTTGAATTTAGTTTTGGTTATTTGAATTTATATTTCATTTATATTTGTGAATATAAATGGGAATATAAATGGGTTTTGAGAAAATCTTTTGAATTTGGAGTGATTTGAATTTGGTTTGATTAAGTTCAAGGATTTGACTTGAAAGAGTATAAGAAAGATTTTAGATTTGGAATTGATCATGGATTTTAATCATTTGAGATTTGATTCATGATTTGAATTTTGGAATTGATTTATGATTTGAGAAAATCAATTGAGTTGGAATTTAAGATTTGATTTGAAATTGTTCATGGGTTTTAATCATTTGAGATTTGATTCATGATTTGAATTTTGGAATTGATTTATGATTTTAGAAAATCAATTGAGTTGAAATCAATTTAAGATTTGATTTGAGTTTGAAGTTTGACATGAAATAAAGAAGCAAGGACTTGGTTCAAGCTATAGGGTAGGCAAGTCTTCCTAATACCCCTCAGGCATAACTTGTTCTATGGCTAACTCTTCTAAGTCTCTAGGGTTAGGTTAAGTGTTCACCTAATCACTAGAAGTGTCTTAAGACTAAGGACCTCTTACTATCTAGAGGAGTCCTATGCCTAAGATAGAGAAGTTGAAAGCTCACTTCAAAAGTCAATAGTGGTGTTAGTTGATAGCCCTTCCTAGCAGGTTATAAGTCCAAAAGAGTCAGGTTTAGGTTCCTTTTCTCAAGTAACAAAAAGAACCAATAATTCTCAAAAGTCAAACTAGGTCGAGCCTTTTATAGACTTAAGTTCTAAAGCATCCTTTTTAGGAATAAGTCTTCAACACTTGGCATTTCTATAATCTTGTGCTACTAGAATCTAAGTCCAAAATTTCTAATAAAATATCAATTCAAATCTCAATAGATTCAATCTCAAATTATGAAGCCCAATGGTAGGATAGTTGAAATGTCTACTAGGTATCCTAATATCTATAGGCATTTCTTATTTATCCCAATTGACCTTGAAAAGAACTCTTCTTCCTTTAAGTGTTCCCTTTTGAAATTCCAATTTACCATCCTGTCGAACTAACTTTAAAATTCATGAAAATAAGAGTATATTCCTTTAATCAAGAGTATTCTTAGGAAGATATCCCCATTCCTAAGGTGAAATTAACTGTAAGGGGTTGCCTTTATAGAACTATGACCCCAATATAAAATGGACACTATCCTTCCTTTTCATGTAGTTCACAGGAAGAATGTTTGGAATATTAGAATCCCATTAACCTTAGAAGTCCTTATTTTAAGTGATCAAATCCATTATAGGATAACATGTTTATCTTCTATGATAATATATTTATTTCTTAATGATGAATTTAATTACCTAAATAAGAAATTTTTGAAGTCTATGTGGTGTCACAAAATTTCCCCACAAGTTGTACATTATTTTTTCTACATATTGTAGTTGCACACTGCTTTTTTTTACATAGTGTAGTTGCATTCTATCTTTTTTACTTTCCTGCATACTATTTTTTTACATACTTTAATTACACTATTTTACATAATGTACTTTTGTATTATTTTTTTACCTTACTTGCATACTATTTTTTTGCATACTTATTATGCGCACACTATTTTTTTAAATATTGTAGTCTTATACTATTTGTTTACATTTCTTGCATAATGTTTCTATTTTTTAACTTTTCTTGCATCATATTTCTATTTCATTCAACTTATTACTTAGCATTTTTTCAAACATATTTAACCATTGTAATTTTCTTCTTATTATAGATGACATCAGGTGGTGGTGATGATATTCTATGCCAATCGATTACAAGCATTTTAGAAGGAAGAAGATGACTATGTCCTGACCTAGTGTTCATGTTACCACTATGGTCACTAACATAATCTCCATTTTAATCTCTCCACCTCAGTTTGTTGGACTTGACAATACGCATACCACTTTCTAGAGCCTATTAGTATTATATAATTTTACCCGTATCAGGTACACACAAGTCACAGGGGGCCTAGGTTTACCATACACCATCAAATGAGACCAATCAATCTATTCCTATTAAGAACGAGGTAGATAAGCCGATGATACACATTTTTATTAAGTCGAAGGGTGACACATAAGTTTATCTTTGAACTTTCAATTATATATATTGATGGTGCTAATCTTAACTTCATTTTCAAATTCAATCCCTCTAAGGGAAGCCATACACAAAATTATCGATATAATAAGGATCAAATTTGATGATCCTTATGTACCATGCAAGAAAGTATAAGTTGAAGTGCATGACATGTGTTTCAAAGAATTTGAGGTATTATCTTAATTCTTTATACATATCTAGTGCATTATATTATGCTAAAGCATTACAAATTATCATTAATGTATTTTCTATTATAGAAAGATTTTAGGTGGTTGTCGGAGAATACCCAAAATATCAAAAGAAAATTTGAGTTTAGAGGTGCAACACATTTATGCAATATATTCACAAACATATGCAAGTCTGGACAAAAATAACTTTGCATTGGAGAGAATGTATGGGCTGAGCTCTGTAGAGCTTGGGCTTTCTTAGATTACATTCATCAGAGGGAGCAGGCTAAAAAAATCGAACATCTAATTATGGGGGCATGGGGAGCTCTTTACATACTAGAGGCTCAATTTCACACATTGAGTACAAGTGAAGGATGGTGAGTCATTCATTAATTATAGTAATTAAATTTATAATTATGCTTAATTAATTTCATTAAAATGAATCTATGCAAAATTTCATGGAAGGGAGCCCACCATTATAGAATGACATAGCAGAACACATTATGTCAGGATGGTCAATAGTGGGTTGATGTTCACTCACAAAGAGCTTACGTAAGCTAAATTTATTATTTTTAAATTACAATTATGTTAAAAATATATTCTATTTAAATAACATTATAATTTCTTATAGGATGATCAGATGAGGTTGAAAGAGGTTGCTAGTCAAAGCTCTACTAGTGCAAGTAGTTCTAGTAGATAGTCTGAGCAGTCAGAGTATGATACCTAGAAAGAGACTATTGGAGAATAGAAGAAGGGAAAATATATAGCCTAGGCTCATAGGCTTATGATACACGCTATTCATTCTCTAGAGCAAGTAGTGGTTTGATCAATGAGATAGTTAGAATGCATGTTGTTATGATGGCTGAGGACATGGAGTAGTAGATGACTACTTAGATGGAAGCTCAGATAGCTGACATGGAGGCTAAAATAGAGAAGATACACAAAGATAAACATAAAGGGAAGGAACTAGTGGTGGAGGAGGAGGGAAGGATGATAGCAATGGCGACGAGACTGACGATGAATAGTTCTTTGTTTGTACTTATATTTTTTCCTAGTTTGAGCATTTTATTTGTATGATGTTATTATCACTATTTATGTTTAGTTATTAGATGATTTATTAAGATATTAATATTATAGAACTATTGCAATGAAAATATTTATTGAATCTCTCTTTTCTGTTGGCATGGATATCTTTTGAATATGTTGTGAGTATGTTAAAGTCAACTGTGAATCAATTATAGAGTTTTTGTATATTTTTTGATAGGTATAAAAATTAGAACATATGTGAAGCTCTTTTAATATTTTTTTTAAATATGTACAAATTTTTAGTGGATTTCCAATGGATTTTCATCGCTAGAATAGATATAACCCATTACAAAAGATTTTTGATGGGCAGAGAATTTCCCATGGACGAAATTCTAACAAAAATCATTCATTAGAAATTTCTAATTGAATTTTCACTAAAACTCTGTTGAGTAATTTCCATTAGAAGATCTCTCTTAATGATTACTTTTGTGGGTTCTTCTTTCAATTCATTAGGAAAACATTTCCAATTAAATTTTTTGCCAAAAAATCAACAGAAATTCATTTTCATCAGATAAATTTAAAATTCATCATAAATTTGCTAGAAACCTAAATTTCTTATGGATTTGGGGTGATTTTTAATAATTTTTTCTATCTGAAATCTATACTTTCCTTGTAATAACAAACAGTCGATGTTTTTGGTGACCAAACCATCTAAGGCAACTCTATCTAATCTTATTTGCCATTAAAGATACTTTAACAATTTTTGCTTTATTCATTTTGCATTTTGTTTCCAAGTGTAAAGCCATTGATCCACATGAGCATCCTCATCTCAACAACCTTTCACATATACTTGATGTGAGTTATTATTACAAAATATCCAATAATTAAAGTAATGTAATTAATAAACCTTAAATGTACATAAAAAATATGAAATTATTATTGAAAAAACATAAATAATGCTTGAGAAAATTAACAGAGGCTCATAAAAGGGTTAGTAAAGACCTATTAAAGTTGGCTAATGCAAATTAAGAAATTTTATGTAACTCAAAAATACTATTAGTTAATGAAGTGTTGTAAAAGTCTATAGAGACTTGATATACTTAATGTAGGCTAACAATTATAAATATTTATAAACTTATGTGTTTAATGAATTTCTTCAAAGTGACTTTGTAAATTAAGGTTATATATCAATTTATAAAAAATTTTAGGGCAATTTAAAAGTATACAATATTTATTTTTAAAATACAATTATATATTTAAATATAAGAATTAAAATTAAATATAGATTTTTTAATTAATTTCTTTTACTCACTAGCTTGCTCCAATTCTTGGTCAAACTTTCCTTAAATGTGAAAAAATACCAAATTTAAAACTTTGATCTTCATATGAAGTATTCACAAGATGTCCTTGTCTATGCATTTATATAATCATAAATAAATAATTAAATCAATTTGAATTTAATAATTTGAATTGATAATAATAATAATAATAATAATAATCAAAATAGGGTTTAAGGTTAAGTTAACTTGAAATGAGATGTATCACTTGTATAAGATAATATTGACAAAAAATTAATAAATATGAATAGTGATAACTTATAGTGAAGATCCAAAAATAAATGATAATAATAACTAATAATAACAAAATATCAAATGTCTAATTATTTTTTTGAAAGAATTTTAATAATAAAAGTATATGATAAAAAAGAGTAACAATAGACTTGTTTCTCACACATACATTTTTTGAATTATCACTTTCTCTTCTTCCCCTTTATGTTTAGTCAAAATAAGGCTTTAAGAAAATAATAAATAGAAAGTTTAGAAGAAAATTACTAATCAAAACATTAGTGAAAACTTAATGACCATTGCCTAAGGGATGAGATAAGGTGATGGGTTCTTCATTTCTATTATAACTCTATATCATTAAATATATTTTCTTTTTTGCCATTCTTATGCACCACATACAAAATATCATTGTGACATGTTTCCCAAAGAGTAGGTGTACATATAGGTGGTCAAGATTGACAAGATGTTTTGCTATGGAGATATAATCAGTAAAGTCCATAACTAAAAGGTTAATAATAATGATTAGTGATAAAAATTCAGTAACATTAACATAATAGTTCTTAACATATAAAATAAACATACAAATAAGACCTTAACTAAGATTATGTGATTATGTAACCTATTATATAAAATATTTTGAAGTTTGATAAAAGTGCACATAGTTGTAAATAGTGCATTGTTCTCATCAAACATAATTTTACTAACACCATAATTGGTAATAAAAAAAGAACATTATAAATTTATTAGAATACATTTTCATTCACAACTTAAAATGTCTTAGAATGTATTAAAGACATTAGTTCTCTATGGATGGAATATTAAGAATGATGGTATGATATATGGATAGAATTTGATGTAGCATGATGTGGAATTTAGTCTAATAGAATGGGTGATGGAAATTTTCTATTTGTTAGAAGTTTAGAGAGTTCTAGAATAGAAAGGAGTTAATATTGGTTATATTCAAGTCATTAAGGATATGTATTCTAGATCTATTACTTGTGTTCAAACACAAGGAGGATTGACAAAATATTTTCCTATTTCAGTTGGATTACATCAAGGATCAACTTTAAGCCCTTATCTTTTTTTCTTTAGTTATGGATGTTCTTACTATGCATTTACAAGAAGATGTACCTTGGTGTATGCTTTTTACTGATGACATTCTTCTTGTTGATAAGACTAGAGAGGGAGTCCAAGAGAAACATGAATTATGGAGGTCAACATTAGAGTCTAAAGGTTTTCATTTAAGTAGATCTAAAACTGAATATATGGAGTGTAATTTTAGTTGTAGAAGTTCTAGTGGTAGTGTTGTGACATTAGGTGAACAAGTCATTAATAAGAGTGAGTGATTCAGATATTTAGGCTCTATTGTTCAAAATGATGGTGAAATAGATGGAGATGTTATTAGTAGAATTCAAGTTGGATGGTTGAAGTGGAGGATGTGATAGAAAAGTTTCACTTAAACTTAAGGAAAATTTTATAAGATGGTGGTAAGACCTGCAATGACTTATGGTGCAGAATGTTGGCCAATAAAAGAGAAGCATAAGACTAAGTTAAGTGTTACAAAGATGATGATGCTTAGGTGGATGAGTGGCTTTAATCTTAGAGATAGAATACAAAATGAGTATGTTCAAAAAAAAGTTGGAGTAGCTCTAGCAGCAGATAAGATTAGAGAGAGTCACCTTAGATGGTTTGGCCATATACCGGGCATCTGATGACCCGGTTAGGAGAGTAGATGCATTAGATTTGCCTTATGTTAAGAAAGGTAGAGGTTGACCTAAAAAATACTTGGTTAAGATGTATAAAAATTGAACTTAGTATACTTGAATTAAATGAGAATTTGATACATAATAGGACACAATGGAGATGTAGAATTCATGTAACCGACCCCACTTAGTAGGATAAAGGCTTGTTGTTGTTGTTGTTAGATGTTTGGATTAAAATTATAATGACCAAAGAGTTAAGTGATGTTGTCCAAATTTGTTCCAATTTAAAAACAATTAAGTGATAAATCAAATGGATGATTGCAAGATTCATCCATTATAAAATTATTATGAAAAATGCAAAAAAATTAGATTGCAATGGTGCAAGGTTGCAAAAGAATATCAAATCTAAATATTTCAAACAATGTTGAATATTATAACCTAGATTAGTGTTAAGATCAATATGTCTAGGTAATTGATTTATTAAAAACTTATTTTTGTATGAAATGTAATTGAGATAGAATGCAATGAAGATGTTGCTCCTCCCCTTCATTAATATGATAGGATTTCTTAGGATGCAGAGACATACAATAATTGATTGATATAAGATGGAAAAAAAAGTCAAGTTAATCTAATGATCATCTTAAGTAAAACATTTAGAAATAGCCCTTGCCTTGAGATACATGTAGAGATGTTTTTTTTCTCTCTTTGCCTTGCATTAAATAAGCCAAATGAAGTGGTACATTTTGTGATGGTTGAATAGGGTAGATATCACATGAGAAAGAGGTGAGTGAGATATTAAATAGAAAATAAGGTAGATAAGTTACAAAATTAATTATATATGTAACATAATAAGTAATAATAGCTATTTTTAGGCTACTTAAATGCTATTGAATCAGAGCCAATGATTAAGAAAGTTAAGATGAAAAGAATTGTGAATCTTTGCATGATAAAATATTGGATATTTTGTATAGTTATATAGGCTACTGGATGCACAAAATTATTTTATGGATCATCATTAACATAACAATGGCCTACTAATAAATTTTGATGAGGATTTATTATAAGCCTCAAAAATATTTTTTTTAAAATTACGAAGAGATTTCAAATATGATTTTTATTAAAAGATGTTGTATAATATAACAAATAATAAGTGATTGAAAATTATAATTGATGAATTGTGCATGTCCAATATACATCTAAATGTATCAAAAAAGGAACTTCAATTAATGGTTTTATGAAGATCTTATCAAATTAATAAAAAATTGCTTAAAATCCAATCATAATATCACCTTGGGATGCATGGTCTCTAATGAAGTGATGTAAAATTTCATTACATTTGACTTTAGAATATTGGGTAATGTTCATAGGTATTTTTACGGTACTATTGTTATCACATCTATTAGGGATATGATCTAACTTAAGGCACAATTTGATAATTTATATCCTTTAAAATTAAAATTTTCAACCACATATCTTATAAATATAGAAACATCATCATATGATTAATCTAAAAATTAGATGGTGTTTGGTCAAATTATGGCAAATTTGTGTTGGAAGGATGCTAATAGACCATTTTAAAAGTGTGTTCATGCTCCATTAATTTTCATGCATCAAATTTAAAAGATATACACTTAGATGTAAATTAAACTAAAAGGTTGAAACTTTGAGATCAATTAATAGCTTACACATGATCAAAAAGAGGGATGAATAAGAATTTAAAATTTTATTTTAAGTTAGCATTTACTTTATAAGATACTATATTTCAAATAGATGTAATTTCAAATATGTACACATAGAATTAGACCAACCATCATACTACTTTTCATGTTATAGTTGTCATCATCAAACTTTATTTACTATATAAGCTTATGGGATCAACAATATTATGCCATTGATTATGAGAACAAATAACAATACTTGTTAGTTTAGAAAGAGAACTTTGATCAGATATAATTTAAGAAGAGAAGATTAGAGAGAAGAATGTTATGACACAACCAAGAAGGGATGAATTGAGTATGCCACAAATTTAAATGTGGGAAGAATATTTATTTACAAATTTATTTATTTTTCTTTGATTAGATAAATATATACACCAATCAGATCAAAATATCAACTTCTTTTAATTTTTTTTATATATGTATGAATATGAGAATTAATCAATTTATATTGCTAATCTAAATGTAAGATTGATAGCTAATAAAAGAAAGATCACATATTAATTAAACTTTCACTTGCAATTTCTCTTTCTAAATAATCAAGCAAGTAATGGGCATTTTCAAAATTCATAATTGAGGTCAAATTTTACTTTTATTTGATTCTCATTATGACTGAACTACCATAAACAATAAATATTTTTAATTATTTACTTGCAAGATACATAAATGAATGCAAACAATAAAAGGCTATAAAAAAAGGAGGACAAATTGAGCTACAATGGTTTGGCCTCCCAACCATCATACATTCACTCTTTGAATCTTACCCTTATGATTTTACTATTCCTCTTCTATAGAAATATTGATAAATTTATCTCTTTACTAATAATAAAGTCACCTTATATTTCTACTTGAAGAAAGAAAAATGTTACTCTAGGTTATAACTTCTACATTAAGGCATAGAACTAGTCAATCTTAGTGCAATTTGCTAAATTATCAATAATTTGACTAGAACAATTCCTTATAATAATAAAATAAGCTCTTAATAGTGAAGTACATAACTTGAGGGTCAGTATTATGATAAAAGAAGATGACTTGGTATAGGAAAGTTGATCATTTTGATTTTCTATCTAATCTCTCTTTTTGGATTTGTAACTAAAAAAAAATTTATGTTTTAGATTATTTCAATATTCATAATAATCACATGATAATAATGATCTACCTCAAATTAAATAAAATCATTAATTAATATTAATTCAAATTACTAGTTGATCATACTTTTAGATCATAATCATATGATATTATCAGTTTAAAATTTTGATCATTCTATAGTCTGATTTGAAAATTTTGCATAAGTATGATCTCTACTGTATACTATGCCCATTTCAAATTTTAAATTATTTTATTTAAAGGATAATTGATCCTACCAAATTGATTCTAATTATATTATAATATACAATATGATAGTCATCAAATGATATTAATTGAAAGACAGTTATCATTAATAATAAATTAATTATCAAATAAACTTATTTGAATTAGGTCACACTTCATAATATTGCATGATTTTAAATTTTATGATTTAATTAGTTTTGGAATTTTCAATAAGGTTTTTATTTATTTTCCTTCTTTAAGTTATACATATGGGTGTTTGTGATAGTTATCTTAACATCCTTAACACCTTAAAAAATAAATTTATTAATCAATATTAAATAGATAATTTCTTCTTTATGCTTATTGATATGATGAAAATTAAGTTCACTCAAGCTAATTAGGCCACCAACTTTACTTACAACATAATTGCATTTCATTGTATTTGTTATCCTTAATTGATAATTTGAGCAAAATATTAAGCAAAGTTCACTAGTACAGCAACCTATAGAATGATTACCACTTAAGAACTTATGTGATTAATCATTAAAAAATATTCATAAACTTAAGCTATACGGTTCATAATTTTTTTATAATTGCAACATATTTAGTTTAAATAAATAAGATTTAGATAAAGCTTACTTTTCCTTAAATTTTTCTTATATATTACATACATACATACATTTTATTATATATATATATATATATATATTTAGATATATATATATATATATATATATATATATATATATATATATATATATATATATATATATATATATATATATATACTGAGTATAAGTTGAGATTGTAACTAATAATTTCAACATATAAAATATTTGATTAGTTAATATTATTAAGTAAATATCTGAATCAACAATCTATAAGATAAAATCACAGAAGACTAAGCTACTCTAATAAGTAATAGTTTAGAAAAAGTACTTTTTTATCTTTGAATTTTAAATA
The DNA here is from genome assembly GCA_021442155.1 of Cymbidium sinense. Classification (NCBI taxonomy): domain Eukaryota; kingdom Viridiplantae; phylum Streptophyta; class Magnoliopsida; order Asparagales; family Orchidaceae; genus Cymbidium; species Cymbidium sinense. Next base: position 105,531,380 of record CM038221.1, on the reverse strand, counting down.
TTTTTGTATATGATGATTTATAATATCAAATCAAAAGTAAATAAATATAAAAATATTGATATAGCAAGTGATATACAAAGAAAAGTATTAATCATCAAAGCCTACCATTAATTCTAAACTAAAATACAAAAATACTTCCACTTTGAACACAATAAAAGGGCATACAAGTATAAAAACTCAAACACATAAAGTTAAACTATGAATTCATATAAGATAAAGATGAATATAAAAGATTAACTATGATGAATAAAAGTAGATCTAACTACCAAAATATTAAAATTATAGAAACATCTTGAGAACTGTAATAATAACTGAGACTCTAGGGATTACATTCTCTTTAATTTAGAAGAATGGACTCATATGAATCAAATCAATCAACAACCATAAAACTATTATAATCAAATCCATAGAAACACCCTACCATTCACTTAAAAATCTAAGGTAACTAATTTATTAATACAATTTTCCATCATGTCCAAGGTAATTTCAACATCAACAAATTTCTATGACTTTGCACAAATGATCTAAGGGATTACACAACTCCAACATTGATAATTTTATTCTACATTGACCATAATAGTTTAATCATGATATGTTTTATCTTCACTTTTTATTTTCAAATCATACTATTAATAACTAATTATTCATATGTAATTAAGTACACGAGAAACCATGTGAAAGAAAATGAAAGCATAAAATAACTAATTTCATTAAATAAAAATCTATTATACAAATTTGTACATATAATCTTCAGAAATTGATGTTAGATCAAATTAAGAAAAAAAATACTTGATTAAAATCATAAACAATAGTGGAGGAGATAAAAAAATTCATTTATGTAGCTCACACTACTTTAACCTAAAACCACTCTACTATCAATGCTCCTCTCTAAAGTCTATTCAAAAGCTTCCCATAACCTAATTTCATCATAATAATATTGCATTTTTTTTAGAAAGGTTCCACTCAAAATTTATGGATCCTAAGAGTTTTAAAATAGATAACAGTGGTGTCAAGGCAACTCATTGTACAATGGACTTTGATTTTTATGAAAGATGTATCTCGTTAGATTTGCAAAATGGGCAACTAGGCTTTGGTTTTGGGTGCTAAATTAACGCCAAGACACCAGGCCCTTCAATGTCCAACTTGCACTGATGTAGCACAAAGAGCATAATCATAAGGAGTTCTAATCATACAGACAAGGCATAAAAATTAAAGATAATTTATGGTGTTTATTTTCGGATGGTTCATGTGGACACCACACAGATCGTATGGGGTATTTATTGAAGTGATCAGGTGCGACATTCAGGTATGATGTACCATCTCTAAAGATAGAAATATCACCCTACAATGGACCTAATCACCTAATAATGACTCCTAAGGCATGATGGGTCTTCGAATATACTAAAGATTCTTCTCCTACTTTATATGGAAAAGTAAAGCAAAGTTTATTTTATGTCGGGTTCTTAGTTCCTATGGAGGCAAGCCTCCATAGTTAATTACATCCTAGAAAATCAAATTTCTTAAGAACACTCAATTAAAGTAGTCCATTATTGTCTCCAAATATTTTAAGGTTAAGACTATCAAAGGATTGGTTTTTTAAAAAATCAAGTGGGATTGTTCAATTGGAAGACTTATTTAAAATCCAAAGGGAAATTAGTAGGAAGTACTCATGATACTAGGAGGCCTAGTGAGTACTAACCTATCATATGGTGAGGTTTTATATTTTTGAAAGTGAGAGGATTTATTTTGAGTTGAAATTTTATTAGATAGCTAGGGCTTACAATCCATCAACACAAGATTGTGGAAATGCCTAAGAATTGAGAATTTATGCTTGTAGCCCGAAGGAAACAAGCAACCTCAAATCTAATCTAGGGGCTTTAGCATAAGCTAAAATCATGACCTAAATCTAAGAGGAAAGGGGGGACACAAGGGCTCATTCCACAAGGGAAGATAGACATGTCTGACTCTTCTGGACTTACAACCGCTTAGAGTGGCCAAGCAAACACCTCCTATGCTCTAAATCCATGTAAGTTGGTCTTATCAAATTGCAAGATGGTTTAAACTGTTATTTAATTTGAAAGAGACTAGAGTCCTAAACTCACTCCCTAAGAGACTAGGTCATGTTTGGTATGAGCATATGACTTAATCTAAAAATATAAAATTTTCTCAAATTTTATATTATTTTGACACATTCATTTGGACAAAGGCTTTGGGATTTTTTATGCCTAAATGCATGATGAAATTTGGTTATTGGCCAAAGAAAAAAAATAGAGAAAGATGGTGAAGCTCCATCATAAGGGATTGCTCTCATAGGTCAAGCGATCCCTAATGTGCAAGAATGGAGGCCCTCATTTTACTAGAGTGATAGAAGATGCCATGCATGATGTTGACATTCAATCATTCAGTTAAGGGGTTATTAAATATTTTAATTATCTTGATTATATCCTAGGCTTTGAAATGAGGTTATGACTTATTTTAAAATTTAGTTATGAGTTGTTAATTAGGGTAGAAAAATTTAATTTTTCTCTAAGAGCTTACCACATCCAGGTCACACATTCAAACATCAATCACTAAGAAACTATGAAAATCATGATGTTCTAGTGCACAAACTAAACACAACAACAATCATTTTATATACTACCGTGAAAGAATAAAAGGTTGTTGTGGTCGGGAACCAGTACACCCCATAAAAGAAAAAATTGGGTAGCTGAGCTCTACTCTTATACAACCTAGAATTATAAAATAATATTATAATTTAGAATTGAATACATGCTATAGGTGTCTTCATTATTCATTTCTTCTTCTTCCTTCTTTCTTTCTTTTGATTTGATGCTCTAAGGCATCACAGGGCATTCCAGGACTAAGCCTTCTAGCCACTACTCATTCTGATCTCCATAGCACTAATCCTAATTCCTATTACAAACTTATATTTTTTGAAAAGTAAATCTAACTACTCCTACAAAATAGAGTTTAGTTAAATATATATAGACTCAAGCAGTTATAGTTTATAATTTAGACTTAGTAATCTACCCAAGGTAACCAAGCCCACCTGACATAACATGGATTATGCTTAAGGGCATAAGCAACCTATAAATAGAATATTTATATTTATTTTTGAGTGGTCCCTTAAATATAATCCCCTGTAGAAGAAAACATTAGGCTAACAATGGCCTAACATCCAATCTACGATCCACATTCTTAACATCCAGTCTAAAATATTATATCACAAAACAAAACACAATATCACACATATATATGTGCTAAGGCTTTATGTATGTCTTTAACTAGGCATTATAGTCATGATTTCATTTCAAGTTATTTAGATAATTTTGCAAATTTTAATTTATATTTTATTTTGTTTCATTTGATTTACACTTAGCATATAAGTGTTATAAAGAGAAGAGGGAGGCTTAACCTCCTTCACCCCTACCTTAAGCCACTTTCTAAAGCATATTATTATGATTTAGTTTTCTTTAGTGAATAATTTATTAATTATTTTTATTAATCCTAAGTTTAGGTTAACCTTAAAGAATCATATTCAATATGAAAGGCATCTTAAGATTAATGTGGTTGAATTACCATCACATAGAATATGTTGGACCATTCCTTTTGATCACCCATGACATACATATGATTTAACACTTAATATACCTACACATGCAATAAACTTTTGGCACACTTAAATGATTATGAATTTATGCATTTTTGGTAGAAAAGAGTTTCTTCATTCATTAGCCAAATACACACACACATGTATAAAAGATGTAAGCAAATACGTGTCGTTGTTTAAATTAGAGAAGTGAGATAATCAAATTACCTCCTTGGGGCTACTTAAAGCCTCATATTCTTGGGATGTCCAGACTATATACTTATTATCTTAAATACATATTTATATATACACAATTATAATGATGAAAATCATACAAAAGATTGTATTTTATTTGATTGAATTATTTATGCATGTAAATTAAAGCTCTATCAAAATTCTAATACAAATATACATATGAATGAAATTAAATAAGTATGTGCCTTATTACTAGGCAAGTGAGATAATAAAATGACCTCCTTGGGGCTACTTAAAGCCTCATATTTTTGGGAAGTCCAGACTATATACTTATTATCATTCAAATATATGTAAATCTATATAAGAACTCAAGAGAGAAATCACTACCTTCACATGCTTAAGCTATAAACACATGAAAATCTTATATGTATTTATAACTACAATCACTCCAAATAATATTATCAATATATATCTTTTGAAAAATAAATTTAGATTTAATAATGATAATAGCCACACATATAATAAGATTAAGCCAACACATGAAATTTTACATAACTAAATTCTATTTAATTTTGAAAATATGAATACATGATATCACATGACATACAACATTTAAAGTGATTGAAAAGGAATAGCCAAACATTTCCACATAATTCATTCAACTATACTAATTCCTAAGGACAATCGCATAATAAATAAAACCATTTAAAGAAAGCCAAAGCTTCTTATTAATTTTAATTTTGGATTTTAATTAAACTTAAGGAGAAGAAGTCATTTGCAGTTTTTCATCCCATTCCCATGTTGGTAATCTTAATTTGTTTAAGGAAAGATAATTAAGTGACATTTATGATTTAATTAAGTTGAACTATTAAATAATCCATTTAATTACCCTTTCCTATGCTTCTTTAATTTTATTAATCATTTAATCATGAGCCATAAATGATATGAACATGAGAAAAATAAAATTGTAATACTCTAAAGGACCTAATGCAACTGGCACATGATTAGAGATTAATTAGATTAAAGAATCTAATTAAGTACTTTTATGTTTTTTTCACACTTATGGGCTAATCATAATTTTCTTAAGGGTCTTTATATTATTGAACACATAAAGAGGAACCCTTAATTTCAATGTTGATTATTTGAAGTGATGAGCATTTTAATTTGATTTTATTTGGCCATTAATTAATTAATTAATCTCTTAATTAAACTTCGCATTAATTAACTCTTTTAATGAAATGAATTTAAAAATGATTAGAAAAGAGGTCTTAATCACCCTCCCTCATTATCTCACTTGATCATTGATTAATGAAGTTAAATTAATTAATCTCTACTATTTAGAATTTTAAATAATCATTAAGTTGATTAAGAGGGTAATTAAGATTTGAATTTCAAATTCTTAATTACATAGCCAATAAATCCCAAAAAAAATATAGGAAGTAGAGGTCATCCGATTAAATAATCATCCCAAATTTGGGATTAATTTTTCAATAATTAGGGCTTAATTAAGCTAATTAAAAAAATATTCAAATCTTAATTAAGCCATAATCACTATTTAAAGCATAATGAAGTTATTTTTATTAAATTCTCCTCTATTTAACCTTTCCAAAATATATTTATTTGTATTTGTTTGAATTTTCTATAATTAGTTATGAATTTATGAAATTTTAGCCAATTAATTACATTTTTAAGCCTTATTTAACCCCTAATACCATCACATGGCGACTAACGGCGCTTTTCACTTGGCACCGCAGATTGGCCACTTAAACGGTCTGACATGGCATTGACGTGGTGGCGGTGAACACTTTCATTCCTACCGTCTAATCTAAGATCGAATGGTGGGGATTAATCATGCTGTTCCTATTAGGATTAAATTAAGATTATATAGCAGATTAATCATAGCCATCTATTCCAATCACAAGGGATGGATGGCGGATGATCCGTCATCTCCCGAACGATGAAAGACAAACACTGTCTGCCTTTCTTCGCTTGATCAGAGCTTGTCGAAGCTCGTGGGGTATTGGGATCGATCCCAAAACATTCATGGAGGAGATCTAAAAGGATGTTATAGTGGGATTCACTCTAAATTATACTTTTCTTCATAAAGGCTCAAAAAAATTGAAATTTTATGATTTTCCAGAATTTATCTCGAGCTAAGATCGACGGTTAACCGATCGAGGTAGCTTCATCTTGAAGAGAAGCCTAGAGAAGCTCATAACTTGCCACTGGTGGCTCTATGGATCAAATGCAACCCAATCCTCATCGAAGTTAGGCTTGGAGTGGTCTCTAGTGCTCAAATCGATCGGGAATCGATTTGTTTCTCCTCGCTGGAGTTTGGTTATGGTGTGGGTAAAATTAATTTGAAAATGGTGGAGGTTAGGTGAGGTTGGATGGATATTGGCTCTGTCTTGTTTTGAGTTTGGCATTTTGATGATGGAGAGGCTCAGGGAACTCTGAAAATTGCTTTGGGAATTCATCTCAGCTCTCTCATGCTCTAAGGAAACTCTGATTGTGTGTTTGAATCGAATGGGGAGGAGTATACTTTCCTCCCCATCCAAACTAATAGCTTGGATCAATTCTACCATGGACAGACATCCATCCAGATGCCATGGGTGGCAAAGAATCGATGAGGTGGCTTGGTTTTAGTGGAGGAGTAAAGGGGAGTGGGCTGCCAAAGCTCAGGTGGCTTGTCCTTGGTTCCCAAGTGTTCCAATGGGAGGAAGTGGGTTATCTCACCTCCACTTGGCTCATGGTTGACCCAACCAGCTTTGGGTCAAGTGAGACAGTTGTCCTCATGTCCATTTTGAGCTTAGGGTGGTTGCCAAGACTAGGAGAGTGGGTTTGACCATCCAAATATGGGTTTTGTCCCATATGGAAGGCTTTACCCAATGAGTAATGGGTCTATTCGAGTTGGACTTTGGTTGGGTTTGATTTGGGCTAATGCATGGTGACCCAAGGATGGGTCATGCCAAGTTTGAATGGGGTTGGGCTTGGTTTGGTTGGGTTTGGCTCACTTTAGCCCATGCTAGTCAAATTAGGCTAGGTTGGGTCAAGTTGACCAATTGATCAAATTTGGTCGAGCCATGGGTTGAGACAAGTTTAAATGATGATTTGGCATATTTTGGTTCAATTATTTTAGCTTGATTTGGATTGGATTTGAATTTGACCCATATGGGTTCATATGGGTAAAATGGGCTAAGTTGACCAATTTGGTCAAATTGACCAACTTGGCTTAGGTTAGGTGTTGGTTTAGGTTCAATTGAACATTTAAAGATGATAGGTTTTGATTTCAATTAATTTAGATTTAAGAATGATTTAGACTAATTTGACCCTTTAGGTCAATTTGGGTTCAATTGATCAAATTGGGTTCAATAGAGGCTTTGGTCATGTTCAATAATCAATTTGTAATGGATTTGAATCATTAGTTGCAATCACTTTGGATTAGAATTTGATTTGACCCAATTTGTCCTTTTAGGTCAAATTGGGTCAACTTGGGTCAAAGGGCCAATTGGACTTGGTTTGGCTCAATTGATGGTCAAGTCATCTTCAAGGGTTAGTTTATGATTGATTGGAATCATTGGTTTCAATTCATATGCATTGGAATGAAATTTGGTTCATTTGGCTCATGTAGGCTAATTGGGTCAACTTGATCAAGTGACCAAATTGACTTGGTTTGACCCAATTGATTGCAATTGGACAATCAAGGGTGATCAGCAATCATTGTAGGAGATTTTGGATAAGTTGGTTCAATCTAATTTAGGTTGGATTGAGGTTTAGCTCAAATGGGTCCTTTAGGTCACTTTGGATCAAGTGAACCTAATAGGTCAATTGGATTGATTGGATTGAATCAATGGCAATTAGGCTACCCAAGATGATCAAAATCATCATTATGAAGATTTGACTGGTTGATTCAATCCAATTTGGGTTGGATTGGAGTTTAGTCAATTTGGCAAATTGCTCACTTTGGGTCTTGTTGACCAATTGTGCTAATTGAATTGGATTAGGTTGATTTGGGTTGAATTGAGTTTGATGATTAACTTAGGATTGATTGTTGGCTTTGATTGATATTGATCTAGGATTAAATGGATTTTGGCTCAAATGGACATTTTGGTTTCAAATGGGCTAGCTTGGGTTAAGTGAATGGGTTTTGATCAATTGGCTTGATTGTTGATTTTAGAAGAGTTTTGAATGATGATTTGAATGGTTGGATTGCTTTTGTGGAATTCCATTGAATTTGATTTGATTGAAGGAGCTTTGGGTTAGGTCCATAGGATTGGCTTAAAGATTAAGATGGATTTAGGTTTAAGTCATTTTGGCATGAAGCATGGATATTAAATAGGGTTCAATTGGGATTAGTTGAAATCAATTTGAAGTTGGCTTTGGACTTAGGGTTAGACATGGGGTTTGGCTTAGGCCATAAGATGGGTAAGTTCCTTTAATCCTAAGGCATAGCCTAGGGCAACTTCTCCTAAGCCTCTAGATTTGGGTTAAGTGTTCACTTAGTCACTAGAAGTGTTCTATGACTAAGGAAATCTTAGTGTCTAGGAGAGTCCTAAGCCTAAGATGGGAAGATTGAATCCTCACTCCAAAAGTGAGGTCAACATAAATATAGATGGCCTTTTTATGAAGTTCATATGTGTTTTGTTAGATGTTAAGACTTATTGTAGTATCTTATGTAATTAATGTTGATTGTTGTGTATGGTCTAATATTAGGAAATGATAGGGTTTAAGTGATAAATATAATTATAATTAATTTAAATCACTCGAGCCACTAACCCACATAAGGGGAAGTAGTTATGGAGGATTACTGGTTAGTCCCTTCCTTGCCTTCCTTTCCCACCTTTTGTGGTTTGAATTAATGTAACATATATAAAACAATTATTTATTGATAGAATGAGAAGTCAATGATGTTTTTCATTAGATTTGGAAGAGAAATCTCCCAAGTGTTGGTGCTTGATGGATGGCCAACTTGAAGTGAGATTTTTTCCTTAGCTACTTTGGTGAGTAGTCTTAATTTTATCTATTAGTATTTTTGCGGAATTTTTCTATTTGATTGTTGTTGAAGTTTTTTTCTATGTTAGTAAATTATTTTCCTAATTTCCCTCCATTAAATAGTCATTTTAGGTGTTTAATGTGGTTGACCAACCTAGCGTTGACTAGCCTAATTATGTTATGGTGTTTGTTTGGTGTACTTAAACTCCATGAAACTATATGAAAATCTCCAAAATTGTTATTAAATTTTTTGACCAATCTTAGAAAAAAATAATTAAAAACTATCCAGGCATTTTCAAATTTTATAAAAATTATAAGATTCCAAATCTACAATTTTTTTTCCATTTCATGTGATTTGGGCTTCTAGAGAGGGAGTTCCAAGTGAATGAAGTGGGAGTTCCAATTTTAAGTATGCTTTCCATCATGTGTTGACCAACCACAATGTCTTGCACAACTCAATGATTGCTCTAATTTAATTCATACTAGAGCCTTCCCTTCTCTTCTAAGCATTTTAGGAGAGTCCCTATCCACCAATTGGGTAACCCTAAGTGGACCTCCGTAGCCCACATCAATCATAGTATATTTCTTAGATTATTTTGATTGCTACTTTGCATCTTGGACATGAAATTTACTAAAGATAAAGTTTTTTTATATCAATAAAAATGACACAATTAGTGTAATAATTTTTTAAAAAATTAAACAAAAATAGTTTGTAAAATATAAACATCCACAAAATAAAAATACAACTTAAATGTTGCTATCAAATCCTTCCACATTTTGATTTTTGATCATCTTAAGAAAAGGATAAAATAAAACTCATAAATTTAAACTATCAAGGAATCAATTGTGCTCATTCTTTATATAACACTTTTCTTGAATAATAAGTAATTTTTGTGTACACAACTTATGGCACCTAGGTGTAGTAAAATACTTATTTACTTTTTCCTTAGCATGCTCTCACAAACTTTTCTTTATCAATAGAAATCACACTAAGGCATAAATCATTAACAATCACAACTTTAAATAGATCACACCAACTCAACATATATATATATATATATATATATATATATATATATATTCAAATTTTATTTAGACAATATTTGACACAAAATGTTATTTTCACAATCCTCAAATAAATAATACAAACAATAGTGAATGTCTATTACATACCAAGATATCACTTCCTATTCTATTTCAAAGGCAATAACTCTTATCCTAACTTTTATTATACATGATAACTCTTATCATTTTTCTTCAATCATGGATGATAATTCCATATTTATTTTTTGCTTGGTATCTTGATCCACAACCCAGATTTTCAAATAAATGATTACAACTTGCTATTTTGGTGCTCATAATTACTTAAAAGATTTTTAACTTGTACATAAAGTTAGGAAGCATATAGTTTTGCTATTTTGTGTACTGATTGAAAGCGTGCATGTGTTAGGAAATTCATTAGCATAATGTGGATGCTTTATGATTCATACTAAAATGATTATGATGTAAAGAAATAATGAACAACTTGATTATAAACTCTTGACAACACAAATTATTATGATGATGATTATTAAATTATTTGACCAAGCTTTCATGCAAAATATGATATTGTAAAAAAATCATTTAAAAAAATCAAAATAAGACTAATATAGACTATGACAAATAAAATACATTTTCTTTCCCTCTGACTCCTTTTAAAGATGCTGGTGAATCAAAGAAATAATAATTTAGATCCATAATAAAAATAATAATTTGACTAGCATATAATGAGTTTAGAATGAAAGTTTCCCCTTGTAAAATTTCTATTATCGCCAATGCCTGCAAAGTAAAATTAAATTAAAAAGTTAAATTTTTAAGAATTTAGAACTTCTTAACATGAGAGTTGTTAGTCATTATACTTATTATTCAGCCCTAAAGTTTTATTATTATAGGTTGTTAAATTACATTCTTGTTTTTCTATTCACAAGAAATTTTATTCCCACTTTGGATTTACTTGGGATTAGAGCCAATAAGTAACTTTATTATAATTAGAGTTAAACAAAGATAATATAGGGCTAACCTAGCACTAGCCTAAGGTTTACCTAAAGTATGCTTAAGATTTGAAAGAGTTTTATTAGACTAAATAGATTTTACCTAATTCTAATATGTAGCCTTAAATTATTCATAAAGGCTTACAGTAATATACAAACTAACTTTAAATATTTCTATAATTTTTAAGCTTTTATACATTTATTTAGATTTATGAAGATAATATCAAAAATACTGATCCTATCAAATAATCAACAAAACCATTTAAAGACTTTATTTGTCATTTTTAAAACAATTTTAATGACTTTAATTCAATATATTTTTTATTTTATGAATTTTCAAAATGTGTTATTGTGTTTATAATTTCTAAAGTTAACTTAAATCAATAAAAATTAATTACTTCTATACTTCACACATTACTTATAGATTGACATATGGTAAGGTGGTTGCATCTATTTGGCCAAGAGTATGTTGATCACCATTCAATCTAAGATCAAATGATGCAGGTGTTTCGAAAAAAATTATCAAGTGTAGTGACCAGCTAAAATAGTATACGCAAGTGCACATGTCATTCAAATAATATAATAATATATAAGATATTATTTTCATGGGGATCTATTTATAAAAATTCAATAAGTTAATTACTAATTCTATGTTTACCTAAGCACTTATCTAACTACTCAAAATTATGAAAATTTACTACTACTGAAAATTTATAGAATGTTATAAAATTTCATTCTAAATTCAATATGGAAAGGCTACTTTGAATCTATCAATCCCTTAAACCAATTTTTGAAAATCTTGTGTTAATAATTTTTTAAAAGTTGTTGTCAATTAAGAGCATTTATATCTCCTAGTCCACCGATAACTAAAAGACCTAATTACTACCACTAATTAGTTGTATTCCTATGCTAATTAGAATGGAGTGTTTGAATTTTTAATTGTCTCTAAATGATGGAAATTCTTTACATACCATATTCCTTTATTTTTAAAAGATTTATTTATTTATCTATAATTGTTCTTCTATGAATCTTCTAATATCTATAGATCGCACTAGATTTCAAGATTGTAAGTGTTCAATTCATAACTAAATTAAGCATGGAGAGAGGTAAAATAACAAAGCAATAACACCAAAAAATTATCCCAATATCAACACAACTAAATTAAGCATGGTAAAAGGTAAAATAACAAAGCATTGTGCTTAGCCATTGTCCTTGAAAATTTTGATTTTCGTTATTTTTGTTTACAATTGAAGTTCTTAACAAAAATACTGTAAAATTTAAAATTAAAGAATAATGTAATAATTATTAAAATAAAAACTCATAATAATTGACCTAATTTTTTCACTAATTAAACACCTCCAAATACAATTATTATTTATTCTCAAGTAATTATATGCATTTTATGAACCATTGAACTTATTTGATAGCAAAATTTTTAGAATTTTAAATAATTAAATCATAATTTCAACTAAATAATAGCCTTGAACATTTAGTTATTAAAAATGAAAAATACTAACTATAATAGCCTAAATTCTTATTTAATATAATTGATTCTTAAGAATTTTTGCTAATTGATTGCTATAAATGGTAATCACTTATTATTTAAATAATCACAACATGATTTTTCTCTTTTATATTCAACACATTTAGTTTTAAGTTGATAAATTCATTGAATTACCTAGATTACTGAAGAATATCAAGTGCAATTATTATAAGATACTTAACCTCAAGTGTTTTCTTCTTTTCCTTTTATCTAAAAAAATTCAAGAAGACCACTTTATTGGCCAAGTATCTTTAAATATTTTTATAATCATATTTTTCTATTTTTATTATGTATTTATTTTCAATCCAAATGAATTATTAATTTTTATTATATGTGTGAAGCTCCAATTGATACTAATCATATATAATTGTGTTATAAACATAATAATGATATCAAATTTATAACATAACAACCAACTAAATTCATAAAGAATCATCTACGTGTAGGGTGTGTTATGAAGATTCTTAATTTATTAGAAATTACTAGTTCTTATAAGAAAGTTTAGTTATAATAGTTTAAGTTAAAATTCATTATTTGATAATATTAGTGTAAGGCCTATTTATCATATAAAAATATTATTAAATTGATTTTAATTCTAAAGGTTTGTTAAACTAAATTTAACTTCAAATTTAAAAATGTGATATAATTAATAAAGACAAATGATAATAAAAAGTTACAAATTTTACTAAATAAAAAAAATTTATAAATACACTACACAGTGTTGTGGGGCTACTTATTGCATTGTTATAGCAGTACACCTAGAACAACACTACCCATAATTACTAGAACAAAACATAATACTTTAACTTCCCCTAACTTAGTTCTTACAACATTCAATAATAAAAATGAAAATAAAACAAATAGAATAAATCAAACATAATAAGAACTCAATCTTTCACTTCTCCTCCTCCTTCTTCTGCTTAACTTAGGCTAACATAAGGTTAGAAATATGGTGCTTCAAGAAAATAAACCCAAGTGGGTCTAATATTTAGGTGGCAGTTATGAAACACATGCATTAAGGCTGAGTTATACTGGCCATATTTGCAAATTGCTAGTACTACTCCATATAATTCTCAAACCTCTCGCCATCTCTTACTACCAACAACTACTCTTGTCAACCCTATGGTATAACTCTATAATCTATTCACTTAAATCAAATAATTGCACACTCATAGTCTTAGAGGATCAAGGTCTAGAGAGTGGGATGCAGGTGCATTGGGAGGAACTTTAACCAAGCTAATCTTTATATACATATATTAAAATCTTTTCTTTAGTTAGATCAATTATATGAAACAATTGCTCCTTAAAGGATCTCCTAAATCTTTATCATGAATGCAGAGTTGATAAATGAGGGTAATGTACCCATAACCCACTATAGTATTATCTTTTAACCTATTTAGAATGGAGTTATGAATTATTTTTTCTACATCTATGGATAAACCTTTCTAGATTACAAAATGCATCTCTATCCCTAGTCACATGCTAACATTCACACTTAGCATTATCTTAACAGAGATGAAATAATGCCAAGCTTTTGAATCCAAAGTTATACCAGTCATAAGAAAATTTATCAATTTCTTATCCCTCCTCTTCCATTATATGTGAGACTCTTTTCAGTGAGGTACCTAATATCTCTTCAAAACTCAAATGGCCCTTATAATAAGTGGTGTCTCCTTCATTCTCTATCTTCTTTCACTTATATATATTATTTATAGAAGTACTATCAAAACTAACTCACTTTCCTAGAACAAAATCGTAGAGTCTTGATGTTTCTTAACATAAGAAAAACATTCTCTGACGACAGGAAGAATACATGCATGAATTTCAAAGGCAAATTTTCCCCAATCCCTTTGTATAATTATTGATTATATTTTGCTCTAGGGTCTAAAAAATCTTCTTAAAAATTCAAGTTTTTATGGATTAGGGCATAATTATACCTCTATTTAGCTCTAGCATTAACAAATTTCCTAGAATCATAGGAACCTCCTATCTTCTTCCTCTTTGAAATTAACTTATTCAACATCTTTGCAAGAAAGAAGTTGCAACTTGAACTAAATTATCTCAAAAAAGTCTTCGAACTTCTTAACACAAAGTCTTGGGTGATGAGAAATGAACAATAAAATTTATCCCATAAGGTTTATTTATAAATATTAGGAGGATCATGGCACTGATCATTATAGCATAACAGCACTAGACTTACTATCTTGCAATTATATTGGCAAGCTTAGCGGCACTATCAACAATGCTTAGGCACTTGGTCAAATAGCCAAAGTCAAAATGGTAATCAACAAGCAATAAATATAACATTGAATATGACCTAACATCCATAATTATTATATAAAAATTGTGGACAACCATTGAACACATTTGTGGAGCATCACATCACTAGTCAACAGTGCCTAGGTGCTCTACCTAGTTCCACCTTCATTCTAATAAATATGAAATTTGATTTGTCAAAATTGACCAGACCATTGACTAGCACTACAATCGCTATTCAAAGTTAGTCCTACAATATTTTTAAAATTATCTTAATCTTTCTATTTGATATTTCAACTTGGCCCATTGATTGAGATAAGAAGCTATTGCTACCTATGCTTCACACTAATTCTTTTTTAGGAATGATTTTAAACTTTTATTATAAAAATGGGTGTCTTCATCACCAATAATAGCTATAGTGTAACCATATCTAATAAAATATTTTTCTTTAAAAAATTTAAAACAACCTCATAGTCAATCTTAATAGTATTTATAGTTTTTATTCACTTAGAAATATAATCAATAACAACCAAAATAAATTCAATTTCATAACAAGGAATACAGGGTCACATAAAATCAATTCCTCAAACATCAAAGATTTCAGCCTCAAGTATGTAATTTAGAGGCATTTTATGGCATTTTAATATGTTTCCTATCCTTTGGAACTTATCTTAGTTCTTCACATTGTCATTGGCATATCTAAATAAAATTCACTTTGCAACACTTTAGCTACTATCCTATTTTTTTTAAAATGCTCCCATACTCAAAATCTTGGCATAGCCTCAAAATTTTATTTATCTCATCATCTAGAACATATCGCCTCAAAATATGGTATAAACATTTCTTATACAAAAATGGCTCATCCAAAAAATAGAATCTAATATCATGCAAAAAAAAACCCTTTCTTTGGTTATATCTACATACTAAAGAATTTATAATATCTACATACTAAAGAATAACTCTATATTCATATGCAAACAATGACTCAATAAGAAATTCCTCTCTAATCTCTCCACTAGACTTAAACTCTTCTCCTACTTCAAGTCTAGATAAATGATCTACTACTTGAATTTTTTTTTCTCCTGTATTTAATCGCTAAATCAAACTCTTGTAAGAAAATATCCTATCTAATCAATCTATATTTAGCATCTTTCTTTTCTTCAAAATAATTTATAGTCGCATGATCTATGTCCATAATATCTTTAGCACCCCTTAAATAAGACCTAAACATATATAAATATTATAGCTAGTAATTCTTTTTCAATAATGAAATAATTTTGTGAGAATCATTAAGAATTTTACTAGTGTAATAAATGACATGAAAAAATATTTTATCCTTTCTTTAATCAAGTATTGCACCTATAGTATAGTCATTAGGATCATGCATAAGTTTAAATAGACTATTCCAATCAACTATCAGAATAACAAGAGTAGAAATAAATTTAGACTTTAATAAATTGAATGACTCTAAATACTTAAGGGTAAACTACAATGGTGCATCTTTCTCTAACAAGTTACATAAGGATTTATAATTTTTAAAATAGTATTTAATAATTCTCCTATAAAAACCTATATACCCAAGAAAATTTCACATTTTTTATTATTTAAATCTTGATCTTATCAACTTCAATACCATACTTTGATATCTTATGACCAAGAATAAGTCCCTCTCTAACCATAAAGTGAAACTTTTCCAAATTTAATACTAATTTTTTCTCCTCACATCTCCTTAAAATCAACTCAAGATTTTCTTCCAAATGAAACTTCAAATATAAAAAATTCATTCATAAACTTCTCAATGAAATTATCAATTAAATCTAAAAGATAGACATCATAAAACACTAAAATGTAGCAGGAGCACTACACAATCGAAAGGGAATTCTTTTAAATGCAAATGTTCTATAAGGGCAAGTGAAAATGATTTTCTCTTGTTCCTTACTTGATATAGCTATATGATTATACCTTGAATATCCATCTAAGAAATAATAAATTGAATGCCTTGCCAACTTGCCCAACATCTAATCAATAAAAGATAAGATAAAATTGATCCTTCCTAGTGGCCTTATTATGATGTAAATCCTCCAACTTGTGATAATCTTTATGGGTATGATTTCATTATCATCATTTGTTACCATAGTCATACCACCATTCTTAAGCACATAATGAACAAGACTAACCCATGAACTATCATAATAGGATATATGGTACCTGTATCTAACCATTTTAAAATCTCCTTCTTCACTATAACTTTCATAATAAAGTTCAATCTCCTCTAATTATCAACAAATTACTTATAATTTTTTTCCATCAAGATTCTATGCATATAAACAAATGGGCTAATCTTCCTAATATCAACAATAATCAAACCAATGCTCTCTAGGCACACTCATCGATTTCCCGTCTTCATTCTCATCCAAATCTATTAAGATAATAGTGAGTAAAAAGATGAATTCCCTAAGTAAGTCTACTTTAAATAATAGGTAAAGGTTTTGACTCCAATTCTGGTGCTTTTAAATAAATGGCTCAAGACTAGTAGTGCTAATGTATACATCCACGAGCTCAAACTTCTCCTTAAACTCTAAGTGTAGTTCTATAAAATAAAATATACTCATTCTCCTCCTCATCCTTAACTAAGGCTTATTCTAATAAATCTTTAATGAATGTGGTCTCCATATCCTCCACTTCAAACTCATCACTAAGCCCAATCCTATATCAATCTTTATTTTTATTGTTGGAAATTTTTATTGAATTAAAAACATTAAAAATAACTTCTTGATCTTATACTCCAATAGTAAATTTTTCATTTTATATATCTATCATAGTTATACTTGTTGCTATTTAGCATGTTTTCAATCCCTTTTAACTCAACCAAGTGAACTCCACTTCCTAATTAGCCTCCCAAATATCCTCTGCCACTTTCTTAGGCATCATAAGGGAGAACCAAAACTAAATTTGGGTAACCCCAAGTGTTTTAATTATAAGTCACAACACTTTGCATTCTCTTTATCCTTTTTTCTTAAGATTCACTTCGGTGTTATAAACAAACTATGTTGGGGTCTACCAATCAAATTACTAGACAATTGCACTTATTAAATTTCTAAATTTCTAATGTAGGTAGCTTAACCTCAAAATTTGATCCTCATTTGCAACACTAAATCTTCAATTGATGGCTTATTATCCTTAGGTTGTTTTAAGAAGAGTACACTAGTGGAACTATAGCTCTAGAGTTTTGATTATCAAAATTCTTATTATTCTAAATTCTCATATTTCCATTTTAACTAAAATTAGAATTACTACTCAATGAAAGATTAGGGTGATTCCTCCAACTTGTGTTATGAGTTCTTAGGAAGAGGTGATTGGGTTTATTGACTACATAATTAAGTATTTTTATATCATGGTGGTTTGGCTCTTCTAACATTAATGCTTCACTACTATACTAACAAGATTGCTAGGGTTAAATCAATAACTAATATCTATGCTATCAAGATTCATAGATATGGTTTCCACTTATGAAACCAAAATAAAAATTGCATTTGAGTTATGAATACTAGCCACCATCCTAGGGTTTAATTTACTAAATGACCATTGAAAATGTTTAGTATATATTTTTTCAATCAAAGCATACACTTCTTCAAAAGATTTTTATATAAGACTATCTCCCACTACTACATCTATAGTAATTCTTTGTGATCTTACTAAACCATCAGAATGACTACAAAATTAACCAATTAGGAAAGGAATGATGAAGTCATTTTCTCAATAATTCTTCATATATTTCTCAAATATCATAAATTCAATCATTATCTATTTTAGTAAAAGAAGTAATGTCATTCTTAAGCTTTGTAGTCTTAAAAGAGTGAGAAATATTTAGCTAAAAACTAATGATCTAAGTCATTCCAAGTATTGATAGACCATTGGGACAACAAATTTAGCCACAACTTAGCTTTATCTCTTAAGAAAATGAAAATAATCTAACTCTAATGGCAACATCACTAACTCAATTATACTTAAAAGTTGCACAGATATATAAGAAATTTGATGTCTAGGCTAAGATCCTCTCTTGGAAAACCCTTAACAAAGAATTTTAGCCTAGATAACTAGTATACTAATGCTTTGATGCACTTCATTTGCTAAAAGTGTAGCATATTCTAGAAGTGACTTAAAAAATTTTACTTCTACAGCCAATTTATGATTTTAAATTTGACTTATCATTTCTTTTCTAAAACTTTTATAAGTTTTTTTTATCTTAGGATTAAGTGGCACAAGATCTATATTAACCTCACTACATATACAAAATAGCCAAACAAACTAAAATTATAAAACACAACATAAAATTGCTAATAAATTCCATGAAATCAACTTTCGACAAAACACAATAACAAGTACAATACACAATTAATTGCACAATAAACATTTATATTGTTAACAACTTACTAAACTTAAATAAAATTAACACAAATAATAGACTGAATTAAAATAGACTAAATAGATTAATGTAAATCTAATTATAATTTCATCAAATCCTCAACAACGATGCCAAAAGCTTAACTGGCTAAAAATATATATATAAATTCATGTGTCATTTAAGTAATATAATAATGAGTATCATTTTCATGATGAT
Organism: Cymbidium sinense; assembly: GCA_021442155.1. NCBI lineage: Eukaryota > Viridiplantae > Streptophyta > Magnoliopsida > Asparagales > Orchidaceae > Cymbidium > Cymbidium sinense. Next base: position 105,512,154 of record CM038221.1, on the reverse strand, counting down.
CTACTTAGAAAATTTCAATAAGTTAATTATCCAATTACTCAACATTAAAAATAATTGCTACTTATGAAAATTTATAGAATACTCTATTTTTTTGTTCTAAATTCAATATCAAAAAGGTATTCTGAATTTAAGGACCTTCTAAACCTATTCTTAAAATTTCATGTTGATATTTATCTTTTTAATTATTTTTAATCATGAGCAATTATATATTTTAGCCTTCGTTGATAACTCTAAGATCTAATCACTACTTTCAATTAGTCATATTCTTATATTAATTAAAATTGGGTGATTGCATTTTTAATTATCTCCTTAAACAATTTCAACTCTTCAAACACTATATTCCTATGTATTCAAAAGATTTGTTTAATTTCTTTAGTTATTTTTTATGATTCTTTTGATATCTATAAATCACATTATATTTTAAGATTGTAAGTGATTTGTTCACAACTAAATTAAGCATGTGCAAATAACAAAACAATAACGTCACAAATTATCTCAACATCAATGCAATAATTTCAAGAAAATGGCATAGATTCACCATAAATTTAGAGTTCAAATACTCAGTTTAATATTTTAAAATATAGAATGCAACTACAATATATGATCATGTGCAAGATACACTAGAAAATGCAATGCAATGAATTGAAAAGAGTGAACTAAGAAATAGCTCTCCTAAAATTAGTATTTTCTATGTGATCTCCTGAGTGTATTCTCCTTCACGCTCTTCACACATACACGCTCACTTGAAGTCATACTCCCAAAGTGACTCAGTTATCAGACGTGTCCCATTAAAATAGATTCCAAAATTTCCCTTGAAACTTCACAAAATGACAATTGAAATTACATTGAAATTAAATATGACAAGTCATAGCACTTCGGTTCGGAGGGTATATTGCATCACTGTTGTCTCTATCTTTCTACTTTGAAGGGAAAGGATCTACCAATGGCACTTTTTAACTACTTTTGGCTTATTTTTACATAATAACACTTTTTTTAACATGAAATGCGCTAGACTCAATGTCTTGAGGTCTAAGCTTTGGCAATTGTTGCACAACAATGTCAGTAATCCAATGCAGTGACATTGGGTTCTCTATCTTTGAAGTCAATTTGTTAGAATTATCATTGCATTGTCTTTAAAAGTATGGTTTTTTTTTTTTAATTTTTATCTATAATGAAAAGTTCTTGTCAAAAATACTAAAAAAAATAAAATAAATCATAACATAATATTAAATAGACATAACATAAAAACTTATAATAATTTATTCAATTTTTCTCACTAACCATGTAGTTCAAATAACAAAAGTACACAAGTATAGGTTAAGGAAGGAAAAAAACAAGAGACCTAAGCTAAGAAAAATTATAAAAGCACTAAACAAATTGTGCCAAAAATGAAAAAACAAAAAAAGAAAACGGATTTGATGTCACAGAAATAATGTCAACCCTCATGTCCACATTAGAACATAATAAATAAATTTCACATGATTATGCGCCGCTTATAAAATTGGGATCCCATTGATTCGTGTCTTTTTCACCCTAAACTTGGCAAAAGGACACGACAGCATAAGACTTGGCAACCTGTGAAGATACCTTCAGTATCACATTAATGGTGTTTTCTATATGGGATTTTATTTTAATGGAAGAAGAAAGAAAGTGAATAGAGCAAATAATTTGGCACAATCGTACCAGGATAGTGTCTTTAATACCCATCGAAGAAAATAACAGTTAGTGGTATTCCCATGAAAGCTATAGTTCAAATAATTAATATTAACGTACGCAAAATGAGATGGGCATCTGCTAGCTTCATAAAAACAATTCCTTAGATCGTAAGAAGCTACACAGAAGTCTGTGAGAGTTAGCAGATAATGGATGGTATCAGCACAGCCATTGTTTCACCTCCATTAAAAGTTACTCCAAGTCCATAGCATTGAGAGGGATTGATTTTCGTAGTAGATCTAAGGGGGTAACAGACAAAAGATAACTACAAAAGACTTAATAGTATCCTACCATAGTATTTTGGGGAAAGTATCTGCCACTGTATGGACAATTTTTTTTTTTTTTTTTTGGATGGGGGTTGTGTTGAGAATAAGAACAAGACTTGATACAAAATTTTAAAATTAATGTGAATTTGAAATTAACTTAGTGTGAATTTTAAAATAAAAAATATTTTAAGTCATCTTAGTATGAATTTGAAATTAAATTCATTCAAAAGTCACAAAAAAAAAAAATCAGCCCTATTCACTCAGCCTGTAGCATCTGAAAGTATTCGAAAGATAGCCAACATTTATTTTAGGACATTTGAGCAAATTTGAGGAAATGCAACTACTTCTTTGAAAGGAGAAAATGCAACATTTATTTTAGGACATTTACACGCATGCCACATATTTAACACATTAAATTTTATACTTATGCATTTAACATTTTTTATACATAAAAAAGCATATTTCATTTTTATAAAATTAATAATAATAATATTTTTGATATAATATTTAAAACTTAAGTATTATGCACATAAACATTAAAGTTTAGATATTAAATATAAATAGAAATAAGAATTGTGCGGTTTATGCACAAATGCTTCAAAAAGAAAGTGTGAATTAAATTTAAATCGATGCAAAGGCCTGTAAATGCAACGCCAATATAAGAAATTATGGCGAGAGGGATGTGAGACCCGCAAGACAAAACCGCTCATCCATGATCTGGGTGAGTTGATGGAGAGGTACAATATAAGTTATTGCTTTTGCACAAAGAAAGGACAGATGTAGCTGATTAAGAAGAAATAAGACAACAAGGTGCACAAAAAACGTAATAGAGGTAATGCACTCAAAGGGTGGCAATCCTCATCTTGCTTTTCCGTTAAAAAAAAATCTCCATCTGGAATCTTCACTAAGCCTAAGCAGAAAAGGATATTATTAGGGTACAAAAAATGACTGTTGAAGAAAAACCTAATGATTAGCCAATCAATCAGCAGAATATGGGTTTGTTTATTGCGCCATAAAGTAAAGACTTCAGAGTTTGGTTAAGAGTTCTTCGTGACTTGCATAATTGATAAAGCATCCTTTTCAATCTAAGTATGAACAAAGCTTTTATTTTTGAAGCTTTCCGGAGTAGATTCTTAGGGTTGATTGAAGCTCGGCCTGGAAAGATGATGGTATACCTCACGGCATAGCAACACCCATCTTTCAAACCGCCATCAAAGAAGGGGCATTTTCTAATATCTTTCATGAAATGTTAAACGATCATAATTTGAGGAAATGCAAAATAAGTTAGTACATTCTTATGAACTGCCTGCCAATTCCTATATTTGATAACGCAAATATAGATATCAATGAAAGGACATTATAATTCCAAAGAAATTTGATAAAACTAGGATGTTTAGGAATTTGAAGTGCCTCCCACTTCGTAAAAATTTAGCAGCTATATCATGCTTAAATAAAATCACAACATCCACAGGAATATGACAAATGTTATAGACAAGATTAGAGGAACGTCATATAATTACTACAACAAAGATAAGCTTCAGCAACAGTTCAAACGCGGTAACACAGCAGTTTGAACTGCAACAAAAAATTATTGCAGTGCATTTCTAAATGGTTTACACTATTTTTTGGCGAAAAACTTATTATGCAGTTTTTTTAACTCTTGATATATATATATATATATATATGCGGGGGCCGAGGAAGTGTAGGGGCACGTGCCCCTACTAGCCCACCACCCAGTGATCGAGATACGAAATGCCATTTAAGGATTAAGGGATTAGAGAATGCATTATAAACCCTCGTCTTTTCTCCCACCTTCGGCATGCTTCTGCTTCTCTAAATCTCGTAAATCTGTGGACCGTCATAGGACTCTCAAAGCCAACGAAGGTAACCCTCGTCTTTCCTCCCACCCTCGACGTGCTTCTGCTTCTCTAAATCCGATAAATCCATGGAACATCAGTCCATCACATTCCAAATCGCGAAGGACATACTAGGACTCACGAAGCCCACGAAGGTAACCCTCGTCTTTCCCCGGTTCCTCCCAATATCCTGCCTTCCTCACCCATCTGCATGGCTAAATCCCATAAATCCATCTACAGGCCGGATTTAGGCGTTCAAAACCTTCGTCTTTTTTATTCCACTGCTGCAGGTCTGCAGCTTGCCGGAGCCGAGAAGGACTAATTGACCGAAATCCAAACTCCAAAGATAACTTTCCTCCCACCCTACTTCGCGTGCTTCTGCTTGTCTAAATCCCTACTTCTCGTGCTTCTACTTGTCATTAATTACATTTGGCAAGATATAAAATTTGTCATTAATTACATTTATCATTAATTATTTTATTTTGTTTTTAAAATTTGGATTATAGCTTAATTATTAGAGAAAACTTTTAGAAAATTATATTGTATTTATTTTAGAAAGTGAACTAGAAGCAATTTTATGTTAAATTATATATTGTTCATTTTGAATTTTTCTGTAACATTAATTTATTTACATAACTAGTTTGCCATCTCAAATGAGAAGCTAGTTTCGCCCCTTGCTTATGACTGTATTTATGCCTTGATAATGATCTTGAACAAATGTCCTTATTGATTGAATTCTTAGCTCTCAAAATGTTAGCTCTATCTCCTTATGAAGAATATATTTTAAAAATAATGATATTATATTTGTATAACATATTTGATTAGATTTACTATAAAAATATATGATCTATATGAGAGTCAAATGTTTCATTTACTTGTTTTGTTTTGATGTTTACTCAGATTATCATTGTTATCCATTAGAAATATTAAACTATATCCCATTATTACTTATTTTTAACTTAAAGTTCTTCTCATTAGATTTAATATCTATTGTATAAATAAAATTTTTGATAGATTTAATGTCTACTAACTTCTTATAACTTTGTGTTCATCTTCTAGTTGGTGTTATTCTTGTGCCAATTTTATATTTGTATTGATGATATCAATATATGATAAAATCTTAGATGGATTTTTACCCTTATAAGGAGAGTCTCGCATTTGTTGAATTCCAAGTGCCTATTGAAATCTCCTAATTTATAATAAATGTTGAAGATTAGAAAATTAGAAGATTTTCTAATTTTAAGTTAAAATTTTCATGATCCTCATTTTTATACTATATTATTGAGATTTATTGCCTTAAATCATATTAAATTTTTATTGTATTTTTAATCATTAATTATATGTTTTATATTAAGTGATCTTAGAGGAGTAGAATATTCAAAAATATTTATCAGTAAAATAATCTTCACAATCGATTAAGATACACGAATATTTTTTTGTTTAGGAAATGTTAAAGGTGTGTCTTTTTTAAAAATTTATTAATTTATTATTTCTTAATAAAGGCGGAGGATGTGCCTTTATTATGAAATATTAATGATTTATTTTTTAAGTATAGGCCGACTGTGTGTCTTTATTTTTAGAAATTATTATTTTTTAAAGAAAAGATTGAAAGTGTGACTTTATTTTGTTTTTTGAAATATAATTAAAAGTATATCTTCTGATTTTTTATGCATATTAATCTTCTAAACTTTACATTAGTATTTTAATTGATTCTTTTAATTAGATATGGAGAGATATATTAGAAGAAAGATTAAATAAGATGAGTCCAATTGTTCACATATTCTTATTAGTGAACATAGTAATACTAAATCTAAACAAGTGCACATAGAATTCAACTTAGAAGATATTTTAGCATGATCCTAGATTAAATGTAATACACCTTGTGTATCTCATCATTTGATTTGATGATAACAAATCTTTTATAATAAGAACTAATTATTTCTTTACAGGATAAATTATTCGCACTAATCATTATGAATGACATTCTTAATTTAGATTTTATATTAATGATTATGGTGTTTATTTTTTTATTTGTCTCATGTGTGTGTGTATTATAGTGGGGGGACACCTCACAGATCTGAGGATGTACTTATTGAGGTGATCGGGTATGACATCAAGGAATTGTGCATTATCTTGAAAGATATAAATCACTACCCTACGATGGACCTAATCACTTAATACGGACTCCTAAGGCATGATGGGTCGAATGTACTAGAGATTTTTCCTCTACTTTACATCGATGAATAAAGTAGGGTTTATTTAAACCGGGTTCTAAAGTTCCCTATGAGAGAAAGCCCCCATAGTTAATTACATTTTAAGGAGGGTGAGTTCCAAAAATTTCAAAGATAGGACTATCAATAAATTTATTATATTTGAAAAATCAAGTTGGATAGATCAAAAGGAGAAACTTATTTATCGAAGCCAAAAGAAATAAGTAGGAGATCCTCATGATACTAGGAAACCTAGTGAGCACCTCAGACCATCCTATAGTTGGGCTTTATATATTTGAAATTGAAGGGAATTATTTATTTGAGTTGAAATTTATTAGAAAGCTAGGACTTATACTCCCACAATACAAGATTATGAAAATACCTAAGAGGTGAGAATTTATGCTTGTAGCCCGAGTGAAAACAACAACCTCAGATCCTAAATCTATGGAGCTTTAGCGAGGGCCAAAGCCCATCTTAAATCTAAGATGAATATGGGTATATTGTTTACCTCTATAAGAGAGAGTAAACCACCAGACTGTTGGACTTATAACCGCCTAGAGTGACAGCCAGCTAACTCCTTCTACATTTTAAAACCATGTGGTCAAGTTAAGTTAGAATCTTGAAATATAGGTACTCTTATAGGTAAATTAATGGAATTAATAGATATTATGGTTCATAGAAAAATAAATATTTTTTTGTGTTCACGAAACTAAATGGGTTGGGGAGAAGGCCAAGGAGATTGATAGTTTAGGTTTTAAACTTATTGATAGTCGAACTAGAAATGGTGTAGGTGTGATTATAAATAAAAGTTTGAAGGATAATGTTATAAATATTAATAGATGTGGAGGCAGAATTATAGCTTTAAAGATTATTGTTGATACTAAGATTATCAATGTTATAAGTGTTTATGCTCCCCAAGTAGGTTTGGATGTAAGCTCAAAAGAAAAACTTTGGAATGAATTAGAGGGATTAATACAAAAGATACCTCTTGAAGAAAAAGTATTTATTGGATGAGATTTAAATGGACATGTTGGTAGAGTGGTAGAAGATTTTAAAAGTGTTCATGGTGGTTATGGATTTGGAGTGACTAATGAAGAAGGTAGGACTATATTAGATTTTATCTTAGCTTATTATTTTATAGTTGCTAATACTTTATTTAAGAAAAGAGATGAATATATTATTACTTATAAAAATGGATCTAGTAAAACACAGATTGATTATTTTCTAATGAGAAAAATAGATCGTTTAGATTGTAAAGATTGTAAGGTCATTCCAAGTGAAAGTTTAAGTACCCAATATCAATTATTAGTTTTATATTTTAAGATGACAGATTATAAGAGAAAAAATAAATCAAATTATTATCCTAAGATTAGATGGGGATACTTAAAGAACACAAATAAAAATATTTTTAAGATCAAGCTACAAGAGCATAGAATTTGGGGTGTTCATAAAGAAGCTAATATTATGTGAGAAAAAATAGCAAGTGAAATTAAGCAAGTTGTTAAAAATGTGCTTGGAGAATCAAAAGGAAAAGCTTCTTTTAATAAAAAAAGTTGGTGGTGGAGCCAGAGTGTGCAGAAAAAGATAAGAAATAAAAAAAATTATTATAAAATTTGGTTTAGATGTAAAAATTTGGAGAAATGGGAAAGATATAAAGTGGCCTGTAGAGATTCTAAGAAAGCAATATATGATACAAAAAAATTAGCTTTCAGTGATTTATATAATAGATTAGATACCAAAGAAGGTGAAAGATGTATGTATAAGTTAGCCAACCAAAGAGACAGGAGAAGTAAAGACCTAGTTCAAGTGAGGTGTATTAAGGATGAAGATAATAAAGTACTTTTCTTAGAAAAGGGTATTGAAAATGGGTGGATGAGAAATTTTGATAAACTTTTCAATGAAGAATTTGAATGTACGATTGATTTTAGCAACCTTAATACCCTAAACAAAAATAGATAATTTTATTTTTATCGTCGTATTAGTAAATTTGAAGTTAGAGAAGCTTTAAAGAAAATGAAATGTGGAAAAGCAGTAGGACCTGATGATATTCCAATAGAAGTGTGAAAAATGTTTAAGAGATTAAGGAATTTCTTGGCTTACAAATCTTTTTAATGTTATTTTAAAGACTAAAAAGATGCCAGACTAGTGGAGAAAGAGTTTGTTGGTTCCTATATTTAAGAATAAAGGTGATGCACAAGAGTGTACAAATTATAGAGGAATTAAGTTAATGTGACATACTTTAAAATTATGGGAGAGAGTAATTGAGCATAGGTTACAATATGATACAAAAGTTTCTCACAATCAGTTTGGTTTCTGCTAGGTAGATCTACTATGGATGCTATACATTTGTTAAGAGATTTGATGGAGAAGTATAAAGAAAGTAAGGAGGATTTACATATAATATTTATTGATTTAGAGAAAGCCTATGATAAAGTTTCAAGAGATGTTCTTTGGAGAGTTCTAGAACAGAAAGGAGTTAATATTGGTTATATTCAAGTCATTAAAGATATGTATACAAGAGTTGTTACTTGTTTCCAAACACAAGGAGGATTGATAAAATATTTTCCCATTTTAATTGGATTACATCAAGGATCGACTTTAAGCCCTTATCTTTTTGCTTTAGTTATGGATGTCCTTACTAGGTATTTATAGGAAGATGTACCTTGGTGTATGCTTTTTGGTGATACACTCTTCTTGTTGATAAGACTAGAGAGGGAGTCCATAGAAACTTGAATTATGGAGGTCAACATTAGAGTCTAAAGGTTTTCATTTAACTAGATCTAAAACTGAATATATGGAGTGTAATTTTAGTTGTAGAAGTTCTAGTGGTAGTGTGACATTAGGTGAACAAGTCATTAATAAGAATGATTTAAGATATTTGGGCTCTATTGTTCAAAAATGATGGTGAAATAGATGGAGATGTTATTAGAGAATTCAAGTTGGATGGTTGCAAGTGGAGGAATGCATCGCCTATTGTGTGATAGAAAAGTTTCACTTAAACTTAAGAGAAAATTTTATAAGATGGTGGTAAGACCGCAATGACTTATGGTGCAGAATGTTGGCCAATAAAAGAGAAGCATAAGACTAAGTTAAGTGTTACAGAGATGAGTGGCTTTACTCTTAGAGATAAAATGCGAAATGAGTATGTTCGGGAAAAAGTTGGAATAGCTCTTGTGGTAGATAAGATTAGAGAGAGTCGCCTTAGATGGTTTGGCCACATAAAGCATCCGGTTAATCCTGCTAGAAGTGTAGATGCATTAGATTTGCCTTATGTTAAGAAAGGTAAAGGTAAACTTACAATGACTTGGTTAAGATGTATAAAAAATGACCTTATTATACTTGAATTAAATGAGAATTTGATGCATAATAGGACACAATGGAGACGAAGGATTCATATAGTCGACCCCACTTAGTGGGATAAAAGCTTATTGTTGTTGTTGTTGTTATTGTTGTTGTTGTTGTTGTTGTTGTTGTGGTCAAGTCTTATTTTGCAAGATGGTTAGGTTGTTATCATTTAAAAAGAAATTAAAGTCCTTAAACCTACCCCCTAAGAGACTAGAGCATGAGTGGTATGAATAATGACTTAGTATAATGCAAATTTTATCAAATTTTATTTGATTTTGGACTTTTTATTTTGACACTGGCCATAGGATTTTATATGTCTAAATGCATGATGAAATAGGATTATTAGCTAAATCAGAGAGAAAGAGGTATTTTTCACCATAAGGGAGACCCTCAAAGGTCAAGTCTTCCCTTATTGTGTAAGGATGGAAACCCTCTCTTAGCAAGAATGAAATAAGATGATGTGCATGATATTAAACATACAATATTCAGGTAAGAGATTGTTAAATCTTTTAATTATTTTGATTTAATACATAGGCTTTAAGTGAGGTTATGAGTTATTTTAGAAAATTTAGTTATGAGTTGTAATTAGGGTAAACAGTTTATTTTTTTCTAAGAGCCTAAGTGAATCCAGGCCACACATTAAATAATCATATATAAAAAAACTAGAAAATACATGTCATTTCTATTACACAATTGTAAACAAAACATCAATCAATTTATAAACTCAACGTGAAAGAATAACAGGCTGGTGTGATCGGGTACCGTCGTACAGGCCGAAAAGAGAATGGGTAGCTGAGCTCTACCCTTATACATCCTGGAATATAAAAGAATAATTACAATTACAAATGAATAAATGTTACGGGTGGGGGGTCTTCATGTCTTCATATCTTCATATCTCCATGTCTTTACTCCATTTCTTTATTTGGATTTTCTTGCTTCAAAGGCATCACGGGGCCTCCCAAAATAAAGCCTTCTAGCCTAAGCTCATCCTAATCTCTCATAACAGTAATCCTAATTCCAAATGCAAGATTACATCAAAAATATGAAAAGTAAATCTAATTACACCTGTAAAATAATTGTTAGCTAAACACATCATACAACTCAAGCAGTTATATGTATAATTTAAACTTAACACTCCTCACATGAGTAACCAAGTCTACCTGTCCTAATATTGGTCATGCCTAAGGGTTAAGTAACCTACAGAAGAGAGCATTTATATTTATTTTAAGCGACCCTTAAGCATAATCTCCTGCATAAAATATGATTAGGTTAATCACGGCCTATCATCGAGTCTACGAAGCATGCACCCTAACATCCAGTCTACAATAATACATCACAAAACAAAGCATACATCAAACCATGCATTAGCCTAACATAAAGCTAGAAGTGGTGACTTAATTCTAATGTGTGTGTTCAGGCTCGTATGGTATGTCCTAACTAGACTTTAGAGTTAAGAATTTCTAAGTATGAAGATATTTAATTATGCAGGGTTGATTTCTCTTCAAGTGATTTAGTTGATTTTGAGAATTTTACTTAGTGTTTTCTTTTGTTTCCTTTAGCTTACACTTAACAACTAAGTGTTATAAAAAGAATAAAGTAGATAATCACTCTCTTTCATCCCTACCTTAAGCCACATCTAAAGTAAATTAATTAAACAATCCCTTTAATGAATGGCTTATTATATATTTTAATTAATCCTAGATTTAGGTTCACTTTAAATAATATCATTCAATAAGAAAGATATCTTAAGATTATTTGGAATTAATTACTATCACATAACACATGTTTATTCATTTCTTTCCATCATATATATGGCATGCATATGATTAAGTCCTAAACATACCTATACATGCAATTTATATCTTAACACACTTAAATGATGAATGTAAGTAAATGTACTTGGAATTGATGTTTCATTTAGTTGAATCACTTTTATCATATTAATTTAAAGCTCTATCTAAATTCATATACAAAAGCATAAGAAAAGAACTCTAAATCATATGACTAATCAACCCATCCACTTGAACAAAAATATAAATGCAAATCTTTTTAATAGAAAAAAAAAGAGTTTTCATTTATTAGCTAAATACACATTCAAATATATAAAAGTTTTAAGCAAGTATGGCGCCATTATTCTACACCAAGGGAGTGAGATAGGAACCTCCTTGGGGCTACTTAAAGCCATGCATCCCCCAAAATATACAGACTAATATATCCACTACTCTTAAATACATATGGATATATAAACAACTATAAGAATGAAAATCAAGGAAAACTAGAATTTAATTGAATTGATTTATTTATGTAAATGAATTAAAGCTTTATTTAAATCCTAATGTTAAGATGCATTAGAATGAAATCAAATGAGTATGTCGCCATTGTTCACACGGGAGGTGAGGTTGGAACCTCCTTGGGGCTACTTAAAGTCGCATCCCCTAATGTCCACTAATATACCCATTAACATTCAAACTTATGCAAGTCAACATATGAATGTAAGAAAGATACTTCACTTCATAAACTAAGCTTATATTAGTATGCATCTCCTATGTATGTGTAACTAAAGTCACAATATACATATTATTCTTCATTAATAAGCTTTATAAAATACATTTGAGATTTAATAGTGATAATAACCACATATATTTTTAATTAAGTCAACACATATAAATTGACGTAAAGGAAATCATTTTCATTTGATTAATTTGAAAGAAATGAATGCATGAATACAAGTGGCAGACAACATTTTAACATGATTGGAAAGAAATAAAGAAACACAAGCATGTAATTTCATTTAATCCAACTAAGTCTTGAGGACAATCATATTAAATAAACTCATTTAAAATAAACCAAAGTTTCTTAAAGCCATTTTTCATCTTTATATTTGACTTGATCTAAGAAATGTGAGAGAGGTTTGCTAATCCTAATCCCATTCCCCATATGTGTGAGTTAATTTGATTTAATGAAAAATAATTAAGTTGATTTTATAACTTAATTATGTTGAGGTATGAATTAAATCAATTAATTAAACCCTTACCTATATCACCTTAAGCTAATTAACTAAATAATGATGAGACAACATGAGATGCAACCATATGAAAAGTAAATTAGCAACACTCCTAAGAAATAAAAGGGGTCTAATACAATTGGCTCATAATTAATAGTTAATTAAGCTTAAGGGACTCACTTAATTACTTTTATGATTTTCTCATACATGTGAGCTAACCATAATTTTATTAGCTCTCTCTTTAGGTTATTGAACACCCAAAGAGCTACCCAAGAGTTAATTAAGGAAGGTAAGTTTAATCAAGTTCATTAATTATCTAATTAAATCCTAATTATCCTTAATCAACAATATGAAATGGACTTAGGGAAAGAGACAAAGAAAGAAGCCTAGTCTCAATCCCTAAATCTTTTCAATTAGTTAATTAAAGTTCAAATATAATTTAGGTTTTAATTGATTTGATTAATTAATTAATTAATTTTAAAGAGGGAATGAAGAAGACTTAAGGAAAAGATTGGAAGAGGGGTCCCAACCCATTTCCCTAAGTTTCTCCACTATTAATAGAGGCTAATGAACTCAATTGATAGATCAATTTACTGTTCATTTGATTAATTATCACTAATTAAGCTAAGAGAGTAATTTAAGTTTAATCAATCAATTTTTCTAATTAACTATCCAATAAATTCCAAGAAAAATAGAGCAGGCAGAGGTCATCCTTCTAAATATCTTTGGAAAGTCTGAAATTAATTAAATAATTAATTAGAGACTAATTAGGCAAATTAAATTTTTAATTAAACCTTAAGTAAGCAAAAATTACTGTTCATAATTAATTAATAATAATTTTCTTGGATTCTGTCTAGGATTAATTAATAATAATTTTCTCCTCTGAAATACCTTTAAAATGAGCCATCATTTATATTTTTTGGATTTTGTCTAGGATTAATTATGATTTTAGGAAGTTTCAGCCTTAAAAATTAATTAAAATAGCCTTAATTAACCCTTAATCTCGTCGGTGCCGCGTGGCTATTGACACGGTGCATGCTTTAGATGTAGCGTGATGAGATAGGCTATTTAAGTTATCAAATTAGAAAGCTAACTCAGATTACAGTGGATGCGCTTTCCTGTGGACCATCCGATCTAACATGATCGATCGATCTGTAAGGAGGAAATAGAGATCTAACATGATCGATCGATTGTTGCTTCGATCAAGGTAACGATGGCCGTGATCCTCTTCGTGAATGGTGAAACACAGATACCATTCATCTTTCTCCATTCGATCCGAGCTCACCAGAGCTCAGATTGGGATCAAATTGATCCCACACCATCAGGAGAAGAAGAAAACAAATCCAACAGTCAAAAATGCATGACATACAAATTTCTTTTGAAAAGGACCAACCACTTTTTCCTAAATCAACAATTTTGAGGAATTATCTCACTGGAGTTGATGGCCATGATCCAGAGAAGCTAGTTGAGGCTAAAGCTTGGACCTCAATTTAAAGTGAGCAGCTCGGATGACCAATCCATGCACATAGGAGCTTCAACTTCGATTTAACTTGGACCTCCGGTAGCTTGGAAGCTTGGGAAATGACTTGGTATTGCTTGACGAGGTGTAGTGATGGTTTGTACAAGGTTGATTGAGGTTTTATGGAGGATTGAGCAAATGGGACTTTGAATTGGCCTCCCCTATTTTTGCTGCGCACGGGAGAAAGAAATGTGAACTCTAAAGCTTTAGAACGGTTTATGAAACTCTTTGTGATTTCAAAATCACTCAAGGGGCTCTCCTAATGCAAATTGGTCATGTTCATCGCTCGAATTGAGAGAGTATACCCCGAAATCGAGTGTGATGGATGGATGGGATCCATCCCTAAATTTTTGCTGATTCACTGTCATTGAGGCATCGAAGGGGTCGTTGTCACTCCACGTGGCTCGCCAAGAGTGTAGGAAGCTATGGCAGGGAACTCAATGCAAGATATGGGAGGATTGAGTTGGGTTGGTCTTTTGGGTGCTCGGGTATGAAGGGAGGTGACTTGGTTCACCTCCCTTTGTTCCATGGCCGATCCTAGTGGTTCTAGGGTAGGATAGGGAGGCTAGGCATACCCCATTTGGCAATGGGATGGCTGCCATGGTGATGGAAGAGTGGACCTTGCCTCTTATGGAAAGAATCCAATGCAAATGAGCTTGTCTAATGATTAATTAACTTAGGTTGGGTCCCACTTAGATTAGGGCTAGTTTGGGAATGATCTAGGGCTGATTTGAGTCAGGTTTGGCTAGCTCCTAGGATCACATGGGTTGGTTTGAGGTGGTTTGGCTTCATATGGTCAAATGGGTTCAAATGGGTTAAGTTGGGTTGGGTTGACCAATTGGTCAAATTGGGTCAAACCAAGGCTTGGGTTAGGTTCAAATGATATTTTGAAGAGTTTTGGTTCAAGTGGTTTTAATTAATTTGGCTTAGGTTTGATTTTGGCTCATTTAGATTCAAATAGGTCAAATGGGCTAAGTTAACTAATTTGACCAATTTGACCAAATTAGGTTGGGTTAGGTGTCGGAACATGTTCAATTGGTTAATTAAAAATAATTGTATCCTTTGGTTTGATTTGATTAGGGTTTAATTTGGATTTTGGCCAATTTGACCTTTAGGTCAATTTGGGCTAGGTTGGGTCAAGTTGACCACTTGGTCAAATTGGGCTCAATTATGGCTTTAGTCAATTTTAATAAATGATTTGGAATGAACTTGAGTCATTGGTTGCAATCAATTTGGATCAAATCATGATTTGACCCATTTTAGCTTTTTAGGCCAATTTAGGTCAACTTATGTCAAATGGCCAATTGGACTTGGTTTGGCTCAATTGAGAGTTTGGTCATGTTTAATCATTGATTATGAATTAGTTTGAGTCAATGATTTTAATTAATTTGGTATATAGTGAGTTTTGGCTAGTTTGTGTTTCATTTGGGCTAAAGGTTGACTTAGTCAAAGGACTAAGTTGACTTGGTTTGACCCAATTCAAGGTAGTTGATCACCCTAGGATGATTTTTGATCATGATATGAGGTTTGGATGGGCTTATTTCAATCTAATTTGGGTTGGATTAGCACTTGGCTCAAAAAGGGTCTTTAGGTCACTTTGGGTCAAGTGGACCTAAATGGGTCAATTGGTTTGTTTTAGCTTGATTCAAGTTTAGTTGAACTCACATATGAGCCTAGGATTGAAATATAAATCTAATTGCAATTGGTTTGGAATCAAATGGATTTTGGTTCATATGATAATTTTAAGTCAAAAGGGGTCAACATGGGCATGACTTGAGTTGACTTGGATTTGGTTTGATAATTGTAGTTTATGTTTATATTTGGGTAAGTGATTAAAGGAAAGATTGATCCATAAAAAAAAACCATGGGTTTTGGATTGATTTGGGTATCATTTAGCCAAGTTCAAGAAATTAGCTAAAATACTAAAATTAAAATTTTGATTTGATTTGGGTTTGATTTTGGCTATTTGGATTTATATTTCATTTATATTTGTGAATATAAATGAAGATATAAATGATTCATGAGAAAATCATTTGAGTTTGGAGTGATTTGGAAGCAAATTTAGCCAAGCTTATGGATGTAGGTCAAAGAGGCTTAAGTAGGAAATTGATTTAGTTTGATTTATTTTTGGTTATTGAAGGGTGGATTTCATCTATATTTGTGAATATAAATAAATGAATGATTGATTTTTAAAGAAATCAATTGAGTTTGAGTTAATTTGGGTTGAGATTTGATTTAGCTTATGGAGGTAAGTCCATATGGCTTAAGAAAATTCTTGATTTGGTTTGATTTAGTTTGATTTGATTTGAATGGCTTGAATTTAGATTTCATTTATATTTGTGAATATAAATGACGGGAATGATTAATTTTTAAAAAAATCAATCAAGTTTGATTTGGTTTAAAAGGGATTTTGGCTAAGCATATGAGGGTGGTTCTTATGGCTTAGAAAGAGATTTTGGAATTTTAATTTGATTTTGGGTTCTAATCATTCGATTTGGAATTTGGGTTGGAGTTTGATTTGAGATTGAATTGGTATTTGAGAAAATCAATTCGTTTGTGGATGATTTGAATTTAGTTAAGGCTAAGTCCATAAGATAAAATCAAAGGGCTTAGGAAGGGTTTTGGAATTTGAATTTGATCATGGGTTTCAATCATTTGATTTGGAAGTTTGGTTTGAAGAAGGAAGCATTGATTGGGTTTAACGCTATAGGTTAGGAAAATTTTCCTAAATCTCTAAGGCATGACCTTTTCCCATGGCTAATCCTTTCTAAGTCTCTAGGCTTAGGTTAAGTGTTCACCTAATCACTAGAAGTGTCTTAAGATTAAGGAGCTCTTAGTGTCTATAAGAGTCCTAGATCTATGATGAGAAATTTAACAGCTCACTCCAAAAGTAAGGTCAACAAAAGGCACTCAATAGGTGTGGTGTAACTGACTAGGCACACCGCACGTATTGATGTTGATAAAGATGATCAACAACATCCAAAGGATTGCAACCACTAATAGAAATTTATACTCCTAAACTCGAGATGTAGAGGAATCAAGATCTTAGTGCAATGCAACTCGACTCATGCCAAGGGCATAAGAGAGGAAGGAAGGATCCACTGAGCGATCAAGTATGTGAACCTTCCATTATGGAAGCAGGTTCAGGTTATCCATAGAGGATAAAAGTTGAGTTAGTTTGATATGATTTGGGGAGAAAATATCTGCTAGGGATTAAGATTTATAACCCACCGGGGATGAGAGCATGAACCTTCCACTAGAGAAGCAGGTTCAAATTATCCACTAGGGATAGAGGTTTGATTTGCTCTGAGAACTGATGATGGGAATCCATGGGATGAGAATTTCATTTGATTACTTATGATTTGGGGCTCCATTGGGGAGAGGATGTTATTTGGTTTTGAAGACACGTCTGCTTGAGATATAAACTCGGATCCGTTGAGGATAAGATGAATTCAAAATATGGGTTTCTTTGGTTTATGTATCTACTAGGAATAGAAGTGGATGGATTTAATCTAGATTCCACTAGGGAATGATGGTGATTTTAACAAGATGGACCTTGTTAGTGTGTGATGGATCCACTAAGAAGGGGCTAATAATAGCCTAGGTCTATCTAAGATTTATAAATCCAAAGGGATAGTCTACCAGCCATCAGGTAGAGCTAACCAACCTAAGGGGTGCCTTTCAGTGTGCAATGGTCAACTTAGGAAGAAAGCTTGTAGACTTACATCATCCTAAACAAGGAACCACTGGGGTGATCGATTGCTAGCACAACAAATTGAACCCTACCTAAGGCGACTACTGAGCGAATGCTGCTATGGACTCATATCGACTCAAAGATAGTCAGAATTAATTTCATTTTAAGATGGACCATGCCGATGTGCAATGGATTCACTAAGAAGGGGCTACAAGCCTAATGGTGGGTCTCCATCAACATGGCGATAACCAACCAACCTAAAGTGCCCATTGGTTTGTGACGATCAGTCTGAGAAGAAGGCTTGTAGACTTACATCTTCACAGACAAAAATGATCATTGAGATAGTCTGTCATCGGTGAGACAAATGATATCTGACCTAGGGCGACTACCAAGTGGGGAGTCCCATGTAAGGACTAGACCCAAACTTAAAGTAGTCAGGAAGAAAGGAGCCACTGGGGGACTTATCCTAAGCCTCAAATATACTCGACCCAGTCAGTGCATAATGGATAGTTTAAGAAGAAAGCGTGTAAGCTTACATCCTCTTAAATAAATTCAACATATGGTAGCTTACCGGATGCGCAATAAGGCCTACTAAACTAACAAGGTGCTCATCGATTCACAATGGTCAAGTTAGAAAGAAAGCTTGTAGAATTACATCCTCCATATAAGTAACCACTGGGCTGACACACTAGCAAGGTAGCATGTTAGCCCGACCTAGAGTATCTAATGATTGAATACCATAGGAGGGTTTATCCCACATCAAAATAGCCTGAGACAAAACATGTGTTTATTTTGTATGTGGTTGTGTGTAGTTTGTGTTGGTGTTGTGTTGCTAAAGGATAGGACACCGCTTGGGTTCCTTACACCTACCCTAAACACATCGTGGAAGATTTGCAAGCAAAGATATTTCTTAACCAATATGAAGACATGGAATTTGAGATGAAAGAAATTTCATTGATAATTATTTTCAAACAAGATTTATGGATAATATTTATTTAGGTTGATCCAGTTAATTGGAACCATTGGGTGCTCTCCCTTACAATTTATGAGCTGATAAGATCCTCCTTGGTAGGCCTTTTCTATGGCGAAAGGGCCTTCCCAAGTGGATTCAAACTTGCCTCCCATCTTTTGTCGAACAACAATTAGTCTTATTAGAACTAAAATAAGCTCTCTTACTTGAAAGCTCTAGGACGGACCAACTTGTTATGAACTTGAATCATTTTAGCTTTATATAACTCGAGGTTCTGGCATGCCCGGAGGTGTCCTCCTCCGAACCTTCGAGCTCTTGTAACCGCAACTTGGCATTCTGCTCCATTGTGATTTTACTACCCACAGCTATTATTAACGATGGGAGTTAGACTTCTAATGGTAGAACTACTTCAAACCCATATACTAAAGAAGAATGAGATAGATTGAGTTGGAGTCGTGTATATGGTGCGGTAAGCCTACAAGGCTTCAACTAGCTACTCATGCCACTGTCACTTATTATCATCGAGTGTCTTCTTTAATATCTGGATGAGAGTTTTTTTGAAGGCTTCAACTAAGCTATTTGCCCTTGGGTAATAGATAGTAGAATATCTCCAATCTATGTTGTGTCTCCAGGCAAAGCTATTGATTTTAGTGCTCTTGAATGCAGTACCATTATCGAATATAATTCGTTGAGGCACCCCAAATCTATATACAATATGATTCCTAAAAACTAGAGCACATGTTGAGCTGTGACCTCTCTTTGTGGGATGACCTCCACCCACTTGGAAAAGTAATCAGTGGCAGCTAGAATGAACTGATGGCCCTTGCAAAAAGGAGGATCAATTAGACCCACTATGTCGATACCCCAACACGCAAATGGTAATGATGCCAATGTAGGGTGTAGAATGTTGGGGTGTTGGTGTAAGACCATGTCGTGTACTAAACACTGGTGGCATCTCCTAGCTATATCCATGCAGTTTGTGATCATTAAGGGTCAGTAGTATCCTAGTCTCTTGATCTTGGCTTTCATCTTTAGATCGGATTGATGCACTTTGCACAAACTTGAGCGTACCTCTATCACAATCTTATGGGCTTCGTGTTTGTCCAAATAACGTAATCATATTTGATTGAAATTCCTTTGGTATAAGATGCCAATCATAAGAATGTGTGAGAGGGATCTCTACTTCACCTGATGGGCTAATGACTTCTCTTAAGATAGTTTGCCTATATTTAGATAATTCATGAATGGTTTCCTCCAATATAACTCATCGTCCTTTTTTGCAACAATAACCTCCCTTTAAGAGAGAGTCTCTTGATGAGTTCAACGTCAATAAGGGATAAGACTTGCCTATTTTGGACCCTTATTGGTATGGACCCCTTACGGACATGCCAACTCTTTGGCAAGCTTGGCCAATGCATCTACTATTGCATTTTCTCCTCGAGGAATCTTGTAGATGGTAACCTCTAGGATTTGGTCCAACAACTCCATGGTATACTTGTGGTAATAATAGAGCATAGGCTTTAGGACTTTGTAAGACCCAACAATTTGGTTGGTAACTAATTGAGAATCCTTGAACATGTTGATGCTCTAGACGCATAGTGTAATGGCTAACTTCAGACCGATAATTAGAACCTCATATTCGGCTTCATTATTGGTGCATGGGTTGGACAGATGATATGAGAATCTCATCATATCGATCTGGAGTTAGGAGAACTATTCCTACCCCTGCCTCTCCTGGAAGAGTGGATCGTGGTTCATCTCCTTTTTTAAAGGAAGCCACACCATCAAAATATATCTCCCAAAGGTGACTGCCAGTGTCCCCTAAGTTCATGATTTGTTCATTGGAGAGGTCATCACTAAGCAAGAAATTAGCAAGAAGTGGGTGTGTTGCTAAGAAGTCTGTTAGTGCTTATCCTTTCACTACACGAAGGAGTACGAAAGTGATGTGAAACTATGACAAAATCATGGACCAACATGTCAACCGTCCCGATAACATCTGTCGTGTCATGAGATATTATAGTGGATTGATCCTTGAGATCAGATTCACCTTATTAGAAAGCATATAATGCCATAGCTTTTAGGATGTAAAGATTAAAGCTAGGCAGTGTTTTTCAATAGGTGGATAGTTTTCCTCAATAGGGATTAGACGATGATTGAGATAGTAGAGTGCATTCTCTTTCCCTTTATCATTGGTTTGGGCCAACAAAGTGACAAGGGAGTCATCTAATGCAATAGTATATAGTATCAATGGCTTGCCTAGGATAGGGGCTACTAGAACTGGCGGCATCATCAGGTAGTGCTTGATATCTTCGAAAGCATATTGGCACTTGTCATCCCACTTGAACTTGGCATCCTTTTTGACAAGTGCTAAGAATGGTCAGCACCTTCTTGATAGGTAGGAAATGAAGTGTCTTAGATACACCAACCGCCCTTGAAATGATCTAAGTTGAGTTAGACTTTTAGGGATAGCCTTGATCTTCTCTGGATTGATTTCTATTCCACGGTGTCAAACAATAAACCCAAAGAATTTTCCTGAAGCTACTCTGAATGCACACTTCAAGGGATTCATTTCAAGGTTGTATTGTATCTTAATCATTCGAAAACTACTCTCAAGTCAAATAGATGGTCTTCCTTTTCTTTACTTTTGACTACAAGATCATCAACGTAACATTCAACCTGATGATGAATAAGTTCATTGAAGATCTGAGTCATGGCTCGCTGGTAGGTAGCACCAGCATTTTTAAGGCCAAAAGGCATGACCTTATAACAATAGATTCCAATCGGGGTTCAAAAAGCAATATTTTTCTCATCTTCGGGGGTCATCTTAATTTGGTTGTAACTAGATGACCCATCCATGAAAGAGAATACTGTATGAGATGAGGTAATGTCCACCATCAGTTCAGGAATTGGTAGTGGAAATTTATCTTTAGGACATGCCTTATTTAGATCCCTAAAATCAACACATATGCAAATTTAGCCATTCTTTTTCTTAACTAGAATGACACTGGCCAACTAGGTAGGATATTTTTCTTCCCTGATAAAATTAGTATCGATCAATTTCTTATTTTTAGAAATGGCTTGTTGCTCAATGTCTAATCGTATACATCTAGAAGCTTGCTTGATAGGGTTAGGATTAGGATCTATTACAAGTTTGTGAACTGTTACGTCAGGAGATAAATCGGGCATTTCTTCATAACTCCATGAAGTAGTCCTTAAACTCAGTCAATAGCCTAACTAAATCATTGGTTTCTTCATTCAATAAGGAACTGATGTATGTCGGGTGTGGATCTTCTTTTGTTCCTAAGTTGATTTCTTTGAGTTTGTCAATGCTTGATCTGATCTCTTCTTCAAACTCTGGCGGTGCATCTTTGACTTCAAACTCTTTTGGATCATCTGAAGTTTCTAAGCACACCTCCTCATATGAGTTATAATGATTAGAAAAGAACATGTCAAACTCCAAATGATTGGTGATGACTAGGCAATGGTTGTCATCGTCAACTGGACTCACTATGCCAAATCCTAGTTATGGTCTTGATTGAGAGTATCTGCTTTAGTTGTCTCATAACCTTTCAAAGTAATCTAACCTGTGTTTAGACCAAGTATGTGGGATTAATCCATTCTTTGCCAAATTAAGAACACAAGGTGAATACCAATCAGAAGGAAATTGTATTAGATCTTTATATGAATCATTTTTAAGTTCTACATCAGCTTCCTAACTTGAGGATGATGCTCCCAACAAGATCCTCTTTGGCTTGACATTTGTAGATAACTTGGGGGCCTTCTTAACTACCAAACCCTCAACTTTTTAAGAGGAAAGTGGTATTAGAGATAAGGTTTCAAACTGTTGCCTGACTATTCTACATAATACTAACTCGGATACATTCATGCTTTACTTGGAGGCTTGCTCTTCATCTTTATCTAGCTGGCCACCGGGGTCTAGTCATCCTACCCATGTGTTCATATGGAGGAACGAACTATGGGTGGAATCTAACTTTAGGCTCTACTCCTTCCTCAGTGTCTGATTCCCACTCACTTGTATTTTTATTTTCTTTTTCTTATTCATTTTCCTTTTCTTTTTCTTTTTCTTTTATTTTTGAACTTTGAACAAGTTGGCGTGAATAGATTTTCTAATTTTTAGGAAGATAGTCAGTCGCACCCTCTTATATCTTGACCTCTCTAATTGAAAATAGTTTTAAGTCTCCTTTGACACAGTATTCGATTCCACCCCTCAAAATTTGATGCACTGATGTAAAGAGGATGGAACCATGTTGTTCTCATGTTTCCAAGCCTATCGAGCAAAGCAGTGAAAGATGTATCTGAATCAATTATGTAAAACTCGGCTTCTATCTTTCAGTCATCTATCTACAATGGCAATAGTATGGAACTTAAAGTCCTCTCTTCTTGCTCATTAAATCCTCTCAACATCATCCGATCTCCTCGGAGTTTAGAGATGTCAATCCTCAGGTAGGAAAGGGTCTTTAGACTCATAATATTCACTGATGCACCTGGATCAACTAATACCCTGGAGAGTCTGAATCTACCCATATCCACTGTGATGTAAAGGGGACAGTTGTGTTCGATTGTCCCCAAAAGAAGGTCTTCATCGGTGAATGTAACTCCACGGTCTTCTCCTGAATAACATGCCTCCTCTCCAATAGCGATCAGCTGAGCTAAGCATATTTCCAGATTAAGAAGGGTCTTGATCAATGACCTCATCTCTTTGGATAGGACAAGGGCATCATATATGCTTAGTTTAGCTGGCAACATTCTCAAGTGAGCGAGGACATTATAGTCAACTTTGGGCTGGTCCTCCATAAGCATATCCATAGGTAGAGCATCCTGTGGAGGGGCTACTTAATCGCTTAAACCAATGATTTGCTTACCCTTATCCTGAGGTGCTACCCTAGGAGGAAGAACTTTGCCACTACGGAGGTTGACTTCAGTGACTTCACAAGATGGTTTAGTGGAAAGTTCTACCTGCTCATCAAGTTTACCTATAGCTTCTTCTATAGGATCATCAAAGTCAGATGACTCCAAATCAATCTCAATTGGTGAACCCGAGTGATTCAAGAATGGATAATCAATTTCTAAATCAGAAGATGAATGATCAGAACTAGAGTTATTATTATTTATACTCGGAGAGCTTTCTATAGCAATAAACTTAAGAAGATCATCAGAGATGACACAAATTTAAGTGGAATCATCTTTCTTCATTGATTTCTTAGATTTGGATGAAGGTATAAAGTAGAAATCAAGTAAAGTAAGCAGAGTAAAGGATTTGGCACCTCCAGAGATATAATATGGATGTTATAAGAAGAGCTGACTAGAGGAACTATAGCTACAACTATGGAAAGAATGCTGCTGTGGTCGGTGGTTGAGCTATTGTACTATCTCAAGAAAGTTGAGGCTACCACTGCTACTGCTGGGCTCCTACCTCCCTTGAGTTGTCCTTAGCAAATTGCAAACCTTCCTTGGAGTTGGAGGTTTGAGTTTCCTTAGGCACCTGCAAGGGTAATTTCCTGATCTTAGAAATAATTTTCATGGAGGTTCAGGATAGGGAGATATCCCAACCTTCCTTTATCTTAAGGGGATCACATGTATCCCCAAGGATTATTCTATCAAAACTAGAAGGTTATTCTAATAGGTATTCCTTAGGGATGATGATGACACCCGACTAGTAGCTACGCTCAAGCCAGTCCTTAAATGTAATGCAATCTTCTAAGATATGGCCTAACATACAGTCATAAGGGCAATAGTTTGGATCATGACTCTTTCCCACGTCCTCCAACCTCTTAGGTTCTGGTAGCTAGAAATCAAGCTTCTTTAAGAGATTCTTAAAGATCTTCCTAACTATCTCTCTCTTAAATGAATAAGGCTTATTTAATCTATCAGTTAGACTAGGTAAGTAATAGCTACTAGGTGGCAGGTAGGAATATTGCTATTGAGGATGCTAATAAGTAGACGATGGTGGTGGCTGCTATGAAAATTAAGGTGGCCGGTAGAGGTGGTGGTAGAGGAGGTGGCAGAGGAGGCTGCTGACCTTGAGGCCTATCTGACTGAACCCTAGCTAGCTGCTTCCCCTTATCAACTGTTGTGACTACATTTGATTTCTTCTCAAATGTCTTCTGAGGTTTAGGATTGGTTGACTAGTCCTAGAAAGGCAACTGTTTGGCTTCCTCTTGTAGACTACCTGCCTTGTCGATTAGCTTCTCAAAGGTTTTGATTATAAACCCCTTAAGCATGAAAGCAACGGGGCCATGGATGTTCTTTAGGAGAATCTTTATGGCATGTTGTTCAGATAACTATGGTTCACATTTCATAGTCAGGTTTCGGTACCTGAGAATATAATCAATAAGGGACTCATTGGGACTTTGCTTTGCTACAACGAGGTCGCCTACAGTAACCCTTTGCTGAGCTCCAGCAAATCTCTTGATGAAGAGGTGCTCAAACTCTACAAATGTCTTTACCGAACCATTGATTTAGCATACCAATCAAACACAACACCCACTAAACTGCTAACAAATAATCTGAAAAAAAGGGCGTTGCTACCTCCATCACTGCAGTAGGAGGCCCTAAAATGTGCAATATGTTGGCGAGGGTTCCCACTGCCATCAAAGATTTTGAAAGAAGGAGGCATGAAATCCTTAGGATATTTGGTTGAATCAAATTCCTCCAGGTAGGGTCTACCCTTTGGAACAGATGAGCCACCTCGGGCTTACGCCAGCGCTTACCTCACCTATTATTTCACCATGTGTTTGATATCTTTCTCATGCATGGAGCTATTATCCACAACCTTCTTATGCAAGCTACCACTATCTTCCTCTACAGGAATGCATCTAGAATGATTTGAGGTATGTGCCAACTTTGCTCTATCGGCTATTATAGGAAAAGGCTATAAAACTAGGGCTGAGATCTGCAATGCTAAAACTACTTCCATCAACTCCTCGACTTTCTTCTCCATCTTGTCAATGTGATCATCTCTCTATCTAAGCTAGTGGAGGAGGTGCTAAGTTGAATGGACAATGTCATCCTCTTCAACTATAATACCTCCTGACTCTACTGGTCCTATGGAGGGCGCTTCTAGTATCGACCATGTGGACTTCGGTCGAGTCCTCCAACAAATCATCACCATCGGGGCTAAAACTGACCTTTCCCTCCTTATAATCAGATTGATCACTTCTTAGGATTTCTCTCTTCTCCGTAAAATACTGTGCTAGAATGTCATCCAAGGAATGATCTAACTGTGTATGTACGAACACTCGCAGCTTACCGATAGTAGGGTTATGCTCATTAACAGAAATGCATCTGACACTGCCTGCCACTGGAGTGCTATCTCAGGGAGGACTATGCTCGCTAGAAGATACATGCTCATGACTGACTACCAGTGGAGTGATATCTCTAAGAGGATCTACTATCATGGGAACTGCAGAACTGTCATCCTCCCCCTCAGCTACTGCTGCTACTACCAATAGTGGTGGAGGTGGTGGAATGACTATGACGCTCTTGGGTCGCTATTCCTTCTTTGCCACTGTTTAAGTGAAAGGTCAAGAAGGAGAGCTTGACCTCACCTCAATGAGTGGAATAGATGGAATGGGACCCTGAGGCCATAATCGAATCACCAATGGGGCTTTCTTCTCCCTCAATGCTTCCTTATGTGTCTTAGGCTGTGGAGGATGAACATGCACCAGCAAAGGTGATGAGAAAAGTGCGTGGTGGAGACGGCTATCGCCGCCAGAGCTCTCCTCCTGTGATTGACTATGCCTGTGAGTACTATAATGTCGGTATGGACGGCACTGGTAGCCTACCAACCTGGGAAATCCACAAGAGCAGAGGCTGCCGACTGTCGGGCATACCTCCTCTCTCTCTTTTATTTTCCTGCACTTCCATCTGGGCCTTTGTGTATCTGGCTCTGTGTATATGATCCTTGATGCTCTTAGAGATCAAAGACCTCAAGTCGAACAATGCACCAGACTCCAAGCGTCCATTGGCTCTGCCTATATAGCGAATAACTAAACATAATCCAATGTAGGGCCTACTTCTCTGCCTAGCTGATACCTCATAATAAGATAGTGGTGGAGGTGATGTTTCAATCCTCCTGTCCATCTAAGCCTGAGAGGGGATAGAACTTATTGCCACTAAGTAAGGGGGATACCTCTCGGGGTGAACCCTCCTCTATAATTGCTCGCTCGTGATGCCGCTTAACCTTTCGTCTCTTGTTGTAGTGCGGAGTGTGGGTGAGTTAAGGGGTGAGAGCTGGAACCTACCTTGAAAGTAGGGGGAAACTATCTCGGAGGCCAAGATAGCCTACCCCTTTGAGGGGACCAACGAGGAGGTGTCAGCCCTCGTCGGGGCAACAGGATGAACAACTGATGGAATAGATAGGGGAACCACTGACACAATTGGTGCTACCACTGGAACTGATCATGCTAAAGTTATTGCTCTAGCTATGGGGACCTCTACTACCTTCCTCTTCAGTGGAAGGAACTCAGAGTCAGAAGGCATGTCAAAGCGAATGAGTGGCATCTGTCCCGCCACCTCCTCTCTACTGACTATCGTGAGGACTGTCCCCTCATAAGTAACTCGCACAGCCTCGAATCTGTGACCAAATTGAATTAGATGCATAGTGGTCGAGGTGAGCTTGGCCTGATCCAGGGCCAAGTCAACATCGAACGAGAATGAGAAAACAAACTTGCTAGAAGCCATGTGTACTAAATTGAGCTGAAACTCTGCATTTGTTGAAAACATAACTGAATTAGTCCCTTGCCTTGGTATTCACCTTCAGAAATAATTTTTAGACTTGATTTAGAAAATTGAACCCATACTCGACAAATTTAAGTGGGGCTCATTGGAGAGATTTTTTATATGTGAGGAGAGTCTTCGCCATGTGAATTTGATTTAGAACCCATACTCAACCAATTTAACTAGGTTGGGCGGGTTCAGATATTTGGAGAGACCTTTGAGATATTTAAGTTATTATCTTGTTTGAAAATTTTGATTTTGAAAAAACTTTACTTATCAAATTTAGGTATGCTAAGGAAAGGTTGTGATTATATGTTTAGAAATTTTATGAAAAATCTTTGTTTATGGTGATTGATTATTTGTGTGATATATGTTGATTTGATTTGAAAGTGGGGCTTCTTACTTAACAAATTTGGTATGTTAAGTAAGAACCAAATGTAATTGATATGTATTTGTTTGATTTAAAAATGAGGCTCTCTACTTAACAAATTTGGTATGTTAAGTAAGAACCAAATGTGATTTGATTTGTGTTTGAAAGTGGGACTCTCTCAACAAATTTGGTATGTTAAGTAGAAGTCAAATATGATATGATCTTGCTTTCTGAAAGTGAGACTCTCACTTAACAAATTTGGTATGTTAAGTGAGAGGCAAATGTGATATGATTTGTGTTTGAAAATGATACTCTCACTTAACAAATTTGGTATATTAAGTGAAAGCCAAATGTGATATGATTTCTTGAAAATGAGACTCTCACTTAACAAATTTGGTATGCTAAGTGGAAGTAAAATGTGATATGATTTTTGAAAATGGGATTCTTACTTAACAATTTTGGTATGTTAAGTAGGAATCAAATGTGATATGATTTCTTGAAAATGAGACTCTCACTTAACAAATTCAGTATGTTAAGTGCGAGTCAAATGTGATATGATTTTTGAAAATGGGATTCTTACTTAACAAATTTGGTATGTTAAGTAGGAATCAAATGTGATATGATTTTTGAAAAGGGAAATCTATTTGACAAATTTAGGTATGTTAAATAGAGTTCAATGATATTTCTTGGTTTTATGAGTGATTTCTTGCTTTTGGAAAGAGAGAAACTTCAACTCTACAATATGTGAAGTATGTTAAGTGAAGTTTCACTTTTATGCTATAATTTTATTTGAAAATAGAATCTTTATTCAACAAATTTGAGCATGTTGAATGGAGATAGTCATTTTTGAAAGTGTGCTTTTGAAAAAGAGGGAAACTCCAACTTTAGCATATGTGAAATATGTTAAGTGGAGTTTCAATTTTAAGCTATGATTTTATTTGAAAATAGAATCTTCATTCAACAAATTTGGGTATGTTGAATGAAGGTGGTCATTTCCAAAAGTGTGCTTTTGAAAGAGGGAAACTCCAACTTTAGCATATGTGAAATATGTTAAGTGGAGTTTCAATTTTATGCTATGATTTTATTTGAAAATAGAATCTTCATTCAACAAATTTGAGTATGTTGAATGAAGGTAGTCATTTTAAAAGTGTGCATTTGAAAAAGAAGGAAACTCTAACCTTAGCATATGTGAAATATGTTTAGTGGAGTTTCAATTTTATGCTATAATTTTATTTGAAAATAGAATCTTCATTCAACAAATTTAAGCGTGTTAAATGAAGATAGCTATTTTTGAAAAGATTCTTTCAGAAAAATAATTTTGATCTTGATTTTGAAAAGAACCTCCATGTAACAATCATGGGGATTGTTAGATAAGTTTTGGTTATATGAGTTTTATGCTTTTTGGAAATTTTGTGTAAAATTATTTGTTATGTGAGTTTATTTTCTTAATCATTAAAATGAACATTACCTCACCAAGCTAGTGGTAAAGAGGTTCTAAATTTTTGTCATCTCCTCTCATGAGTCAATTTTAATTTATTTTTTACCAATTGGGGAAAACCAATAGGGGTTTTAAGACTTATAAGGAGTGAGATCCTAAAATCTACAAGATGTTAGCTAGCTTTGCTTAAGAATGAAATTAGCTAAGTGCTAATGGAAGGAAAGATAGTCTTGGAATTATATGAAATAAAAGTCCACTATCGATGCTTGGAGACAATAATTGTCTACTAGAGATGGAGAGAGGAACCATCCCCAGCGGAGTCGCTAAAAAAATCAGTGGTGTTTATTTTTTTATTTATCTTGTGTGTGTGTGTGTGTATAGGGGGGACACCACGTAGATCTGAGGGTATACTTATTGAGGTGATTGGATATGACATCAAGGAATAGTGCATTATCTTAAAAGATAGAAATCACTATCCTACGATAGACCTAATCACCTAATCAGGACTCTTAAGGCATGATGGGTCTTCGAATGTACCAAAGATTTTTCCCTACTTTACATGGATGAATAAAGTAGAGTTTATTGAAATTGGTTCTAAAGTTAACTATGGGGGCAAGCCCCCATAGTTAATTATATTCTAAGGAGTGTGAGCTCCTTAGGAATACTCTCAATTAAAGTAGGAAATTATTATCTCCAAAAATTTTAAAGATATGACTATCAATAAATTGGCTATATTTGGAAAATCAAGTGGGATAGATAAAAAGGAGAGACTTATTTATTGAAGCTAAAAGAGATGAGTAGAAGATGCTCAAGATACTAAGAAACCTAGTGGGCATCCCAAACTATCCTATGGTTGGGCTTTATATATTTAAAATTGAAGGGAATTATTTATTTGAGTTAAAATTTATTAGAAAGCTTTGACTTATACTCCCACAATACAAGATTATGGAGATGAAGATTTATGCTTATAGCCTGAGTGTAAACAACAATCTCAGATCCTAAATCTAGGGAGTTTTAATGAGGGCCAAAGCAAGTCCTAAATCTAAGGCAAAAATGGGTATATTGTTTACCTCCAACAGAGAGAGTAAACCACCAGACTATTAGACTTATAACTGCCTAGAGTTGCAGCTAGCTAACTCCTCCTACATTTTAAAACCATGTGCTCAAGTCATATGTTTTGCAAGATGGCTAGGTTTTTATCATTTAAAAAGAAATTAATGTTCTTAAACTCACTCCCTAAGAGACTAGAGCATGAGTGGTATGAATAATGACTTAATCTAATACAAATTTTATCAAATTTTATTTGATTTTGGATTTTTTTATTTTGACATGGGACATAAGATTTTATATGCCTAAATATATGATGAAATAGGATTATTGGCTAAATTAGAGAGAAAGATGTGTTTTCCACCACAAGGGAGACCCTCAAAGGTCAAGTATTCCCCTATCGTGCAAAGATGGAAACCTTCTCTTAACAAGAATGAAACAAGATGATATGCATGATATTAAACATACAACATTTAGCTAAGGGGTTATTAAATCTTTTAATTATCTTGATTTAATACTTAGGCTTTAAGTGAGGTTATGAGTTATTTTAGAAAATTTAGTTATAAGTTGTGATTAGGGTAAAAAGTTTATTTTTTCCAAAGAGCCTAAGTGGATCCATGCCACACATTAAATCATCATATATAAAGAAACTAGGAAAATACATGTCATTTTTATTACATAATTGTAAATAAAATATCAATCAATTTATAAACTCAACATGAAAGAATAACAGTTAACAACTAATACTGGGGCAAAAAGTTAAGATTTTCTAAGTATGAAAAGATTTAATTATGAAGGGTTCATTTCTCTTCAAGTGATTTAGTTAATTTTGAGAATTTTACTTAATGTTTTCTTTTGTTTCCTTTGTCTTACACTTAACAACTAAGTGTTAAAAAAAAGAAAAGAGAGAATCGCTCTCTTTCATTCCTACCTTAAGCCACATCTAAAGAAAATTAATTAAAAGAATTCCCTTTAGTGAATGGCTTATTACATATTTTAATTAATCATAGATTTAGGTTCACTTTAAATAATCTCATTCAATAAGAAGGCATCTTAAGATTAATTAGAAGTAATTACTATCATATAACACATATTTGTTCATTTCTTTCCATCATATATATGGCATGCATATAATTAAGTCTTAAACATACCTATACATGCAATATGTATCTTAGCACACTTAAATGATGAATGTAAGCAAATGTACTTAGAATTGATGTTTCATTTGGTTGAATCATTTTTGTCATATTAATTCAAAGGTCTATCTAAATTCTTATACAAAAGAATAAGAAAATAACTCTAAATCATATGACTAATCAACACAACCACTTGAACAAAAATATGAATGCGTGTCTTTTTAATAGAAAAAAAGGGTTTTCATTCATTAGCTAAATACACATTCAAATATATAAAAATTTTAAGCAAGTACGATGCCATTGCTCTGCACCAAGGGACTGAGGTAATAATCTCCTTAGGGCTACTTAAATTCGTGCATCCCCGGAATATCCAGACTAATATATCCGCTACTCTTAAATACATATGGATGTATAAACAACTATAAGAATGAAAATCATGCAAAAGTAGATTTTAATTGAATTGATTTATTTATGTAAATGAATTTAAGCTCTATTTAAATTCCAATGTAAAGATGCATAAGAATGAAATCAAACCAGTGCGTCGCCACTGTTCTGCACTAGGGGAGTGAGGTAGGAACCTTCTTGGGGCTACCTAAAGTAGTGTGCCCCGAATGTCCAGACTAATATACCCATTACCATTCAAACTTATGCAAGTCAACATATGAATATAAGAAAGAGGCTTCACTTCATACACTAAGCTTATATTCATATGCATCTCTTATGTATGTGTAACTAAAGTCACAACATACATATTATTCTTCATTAATAAGCTTTTGAAAATACATTTGAGATTTAATAGTGATAATAGCTACACATATTTCTAATTAAGTCAACACATGCAAATTGACGTAAAGGAAATCATTTTCATTTGATTAATTTGAAAGAAATGAATGCATGAATACAAGTGGCATACAACATTTTAACATGATTGGAAAGAAATAAAGAAATACAAGCATGTAATTTCATTCAATCCAACTAAGTCCAAAGGACAATCATATTAAACAAACTCATTTAAAATAAACTAAAGTTTCTTAAAGCCATTTTTGATCTTTATGTTTGATTTGATTTAAGAAATGTGAAATAGGTTTGCTAATCCAAATGCCATTCCCCATATGTGTGAGTTAATTTGATTTAATGAAAAGCAATTAGGTTTATTTTATGGCTTAATTAGGTTGAGGTATGAATTAAATCAATTACCTACATCACCTTAAGCTAATTAACTAAATAATGATGAGCCAACATGAGATGCAACCACATGAAAAGTAAATTAGCAATGCTTCTAAGAAATGAAAAGAGCCTAATGCAATTGGCTCATAATTAATCATTAATTAAGTTTAAGGGACTCACTTAATTACTTTTATGGTTTTCTCACACATATGAGCTAATCATAATTCCATTAGCTCTCTCTTTAGGTTATTGAATACCCATAGAGCTTCCCAAGAGTTAATTAAGGAAGGTAGGTTTAATCAAGTTAATTAAGTTTATTAATTATCTAATTAAATCCTAATTATCCTTAATCAACAATATGAAATGGACTTAGGGGAAGAGATAAAAAAGAAGCCTAAGTCTCAATCCCTAAACCTTTTCAATTAGTTAACTAAAGTTTAGATATAATTTGGGTTTTGATTGATTTGATTAATTAATTAATTAATGAGTATTAATTAATTAATTATAAAGAGGGGATGAAGAAGACTTAAGAAAAAGATTGGAAGAGGGGTCTCAAACCATTTCCCTAAGTTTATCCATTGTTAACAGAGGATAATGGACTCAATTGATGGATCAATTCATTGTTCATTTGATTAATTATCACTAATTAAGCTAAGAGAGTAATAAAGGCTTAATCAATCAATTTTCCTAATTAACTATCCAATAAATTTCAAGAAAAATAGGGGAGGCAGAGGTCATTCCTCTAAACATCTCTGAAAAGTTTGAAATTAATTGAATAATTAATCAAAGAGTAATTAGGCTAATTAAATTTTTAATCAAATCTTAATTAAGCATAAATTAATATTCAAAATTAATCAATAATACTTTTCTTGGATTCTCCTCTAAAATACCTTTAAAATGAGCTATCATTTATATTCTTTTGGATTTTTTTATGATTAGTTATAATTTTAGGAAGTTTCAACCTTAAAAATTAATTAAAACAACCCTAATTAACCCTTAATCCTATCGATGCCACATGGCAACTGACGTGGCACACTCTTTTCATGTGGCGATGGGATAGGCTATTTAAGTTATCAAATTGAGAAGTTGACTCGAATTACAGCGAACGTGCTTTCCCCGTGGACCATCCGATCTAAGATCGGACGACCACGATCAGATCTAACGATTAAGGAGGAAACAGAGGTAGATCTAACGTGATCAGATCAGGACTGTTCATTCTAGTCACGCGGAATGGATAGCCCATGATCTGTCTCCTTCGTGAATAGTGAAAGATAGATACCGTCAGTCTTTCTCCATTTGATCCAAGCTCACCAGAGCTCAGATTGGGATCAAATTAATCCCACACCATCAAAAGAAGAAGGCAAACACATCCAACGGTAAAAAAAATCGATGGCATACAAATTTCCTTCGAAAAGGACCAACCACTTTTTCCTAAACTGACAGTTTTGATGAATTACCTCACTGGAGCCGATGTCCGGTGGTGTGATCGACCGAAGTAGCTTTGCCTAGTTGAGACGTAGCTCTATTGAGAAGCTTGGACCTGAATTTGAAGTGAGTGGTTTGGATGAACAATCCATGCACGCAGGAGCTTCAACTTCAATCGAACTTGGACTTCTGGTAGCTTGGAAGCTTGGGAAATTACTTGGTATTGCTCGACGAGGTGTAGTGATGGTGTGTATAAGGTTGATTGAGGTTTGATGGAGGATTGAGAAAATCAAACTTCAGATTGGCCTCCTCTATATTAGCTGCACACAGGAGAAAGAAATGCAAGCTCAGGAGGCTTTGGAACCAATGTAGAACATCAAGAGGATCCAAAAATTAGAGCTCAAGGCCCATTTACAAGATCTCAAGCTAAAGCCCAAGAAAATTCAAGAAAGAAGAAGGTTTAGCCCATTAGCTTATTAAGGTCCATTTTATGATTTCATCTTTTTTTTTATTTATGTAATTTAAAATTTTCTTCTAGAAACTCCATGTTTGAAATTTTGCATTTAAAAATTCAAAGCGTGATATGTGAGGTGGTTGAATCCACATAAAAAATAGCATGTAAAATGAGTGGATGGCATAAAATAATGAGGCAATTTAATGCTTCACATTAATGTGGCCACCCACCTTTCCCTCCATGTTTTGAATTCTTTTCTTTTGAAAGATGCTTGTAATGGCTATAAATAGCCCCTCTTACTAGAATGAATGAGATCTTTTGGCAATTATAAATTATTGAGTTATTCTTGTGGTTTGAGAGATTGGTGGCCAAACCTTGGCAATCCTTGATGGGAGCTAGTTATCCAACATATCTTCTTCCCTCACCTCCAATACCCACGTTCTCTCAATCTCATCAAAAGAAAGAACACCCACCTCTATCAAATTTGGTATCAGAGCGAAGCCTGGAAGGAGCAAATTTGGTCAAAGGTTTGTTTTAACAAAGGGAACATCTCAAGTGTTAGACTTGTCTTCAAACTTATGAGTTTTTCTTGGACTTGTGAGGTTAATTAATTATTTTTATATGATAGTTTAAATACATATTAGTAGCTTGGAAAGATATATATTACTTGCAAGTTTATGGTGATAGCATAAAATTTTAATCAGTAAGCTCTATTATATATTTTAGTCATTTTCCAATTGTGTGAACTCCCCCCCACCCCTTTCAAAAAAACAAAACAAAAAACAATTAAGAGAGCACCTTAGTGATGTAGTGGTTCACCCTAAAAAAATAACTTAGCCATTAGTGCAAATCAAAATCTAATTTCTTATTTTATTATATTTGTAATTATTTATGGTTAATTTTAGAAGTTTCTTTGATTAACTTATGATAACTTGCTTTCTTAAGAAAAAAAATGAGGCTTGATATATTTGAGCATTTTTTTTCATTGCGTTAAAAAATAAATAAATAAAATATGCATGCATAATAATATAAGTGTGTTAAACCTGGTGATTTTGGAAGTTAAATAGAACTTTGTTAAGAAGACCTAAATTGTCTAAGGAGAGCTTGGGATTTAAGTGGTCATGTAACCCTCGGAAGTTCTCTTAGCCTAAAATTTTATTTTGATTGCACAATTATATTATACTTGTTTATTTTTAATTTTTTTTCATTGGTCTCTTTTCATATATCTTTTTTTTCCT
The DNA here is from genome assembly GCA_021442155.1 of Cymbidium sinense. Taxonomy (NCBI): domain Eukaryota; kingdom Viridiplantae; phylum Streptophyta; class Magnoliopsida; order Asparagales; family Orchidaceae; genus Cymbidium; species Cymbidium sinense. Next base: position 105,476,563 of record CM038221.1, on the reverse strand, counting down.
TAAAAAAAATCTCATGGCACCAAAATATATCTCTCAAGATCAAGTTAAAAATTTGACTAAATTAGTTGATGCCTTAGATCTTAGGATCCAAGATAATGAATTAAAAACACAACAAATATTAGAATAAAGTCAGAATCAAATGCAAAAACTTAAACAACAAATACAAACTCTTTTAGCGCATCTATAAAATAATAGAGTACCAACTCCTCCTTCAATACCTTCTCAAACTGTGCCAATAGGGATAGATGAAGAAGATTCATATCCAAACCATAGAGAAAACCAACCACTTAAAAGACAATCAATTGCTAAAAATGGTGGAAGGGGAGAAAATTATTTTAAGACTATAGAAGACTCTAATGATCCATCTCGAAGAGTTAAAGTAGAAGCCCCAACTTATGATGATATACATGACCCAAATAAATTTCTTGATTAATTAGTTCAAATGGATAACTTCTTTGATTGGTATAAAATGGATGATTACCAAAGGGTTACTTTTGCTAAAATGAAATTGATAGGGTATGCTAAAATTTATTGGACAAATACTTTAGCTAAAGAATAAAGATTATGAAAGACAAACCTCACTTGGATAGAAATGAAAGAAATGTTAAGAGCAAAGTACTATCCTAGGCATCATGATAAGAAGCTGCATAGTCAATTATTAACTTTGAGATAAGGTAATTATCTTGTAACAGAATACTTTTGAAGATTTAGTTTCTAGAACTGATTGTGCTGATAATGATTGACAATTAACTGATAAATTTGTTATTGGACTTAGAACTAACATTAGAAATGAAGTTGAATTATTTGACCCACAATCTTTAAAGGAAGCATTTCATTATGCATTATTGGTTGAACAAAAAAAGAAATCTACCTCCCTCTCTAAAACTAAAAGTCAAGTACCATCCATTTCATCCCATAGATCTATTGTTAGACCCCGCCCATCCAAATGGTCCATCCCCTTTGCCTAAAACTTCAATTGAAGGGAGTTCTAAGAACATTAGGGAAGTAATGTGTTTTAAATGTCATAAAAAAGGGCATATGCAAAATCAATGTAAAGCTCAAATCTTATTTTTAGAAGAAGTTGAAAACCAAATAGATGATAATCTAGAAGAAGTTTATGATGACACCCCATTATCTGATGAAGAGTTGGAATTAACTGATGACCCTCATGTTAATGTGATGAGATGTCTTATTATAATAAAAAATGAGGCAGAAGATTGGAGGAGAAATAACATTTTTACATGTATGTTTTGCGTATTGAAAAGAGATGTAGGTTAGTTATAGATGGAGGGAGTGCTATGAATGTCATTTCAACACAGACCTTAACTCAAGACATCCTAAAATATGAACCTCACCGTGAACTATTTAATGTTAGTTGGGTAAATCATACTTCTCTTCCAATCACCAATCAATGTTTAATTCCTATTAAAATAATAAGCTATGAGGATCAAATTTGGTGTGATGTTCTTCCTATGGACATTGCTCATATTCTCTTAAGACGACCTTGGCTATATGATATGAATGTTATTCACTATGGTAGGAAAAATACTTATATTCTTAAACATAATAATAAGACTATTAAACTCCTACTAATAAAGTCAGTAGAAAAAATGCCCTCCATAACACCACATAAAATAACTTTTGACTTGCAACCTAAGCCTCTATTGAAGAAAAATGCCAAACTTCAATTAATTATCATAGAAAATTCTACTATACTATCATTATCTCGATTCTTACTTTAAAACATCTACTCTTCCTCCTTTGACCCCAAAGATAGAAATAATAGGTTTTGGAGCTTTACGAAAAAAATTTTCTGATCCATTTCTTCTTCACATATTACATGTAAAAGAAGTCATACCAAACTCTAATGAAACTCACATACCTGTTGTGATATCTTCTCTTCTTTTTGATTTTAACGATATTGCACCCGATGAGCTTCTTGATGAGTTACCTCTTCTAAGAGACATTCAACATGCTATTGAGTTCTTACCCAGTTCTCAACTTCCTAATCTTTCACATTATAGGATAAACCCTACCGAGCATGTTGAGATTAAAAGAGAAGTTGAGGAATTATTAAGAAAGGGTTTTATTCAAGAGAGTCTTAGCCCTTGTGCAGTCCCAGCATTATTAACTCCAAAGAAAGATGGAACATGGTGAATGTGTCTTGATAGTCGAGCAATAAATAAAATTACTATCAAATATAGGTTTCCTATTACCCGATTAGATGATATGTTAGATTTAATCTCAGGAACAAACTTTTTTTCAAAGATTGATCTAAAAAGTGGATATCATCAAATTCAGATTAGACCAGGAGATTAGTGGAAGATGACTTTTAAGACCCCTGATGGACTTTATGAATGGCTTGTCATGCCCTTTGGACTTTCAAATGCTCCTAGCACATTTATGAGATTAATGAATATTGTTCTTAAACCATATATAGGTAAATTTTTTGTGGTGTATTTTGATTATATTTTGATTTTTAGTCCAAGTGAAAATGAACATCTACAACACCTACAAAAATTCTTTGAACTACTTAAACAAGAGAAATTATACATTAATTTAAAAAGTGTTTCTTTTTGCAAGTTGAGATAATCTTTTTAGGCATTATTATATCCATTACTGGACTTAAACCTCATCCTTCTAAAGTGAAAGCAATCTTAGATTGGCCATCACCTAAAAGTTTTACTGAAGTTAGAAGCTTCCATGGTTTAGCCACTTTTTATCGGAGATTTTTTAAGAATTTCAGTACCATTGTTGCTCCGATAACTGCTATACTAAAATTAGATAAATTTTGTTGGACTTCTAATGCACAAAAGGCCTTAGAGCAAATTAAAGTTCTTATCACTTCTGCACAAATCCTTAAGCTTCCTAATTTTTTTAAAGCCTTTGAAGTGACATGTGATGCTTCAGGAATTGGGATAGGTAGAATTTTAAGTCAAGAGAATCATCCTATAGCATTCTTTAGTGAAAAGTTAAATGAAGCCAAATAACGATATTCCACTTATGATAGAGTGTTTCATGTTGTAATTCAATCCTTAAGGCATTGACGACACTATCTCTTACATAGAAAATTTATACTTAATTCTTATCATCATGCCTTAAAATTCATTAATACTCAATGAAAATTAAGTCATAGGCATGCAAAATGGGTTGAATTTTATAAGACTTACTCTTTGTTCTAAAGCATAAGCCTAGAATTGAGAATAAACCTCCGATGTTTTATATCCTGATAAACCTAATGATTTTCTCTTTAGAATTGAGAATCCCAAGATTTGATAGAATTAAAGATGACTATATTGTGTGCCTTGACTTTCACCTAATTTATCTTGAACACCTAGATAAACCAATAACTTTACAAGTGACATTCTTGGTAACAAATGGATATTTATATAAAAGAAAATAATTATGCATTCCTCGATCTTCTCTTAAAGAATTCCTTATCACTGAGCTACATGTTGGGGGTCTAGTTGGTCATTTTGGAAATGATAAGATCATATGTTTATTAAAAATAGATTTTATTGGCCTTCATTAAAATGAGATGTTTAAAAATTAGTGGCTCAATGTTTAATTTGTAAACAGGCTAAAACTATCAAACAAAGATCTAGATAATATACTGTCTTACATGTTTCTTATAGGCCTTGGGAAGACCTATCAATGGATTTTATTCTAGGATTACTTAAGACAGCTCGAGGACATGATAGTATTTTTGTTGTAGTGAATAGGTTCTCAAAAATGGCTCATTTCTTACCTTGTTCAAAAACAAATGATGCTTCTTATATAGCCAGATTATTTTTTAAGGAAATAGTGCGTCTCCATGGTCTCCCTTTAACCATTGTTTCTGACAGAGATGTTAAGTTTGTCTTAGGGGCTGTTTGGTTGCAAGTAAAGTGAGTGTATTGCATTCACTTTACATGCATTCTATAAAATTTTCTGTTTGGCTGCAAGTAAAGCAAATACATTGTAATTATTTGAGGCATTTGAAATACCAGAAAGGCTACTTATGGACTTGAAATCTCAAAAATGAGCGTATTGACATGAGCTTGAGCTGAGCAACACGGGAAAAAAAAATTTTTCTTTTTGGCCAAACGAGACTTCCAGACCATATTATTTTTCTGGGAAAAAAGAAATTTTTTTTTTTATTTCGATTTTTTATAGCTTAATTATAATTTAATTAATATAATTATATTTATTCAAATTGATGATAAATAATTCACGATAAATAAAAAAAATTAAAATAATTATTAAATTTTAGTTTATTTAGCAAAAAATAATTAATGAGTAAACTATTTATTAAAGAAAATTATTTAATAAATAAATATTAAATCATAACTTGACTATTAATTTATTTAATAAAAATTCCTATTAATTAATTAATGTTTAATATAGTAATAAAATTATATATATATATATATATATATTATATATTAAATTGGGTCATTATATTAATATAAAATGATAATATTCAAATTTTATTTATTTATAACACTAATAATTAATATCTTAGAAAATTTATAAATTAATTACTAATAATTAAATATTTGAAATACATTATATTTGTATTTTATTTTATTTATTTTTAGTCAAAAAAAAATTTTATTTATAATTTATTTATATTTTAATATATATTTATTTTTTAATTGAATACGTTAATTAGTAAATAAATTCTATAATTAATTTATATATAATAAAGTATTCAAAATACAAAGATTTACTTTACATTCATCTAACCAAATAGAAAAAATAGTTTCCATGTATTTACTTTACACACAATCAAACAACAATAAAGTATTCAAAATTCACTGTATTCACTTTACATTGTATTTCCTTTTACACTGCATTCTAAATGTAGGCAACCAAACAGCCCCTTACATTTTTGTAAAATATTATGGAAATTATTAGGTACCAAATTAAAAAATTTTTTTGCTTTTCACCCACAAACTGATGGACAAACTGAAGTAGTTAATCTTACCTTAGGAAATTTGCTTAGATGCTTGGTAGGTAAAAGTTTAGGAAATTGGGATTTACATTTACCAACCTCAGAATTTTTATATAATAGTACTATAACTAGAACTATAAAAATCACCATTTGAGATAGTCTATGGTCAAAACCCACGATGACCAATAGATGTAGAAAACCTACCATCTCATGTATTTTTTGATGCAACATTCTCATTTTCTAAAGATTTTCAAAGCCTCCATGAAGATATAAGAAAGCAAATTACTATAAGTAATGAAAACTATGCTTTTAAGGCAAATCATAAACTTTTAACTAAAGAATATAAAGAAGGTGATTATGTATTGATTTGCATTCGGCCTGAGCATTATCAAACCACTAGATATAAGAAATTACATGCACGAGCTTGTGGTCCATTTAAAATTCTTAAGAAAATTGGAACTAATGCTTATCACCTTGATTTGCCTGCTTATATGCTCATTCATCCAGTTATTAATATTAAAGATATTCTATCATATGAAGGAATTAACAAACCTCCACTTGTTCATTCTAACTCTTTAGCGAGAGAGATATACTTGCGTAAGCCCTCTTCCTTTGAAGTTGACTATATTATCACCAAGGAAGCACCCATTAATCCAGCTTCTAAACATCATTTTCTAGTTCATTGGAAGAATAAGCCACTGGCTGAAGACACATGGTTGACCCTACTAATTTGGAGATTTTAGCCCCACAATTAGTAGAAGACTTTTTATATTTCAACTCTATGGAGCAGAGTTCAATTGAACCTAAGGTAGTTGATGTAGAACATCAAGAGGATCCAAAAATTAGAGTTCAAGGCCCATTTACAAGATCTCAAGCTAAAGCCCAAGAAAATTCAAGAAAGAAGAAGGCTTAGCCCATTAGCCTGTTAAGGCCCATTTTATGATTTCATCTTTTTTTATTTATGTAATTTTTAATTTTCTTGTAGAAACTCTATGTTTGAAATTTTACATTTAAAAATTCAAAGAATGACATGTGAGGTGGTTGAATCCACATAAAAAATAGCATGTAAAATGGGTGGATGGCATAAAGTAATGAGGCAATTTAATGCTTCACAATAATGTGGCCACCCACCTTTCCCTTCATGTTTTGAATTTTTTTCTTTTAAAAGATGCTTGTAATGGCTATAAATAGCCTCTCTTACTAGAATGATGGAGATTTTTTGGCAATTACAAATTATTGAGTTATTCTTGTGGTTTGAGAGCTTGGTGGCCAAACCTTAGTAATCCTTTGTGTGAGCGCTAGTTATCCAACATATCTTCTTCCCTCACCTCCAATACCCACGTTCTCTCAATCTCATCAAAAGAAAGAATGCCCACCTCCATCAGAAATGCTCTAGGAAACTCTCTAGGATTTTGAAATCACTCAAGGGGCTCTCCTAGTGTGAATTAGTCATGTTCACTGCTCAAATTGAAGGAGTATACCCCGAAATCAACTGTGATGGATGGACAGGATCCATCCCTAAATTTTTGCTAATTCATTGCCATCGAGGCATCAGAGGGTCGCCATCTGCTCCATGTGGCTCACCAAGAGTGGAGGAAGCTATGGCAGGGAGCTCAAGGCAAGATATGGGAGGATTGAGTTGGGTTGGTCCGCTTTGCATGAAGGGAGGTGACTTGGTTCACCTCCTCGGTCTATCATCCTAGTAGTTCTGTGGTAGAGCTGGTTTACCATTTGGCAATGCCATGGTGTGGGAGAGTGGTCCTTGCCTCTTATTTCAAGAATCCAATGCAAATGAGCTTGTCCAATGGTTAATTCCCTTAGGTTTGGTCCCACTTGGGTTTGGGCTAGTTTGGGAATGATCTAGGGCTAGTTTGGGTCAGCTTTGGCCAGCTCCTAGGGTCCCATGGGTTAGTTTGGGGTGGTTTGGCTTCATATGGTCAAGTGGGTTCAAATGGGTTAAGTTGGATTAGGTTGACCAATTGATCAAATTGGATCAAACCAAGGCTTCATTTAGGTTTAAATGATATTTTGAAGAGTTTTGGTTCAAGTGGTTTTGATTAATTTGACTTAGGTTTGATTTTGGCTCATTTTTGATTCAAATAGGTCAAATGTTGACCAATTAATTTGACCAAATTATATGTTCATGTTCAATTAGTTAATTGAAAATAATTATAGGCTTTGGTTTGGATTTTGGCCAATTTGACCTTTTAGGTTAATTTGGGCTAGGTTGGGTCCAAGACCAATTAGTCAAATTGAGCTCAATCATGTCTTTGGTCATGTTTAATAAATGATTTGGAATGAACTTGAGCCATTGATTGCAATAAATTTGGATCAAATCATGATTTGACCAATTTTAGCTTTTTAGGCTAATTTGGGTAAACTTAGGTCAAATGGTCAATTTGACTTGGTTTGGCTTAATTGAGGTTTAGTCATGTTCAATCATTGATTGCGAATTGGTTTGAATCAATGGTTTCAAGCAATTTGATATATGGTGGGTTTTGGTTAGTTTTGATTTCATTTGGGCTAAAGGTTGACTTGGTCAAAGGATCAAGTTGACTTGGTTTGACCCAATTCAAGGTAGTTGATCACCCTAAGATGATTGTTGATCATGATATGCAGGTTTAGATGGGCTTAGTTCAATCCAATTTGGGTTGGATTAGAACTTGGCTCAAAAAGGTCTTTAGATCACTTTGGGTCAAGTGGACCTAAATGGGTCAATTGGTCTGATTTTGGCTTCATTCAAGTTTAGCTGAAGTCACATATGAACCTAGAATTGAAATATATGGTTTGGAACCAAATGGATTTTGGTTCATATGATAATTTCAAGTCGAAAGGGGTCAACATGGGCTTGACTTGAGTTGACTTGGATTTGGTTTGATAATTGTAGTTTATGTTTATATTTGGATAAGTTATTAAAAGAAATATTGATCCATGAAGAAAACCATGAGTTTTGGATTGATTTGGGTATCATTTAGCCAAGTTCAAGAAATTGGCTAAAAAGGCTAAAATTAGAAATTTGATTTGATTTGGGTTTTAGTTTGGCTATTTGGATTTATATTTCATTTTTATTTGTGAATATAAATGAAGATATAAATGATTCATGAGAAAATCGCTTGAGTTTAGAGTGATTCGGAAGCAAATTTGACCAAGCTTAAGGATGTAGGTCAAAAAGGCTTAAGTAGGGAATTGACTTGATTTATTTTTTTGTCATTGAGAGGGTTTCATTTATAAATATAATATAATGAAGGAATAATTGATTTGTAAAGAAATCAATTAAGTTTGGGTTAATTTGGGTTGAGATTTGATTAAGCTTATGGCGGTAAGTCCATATGGCTTAAGAAAGGTCTTGATTTAGTTTGATTTAGTTTGATTTGATTTGAATAGTTTGAACTTAGATTTCATTTATATTTGTGAATATAAATGAAGGAATGATTGATTTTTAAATAAATCAATCAAGTTTGATTTGGTTTAAATGGGGTTTTGGCTAAGCATACGAGGGTGGTTTATGTGGCTTAGGAAGGGATTTTGGAATTTGAATTTTATTTTGGGTTCTAGTCATTTGATTTGGAATTTGGGTTGGAGTTTGATTTCAGATTGAATTGGTATTTGAGAAATTAATTAGATTGGGGTTGATTTGAATTGGGTTATGGCTAAGTCCATAAGATAAAATCAAAGGGCTTTGGAAGGGTTTTGGAATTTGAATTTGATCATAGGTTTCAATCATTTGATTTGGAATTTGATTTGGAATTTGATTTGGAAGTTTGGTTCAAAGAAGGAAGCATGTATTGGGTTTAAGGCTATAGGGAAGGAAAATTTTCCTAAATCCCTCAGGCATGACCTTTTCCCATGGCTAATCTTTCTAAGTCTCTAGGCTTAGGTTAAGTTCACCTTAAAAGTCTTAAGACCAAGGAGTTTTATAAGAGTTATTCATCTATGTTGAGATCTCACCCAAAGTTAGGTCAACAATGATATATATATATATATATATATATATATATTTATGCTACTAATCAAATTAAATTCAAGTGTGTAGAAAAATTCTTTAACTCTAGGATCTTCAGTCAATTTTAAAACGCTAAAGCTATTGGACATGGGCTGGGTGAAAATTTTTCTAGAATAATTATATTAAGGAAAATGGAATGCTCACCATAATAAAATATAGCATTCATTCATTTAAAAAAAAACTATTTTAAATTATTTATAAGCACTCTATTTCATATTTATAATTATTCTTTAAAATTATTCATTTTTGGATAATGTGAACTAAATGCACAAACCATGTTACATTTATTATGCTTCCATGCTAGTTAAATTAAGTTCACATCTCATTAAACTATTTCTATGCTAAAATATATTCATTATCCATTTATTACATCAATAAAACCCTATTATTCTGAAATTATTCTTTATATTATTTTTTTCTCTTATCCTAGTTTTCTCTATCATATCCTATTTTAAAATTTTTAAACCTTTTTCGCCGAATTTTTTTCGAAATTTTTTGCTAAATAAATTATGTGAGAGTTATTCAAATTGTTTTCATAATTATCTCATATTTTTCTAAATTAAAAAATTCATCTATTTGATTCTTTAATTTGATTTATTTTAAATCCAAATTAAATATTCTCTTGATTACACGTGCAAATTTGAACTTAGCTTTTTATAAAATATTTGTGGCTGATCTTATGCTACTAATTGAACTAATTTTAATTAATTTGAATTTATTTGGGTTAATTAAAATTAAATTAAAATAAGCCATGAAATTATTCTCTTTCCTTTTATATAATTTTTATTTTTGGAAACTTCCAATGGCCAACTACCCCTAATTGTATTCAAACTAATCTCATAATGAATATTAATTTGAATTCTCCTAAGATCTGATTCATCATCATTTAATTTGAATTGACTGCATTAAATTAAATTTAATCTATTTTAGAAAACAAACTTGGTCAAATTTTTTAATATTCCTTGGATTTTATTAAATAAAGCTTGTATGTTCTCTCTTTCTTTCCTTCATTCAATCAAGATGAATTGATTGAATATTCCATGATATTGCATTAAATATAAATTGAATCCCATCATGAAAACTTCTTTTTGGACGATCATATATCATGTTTAATTTAATTAATCAAAAGTTGAATTATTTCCTTTTTCACTTGGGCAATTAATTGTGACTTGTTTGCTATTACTTCAAATTCTTCTCTCCTCTCTCTCTCTCTCTCTCACTCTTAGCTGGCCCAATTAAGTAATAACTTCTTGATTACATTAGATATCAGGTCATATAATGAATTGATTAATTTAAATCTCTTTCCAAATTATTTTTTCCTCCATAATGCCCTCGCTAATTTTTTTATCTTGCAAAAACAAATAGATTTGAATTCAATTTAAATCACTTACCGTGTATATTTTCCCTCTTCCTTGCCTTGGCCGAAATCCCTCTCATGCAATTTGAATTTCAAATTGATTTTTAAATTAAACCAACCTTCCATATTAAATTCCCTCGTATTTTCCTTTGGTTGATTTTTTATCTCATGCATTTATTTTTATTTTGATTGGTTTATGTTTAAATTAATTCCAAATGAGTTTCCCTCCTATTTTTCCTTCTCTTGACCGACCCTCATGACCCCTCGTCTTATAAATAATGTTCCTTAGACTAGATTAATCTTTCTTGGAAAAAATTTCCTTTAGAAATACTCTCTCTTGGCCAAATTCTTGCAAAACCTTTGGAGATCTGTTCTGTGTAAATCAAGTGCTAATTTCTTCATCCTTCTTCCATCTTCCAACCTACAAATGATTGGCTCAAAGATTGCACAAAAGAAGTTGATGGATTGGTGGAAATTCCTCTTGGCCGAAAGCTATTCAAGGTTCTTTTAATTTATTTCATTGCTCCTCTTGTGTGAGACCTTAATTTCTTTCTTGGGCTAAGATTCTTTGGTATTTGGTCAATTTGATTTGTGCTTAACACATCTATTCATACACTTTCTCAAGTTGGCTGAAAGCTTTGTTTGGTTTTGATTGAAGTTTGGTGTTTGCAAACTCTTTTCTTCTCTTTATTTTTACACATGCTAAAGTGAAACTTATGTTATGAAAATTAGTTCATAAATAACACTTATAAATTGCAAGTGTTCTTTTCTATTAAATAGTTTCATACTTTGCACAAGTGTTATTCCTTTTTGGAAAGAGTTTTTAAATTGAGTTCATGTGATTTAAGATTTCATTTTACATTTGATCTTTTGAAAACTAAAAGTCTCTTTTATAAAAGTAATTGATCTAGCTTTTAAATCTTTATTGTGCTACATTTTAAATCATTAAAATTAAATCAATTTGATTCCAAGTTATTACATTAACATCAAATAGTTTAAAGTTTGATTTGCATCATTTAGATATTTTAAGTTTAATCATTGCTTACATATTTAAATATCAATTAGAGTGAGTTATCTTTCTTTTCTTTGAATTCACTTGCCTTAATATTTTTGTAGTTGGGTTATGAGAGTAAAATAATTTTAAATTGAGAATTAGATAGTTTCATATTCATCTTTCTTTTTTATTTTGGTATTGTTATGTTAAGGAAATTTCGTTAAGGAAAGTTCGGTGTTGGGTTATACTTTCCAGTGAAGGAGAGTACAGGAGATTTGTTGAAATCTCATTTTAACTTAATGAATTTCTAGCTTGTGTTGCTAGGCATGAACGTATGCCAATTTTTGAGGTTTGGCTAAACCATATAAAAATCTATGTGTTTTCTTTCTCTATTTTTTGCACTTTGCTTTTCCACTATTATTGATTGTTGTTTTATTTCTCTAAAGCTTTATTATTAAGGATTTAAGTTTTCTATAAAATTTAAAATTAAGTTCTATGAAATTATTTTTTAAAAACCTAATTCAGCTCCCCTCTTGGGTGTCATAGCCTCTTAACATTAAGAAGAAAATTTTTAGAGTAATATCCTAATGACTGTGATAAAGTTCAAAGAGCATATCTTCAAAAAGAATCATGTCACCCTCGTGATCATGAATATCCTAAAACACATATCAAAAATAAATTGTATAGATTTAATCTAAAATGGTTAGATGAATATAAAGGTTGGTTATAGTACAATATTGCAAAAGATGCAACATATTATTTATTTTGTTATCTTTATAGGCCTGATATTGGTGAACAAGCAATTGATGATAGTTTTGATTGTAAGAGATTTAGAAATTAGAAAAAAAAAGATATATTTGAAGTTCAT